>OZ022592.1:9579065-10074065 GCA_963669155.1 Arbacia lixula
CTTGCAGTACTTGCAGACCGCTATGCCCTCCTGATCAAGCCCTATATCGACCACCTAGCCCTTCTCCCCCTAACCCTCCCCTCTCTCCTTCTCCCCCTCTCACTTTCCTCTCTCTCTCTCTCTCTCTCCCTCACAGTCACCTCTCTCCCTCTCCCCTACCCCTTCCCTATCTCCTTCTCCCCCTCTCACCTCTTTCTGGTAGATGGCAGTTTCATTGGGCTTGCAGTACTTACAGACCGCTATGCCCTCCTGGTCAAGCCCTGTACTGTCCACCTAGCCCTTCTCCCGCTAACCCTCCCCTCTCTCCCTCTATCCCTCTCACTTCCCCTCTCTCTCTCTCCCCCCCTCTCTCACATCCACCTCTCTCCCTCTCCCCTACCCCTTCCCTGTCTCCTTCTCCCCCTCTCACCTCTTTCTGGTAGATGGCAGACTCATTAGGCTTGCAGTACTTGCAGACTGCTATGCCTTCCTGTTCAAGCCCCATACTAACCACCTAGCTCTCCCCCCCCCCCATCCCCCTAGCTCTCCACCCCCCCCCCACCCCACCACCCCCCCCCCCCCCCCCCCCACCCCACCACCCCTCCCCTTTCTCCATCTCCCCCTCTCACCTCTTTCTGGTAGATGGCAGACTCATTAGGCTTGCAGTACTTGCAGACCGCTATGCCCTCCTGGTCAAGCCCCACACTGACCACCTAGCCCTTCTCCCCCTAACCCTCCCCTTTCTCCCTCTCCCCCTCTCCCTCTCTCACATCCACGTCTCTCCCTCTCCCCTACCCCTTCCCTATCTCCTTCTCCCCCTCTCACCTCTTTCTGGTAGATGGCAGACTCATTAGGCTTGCAATACTTGCAGACCACTATGCCCTCCTGGTCAAGCCCTATACTGAACACCTAGCCCTTCTCCCCCTAACCCTCCCTTCTCTCCCTCTCCCCCTCTCACTTCCCACTCTCTCTCTCTCACTCTCTCACATCCATCTCTCTCCCTCTCCCCTACCCCTTCCCTATCTCCTTCTCCCCCTCTCACCTCTTTCTGGTAGATGGCAGACTCATTAGGCTTGCAGTACTTGCAGACTGCTATGCCCTCCTGGTCAAGCCCTATACTGACCACCTATCCCTTCTCCCCCCTAACCCTCCCCTCTCACATCCACCTCTCCCCCTCTCTTACATCCACCTCTCTCCCTCTCCCCTTCCCCTTCCCTATCTCCTTCTCCCCCTTTCACCTCTTTCTGGTAGATGGCAGACTCATTGGGCTTGCAGTACTTGCAGACTGCTATGGCCTCTTGGTCAAGCCCTATACTCACCACCTAGCCCTCCCCCCCCCCCCTAACCCTCCCCTCTCTCCCCCTCTCACCTCTTTCTGGTAGATGGCAGACTCATTAGGCTTGCAGTACTTGCAGACCGCTATGCCCTCCCTGTCCAGCCCCATCTTGCAGCCAAGACACTTGCTCCTCTTCTTGGTGAAGGCCATCAGCCCACCAATCTTGGATGTGACTTGGGTCTTGGCTCGGGTGTGGTCACCCTCTGAAAATGTGCATTAATTTCAACTGATTTGATTGGTATGTCCAAACATTTGAAACTCTGAATGTACCTACAATTTTCAACTACCGTATCGACCGGCAGATAAGACGCCCCCGCACATAAGACGCACCCCGACTTTGAGCACGCAATTTGAAAAAAAAAAAAAAATCGGGTCTCACGTACATGTATACACATGTATGGGACTATGCATTGTGTGACAACAATCAACATCCAACAACAAAATAGATGGCTTTGATAGCCTGACACAACAACGGTAATACGATCTCAATCACATCATCAGCATAATTACCAGTTCAAAGAAAGCACCAGAACTAGTATTTGTCAGAGATACCACAAAGAAACCGCTAGCTAGAAAGCTAAGCCCTAAGGATAACCTCCGTTAGATCAGAGCCGCTATTGTTGCTTTGATCCGGCCTCCAGGTGGCGCTGTACACCTTTTGGCCTCGGAGATAAAAAAAAAAAAAATCTCCGCGGACGATAATGTGTACAGCGCCACCTGGAGGCCGGATCAAAGCAACAATAGCAGCTCTGATCTAACGGAGGTTATCCTTAGGGCTTAGCTTTCTAGCTAGCGGTTTCTTTGAGGTGTCTCAGACAAATACTAGTCCTGGTGCTTTCTTCGTACCTGTAATTATGCTGATGATGTGATTGAGATCGTATTACCGGTATTATGTCGGGCTATCAAAGCCATTTATTTTGTTGTTAAATGTTGATTGTTGTCACACAATGTATAGTCCCATACATGTGTATACGTGTAAGTTTGAAAGACCCGACTTTTTCTAACGCCGTGTATAAGACGCACCCGGACTTTGGCGTGATTTTCAAGGGGAAAAACATGCGTCTTATACACCGAAAAATACGGTAATAAAAATTGAAAGCCTAAATGTACCTACAATTTCTCACAAATTGATCATTATACAATGGAGCGTGACCTTAATTTCCAAATTGAAGGGGTTTACAACTAAAAACCTGATTTGATACAACTTACCAATTTGTCCTTGTCCACAAGAATTTGTAAATATTAACAATTGGAAATCAGGCAATACCACTCAATACAGCACAAAATCAAATATGTTTCAGTCCACTGAGTAATATGTTGTAACCTGATTGTGTATTTTGTAGCAGTGGTGTTTGGTGTGCATGTACATTTGCAATAATAATGGTTCTCTTATAACAAACAAGTTAATAATTATATTGCATTTCCTTGATAAGGCCAGTTTCTTGGATGTACAATGATTCAACTCATACATATTCCACATAAATTAGACCTTCCTTCTTCACAGTTCCTGAATCCCAAGCAACGTCATTTGGGAACTAGTCACATAAGACTCTAAGGTCATTCTTCTGGAAAGTGCCCATACACATGGGTAATATGATTTGGGGTGGGGAGACTGGCAAATAGACTTATATCACATAACAATATTGTTCTACGGTCACTTCCAGCAGAGGCTTAAAAACAACCTGATAAAGTGAAGATAAATAAGAAATATGTGCATAAGTTTGCATAATTAATCAATAATAAATAATTCTAATTACAATCAACTCTGATTTTACAAGCTTAGAGATTACATCAAGTGACGGTTTGTGCAAAATTTTGTGGCCATCGTGTGTACCGTTGCCGAGATAAGAGGGGGGCCCATAATTCCCCCTGCCCCGCCCTCAGTAATACGCAAACTCAAAATCACCCGGTCTGATAAGGAATAAAGTGAAGTGAAGTACTCACTGAGAAGAACTGCTTCCACCTTGTTCTCACCAACCACAGGCTCAAAGATCCTCAGCAATGGCCCTTTCAGCTGGTTCTCAAGATAGTACGTCGTGTCGATTGGAATGTTATTCTCAAGCACGTAGATCGGATCCTGCCAACATCAAAGTTTCATGAGAAAGCAGAGTCTTTTAACCAAGAATACAAAGAAATACTGTCATTTATATAGCACTCTTATACAGAAATAGTTTTTACAACGCTTTACATATAACCATTGTTCTGTTCACCTTGATTTAAACATGTTCATCTGTTCATAATCATATTATCACATGTTTATCCTAGTTTATCATATCATATGTATATAATGATATCATTGTTATATTTAAACTATGTAAATATGTTTGGACTCTCATACCCAGAGAGGGGGTTGATAGAGTTAATAAAATCTTACAAATCTTACACGATTGGAGCAGAAAAGAATAGTACATAAATATGCAATTTTACGATGCATATTGAGGCTCACAGGAAATTCTCTACATATGTCTGTCACCAACAACTGTAATTCTTCAGGGATTGACTGAACTTTCTCAGAAATATAGCTTACAAAACGTTCTGGCAGAGACATTTCAAAATTGGTATCATTTACTAGGTTATTGGATGATCATGGTCACGAGATGTGATTAACTTTCCTGAAGAGCACTCGTGAAGAACTGTATTTTTATCTATTACAATGGTAAAATCACTTGGCCGAAGTGCAGCTTCCTTGTACATCTGTTGATCAATTGTTCTTCCTAATAAATTGAATAGCAAATTGACTTCTATAATCATTATTGCCAAAGTTTCTGTGGTGTCTGGTTGCAAACGGATGAAGATTTTACCTCTGATTTCTCATAGGCAGCTGCCTTCTTATCCTTGGCAATGATGACGTATGGCACACGGTCCCCCAATGCAGGCGCACTCCCTGCGTCACGCTTCTTCATCCTAAGACAAACAATTTACAAAAAATAACAAGTAGTGATCTATCTTTGTACTATGTTTATTGAGAATTGCATGCTTGGATTTGGATTTATTGTGAATAAAGGTCAATTTTGGGCAAAGTTTCACAAATTTCATTGACCTTTGACCTCTGACCTTTCAGAAATTTTACCAAAAATGTCACCAGTCTATCCCCAAGTAGTGATTCATCTTTGTACTATGTTTAATGAGATTTGCATCCTTGGATTTGGATTTATTGTGGAAAAGGTCATTTTCGGGCAATTTCTACAAAGTTTATTGACTTTGACCCCAATTTTACACACTTCATTGGTTTCATGCAATACATACATGTACCAAGTTTGAAGCAAATCTGCTTAACGGTGTTCTCAAGATATTGCCTAAACGGATTCGGGACGGACGGACGGACGGACGGACAGACAACCCGAAAACAAAATCATGTGTACACGAAACCTGTAATGAGCATTGGCTAGTTTCCTCTCTTCTCCTCTATCTCATCCGTTACCTCTTATTATTCTTTGAAACATTCTTTATTTCTGCATCTCATACTCCCTATAACCTTCTCCATTTCATCCTCTTGATTTTCTTTCTTTTGATGCTCCTTAGTGCACTTTCCTTTTCTTCTTCCTCCTCTTCTTTCTCTCATTTTTCTAATCCTAAAATCGGGACCGGCGGCCGTCCGGAAAATCGATGACCGTATAATCGAGGTCGAACTGCAGTATACAATGGTGAAAATGATGACAGCAATGATAATGGTGATGATGAAGATGACAAAGGATTATGATGTCGATAATGCTGATTGATACCTTTTTACATAAGATTATCTTAGCCCTATTCTCTCCTTGACCCCATACAATTTTCGAAGGCTTTTTACTCTGGCAATCTAAGCTTAAAATCAGTTAAGGAAATCCACACTGTTCACATTCAAATTATTTAGCCCCGGACTGTCTTGAGAGCTTATTAACATTGACGAGTGTACGCCGTGCACAATGTTCTCCTACCCCTACGTTAAAAGCACAAAGATCACTAAGCCGTTGTGCACTATCTGATTGGTCACTGCATTTCCATCTTGCGAGCTTAGCACCGCTTTTCCTTAGCCTTACACTGGAACTCTTAGCCTCGGATTTTATGGCTTGACACTGCAATTGCGGGGTTGGCCCTGCATTTTTGCAGGTCCAAATAATCATGTACGATCGGTGGGGCTGGCCAATTTGGTAAAATCTAATAAGAACTAAAAGTAGTCTAAGATCGGCACTTAGCCCTACCTATAGATGGGGCTAAGGACATTTTTGCCAGTGTATAGAGTGTATGAAGTGACGTACCTGGCAGCTAGTTCAACATGGGCCTGCTTGCCCGCATACTCCTCTCCAGTCTTGGTGAGTTCCTTGGTGATGACTAGCTGAGAAATGTCAATACGGTTACACAGCAGGTCTGAGATGGTTTGCTTGGCATGATCCAACGCTCCTGTTGGGTCTCTGTTACAACAACAACATTAGACAAGATTAAAATATTGGAGTTATTCTCCGGATGACAGACAGAGTACACTACATGAAACGTCCAGACTAATACTCTCTCTTTCAGATTCTGAAAGAAACCTTTAATTAGTTGCAAAACTTACTATAACTACTCCACACCTTGCCTTTTGTCATTTCTTTCTTTCTTCTTTTCTCTGTATAACTACTTTGTGACTGGTTCACAACTCTCATCACCACCCTCTTCTTCTACTTCCATTTCATCCCATTTTTTTCTGCATAAAACACAGAGAACTAAAGCTAAAAATATTCTTATGTAAGTGTTATAAAATAACTAGAGCAATTTGACTGCCACGCAGTCGATAAATATGCCTCCGCCTCTTTGCTAGCTCTATTTAGATTATTTCCAGAAAATCTGTTTGTTTAGTTGGGAATGATCCAGTGAATTCCTATTTATTCTGTTTTTCCATGTTTAGCGAAGTTTGGCAATGTTCATTGACCTTTGATCTCTTAATTCTTTGACTTCCAATCTAACCAGTCTGTCTAAATCCATCCTTGTATCCTTGTACCATGTTTTCTTGAAATGGATAATTGGATTAGGATTTATTGTGAGAAGTATCAATTTGGGGGCAATTCATAAACCTTTGACCTCTGACCTTTCAGGAATTTTACCCAAACTTTCACCAGTCTACCTTCATGAAGTGACACATCTCTGTATCATGTTTGTTTGAATTGAATCATTAGATTCGGATTCAATGCGAAAAATAGCCAATTTTGGCAAAGTGCATTGACCTTTGACCTCTGACCTTTGAGAAATTTCAAAAGATGTTATCAGTCTTCCCCTAAATAGTGATCCATCTTTGCACCATGTTTAGCTGGTAATGTACCATTGGATTTGGATTTACTTTGAACTAGAGCAATTCGAGTGCCACGCAGTCGATAAATATGCCTCCGCCTCTTTGCTAGCTCTATTTAGGTTATTTCCAGAAAATCTGTTTGTTTAGTTGGGAATGATCCAGTGAATTCCTATTCATTCTGTTTTTCCATGTTTAGCGAAGTTTGGCAATGTTCATTGACCTTTGATCTCTTAATTCTTTGACTTCCAATCTAACCAGTCTGTCTAAATCCATCCTTGTATCCTTGTACCATGTTTTCTTAAAATGGATAATTGGATTGGGATTTATTGTGAGAAGTATCAATTTGGGGGCGATTCATAAACCTTTGACCTCTGACCTTTCAGGAATTTTACCCAAACTTTCACCAGTCTACCTTTATGAAGTGACACATCTCTGTATCATGTTTGTTTGAATTGAATCATTAGATTCGGATTCAATGCGAAAAATAGCCAATTTTGGCAAAGTGCATTGACCTTTGACCTCTGACCTTTGAGAAATTTCACCAAAGATGTTATCAGTCTTCCCCTAAATAGTGATCCATCTTTGCACCATGTTTAGCTGGTAATGTACCATTGGATTTGGATTTACTTTGAAAAATATCACTTTGGGGGCAATTTTTAGGTAATTTTTGGCAAAGTGCATTGACCTTAGACCTCTGACCTGTGAGAAATTTCACCAAAACAGTCACCAGTCTAGCCCCAAGTAGTGATCCATCTTTGCACCATGTTTATTTCATAATGTACCATTGGATTTGGATTTATTGTGAAAAATAGCCAATTTTGGCAAAGTGCGTTGACCTTTGACCTCTGACCTTTGAGAAATTTCACCAAAAATGTCACCAGTCTAGCCCCAAGTAGTGATCCATCTTTGCACCATGTTTAGTTGGTAATGTACCATTGGATTTGGATTTATTGTGAAAAATTTAAAGTTTGGGGCAGTTTTTAGCCAATTTTGGCAAAGTTCATTGCCCTTTGACCTCTGACCTTTCAGGAATTTTACCAAAATTTGCATCAGTCTATCCCCAAGTAGTGATCCATCCGTGTACCATATTAAATGAGAACTACATCCTTGGACTAGGATTTATTGTGAAAAATGTCTAATTTTTGCAATTGTTCACAAAGTTCATTGACCTTTGACCTCTAACCTTTCAGGAATTTTACCCAAAATGTCACCAGTCTACATCCAAGTAGTGATCCATCTTTGTACCATGTTTGATGAAAATAGTATCCTTGGATTTAGATTTAATGTGAAGAAGGTCAATTTTCGGCAATTTTTCACAATGTTCAATGACCTTTGACCTTTAACCTCAATCAGATTTGACCCCAATTTTACACACTTCATTGGTTTTATGCAATACACACATGTACCAAGTTTGAAGTAAATCTGGTTCACGGTTCTCAAGATATTGCCGAAACGGATTCGGGACGGACGTACGGACGGACGGACGGACGGACGGACGGACAACCCGAAAACATAATGCCTCCGGCCACTTCGTGGCGGAGGCATAAAAATATCACTTTGGGGGCAATTTTTAGGTAATTTTTGGCAAAGTGCATTGACCTTAGACCTCTGACCTTTGAGAAATTTCACCAAAAATGTCACCAGTCTAGCCCCAAGTAGTGATCCATCTTTGCACCATGTTTATTTCATAATGTACCATTGGATTTGGATTTATTGTGAAAAATAACAAATTTTGGCAAAGTGCGTTGACCTTTGACCTCTGACCTTTGAGAAATTTCACCAAAAATGTCACCAGTCTAGCCCCAAGTAGTGATCCATCTTTGCACCATGTTTAGTTGGTAATGTACCATTGGATTTGGATTTATTGTGAACAAGTCATTGTTTGATGCCTAAAAAAGTTCTAAGTTTACTTTTGACTGCTTTTTGACAGTGATACACACCTTACTTGAGATGAATTGTCTACATCGTGTGCATTTCTCTGATATGATTACATTCCCCACCATATATACATGTATGAATGATTGTGATTGTGTACAAATTACCAAACAATAACAATAAGATGTCGAAACTAGAGCAATTCGACTGCCACGCAGTCGATAAATATGCCTCCGCCTCTTTGCTATTCTCAGAAAATGTGTATGTTTGGTGGGCAATGTACCATTGCTCCTATGTGAAATGAAAATATCACATTATGTTTTTCCAAGTTTAGCCAAGTTTGGCAATGTTCAATGACTTTTGACCTCTTACTTCTTTGACTTCCAATCTAACCAGTCTGTCTAAATCCATCCTCGTATCAAGTTTGTTTAAAATTAGCCAATTTTTTGGTGAAGTTCATTGACCATTGACCTTTCAGGAATTTTATCCAAACTTCACCAGTCTACCTCCATGAAGTAATACATCTCTGTACTATGTTTGGTTTGAATTGGATCATTAGTATTGGATTCAATGTGAAAAATATCTATTTGGGGGCAATTTTTAGCCAATTCTGGCAAAGTTCATTGACCTTTGATCTCTGACCTTTTGAGAAATTTCACCCAAAATGTCATGCACTCTACCCCCAAGTAGTGATCCATCTTTGCACCATGTTTGGTTGGTATTGCATCATTGGATTTTGATACATTTTGAAAATTATCACTTTGGGGGCAATTTTTAGCTAATTTTTGGCAAAGTTCATTGACCTTTGGCCTTTGAACTCTCAGGAATTTTACCCAAACTTTCATCAGTCTACCTCCATGAAGTGATGCATCTCTGTACCATGTTTGGTTAGAATTGCGCCATTGGATTTGGATTTGGGTTCATTGTGAAAAATATCAATTTTTGCAAAGTTCATTAACCTTTGACCTCTGACCTTCCAGCAATTTCACCAACAATGTCACCAGTCTAACCCCAGGAAGTGGTCCATCGTTTTACTATGTTTGGTTGGAATTGCACCAGCGGATTTGGATTTATTGTGAAAATTTTACAGTTTGGGGCATTTTCTAGCCAATTTTGGCAAAGTTCATTGACCTTTGACCTCTGAACTTTCAGGAATTTACCAAAACTGTTACCAGTCTATCCCCAAGTAGTGATCCATCTTTGTAACATGTTTAATGAGAATTGCATCCTTGGATTTGGATTTATTGTGAAAAAGGTCAATTTTGGGCAATTTTTACAGAGTTCCATGACCTTTGACCTTTGACCTCAATCAGATTTGACCCCAATTTTACACACTTCATTAGTTTCATGCAATACATACATGTACCAAGTTTGAAGCAAACCTGCTCAACGGTTCTCAAGATATTGCCAAAACGGATACGGGACGGACGGACGGACGGACGGACGGACGGACGGACGGACTTACGGACGGACGGACGGACGGACTTACGGACGGACGGACGGACGGACGGACGGACGGACGGACGGACAACCCGAAAACATAATGCCTCCGGCCACTTCGTGGCGGAGGCATAAAAATATAAAGTTTGGGGCAGTTTTTAGCCAATTTTGGCAAAGTTCATTGCCCTTTGACCTTTCAGGAATTTTACCAAAATTTGCATCAGTCTATCCCCAAGTAGTGATCCATCCGTGTACCATATTTAATGTGAACTACATCCTTGGACTAGGATTAATTGTGAAAAATGTCTAATTTTTGCAATTGTTCACAAAGTTCATTGACCTTTGACCTCTAACCTTTCAGGAATTTTACCCAAAATGTCACCAGTCTACATCCAAGTAGTGATCCATCTTTGTACCATGTTTGATGAAAATAGTATCTTTGGATTTGGATTTAATGTAAAAAAGGTCAATTTTGGGCAATTTTTCACAATGTTCAATGACCTTTGACCTCAATCAGATTTGACCCCAATTTTACACACTTCATTGGTTTTATGCAATACACATATGTACCAAGTTTGAAGTAAATCTGGTTCACGGTTCTCAAGATATTGCCAAAACGGATTCGGGACGGACGGACGGACGGACGGACGGACGGACGGACGTACGTACAGACGGACGGACGGACGGACAACCCGAAAACATAATGCCTCCGGCCACTTCGTGGCGGAGGCATAAAAATCATCTCTCCTTTTTTCACTTTCTTCACCCCATAAATTGGTCAATTATACTGAAAGAATACAACCACATGGTGTTACCAAAAGTTTTACTATTATCTAACTAGTATTCATTAGTAGACAAGATTTGTTTGGCAGATCGATTAATTGGTTTGTTGATTACTTGATTACTGTAAAATTGGTAATTTTCACGCAACACAGAGCAAGCGTGAATTTAATATCACTGCTAATCTTAAAACATTCTGCTATCTGAAGCAGGCTAAATGTGCAAGTTTATCAGGGATTCCGGTGCAACCTGTTCTGACATTCAACTCATGCATGTGTTCCATGCTGAGACACATTGTACAGCCATCAGCTTTTTTGTGGCGTTTTTTTTGTTTTAGTGGTACATAGGGGACTACGATCTCCAGACTATAAATTACAGACGACCAGCTCAAAACCTAAAAATTTTCTGATTGCTATAAATTCACTCTAAGTCAGTTTCCAGTTCTATTACTGGCAGGGAACTACAAATACAGTATCTTCTTCCATTTCCTGTGTTTTTTTACAAAATGTCATCTCCGTGACCTGCAAAAGGGACTCCCTGTCTTTAAAGGACCTGAAGATAAGAGAGAGAGCGCCCCAGTCTGAATCATACCTGTTGATGAGGATCTTCTGCAGAACGGCCTTCATGACATTGGACACAAGAGGGCAGTTGTCTCTGCGGACCGTCTCGATTCCCTTGCAGTCCATCTTGTCGTACGTCTCGGGTCGGGTGAAGTACAGACCAGCATAGCGCTTCTTGTTGATCAGCAGGTACGGGAAGTAGACCTGACATAGCGACAACAACATAGTATCAGCAATAAGGACATGACTACCTCTTTGTTAAGTCTGCACCTCGGAAAACTGTACATTTAGCGAGTCTAATTTTTCACGAATCAGGACTTCACAAATTCGCGATCAAGATTTACCTTTTCAAACTCCAGTTTGATCGGTGAAGGAAACTCTTTAGAGATCCACTCTGCAGCCTCCTTGCCTAACTCCATGCTCTCTGCGACTGTGCCCACTCCAAACTTCACCATGACAGAGTCTGTGTCGCCATAGATCACCTGATGGACAACAGTACAAAATATACACAGAAGATAGTAAATGAATCAATCAAAGAACATCCAGATTATTCCATCTTTTATATCAAATCTTCATACTTCTGTCATTGACTTTTAGCACATACCCTTCGTCACATTTAAGGGAGCAGAATTCTCTTTAATTTGATATAAAGATCATCAAATTTGGCTTCCTGAGTAGCTGGCTAGGAACTTTCAGGAGGCACCAAAATACCAAACTTCAACCGTCGCCTGCTCTAAGTGAGTGCGGCCATCTCGTAGATTTTTGGCTGGACCCCCTGTGAAGATGTAACGTAGTATGCATAGAACAATAGATGAGCTGCCCAGGCCAAACCAGCTTAACGGCCCAGCAGTATGTATATAGCGTAGCTTGCATCGTTTTCATGCTGGCCTGCATTTTTTTGGTATTTCTTCTCAAAACTTTCATTGTAGGGCTTTGAGCCTTCAATACATTAGTGAATTGAGCTGGATCTCCCATTACTTGATTTCCATAGTTTTTTATCGCTATTTTTCGTCAGATTTTTCAGGCCAATAAAATTCAAAATCATGAAAGGCATGTGTACATGACCATGCAGATTTGTAATGTTATCATTGCCACAAGTCATAATAACTACAATAACACATACAAACATTGATAGAAGTACATCAAAGAAAAACATGAAATTCAAAATCGTCTCCGGACAGGTAGCTAGTTTAAATGGGTAGTTTCAGCACATGATGGCTTCAAGCCAACCCAACCCACCTTGGCCGTGGTCTTGTAACCATTCTCCACAGTGTATTTGGTCTCCACCAGCTGTCTGGTCTTGTCGATCATCATGCGGCCAAACGCCGTCACACTCTGCGAGATCTCCAGGCACGGTAGCTTGCCCACCTGGGCCCCCGTGAACCCATAGACAGAGTTAGCGCTAACTTTGAGCGCCAGCTGACGTCCGTCAAGCACTTTCTTCCGCAGAGGGTCAGTTTCTTTCTTCAGGTCTGCCTTAGCTCTGGCAAAAAAAAGGCATGTGTACATGACCATGCAGATTTGTAATGTTATCACTGCCAAAACTCATAATGACTACAATAACTCATACAAACATTGACAGACGTACTTCAAAGAAAAACATGAAATAATGCAATAATAATAATGAATAATAATGAGGCTGGGAAGAGGTTCAAAAAAGCTGGGCTTGTGAGCTTGACTCGTTTGATCAAAAAATGAATTTTAACAAAAGTTATTAATTTTAAGCACATCATAGAAAATATACGTAACTAGAGCAATTCGACTGCCACGCAGTCGATAAATATGCCTCCGCCTCTTTGCTATTCTCAGAAAATGTGTATGTTTGGTGGGCAATGTACCATTGCTCCTATGTGAAATGAAAATATCACATTCTGTTTTTTCAAGTTTAGCCAAGTTTGGCAATGTTCATTGACTTTTGACCTCTTACTTCTTTGACTTCCAATCTAACCAGTCTGTCTAAATCCATCCTTGTATCAAGTTTGTTTAAAATTAGCCAATTTTGGGAGAAGTTCATTGACCTTTCAGGAATGTTACCCAAACTTCACCAGTCTACCTCCATGAAGTGATACATCTCTGTACTATGTATGGTTTGAATTGAATCATTAGTGTTGGATTCAATGTGAAAAATATCTATTTGGTGGCAATTTTTAGCCAATTTTGGCAAAGTTCATTGACCTTTGATCCCTGACCTTTGAGAAATTTCACCAAAAATGTCATCAGTCTAGTAGTGATCCATCTTTGCACCATGTTTGGTTGGTATTGCTCCATTGGAGTTTGATATTTTTTGAAAATTATCACTTTGAGGGCAATTTTTAGCTAATTTTTGGCAAAGTTCATTGACCTTTGACCTTTGAACTCTCCAGCAATTTCACCAACAAGGTCACCAGTCTACCCAAAAGTAGTGATCCATCGTTTCACTATGTTTGGTTGGAATTGCACCATTGGATTTGGATTTATTGTGAAAAATTAAGGGTTTGGGGCAATTTCTAGCCAATTTTGGCAAAGTTCATTGAACTTTGACCTCTGAACTTTCAGGAATTTTAACGAAAATGTCACCAGTCTATCCCCAAGTAGTGATCTATCTTTGTACCATGTTTAATGAGAATTGCATTCTTGGATTTGGATTTATTGTGAAAAAGGTCAATTTTTGGCAAATTTTCACAAATTTCATTGACCTTTGACCTCTGACCTTTCAGGAATTTTACCAAAAATGTCACCAGTCTATCCCCAAAGTGATCCATCTTTGTACCATGTTTGATGAGAATAGCATCCTTGGATTTGGATTTATTGTGGAAAAGGTCATTTTTGGGCAATTTTTACAAAGTTCATTGACCTTTGACCTTTGACCTCAATCAGATTTGACCCCAATTTTACACACTTCATTAGTTTTATGCAATACATACATGTACCAAGTTTGAAGCAAATCTGCTGAACGGTTCTCAAGATATTGCCTAAACGGATTCGGGACGGACGTACGGACGGACGGACGGACGGACGGACAACCCGAAAACATAATGCCTCCGGCCACTTCGTGGCGGAGGAATAACTACATTGATGAATTCAACAAAGTTATCAGAGATATGATCATGATCACCCAAACAAAAATAATTGCTAACCAAAATTTAGCGATGACTTAATTCATCGCTAGGTGTCAGCGTAATTTTTTTTTCCAAGTCGATCGTTAAGTAGTGCTCAATTTGCGGTTCAGCGATGAATATCCAAGTTAGCAATGAATTTCAGACTTTAGAAGTGAAATACGCCCCAGGCTTCACTTTACAAACCTTTTCCTTGCTGTGAGCAGATCTTCTAGAATCTCTGGCAGAATGCCCCGTCGCACAGACTTCTTGACAAAGTAGTTGCCTGTGGGCGTCTTGATGTACTGGTCTGGGGCCATGCTGTGGGGAGGGACAGGGTCAGATTGAAGATTAATAAAGCAGATGATTCAATGACAAGTTGTATGATCGATGGGATGCCTTACTTACTGATGGATCCTCTCATTTTGTCTCCTTTTTCTCTCTCTTTCTCCATCTCTCTTCTTCTTCCCTTTCTTTTTCCAGCTCTTCTCTTCTCTATCACTGACTCCCTCCCTCCCCCCTCTCTCTCTCTCTCTCTTCAAAAGCCTTTCTTTTCCTTCATCACTGGTGACAGCAATCATGTGTAGCAGAGCTTGTTTTCCTCTCTTTCTATCTCTCCATTTCTCTCTCTTCTCTCTCATTTCTCTCCCTCTTTATCTGTTCATCTTAATCCTCCTTCATGGCTGGTGACAGCAGTGATGTGTAGCAGAGGTTGTGTTCCATCTCTCTCTATCTCTCTATTTCTCTCTATCTCTCTCTCTCTTTCTTCTCTCTCTTCTCTCTCCTCTCTCTCATTTCTCTCCCTCTTTATCTGGTCATCTTACTTTTCCTTCATGGCTGTGATATAAGTGATGTGTAGCAGAGGTTGTGTTCCATCTCCCTCTATCTCTCTATTTCTCTCTATCTCTCTATTTCTCTCTCTTCTCTCTCTTCTCTCTCATTTCTCTCCTTCTTTATCTGTTCATCTTACTTCTCCTTCATGGCTGGTGACAGCAGTGATGTGTAGCAGAGGTTGTGTTCCATCTCTCTCTATCTCTATCTCTCTCTCTCTCTCTCTCTCTCTCTCTCTATCTCTCTCTATTTCTCTCTCTTCTCTCTCATTTCTCTCCCTCTTTATCTGTTCATCTTACTTCTCCTTCATGGCTGGTGACAGCAGTGATGTGCAGCAGAGGTTGTGTTCCATCTCTCTTTAACTCTTTATTTCTCTTTGTCTCTCCATTTCTCTCTATCTTTCTAATTCTTTCTATCTCTCTGTTTCTCTCTCTTCTCTCTCATTTCTCTCCCTCTTTATCTGGTCATCTTACTTCTCCTTCATGGCTGGTGACAGTAGTGATGTGTAGCAGAGGTTGTGTTCCATCTCTCTCTATCTCTCTATTTCTCTCTATCTCTCTATTTCTCTCTCTTCTCTTTCTTCTCTCTCATTTCTCTCCCTCTTCATCTGTTCATCTTACTTCTCCTTCATGGCTGGTGACAGCAGTGATGTGTAGCAGAGGTTGTGTTCCATCTCTCTCTATCTCTATCTCTCTCTCTCTCTCTCTCTCTCTATCTCTCTATTTCTCTCTCTTCTCTCTCATTTATGTCCCTCTTTATCTGTTCATCTTACTTCTCCTTCATGGCTGGTGACAGCAGTGATGTGTAGCAGAGGTTGTGTTCCATCTCTCTCTATCTCTCTATTTCTCTCTATCTCTCTATTTCTCTCCATCTCTCTCTATCTCTCTCTCTCTCTCTCTCTCTCTCTCTCTCTCTCTCTCTCTCTCTCTCTATCTCTCTATTTCTCTCTCTTCTCTCTCATTTCTTTCCCTCTTTATCTGGTCATCTTACTTCTCCTTCATGGCTGGTGACAGCAGTGATGTGTAGCAGAGGTTGTGTTCCATCTCTCTCTATCTCTCTATTTCTCTCTATCTCTCTCTCTCTTTCTTCTCTCTCTTCTCTCTCCTCTCTCTCATTTCTTTCCCTCTTTATCTGGTCATCTTACTTCTCCTTCATGGCTGGTGACAGCAGGGATGTGTAGCAGAGGTTGTGTTCCATCTCTCTCTATCTCTCTATTTCTCTCTATCTCTCTATCTCTCTATTTCTCTCTATCTCTCTATCTCCCTCTTCTCTCTCTTCTCTCTCATTTCTCTCCCTCTTTATCTTTTCATCTTCTCTTTTTCATCTCCTTCATGGCTGGTGACAGCAGGGATGTGTAGCAGAAGTTGTGTTCCATCTCTCTCTATCTCTCTATTTATCTCTATTTCTCTCTCTTCTCTCTCATTTCTTTCCCTCTTTATCTGTTCATCTTACTCCTCCTTCATGGCTGGTGATAGCAGTGATGTGTAGCAGAGGTTGTGTTCCATCTCCCTCTATCTCTCTATTTCTCTCTCTTCTCTCTCTTCTCTCTCATTTCTCTCCCTCTTTATCTGGTCATCTTACTTTTCCTTCATGGCTGGTGATAGCAGGGATGTGTAGCAGAGGTTGTGTTCCATCTCTCTCTCTCTATCTCTCCATTTCTCTCTATCTCTCTAATTCTTTCTATCTCTCTGTTTCTCTCTCTTCTCTCTCATTTCTCTTTCTATCTATCTGGTCATTTTACTTCTCCTTCATGGCTGTGATATAAGTGATGTGTAGCAGAGGTTGTGTTCCATCTCTCTCTCTATCTCTCCATTTCTCTCTATCTCTCTAATTCTTTCTATCTCTCTGTTTCTCTCTCTTCTCTCTCATTTCTCTTTCTATCTATCTGGTCATTTTACTTCTCCTTCATGGCTGTGATATAAGTGATGTGTAGCAGAGGTTGTGTTCCATCTCTCTCTCTATCTCTCCATTTCTCTCTATCTCTCTAATTCTTTCTATCTCTCTGTTTCTCTCTCTTCTCTCTCTTCTCTCTCTTCTCTCTCATTTCTCTTTCTATCTATCTGGTCATTTTACTTCTCCTTCATGGCTGGTGACAGCAGTGGTGTGTAGTCGAGGTTGTGTTCCATCTCTCTTTAACTCTTTATTTCTCTTTATCTCTCTATTTCTCTCTCTTCTCTCTCATTTCTCTCTCTCTTCTCTCTCATTTCTCTCCCTCTTTATCTGGTCATCTTACTTCTCCTTCATGGCTGGTGACAGCAGTGATGTGTAGCAGAGGTTGTGTTCCATCTCTCTCTATCTCTCTATTTCTCTCTATCTCTCTATTTCTCTCTCTATCTATCTATTTCTCTCCATTCTCTCTCTTCTCTCTCATTTCTCTCCCTCTTTATCCATTCATCTTACTTCTCCTTCATGGCTGGTGACAGCAGTGATGTGTAGCACAGGTTGTGTTCCATCTCTCTCCATCTCTCTCTATCTCTCTATTTCTCTCTATCTCTCTATTTCTCTCTCTATCTATCTATTTCTCTCCATTCTCTCTCTTCTCTCTCATTTCTCTCCCTCTTTATCCATTCATCTTACTTCTCCTTCATGGCTGGAGACAGCAGTGATGTGTAGCAGAGGTTGTGTTCCATCTCTCTCTATCTCTCTCTATCTCTCTATCTCTTTCTATCGATCTATCTCTCTCTATCTCTCTATTTCTCTCTATCTCTCTCTATTTCTCTCTATCTCTCTCTATCTCCCTATTTCTCTCTCTCTCTCTCTCTTTCTCTCTCTCTCTCTCTCTATCTATCTCTCTATTTCTCTCTATTTCTCTCTATCTGTCTATTTCTCTCTATCTCTCTATTTCTCTCTATCTCTCTATTTCTCTCTAGTTCTCTCTATCTCTCTATCTCTCTCTCTCTTTCTTCTCTCTCTTCTCTCTCTTCTCTCTCATTTCTCTCCCTCTTTATCTGTTCATCTTACTTCTCCTTCATGGCTGGTGACAGCAGTGATGTGTAGCAGAGGTTGTGTTCAATCTCTCTCTATCTCTCTATTTCTCTCTATCTCTCTATCTCTTTCTATCTCTCCATCTCTCTCTATCTCTCTCTATCTCTCTATCTCTCTATTTCTCTCTATTTCTCTCTATCTCTCTATTTCTCTCTATCTCTCTATTTCTCTCTAGTTCTCTCTACCTCTCTATTTCTCTCTCTCTCTCTCTCTCTCTCTCTCTCTCTCTCTCTCTATTTCTCTCTCTTCTCTCTCTTCTCTCTTATTTCTCTCCCTCTTTATCTGTTCATCTTACTTCTCCTTCATGGCTGGTGACAGCAGTGATGTGCAGCAGAGGTTGTGTTCCATCTCTCTTTAACTCTTTATTTCTCTATATCTCTCTATTTCTCTCTCTTCTCTCTCATTTCTCTCCCTCTTTATCTGTTCATCTTACTTCTCCTTCATGGCTGGTGACAGCAGTGATGTGTAGCAGAGGTTGTGTTCCATATCTCTCTCTATCTCTCCATTTCTCTCTATCTTTCTAATTCTTTCTTTCTCTCTGTTTCTCTCTCTTCTCTCCCTTCTCTCTCATTTCTCTCCCTCTTTATCTGTTCATCTTACTTTTCCTTCATGGCTGGTAAAAGCAGGGATGTGTAGCAGAGGTTGTGTTCCATCTCTCTCTCTATCTCTCCATTTCTCTCTATCTCTCCATTTCTCTCTTCTCTCTCTTCTCTTTCATTTCTCTCCCTCTTTATTTGGTCATCTTACTTCTCCTTCATGGCTGGTGACAGTAGTGATGTGTAGCAGAGGTTGTGGGCCTGCATGATTGACGGGTACAGAGACGAGAAATCCAAGGTGGCAATGGGACAGTCATAATACCTGGAAAAAATGTCAAAGAATGAATTACATTCAGCTAGCAGATATACCTGTTACATGTATACAACACCATGCGCAGCAAAAACATTTATTCTTCCTAATTTCTGTCTGTTTCGTTGGCAAATATTGTATTTTGTTTACATTGTTACAATTATCATGAATGCCTAAGGGTTTTAATTGTACAGGCTTAAATGCTTTTTTTCTCCTCGCCACCTGACTTTTACATTGAATTCATATGACATTTTAAAATACCATTTTTTGTGTGTGAAAAAAATTTCCTCAAACTGGGTGCATTTAAAAAAAAGTGTCACCATATTTTTGCTGATGCAACAGCCATTAATATATATGAATATAATTAATATTATTATAATATATAAGAATCTTTTCACTTGCAACACTCAACAAAAGCACTGTTGCCTCCGCTCTCCTGATTATGAGACGTCAAGCGCTTAGATAAACTTGTTTCTTACCCTCTGAGTGGATCCAGGACATAGCCTCCTACAAAGTCCTCTCCCGTCTCCACCTTGTGAGCCGGCATGACCAGATCCTGCTCCTTCGCCTACACAGACAAAACATAGCACAACAGTTATTACTAACGGTATCACTGAAACAGAGCATTGCAGTACAGTTACAATCAAATGTAATTTCAAAGAAGTCGCTGTGCAAGTACCTGTGTCTAGCAGATGGCGTTCTAGCAGATGGAGTTGTGTTGAAATAGTACGATTCAAAGTTTGAAATTGTAATCAGTGAATCAAATACACAGGCATTCAGGTCAATAATGCCCCCCAAATGCAAAAAGAGCCCCAACAAGTACGCCCCCTCCCCTGCGCCATATTGCATATAGGTTTTCAATTATTGTAACTTAGCATTATGGTAACTACCATGGAAACAGCCAATGAACTTTCATTATTGCATATGTTGCCATGGTAGGTGCCATTCATGGTAAATTACAATAATTGGAAACCTATATGCAACATGGCCCAGAAGACTTGTTATTGTTGTTCATACCTTGCGGAGAAGCTGTGAGACTACTTTGATCTGCTGCCCTCTAGAGAGCAGGTATGTCAAGGGGACGCCTGTGACGCGGGCCATCTCCATGTAGTTGATGACCGACATGAGTTTGTTGAGGAGCCTGAGAGGCAGCATGGCGTCTTTCAGGCAATACACAGCCAGACGACGACGCGTCTGCTCGTTCCCATTCTGAAATTGAATTTGAATTTGGAATGAATTGAATTGAATTGAAATGAAATGAAATGAATTGAATTGAAATGAATTGAAATGAAATGAAATGAATTGAAATGAAATTAAATGAATTGAATTGAAATGAAATGAATTCAATTCAATTGAAATGAATTGAATTGATTTGAAATGAATCACATTGAATTGAAATGCATCAAACTATTTCAAATGGAATGGAATGGAATGGAATGGAATCAAATTGATAATGGTTTATTAGTGTAAAAAACAACAGTACAAAATAGTAGCACTTTGCAGTTCACAGGCCAAATTGCATGTGACTTTACAATATCAACATAATAAATAGGATTCATATTTATATGCATATCATATTGCATAAACAAGCAAATACATTATGGGGTGAAATGGAAAAAGAAAGAGAGACAGAAAGATAATCGCACACAGATACCTTGACGCATTTGATGGTTGTATAGATCGCATGTTATCATCAACAATTTGCATAACAATGCTGGAATTTGAGAATTTCTTTATAAGAAAACGGCTCAGGATGGTGATTCACCAAGCTGTTCTTAAGCTACAAACGACTGGTGACGTGTTCTTGTGAAAAATTAGATTCTCAATGATTTTGATTCCCATCTGCTAATGTTAAAATCTGATTGATACCAATACAAATGACAACACATTTTACTAATTTTCCAGAAAGGTCCCTTGCTTCCTTTTGTCAGGGTAGACTTTACCTGAGGTATAACAACATACAAAATAATTATATTGAAACACAATGAGTACAACACCAAAAAACACTAAGAAGTATACAATACCTTTCATTTTGACTTAATGGTGTATTGTGATAAGCGCTATATAAATGCTGTTAATTATTATTATTATTATTATTTGATGCAAATACAAATGATAACACATGTTACTAATTTTCCAGAGAGGTTACTTGCTTCCTTTTGCCAGCGTAGACTTTACCTGAAGGTCTGTGATGATGGAGTGCTGCACATCCTCCTTCTGCTCCCCAAGGAAGTGGTAACTGACGGCATTTAGGCGATAGGAGCGCAGCTTGTAATCCCTGACTAGTACCTGAGAAGGGATAGAACATCAGTCTCTTAAGAAGGGTTGAAAATGGTCCATGGTTGTTATGCAGAGACATTACCACTCAGGCACTCATGCACACTTTTCATGCCACCCCTAATGCCATTATGAAAAGGTAACTAATAAACAAATATTTCATGATCATGAAGTATCTTGTGTAAGGACGTCACAAAAAAGCTTTTTTCTTCCCTATTAGGCCAATTTTCGCTCTCTCTCTCTTGCCAATAGTAGAACTATTTATGGTCACAGGACACACTTTTAACTAATGAAAGAACTGGAGTATATTAAAAAGGGATATAAGTATAGCCACATTTAAGTGATAGGAGTGCAGCTTTCCTGTACATGTACTCAAGTATTTCCCACTTAAGGGATATTGGCACCTCTGTGGCTGGATTTAAAATACAGTGAACTGACATTTTGGCAATATATCTATCTCTCGCCCGCATCTCTTTTTGTTTTTAATAATCTGTCCATTAAGTCTATACATTCCTATAACATCCAGCTTCACTTCATATCTCCTTGCACAGACTAGGGCCCCCGTCTGATAAAATTTTGCGATTAATCGCAGCGCTACAATAGATATATCAATTGTAACTCTGTATAGTAGAAACATGCAATCGATTCAGATCAATCACAACTCTTTGTACGATGGGACCCAGATAGGATGTGATTGCCTGAAGTCTAACTGACCTGCAGCAAGTCAAACTGGACACGCCCCTCCATGGTGACCACCTTGTTCTCCCGCTTGCCCAGCTGCTTGGACTGGAAGGACACATCCTTGATGATGCTCTTGGCCCCCCTCAGCCGGCCTAGGAAGGGAAAGCGGCTGAGCCTCAGAGCAGCTGCCCGGTTGATCAGGTACGGGATGTCAAAGTTCTGGATGTTGTACCCCGTCAGCATGTCAGGGTCCACCTCGCGCACAAAGTCCGACCAGGCCTGGCAATGAGGGCAGCAAATATTCATCACCTACAGAGCCCTTTATACACAGAGGTCGGGCAACTCGGTTTCAATAAGAAGCAACATGGTACTTGTTGCTTTGTTAGGCAAGCAGATAACGACAGAATATGTGCCATGTTGCCTCTTTTGAAAAAGTCTCATACTGAGCTGGCCAAACTCTGTGTAAAACGGGCTCTGATCACCAACTGCATACTTCATAAGATTTGTCCTACTAGGCATCCAGTCACATGGGTGCCCATATAAACAAGGCATTAGCAATATTGTGTCTCGCCCACTTGCGAAAATAACCAGAAATATCGCGATCTCCGTTGCTACGCAAAAGAAAACTGAAACAAACAAATAAGCAACTTTAAACAGACAACATCAAAATCAGGTGCAAAATAGTGACTTTGAATAAATTTGCATAAATGTGCATGAGTAATGTTTGCCTAAATCTACATCAGTAATGCTCACACATGCTCACACAATTCTGTGCACAAGTTAGGAAGCCTTCACCAAGAGTCTTGCAAGTAAACTTTAATGTATGACCTCAAATGACCTTTGACCTTATCATGTGACCTCTTACAGCACAATAACATGCAGGTGCCCCCAGTGCATCCATCATCCAAGTTTGATTGCCATTGTAGCAACATGTGATGAGTTATGTGTGATAAGAGAGTCTTGCAAGTAAACTTTAACGTATGACCTCAAATGACCTTTGACCTTATCCTGTGACCTCCAACGGTACCATAACATGAAGGTACCCCCAGTGCATCTATGACCCAAGTTAGGTTGTAATCCAAGCAACCTATGTGAAGTTATTTGTCAAAAGAGAGTCTTGCAGGTAAACTTTAACGTATGACCTCAAATGACCTTTGACCTTATCCTGTGACCTCCAACAGCACCATAACATGTAGGTACCCCCAGTGCATCTATGACCCAAGTTAGGTTGTAATCCAAGCATTCCATGTGAAGTTATTTGTCAAAAGAGAGTCTTGCAGGTAAACTTTAACGTATGACCTCAAATGACCTTTGACCTTATCCTGTGACCTCCAACGCCACCATAACATGAAGGTACCCCCAGTGCATCTATGACCCAAGTTAGGTTGTAATCCAAGCAACCCATGTGAAGTTATTTGTCAAAAGAGAGCCTTGCAGGTAAACTTTAACGTATGACCTCAAATGACCTTTGACCTTATCCTGTGACCTCCAACAGCACCATAACATGAAGGTACCCCCAGTGCATCTATGACCCAAGTTAGGTTGTAATCCAAGCAACCTATGTGAAGTTATTTGTCAAAAGAGAGTCTTGCAGGTAAACTTTAACGTATGACCTCAAATGACCTTTGACCTTATCCTGTGACCTCCAACGCCACCATAACATGAAGGTACCCCCAGTGCATCTATGACCCAAGTTAGGTTGTAATCCAAGCAACCCTTGTGAAGTTATGGATCATAAGAGAGTCTTGCAGGTAAAGTTTAACATTTGTGACGGACGACGGACGACGGACGACGGACGGACGACGGACGACGGACGGACGACGGACGGACGACGGACGGATGCCATTTGGATCCCTTAGTCTCGCCTTCACCTCCGGTGGGCGAGACAAAAATGAGGAGCCCTACAATTTAGACATTCATCACCAACTGTATACTGTAAAGCCGGTAATTTTGTGGCGCAGCACATCTACAACATATTCGTGGGATGTTATTTTCGCATATAAGAAATACTTGTCAGTATAAAATCATCCATCCCATGCATTAAAATCATCAAGGAAGCCCCAAATATGGCATTTTTGTGGGCGCAAAAAGGTTGATGGATATGCAACACGTCACAGATAACGGAATCCCTGATAGACTTGTGCGTCTATCCTGCTAAAGATGGCAGGATGGTTTTAAATTTGGGTTAACATTAGATTCGCGCTTGCTCTGTGTTGCTTTAACAGCCACCCAGTACACAGCGGTCGACACATTACACAGGGACCCTTTAAACCACCTTGTTGTACTTAAGATCATTCTCTAACCGTCTTGGTGTACCTGGAGCATTTCTTGTTCTGTCTTGAAGGAGAAGACTTGCGAGCCAACGATGGGGGCACACTTGTCCAGGGTGAAGATGTTTCTGATGAACGGATCTCTCTCACCCTGTCTTACCACCATGTTCGCTATCTGGATCACAGAGTCCTTCTCTGCCTCAGGGAATATTCCTGTGAAGAGAATCAAGAGGTGAAGTCAAGATTTCTGCATATTCTTTTGCCCACTTCTTCTATTTATCCCAAGTGGTAACTTCTTTTCTTCTCCTCCTTTTCTCTCATCTCCTTTTCCTCCTTCTTCTCCTCTTCCTCCTGCTCTCCCAGCTCTTTCCCCTTCTCATCTTTCTACTGCTCTTTCCCGTTCTTCTCCTCATTCCCATTCTTCTCTTTCTTGTTCTGCTCTTTCACCTTCTCCTCTTTCTCCTCCACCTCCTTCTCTTCCACCTCCTTCTCCTCCACCCTCTTCTCCTCCATCTCCTTCTCTTCCACCTCCTTCTCTCCCCGTTCTTCTCCTCCACCTCCTGCTCCACCTCCTTCTCCTTCAATCCTCACCTTTCCTCCCGGCACACTCAATATCAAAGCTCAGTATCCTGAAGGGAGCCAAATTCTGCCACTGCCCATCCGCCGGGTGGCTGATAAACCGATCCCAGGCCACATCTATCTCAATCTGCGAGGCTGAGGCCGGCTGAGGGTTACTTGTTGAGCTACGGAGGCGATACGTTCCAGCCGGGACTTCGATCCAGTTGCAGCCGACGACATCGGTATCAACCATGAACCTTCAGAAATAATATTTGAGGAATGTAATAACCCTTTGTGTGCCGTCTTTGCATTTTTGCACTAGTTATATGTACATATTTCACAAAATCCCACTCAGTCAGAAGGGGGTAAAGAGACACGTCAGTCGTGGTCCAGGCCGAAAATAAAATGTTTCTAACATTAAACTGAAATTGTCTGGTTTATGTTAAAACGTTTTTCCTAGTTCATCTGAGCTAAAGATTATGAAGATGATGAAGGAAGTGGGAATGATGTAAAGAGCAGAAGGATTAAATAGATAACAAGAAGAAGAAAAGAGAAGATGAATGAAAACAGAGAAGATCCAGATATACCAAATGAAACAGAAAGGACATATGAGTAAAAAAAAAAGTTATGAAGTATTACAAAAGACAAAGAATTCATGAAGCAGAAGCCCACCGATTAAAAAAAGGTGAACTTTCTGACCTGATTTCAAAGTCGATGTTACTCTCATAAGTCTGATAACCTCTATGTGGGTAAGGGGGAACGGACATCCCTCCTTCTAGCAGTCTCCTCGCAGGCGCAACCAGCTTTGGGTACGCAACAGTGACCTTCAGAAACGGCATCATCTTGTTGCCATGGTAACCATAGATGTCTGCAAGAAAACAACGTTCATTGCTTTATTATTTTCCCAAAATATTTTGTCAGTGCGGGTGACAAGTGAATACACAGTGTTGACACACAGACCTTCTTTGGAACGTAACATCCATGAAACGGGTTCCTAGGACAGTGTTGTTGAGGCAGTGCCAGATCTAATGAGGGCGCTGTCGTAAAGTGCTGAAAGCTCTTGACTCTTGTAGAGAGATCCCAGCCCAGTGTATACACCCTTGGACAAGGTGTTCTGCTCATGTTTGTTCCCCTCAACCCAGCTGTCTTAAATGGATACCTTGCAGTTATTACTCCTGATCTAATTAGATCAACTAGCTTCTAGCGCTACATACTTGGCTGCTTGGCTAAAGCCAGTATAATGATCGAGCGCTTAGGGGAGTACCTCGTACAAGGAATGCGCTATGTAAAAGCCAATTATTAGCAGTATCTAAACCTGTATTTCATGAAAACACTAGTGTATGACTAGGACTTACTCTCCTTCTGCATGATGTCCACAGCCAGAACTGCTTGGGTGAGATTATCCTTGTTAGACCTCATGTCTCCTAGGACAGCGTCATTGAGGCAGTGCCTGAACTTGGAGCAGTGCTCGGGGACAAAGTTCTGGGGTGCGGGGACGTAGAAGTACGGGGTGAAGCCATGCACGTGGCACATGACGCTGTGGCCCGCCTCAGTCACGCCAAACATCCGGATGATGGGGGTGGGGCCTGAGGTTGCTCCAGGCATACCCTTGATGTGGGACCCTAAGGTAGGGGGGGGGGGGCGGGAGGGGAGAACAACACCGTTAACTCATCACTCATGGTTAGATTTTCTGACTATGTGAACCCTGGACCAGTAGCATTTGACCACAGCATTCAGCCACTGGTCACTCCCCCAGTTCCTTCATTCCACATCTTTTTGTAGCCACCAATATCAATGACTAATAATGGAAATATTATACTCGTGCATCAGCAAAAGTAATAATAATAATAATAACTTATGTATATAGCCTTTACATAATGGATTTTAATCAAAGTACTATGTATAACAATTGAACAAAATTTAATTATCAAACATAATACAAAAGGTGAATGTAACAATTCAAGAAAACTAAGGTGAGTTTTCCTTTTCCATTGTATGCATTTTTAATTTTGACATAAACAAAGGACAGATTGGTATTAAAGAATGGAAACACTTAAACATCAAGCACACATGTCACTCTCACTCTAGCTCTGTGTTCTATTCATGTACCTGACCCAATACATAAAAGTCAACTACCCAGGGTCAGGTGGTACTCAGTGAATCTTTTACGTGTGGCTCAAGAGGGCAGAGTGTCACTTTTTGTCAGATATCTGTGCTGGACACGTGGTACACAAATATGGAACACGTGGCTCGAAGAAAACAAAAACAATAAGAATAGTATATAAAAAAAGACTAATACTGATTTTATGGGTGATGCAGTAAATTTATGTGTGGTTCACAATCACTTTCAGGACCCAAAAGTGTGGTGTTTGCGCCGTATGCTTTCTATAGTGGGGACCACCCTATACATACCAATGTAATGCTCCAGATCAATCTGCTGAAAGATGATGGAGTCCTTGGAGGGGTTGATAGGGGGGAGGGCGGGGCGAGGCCACTTTGGGTGCTTGCTCTGGGATGCAGCTGGAAAGAAGAAGAAATCATCAAGGGTAAAGATAAGACATCATTCTCTATGTATTTGCGATGGCTGCTTTACATCTCTGACAGTTTTTAAATATTATTGTGACATGTGTGTTAAGTATTGATGTATCCATGTCATGTAATTGTCAATAGAAATGTCATGTCAAGTAGTTTCACATATTCTCGTCAATGATGATGATGGTAATAAAACAATCAATCAATCAATCAAACATCATGACACAGACCTTAAAAAGGCAGATTAAGTTTCACAAACTTATTTTGCTTGAGTAAAGTCGCATGTTGATTTTCTCAACAGGATATGCACTACATGTACCCTGCAGCTCAAAGGAATTGGCATAGGGAAAGGGAAAGGGAAGAAAGGGAAGGAGCAGCAGTTTTAAACAGCTGTATATTTTGTGCAATTCAGCATGAAACATAATGCTTTTTAGGCTAAAGCATCGCGTTTCATGCTGAACTGGACAAAATATACCGCAGTTTAAAACTGCGGCTCCTTCCCTTTCTTCCCTTTCCCTATGCCAATTCCTTTGAGCTGTTGTGTATGTCACAAACATTTTAAAAGATCATAACTTTCTTATCCCTTGATGGATTTTCATCAAACTGTCACTATTATGTTTCTGCTTTTATTGAAACCAACTTAACTTCAGGGTGGACTATTCCTTTAAAGAAGGTGCCACTACTACTAGTTGGTATTCTTCCAATACTCCCCTACCTACCTTGGCTTGATGGAGGGGAAGATCCGTTTGTAGACCCGTTGGTTGTCTGTGAGTCCATCTCTGACTCAATCTGTTCCATGAGGGCCAGTTCCTCCTCAAAGACTGATGGGTCCGTATCTTCAAAGTCCTGCTGGACCCGAGCTCGCTTGGATTGTGAGGCCCCGGGCCTTGGACCACCCCCACCGGGCTTGCGTTTAGTCTGAGAATCCATAGTGGTGTATCTACAAACTGCTGAAGGAACAAAAGAACTTGTAAATTTCATATAGGACAACGAATGTGGAGAACATGAACAAGAAGTTGCTGTGGATGATGTAGGGCACATTCAGCTCAATTGACAAGACTTCATCAAACTTTGATAAACAAACCATCAAACCTAATTATTCTCTTCTCTTATTAAGAACTAAAACGTAAAAATGGGTCTACCCCAAATCAACTCAACAAGCTGAATTCATTTTTAACTTTCAAGAGTGTTGCCAGTTCTTTGTTTTCTAAACAAAGATCTGACAAGTTAAATGAATTTTTTTCTGGGGTCGACCTATTTTCAAGTATTCATCTTCAAATGACAGCGATTAAGTTTGATGAGTTAGAAAGGGGTTGGCAGCTATGCACCACCATCTACTTCTGCCCTAATTGATATCATACCGGTACTCGAGTCTGTTTGATTTTTTTTTTAGAGAAAAAAAAAATGATCGCATAGCCTACCACTGCACTTTTTTTAAAGGCTAAAAGCTTTGAAACTGACAGCTACAACACAGGTGTCATTTTCAGTATGCACGCACACACCCAATACACATGTCCAATGGTGTATGAATTACCCTCAATTTACACTTACATAACCCGTCACTAGTCATTTAGCTTTCAACATTTTGCAGAATCATTATCACATCATGAATATAAGTACGTGGGACCGTACCGCACTCAGCCGAGACACACTTACGTCATTAGAATTTTTCAGAAATCAAACTGTTTTTTATTTATATATCTAATATTTTGTCTACGTCACACACTACTCATCAACATGCGCGATAAAATACGATTAGTTAGAACCACATCTCATTTAACGACAAACAATAAACTATTATGACGGAAGAATGTTTACCTCGGTCTCACTTTTGACGCGAAAAGTCAAATCTCCCCGAAATCGGCGCGAGAACCAACTTCCGGCTAGACGTGCGTGCATTCTTGCATGCACACTGTACTGCGAGTGCAGTGTGATCCTCGAATCTCGAGGCCAATGATGCAAAAATGTGAGCCCGCAACCGATAAGGCAAAGGAGGGATATGGCGTCCGAAGGGTCAAATCAAAAAGTGGTTTTCTTCCCAATACTGTATCTGGAAGATGATGCGTTTTTTGTGAAGACTATCGTCATTAAAAGAAAGAAAGGACTTAGGAATTATAAAAGCTGAAGACTCTTTTTTTTTACCATGTAGGTGCCAAAACTGGTCGTTTACTCTATAAGTATACGCTCGTCTACCATGAAGTAGAGTTGTTGTTTTTTTCCTTTCAACAAAGCAATATATGAAAGAAACATAGTAAGTGAAGGTTTGATAAAAAAAAAACCCGTCGAAAGGATAAGAAAGTTGTTATCTTTTTAAATTTTGATTTTGTGACGTCACTTGAGAGGTGCTCTCCTACGTGTGTGGTGTGATTCCATAAATAGTTTCTGTATTTGATGAAGGAGCATTATGTCTGATGATATGTCAAATATGCAAAGGTAAAATGAAAACAGCATATCCTCTTGAGAAAATTGACATTTTTTCAAAACAAATAGTAAAATCACAATTTTAAAAGGTCATAACTCTTGACGGATTTTTCATTAAGATGTTTCGTTCCTATTTCTGCTTTTAATCTAAACCAATTACTTCAAGGTGGACTTTCTCTCAAAAAACAATAACCTCGATGCAAAATTTCGCTTCGATCCAACTTTCCGTGGCTGATCAATGGGGGGAGGGGGGGGGGGGGTGATGGTCAAATTAAACCTTTGACTCCTTATGATTATTTGGTATTTCAACCATCATACATATCATTAATGGGAAAGTCCACCCTCCAGTTGAATTATTGGTAATTATAGCCAAATTATTAAAACAACATTTTAAGGTTTGCATGGCGAAAATCCATCAAGGATACAAGTCAAACATTTTGTTTGTTCATTTTTCTTCTTTTATCAAAACAAATTGAGCGTGGACTTTTCCTTTCATCCAAAAACCTCGTCAAAATCTACTGATCGCTATAATGTCGCTTATTAAGTCAATTTTCAGTTCTATTACTCGGAGGGAAAGTACAGTATCTTCTTTCATCATTCATTATTTCATTCTTTTTTTTTTTTTTTATCGCCGCAAAAGGTACAGCCCGTCTCTAAATCATGATCATGTATGCAGTGTTCTCTCATGCTCTCCCTAAGTTTTCCTCCAACCTCGATCCCTCTCCCCTTCTCTCTCCCTCGCCCCCCCCCCCCCAATCTTTCTCTCTCTCTCTCTCTCTCTCTCTCTTCAGTAAACCCACATCTCCTTCCCACTCTCTTCTTCTAACCAAACCAGTCTGCCAGGACTAGATGCTGTGCCATATGTAGTACTTAAGACTCCGTGAAATCGTATTTTGTACCATGCAAAATCTACAATCTCAATTTGTAATTTCGGGTTAATTCAGGATAGAGGAGAATTGGGGGTGTGGGTGGGAGTGGAAACAAGTAGAGATTATCAGTAAAATTACAACCACAAACATTGTGGTTTCCCTGTCTTTAATGTTGATTTTTAAACTTTTGCTCTTCAAATTGGCATAATGATTCCTGTTTTGAATTGCAGTTGTTGACTTGACTTTAGTTTGTGAAAATGTACATTCAAATGTATATGTAGTTTTTAATACAACAATCTCGGTTTTTGTTTAATGTGTTGCCAATTTCAAAGCTAAAAATATTTTTTATGGTCCTTGTTGTGAAGTTACGTTTATACATCGTGTTCATTACCTGAAAGATTGATTAAACTTGCGATCAATCAATGCAGACGATCATCACAGGAAATATGTGACAAACGCGTGTTTTTGTCTTATTTTGTTATGGAATGCAACCGAGTTGTGGCGGCTATAATCAGCTTTAAGGGATAGTTCATCCTGAAGTTAAAGTCGGTTCAATAAAAGCAGAAACATGGAATTAACATATTAATGAAGGTAATCCTTCAAAGGATTAGAAAGTTGTGATCTTTTAATCTCGTAATTTTGTGACGTCACGTGCAAGGTTCTATTCCATATACATGTATTGTATACTGCATTATTCCATGAATTGTATGTCTAATTTTCATGAAGGAACATTTTTTATAGAGGTATGTGTGTAAATACATACTTCTAATGATGATCAGGTATAATGATGCATATCCTTTTGGGAAAATGGAGTTACCCAACATATGGGAGAGCAACTCCCACATAACTTTCTTATCCTTCGACTGATTTTCATCAAACCTTCACTGTTTCTTTCATGCTTCTGCTTTCATCAAAACCAACTTAATTTCAGGGTGGACTATCCTTTCTCTCATTTATGAGAAAAGAGAGGAAGGCTATAGTTATAGTCTTTAAATTCAGACATAAGTAGTGCAAAGTGCAAAACTAAGAAAAAAACAGACAGCCTTCAACCTAGGCTACAACCACACGTTGCATGTGCTCTATATAAGATGAAAATGCATGTTCCTAAAATTGTCTTTCTCTGACTCTTTATTTCAATTAATATCAACATCTCTCATCCCACGACAAGGTACTATACAATCTTGTGGGAGTCACAGAGTTAATCATTTTCAGTCTTTTTCATCACATATACAATAATCAAAATCACCCCTAATAATGATGCTCTCAACAAAAGGCCCGTTCAGAACATCTCAAGGATCAAATTAATCCTAATCAGAGAATATATCAAAATATGAATTATTTAAATGTGTAGTGTTAAATACTAGGTTTCCGTCCTGTCATACCAAGCTTTCACAGAGGTAAAGCGAGAGAGAGCAAATGATTGGGTTCCGTTTTATTTGAAAACGTATAAGCTTTCAGCAAAAAACCTACATGGCAGCCCCCCCTCTCTCTCTCTTTAAACTCAAGTTCTGACTAATGGTTTGTAAACACAGCTGTATGAAACTGGCTTGACATAACAGGCACTTTCCTCAAACCACATTATCAACTGCAAATGAGAAACAAAATTAGATGAATATAACATATTTCAAGTAGATATGGACTTATTTCTTACAGGATATAGTCGTTAATATGATCTAAATTGCCACTTGTAAATCAAGAACTTAATTACAAAAAATAGAGCGATTCAACTGCCATGTAGTTGATAAATAAGCCTCCGTTTCTTTGTTAGCTTTATCTGTTTGGCACTCCATGGCAGAGGCATAACAATGTCCTTTTATACATGCATTGAAACACTGATAAAATATACTGTAGGCTGTGGATACTGCAAAACCATACAAACTTAATATCACAAGGGTTTGAGTATATTACAAGCAAGAACATGAAAAACACATTTAATACTTTCCAAAGAACCTGGATACAAGAAAGTGATTGTTTTGGATGTATAGAGATAATTGCAGCACCCTCAAGTCAGAACACTATTAGAGGACCCCACAGAAAATTATATTTACATGTAATTCACATAATAGACCATTTCCCGAACATATTCCAATTCTATGCCCATTTTTCAAGCAATATATTACTAATGTTAACCCCAAGGCTTGTCGGAGGTTTGTCTGACTAGCAACAATTTATATATTCAGAGTCTGCATGCCCCCCATTCAAATTGAATCACTAGATACAGGTGAATATCAAACACATTACTATGCTATTGGGGGGAGAGTTATGAATACATTACAAAATCTCACATTAAGTTATGTTATTCAGTTCTTTCCCCTCTAAGAAGATCAGGATTGTAGTTCAGACAAGCATAGGAAGAGCATGCTCTCTACAACCAGTCTCGAAAGGCCTCAAAGTAGATCATTTCTTCTGTCTGTATATTACCATATCAATTACATAATTCGTCACATAATGTACAAATATCTAAAATGGTATGATAGTCAACATATCAAATAAATAGAACTAAAAACTATTGTACATTCTAGATAGCATCTAGAGGCCATATTCAGGAAAGCTTACTAGCCTAGTTAGTTACTAATTCACTTATAACTAGGCTTATTAATGTTTCATGAATATGGTTCCTGCATAATCATCACTTTAATAATTACCGGTATATAAAGTTTATAACATAATAAATGGCTTGACGCTAGAGTAAAATTCACTTCATCTAACAAATTAGATGGTTGTTTTCTGTGTGTCACTATACCACACCATTCAAAGCCTTACTCCAGACTTGCTATGAGAAAGAAGGCAACACACACTGTTTTCATGTACCAGTTTTGACAAATTAACATCAAAGAACAGAGCAAAACAGTATTCACTTCACGGGTTGAGAGCCAAAAGGGCATTACAGATGAACTCACCAAGGACAAGAAGGGCGCAAACGACATAGACATTGTACAGTGCTAACGCCCTTCTGCTTTTCAGTAGTGTAGCAATAATGCCCCTCTAGTCTCTAGTAACCAAAGTAGATCAATAAGTCAATAACGAAACAGATCATTCTCGCTTCTCAAATATATCTGGTCAGAATGTTGTCATGATTTGCGGTCAGTGTGACAAGTCAATTTCAGTTAGTCACTATCAAGTAATATCAGGTAATTACACCGTATTGTATAATTTTCTGTAAGAATAATTAATTTCCACTCAAACTCAACTCAAAATGTACTGATCTTGAACTGATTTTATGTGCATGTGCTTTGACACAGTAGTGGCTTCATCTAAAAATAGAGAAAAAAAGTTTCACGAAAAACAGAGGAATGTACAACATCTTTTTTTTTTTTTTGAATACGTTTGAAATGCCTGTCAGTTCCCACTGCAGCTTTCTACCACAACACATCCTCTTACCTTTTTGTTTGTTCACAGAATAAATTTATCAAAAGACAGAAACATGGTACCAAAAGACGCTACAAAATATAATAAAATACTAACTTTTAGATAAAAGAAACACAGAAATATAATATTTACAGGAATCAATTATTATATGCAAGGTCCGTGGTGCAAACTGACATTTTACCACCACCATCACTCTCAGGTTGACTTTATGTTTTACAGAATCAAAGATTTACAGTAGGTGGGTCTGCAATGGAACCTAGCCGACCAAATATTGTGGTCACCATCAAAACACAAAGAGAAACATATCATACTGACGGATCTTCTCTTCTTCTTTGCCTGTTTGCACTAAGTCTGTACGTAAATGGCCAAATATGTTACTGACCTGAATTCCAAGCAAGCCCTGGCCATGTTGCATATAGGTTTTCAGTTATTGTAACTTACCATCAATGGTAGCTACCATGCCAACAGTAGCAATAATGAGAGCTCATTGGATGTTGCCATGGTAGTTACCAATGAGAGTAAGTTACAATAATTGAAAAGCTATATGCAACATGGCCCAGGTCTGCATTTTTTTTTATTTCCTCTCCATTGGTTTGAGCACTGATGAAATGCCGGTGGGAACCAGGGCCCGGTTACATAAAACTTACCACTGATGGTAACTTTGGTACCAATGGCAATTTCAATGGAAACCTTGAATTTGATTAGCTGTCAAGCTGTGTTACCACGGTAGTTACCATTGGTGGCAGAGTTACCATCAACATTAAGTTATATGCAACAGGGCTCAGGCCTCTTTTATGTAAGGTTCTGCTATTGAACGGGAATGTAAAATCAGCATTGGTGGGGATTCCTCCAATATTTGCCGACTGCACACAGTACAACGGTGGTGTGAAGTCTCCTACCAAACAGACTTGCCCATGTATGCTTCCCTAAAGCAGGCTCGCCCTATGACTAGGGTCTTTTGCTACAAGGAAAAATTTGAAAGGGACCCTTTAAAATTGTTTCCGCTTAACAAAAGACCATGTTCATAGTTTTGGTTTATTTTTGTTTACTGTACGCACCAAAGGAAAACCCACGAATGCAGACTACACACTCTCTTTAACTCTGGCACTAACGGTATTCAGTTGGGATCAAGACATCAGCGGTCTCCATTAAGACAGACGTCTTGAGAGAGTGAGAGTGGTGGTGTTATCCTGGTATCGTCAGGTGATTTGAATGACGGACGAAACCTTGGCGGAAAATGGGACGAACGGGGAAGCACGGTGACCCTGGGTTATGACGACGACTTTAACTCTTTGACAAGCCTGGAGAGGACAAATGAGAACGAGAGAGAGTGATAGAGAGGGAGAGAGGGTGATAGAGAGGGAGAGAGGAGGAGAATGAGGGAGAGAGGAGGAGAGAGAGGGAGAGAGGTTGATAGAGAGGGAGAGAGGGTGATAGAGAGGGAGAGAGGAGAATGAGGGAGAGAGGAGGAGAGAGAGGGAGAGAGGTTGATAGAGAGGGAGATAGGGTGATAGAGAGGGAGAGAGGAGGAGAGAGAGGGAGAGAGGGTGGTAGAGAGGGAGAGAGGGTGGTAGAGAGGGAGAGAGGGTGATAGAGAGGGAGAGAGGAGGAGAGAGAGGGAGAGAGGGTGGTAGAGAGGGAGAGAGGGTGGTAGAGAGGGAGAGAGGAGGAGAGAGAGGGAGAGAGGAGGAGAGAGAGGGAGAGAGGAGGAGAGAGAGGGAGAGAGGGTGGTAGAGAGGGACAGAGGGTGATAGAGAGGGAGAGAGGAGGAGAGAGAGGGAGAGAGGATGAGAGAGAGGGAGAGAGAAGGGGAGAGAAGGAGACACAGAGGGGGAAGGAAAGAGAGAGAGGGGAAGGGCAAAGGTTACAATTGTTTGAAGTTTTGATTCTGTGACATCACATCATATCAAAAACATAAAAGAGCAATTTATGGAATCATACATCACACAATATGGAAGAGCACCTTGCACCTTATGTCACAAAATTAATTTTTTACAAGATCATAACTTTCTTATCCTTTAACAGATTTTCGTCAAACATTCAATAATATGTTTCTTTTATGTTTCTGCTGTTATTGAAACCAACTAACCTCCAGGGTGGACTATTCATTTCAAGTCAGTTTCCAGTTCTATCATTGGGAGAGAGGGAACTTCTGATACAGTATCTTCTTCCATTTTTGGTGCTTTTTACAACATTTAATTTTTTTTTGACCTACAAAGGGGACACTCTGTCTTTTAACCAGGTGTTTTCCATAACTGTCCTACTGATACATGCATCCATCTGTTTCCTTAAGATTTCTGGTTTGAGAGTCTTACCAGTTCATTGCCTCCTCCAGTCCCTCCCCTTTGAGTGCAGATGTCTTGAAGATTTGATATGTCCTATTCCTGAGAGCGGGCAGGCCCAAGGCATTGGCCACCTCTGAGGGAGACATTGCTCCTTCCATATCCTGCTTGTTAGCGAACACCAGGAGCACCGCCTTCTTCAGTTCCTCCTCCTGAAAGCGAAGCAAGAGAATAGAGTGTAGTTCATCAAGAAAACGAAATGTAAAAATTCAGTCAAGTGATTGCTTATTCATTGGAATTCAATTTACTTGCTAAACTATTATGTTGAATATTTGATTCCATATAAACCGCCTTTGTCATGTTTCTCATGGTACAGACAAGGTGGCGGCTGTCAAGGTTTTCTTTTTAGACAGCTGAACAATAAATCGATGTAAGGTCATTTTGAAAACACATTTTGCAGCAGGAATTGCATACTGTACTGAAGTTATCTACCTCTCCCCCTGTCCCAAGTTATAGGTCAAGGAGCTCCTCATGTTTTTAATATTGTCGTCTCTCTGTTTTCAGTTCTCTCCCACTGCTAACAAACACCTCCCCCTTATCTCTCTCCGTTCACAATCGATTGATTAACCTTGTCTGTACTGAGCCCACACATGAGTTTGCTTCTTCTACTCAGATTGTTCCCAAATCCTGTACTGTAAGCAGAGCTGCCAACCTCGCATGACCAAAAATCCTATGATTTTGCCATAAAAATCCTATTTTCAGACAAAAAATCCTACTCCTAACTGTTGTGTACTTTCCTTCACAGTATCTCAAGAATTGCGAACTTTATTTTGTAGTAATTTACACCGTATGTATACAAGTATGTAATTTATTCCAGACCTGCCAACCTCTGGAGTTCAAAAACTGTATCCTTTAATCTAAAAAGTTGAATTTTACCGACAAAAGTTGTATTTAAAACAACACCTGGATCAATGCCTCTTACAGTTCCTACATCGAGCATTTTTTTTATGGAGCATTGGTTGATTATGCATGATTTCGTCATGACTGGTGTGCTCAATGAACCAATGAACATCCCCAAATTGCCAATGTGAGATGCTGGTAGGATACTTTAAAAACAGAATGGACATTTCGCCATTTTTTTTTTTTTTTGAAAATCATATCTTTTAAAGGAAAATCGTACTGTCGTATTCACTTCTAAAAATCGTACTAAATACGACTAAATCGTACTGGTTGGCAGGTCTGTGTAAGCATGATCAATTCAGTTGATAAACTGTCATTCATGTCTTTGCATGAAAGAACTTCTTCTAATTATTGGATTGAATTTGAATTGGATTGAAGATTTAGCTTACCTCAAGCATAGCAACCAGCTCAGACTTTGAGATCCCTATCCTGTCCCTGTCGCAGCTGTCTACGACATATATGATGGCATCTGTGTTGGAGTAGTAGCACCGCCAGTAAGGCCTGAGGGACACAATGTGACAAGGAGACAGATGAGACATAAGATTGACTTATTTATTTATTTGAAATGAATTGAATTGAATTTATTAACAACTTCAACATCATCAATGGCAATACAAAAACTTGTATGTACATGACTGAAATAACAAAGAAAGAAAAAAACAAATTATCAAACAAAACTGGCATGAATCTAACAATGAATGTAGAAATAAAGCATGTTACTTATGATGCAGCATTGTACACAATTTTATACATAAGTGAAAGTGGGAATCGGAAGTTAGCACAAGTGCTAGTCGAGCCTGATTCCTTAAATTCATTAGTACGGTGGTAACAAAAAATTATCTTTGGCTACTGATTGCTTAAACACTAGTACATGTAATGATAATGATGAATATAAAGAAGTATGCATGTAAATTATTGTAAAAGTCTCTTAGATATAAGAGTAATATCTTATCAACTATACTTGACAACTACTTTAAGTCATACTGCTGTAAAAATTAAAATTACAGTTTTATTTACACAGGGTAACTTTGTCAGTAATTGGGACACTGTTCTTCCCAAGGGCCCTGCTGGACAAAAACACCAATTGTACATCAAAATACAATCATACATAACACATTGGTAACAAAGCATAAACTTAATTAGCACATTTGACAATACACATATGCAGAATAAACACTAATTGCAGGAGTAGGAATTGGAATAGAGCAGAGGTAAAGAAATATATTAGATCAAATAAGGGCTGCCCTGAGTGTTAATTTCCTGTTCAAGTAAAAGCATTGCATGTTATTAGAAATTTGAAATTTGGGTGTGGTGTGGAGACAGCATGGTCATCATTTGCTCTATGATGACAATTGATGGAATTGATTGACTGTTAGAATAAAGAATGAATACTTTTATTTAATAGATTGACTGATTAGATCATAATTCTATTCATTGATCGATTGATTCAATGATTAATCAATTTGCTTCGCTTTGATTACTTTACTTATTTCAGTTATTTGATTGTTGAAGTTACTTACTGTAAGATTCAGTATGTCATCGGTGGGTTATTTACTTTGCTGCGATCACTGATAGATTCATTGATTGATTGCTTGTTAAAGACAGCTTGCCGATTTACAATAGCCATGAAACTCTGCAGGAATCAGCAGCATACCATAATGATAAAGTGCATGAAATCTTACAGTAATACCTTCACAAACATTTTCAGAAAAAGTGAAACAGTGTCCTTGTTTACGTTTAAAAAGGCAGCGAGCATAGTCTACATTCATAATCGTATTGTCCCTGTCACTGCGCGATGCGGGCATTGCTCCCATTGAACGCACGCACCATGGAGCAGACCGGTGAGGACCATAGCGCACAGCAGTCTACAGTCTTTTGGCTTAAGGTTTCTGACGACCCGTCCAAAACCTCAAACCGATCTAGCGATCGCTGTAATTTTGGTTTCCAGTTTCCAGTTCTATCATTGAGAGGGAAGTTCTGATGCATTTTCTTCTTCCATTTTCTGTATTTTTTTGACCTGCAAAAGGGCCACCTTAATTTTAAATGTATTGTGTGAATGACTGCATTGAATGACCATTACATTGACATGAAGTAACCAATTGATAGAAACAGACATGACCCATAACTCAATCTGACCTGAGCATCCTCAGTGCGACAAATATTGTCTCTACAAAAAAAGTGACTTACCTGATACTTGTTTGACCTCCAAGATCCCAGACTTGAAATTTTAAGTTGTTGTATGTGACTGTCTCAACATTGAAACCAATTGCTGTGGACCAAGGAAATAGAACAAGATACATGTATCACTTGACTCAGATTATATCATGTAAATCACAATGAAAGGGAAATCATTGAAAATCTGGAATGGTACCCAAGAATGGTTCATCAGTTCTATGTAAAGTCATGTGTAACTTACGCACATCTTGGTGAAAAACTGAACAAGGTCCTATAAGCTATACCACTACCACAGAGTACCTCAAGTTTGATTTATTTTACTCACTGAATCATAATCAAGGAGGATAAACATACAACAACGACAACAACAAATACATGTACAGACATATGAATAAATTAAGTAAGTTGGTAGCAGCCAGGAAGGATGCAGCCTTAATAATATTTGACCCCAAATCATGATGTTTAACATCTAGACAATTACAATCCTGAACACCCCATAATACAGTAACTAACAATGGAGAAAGGGACATTTTCCTTTTAAAAAGCCTTACACATTGCAATGAACTAAAATGGGGAATTACACACTCACAATGCCTTACGTTGATTCAAACCAGAATAAATCACACTATTTAGAAGGAAGTCATTTGTGTTTAAACAACCTTGATTATTAGCCGGTAATTTCCCTTTGTAAAATCTCATTTCTGCACGGTGTCCAAGAACAAAGAACATTTGGTACAGCATATATTTGCAACCCATGGAATTGCCCATGGAGGTTAATAATCAGAATTCAATGCTAGTTTTGATGACAACTTCCTTGTAATACATATGTTTTTTTAACATTTCACCAATCCGATTTTTGTGCTTTTATTCAACTTATATCGTCAAAATTGCTTCAGTCTTCTTTGAGAAATAAAACATAAACCAGAGCTTCCTACATTTTTACTAGATATACCTTTACTTTCCCAACTTGCATGCTGTAGAGACCTATTTACCTGTCTTGTTTCCATTTAACATGTTCTTTACTGAGCCTGCGTACATGTAAATGTGGGCTGGCCTAAGTTTCTGCACTGAGATACTGAGCAAAGCGACTCCTGCTTGTTGCAGTACAGATAACAGACAACAGACTATATGAATAACTTTGAATTCTTTACTGGCCGCAATTAAGCCACACTTTGACATCCTAACTGGACCTGGGGGGTGTTTTACCAAGCTGTTCGTAAGTTACGAACGACTGTACAAACGACTGGTGATCCCTTCTTGTGCTTCATGCCATACCACACTTTGATCATTGAGAATCTGATTTAGCACAAGAAGGGATCACCAGTCGTTCATAAAGTCATTTGTAACTTACGAGCAGCTTGGTGAAACACCCCCCAGGCTTCTCTAGGCCTGAAAAATGTAACCCTGAGCAACGGGTTAAGAAGCAAATATTATGGAGTACAAGTGCAAGGGTGGAGCAGAAGGGTAAAGAAGCCCCAAAAATGTACCCCCCAAAAAACCTGTAGATAAGAGAAGTGATCCAATCAACTCGATATTGCTGAAAGGATATAATGATCAGCGTGGTTCAGCACATTTCAGGACCTCAGGATTGAAAACAAAGTATGATTTTAGTGAAAGGGCTTTCTGGGGTAATTTCAATTTACAAAGAAATTTTAGGCATACACCCAGTATTAAGGATAGCGTGCTCCATCCTGTAAATGAATGAAAAATGGGGGGGGGGGGGGAATGAAAAAAAAAAGAATTATTTGTTGTTTATTCATGTTACAGGTCTCATAATCTTGATCAATGTATTCATTACCTTTGAAAACATTATGCAACAATCCCTAACTTCCTTCCCACTTACTTGGTATAGTTGTGACCACCTCTCCTACTTGTAACCTGTAGAGAATCGTTGTCTTCCCAGCTCCATCCAAACCCAGGATGAGGATCCGCATCTCTTTGGCGCCAAAGAGGCCACCAAATAAACTTGCAAAGAAATTTCCTAAAGAGAGGTGAGAAAGTAAAGTGTACAGTAAGACAGTGGTGTATGAAGTTGAACACTTTTTATGAACATGCATCAGCTTTGTTTGATTTAGGGTATGCACTGCTCTACACATGTTAGCACTTAAATAGATCTCAAATATCAATGTTGGTAAACATGTGATACCCAAACTACTTTCTTACATTCTTTATTACTGGAAGTATGAGAATGATGATACTGAATATGGACAGTACACATGCTTGAAAAAGTCCCTGTGCACTAACCTACACAGCTAACACAGTCGCTTTTTATATTTATATGGCATTTATATGGCAAAAGTGGAATTAATTCAGTTGATGCTGATACAAATTAATCAAATTATGAAGTCAGTTTCATACCACCAGGCCCAGGGAAAGCTACTTTTTGAGCACATTGGCCGATTTGCCTACAATTTTACATACAGTCTATGGGAATTTGGGGGGCTCTTTTAAGCATTTCGGGGGTGAAATCATCCCGAGCCCCCATGCATTTTTTCCCTGCATACCACAGGTGATACAGTCAGGAGATATAGGCAAGCAGTGAAATGCTGAATTCGGTATTGCTAGGAGGGATATAAATTCAAGAAAACAAATATGATCACTTTTATCCATAGAAATGCATGAATTAATTCAATTTTAGTCATTTTAGATGTACGAGCTGTACACCACAGTCACTGAGTCAAGCAGACACCAGAAATACGATTTGTCTTGGACCCGCAATGTTTGTTGTGACAACCCGCATTTTACGCCGAACAAATCAGAAAAACATTTCAATAGTAGTTAGATGCACATGCATAGAAAATGTTTCTCACTTGTTTGGATTTGGGAGAAATGGGAGATGTTTTATTAATGTTGAGACTTGAGACATCTTGTATTTTGTCATGACACAAAAACTCCTTGATATATTTCCATCTTACAAGTGAAATACATAACATCATGTTGACCTACAGTATTTCTTAATCGTTTCTTAACAATACTTCTTAACGTACTTTCCCCGTGCATTACACGTCGAGAGCATTGCAAACATAACTCATTAACTGAATCGGCATCATTCAACATTCACGACACACAATGAAAACTTACAAGTATTTTCAATAGGTGGGACTGCACTGAACAAGAAAATCTAGATTTCAAAAAGACGGAAGGTCTGTTCCACATATAGAATCCCCATATTTCAGTGAGAAACAACGCCAACCCTTTAATCAAAATTGAACTTATGCATTTTTAAAATAAGTGAAATTTTAGAGACGGCACGTTACATGAACTTACCCATATTTTTTGGCCGACGATACTGAACGTTCCAACCCGGCTCGACAGCTACAGACGAATAATCTTCAACGTGTAACTCTTCGTGACGTCATCGCAATGACCCCCATTATATCGCATCCATTCAACAGTGCTGTTGTTGTTGCTGTTATTGCGTCTGTTTCTCTGAATAAAAGGATGTGTTTTTAGATCATCTTGTTTTAATTTTTCTTCATTGCTACATTTTTTTTTCAACAAAAACAAATTGAAAAAAAAAATACATCTGTATATGAAGCGAAGCATTTTCATGCGGCAACACCTCTAAACGACACGCCAACCCGGCCATTATGGATTACTGTAATTTACATTGGCACCATGTGATACCTAAAAATCTCTTCTCTTCAATGGTATTACATGATGTGATAATGTGAACCTTACTACTACATGCTTGATTTACTTGTTTGAACAAGTAAATTAGTAGAGAAAAACAGAACAGAATGCATAAATCACTTGCCTCACACGTTGCTCTGTATAATATTTGCACATAATTATGAGTGTTTGTTTTTGTGAACAACACGTATAATTCACCGTATAATAAACGATACATGTTTTATGAATGTAGCTCTACGGTGAGGAAAATGCAATCACATCAAAGTAATACGTCAATTAATTCAATTCAGATGTATCATTATAACAATTATATTTATGATGAAGCTGAAAGTCTACGTACGTTATCCTGATTATTTTTATATCCGGTTTGGCTCTTCAAATGGAAAGAAGAAAATAATTAGACATGAAGCACTGACATTATGATTGTTGTTTTATACCCTTTGTGTTCACCATGCAATAATGGGAATGCACTGAGCATATGCAGTAACGAATCATAGCCCACTGGATGTTGAGATTCTTATTTTTCATTTATTTTGTTCAGGTTCTTCTATGTTCGTTTAGCGATGAACATAGCTACGGAAGCTTAAACGTGCAGCGCGAAGGCGAGTTGTTCAACTCGCCAAGGCGCCTTGTTCCGGCAAAAAAGGCGAGAAGGCGACTTGTACAAACTCGCCAAGGCGCCTTGTTTAAGACGAGAAGGCGAGAAGGCGACTTGTACAAACTCGCCTAAGCGCCTTGTCTAAGACGAGAAGGCGAGAAGGCGACTTGTACAAACTCGCCAAGACGCCTTGTTTAAGACGAGAAGACGAGAAGGCGACTTGTACAAACTCGCCTAGGCGCTTTGTCTGATAAGTACGGAAGCTTAGAAGTGCCCCCAGAAGACGAGATAATTTAGGACGTGAAGACGAGAAGACGAGACGAGAAGACGAGAAAAAGAGTCAAGAAGACAAAAAGACAAGATCTTGGATCTCGTCAAGTCGACTTCTGTAGGACGAGAAGACAAAAAGACAAGATCCTGAGAAGACGAGAAGACGAGAAAAAAGAGTCAAGAAGACAAAAAGACAAGATCTTGGATCTCGTCAAGTCGACTTCTGTAAGACGAAAAGACAAGGAGATGAGATCCTGGATCTCGTCAAGTCGACTTCTGTAAGACGAAAAGACAGAAAGACAAGATCCTGGATCTCGGCAAGTCGACTTCTGTAGGACGAGAAGACAAGAAGACAAGATCTTGGATCTCGGCAAGTCGACTTCTGTAGGACAAGAAAACAAGGAGACAAGATATTTATCTCGTCAAGTCGACTTCTGTAAGACGAAAAGACAAAGAGATGAGATCCTGGATCTCGTCAAGTGGACTTCTGTAAGACGAAAAGACAGAAAGACAAGATCTTGGCTCTCGGCAAGTCGACTTCTGTAGGACAAGAAAACAAGAAGACAAGATCCTTTATCTCGTCAAGTCGACTTCTGTTAGACGAGAATATAAGAAGACACGATCTTGGATCTCGTCAAATCGACTTCTGTAGGACAAGAAAACAAGAAGACAAGATAATTTATCTCGTCAAGTCGACTTCTGTAAGACGAGAAGACAAGAAGACGAGAAACTGAGAAGGCGATCGAGATATAAACGCAGGGCCTATAAAAGCTAATTTTCTATTACATTATATATTACGCGGTTGGAAGCCAGCTAATTATCGAAAGTTACTACTAGTGCTATTAGTGCAGGTAGATTTTATACAAGTTTTAACGATGCTATGAGTGTGAATATGAAACGTTGCGTCAATCCTGATCACAATAGACAAACACCCTTGCCTATATATAGCCTAGAGTCGGTCGTATAGAGCGACGATCTCGAATTCGTCTTCTTGCCTTCCCATCCTCATCAAGTCGACTTGACGAGATCCAGGATCTTGTCATCTTGTTTTCTCGCCCTACAGCAGTCGACTTGCCGAGATCCTTGGATCTTGTCTTTTTGTCTTCTTGTCTTACAGAAGTCGACTTGACGAGATCCAAGATCTTGTCTTCTTGTCTTCTTGTCTTACAGAAGTCGACTTGACGAGATCCAAGATCTCGTCTTCTTGTCTTCTCATCCTACATAAGTAGACTTGACGAGATCCAAGTTCTTGTCTTTTTGTCTCTTCGTTTTACAGAAGTCGACTTGCCGAGATCCTTGGTTCTTGTCTTTTTGTCTTCTTGTCTTACAGAAGTCGACTTGACGAGATCCAAGATCTTGTCTTCTTGTCTTCTTGTCTTACAGAAGTCGACTTGACGAGATCCAAGATCTCGTCTTCTTGTCTTCTCATCCTACATAAGTAGACTTGACGAGATCCAAGTTCTTGTCTTTTTGTCTCTTCGTCTTACAGAAGTCGACTTGACGAGATCCAGCATCTTGTCTTTCTGTCTTTTCGTCTTACAGAAGTCGACCTGACGAGATCCAAGATCTTGTCTTTTTGTCTTCTTGACTCTTTTTCTCGTCTTCTCGTCTTCTCAGGATCTTGTCTTTTTGTCTTCTCGTCCTACAGAAGTCGACTTGACGAGATCCAAGATCTTGTCTTTTTGTCTTCTTGACTCTTTTTCTCGTCTTCTCGTCTCGTCTTCTCGTCTTCACGTCCTAAATTATCTCGTCTTCTGGGGGCACTTTTAAGCTTCCGTAGATAAGAGAAGGCGAGAAGGCGACTTGTACAAACTCGCCTAGGCGCTTTGTCTTTGATGAGAAGGCGTCTAGGCGACTTGTACAAACTCGCCAAGGCGCCTTGTTTAAGACGAGAAGACGAGAAGGCGACTTGTACAAACTCGCCTAAGCGCCTTGTCTAATACGAGAAGGCGAGATGGCGACTTGTACAACGCTCCGCGCTCGTTGATACTAAATCATAATGCACAAATAACTCAAATGTTTACCTCAACATTTTCAGCTCGCGGATACTGAAAAAGATCTATAATACACAATTATCTTTAAAAATTCAATACTAGAAAGTGGCCATTTATTAATTCCATTATATTTTAAAACGCGCTCGCGGATATTAAATCATTATGCACAAATAACTCTAATTTTTACCTCAAGATTACTAAATTACTAAATAGGGTCTATTATACACAATTATCTATTAAGTGTCCCTTTATTTATTCCATACAACCTTTAAAACCCCAAATTGTCGACTCGCACTTCGCGCTTGCGGATACTAAATAGGGTCTATAATACACACTTATCTATAAAATGTAATACTAGAAAGTGCCCCTTTATTTATTCAATATGTTTTTTAAGACCCCAAATTTTCGGCTCGCTGATACTAAATCATAATGCACAAATAACTCAAATTCTTACCTCAAAATTACTAAATAGGGTCGATAATACACAATTATCTAAAAACAAAATTATACTAGAAAGTGCTCATTTATTTATTCGATATGTTTTTTAAAACATATTCGTCTTCATGTCTGAACAAGGCGCCTTGGCGAAATTTGTTAAAGTCACCTTCTCGCCTTCTCGTCTTAGACAAGGCGCCTTGGCGACTTTGTACAAGTCGCCATCTCGCCTTCTCGTATTAGACAAGGCGCCTTGGCGAGTTTGTGCAAGTCATCTTCTCGCCTTCTCGTCTTAGACAAGGCACCTTTGCGACTTTGTACAAGTCGCCATCTCGCCTTCTCGTATTAGACAAGGCGCCTTGGCGAGTTTGTGCAAATCATCTTCTCGTCTTCTCGTCTTAGACAAGGCGCCTTGGCGACTTTGTACAAGTCACCTTGTCGCCTTCTCGTCTTAGACAAGGCGCCTTGGCGAGTTTGTACAAGTCACCTTCTCACCTTCTCGTCTTAGACAAGGCGCCTTGGCGACTTTGTACAAGTCACATTGTCGCCTTCTCGTCTTAGACAAGGCGCCTTGGTGAGTTTGTACAAGCCACCTTCTCGCCTTCTCGTCTGAGACAAGGCGCCTTGGCGACTTTGTACAAGTCGCCATCTCGCCTTCTCGTATTAGACAAGGCGCCTTGGCGATTTTGTACAAGTCGCCTTCTCGCCTTCTCTTCTTACTCAAGGGGCCTTGGCGACGTTGTAGAAGTCGCCTACTCGCTTTCTTATGTAAAACAAGGCGCCTTGGCGAGTTGAACAACTCGCCTTCGCGCTGCACGTTTAAGCTTCCGTACATAGCTCTTTCTATAGTATGAGGTATTGGGGACATTCCTCTATATCAGTTCGTAACTGGTCGCACAATATCCACTGAATAAATATTACTAAAACGCTGACTGGGAATTTTTCATGAAGCTGCGTATTAAACATTTTACAATGTGCCCGGAACAACAATAGAAGCAGGTGCACATGGTGGAATGTTCTTTCATTATCTTCTCTGCAGAGCTGAATGTTAATTGTTGCCATATTTGTATGATAATAGATTGAAATGGGGTGAACTATCTAATGAATTTCCATTTTAATCTGTGAGTAGTGAAATTGACCTGTTCCACCCGGCATAATCTGCTCATGCGCAAATTGCAATTACGATCGAAGTGGCTTATTAAAAGAATCACTGATTGTTTCTGGCACATTATGACCTAGCTGTGGGGTGGATTTCAAGTCTTGCAAAATCCGCGTTGAGACCGGCAACACCTAATCGAAACCTAAGAAGAATAACTTCACTTTTCCTGTTCAGGTGGCATTATTTATACTTTATGGAAGCGTTCTCATCTTTTATAAAGATTGGAAGTGTGCCATCATCTTTGCCAATATTGCAGTGACTGAATTTTATTCCTAAAGCCGCGTTCAAAAGCAATTTCGTTGCCAATAATAAAATAGACTCCACTCCATTTTGTGTACCAGTATTTCAAAAGTATTTGTATACTCCCCGGTCGCCCCTTATTTCTCATTAAGAGCACTTAAGGAATCTGAGAGAATAACAACACCGATAAACATTGTTGTTTTCTAGTCATGTTAAGGATAAAAGGATCAGCTGTGCATGAAAATGATGAAGTATTATGAGAGAGCATTAATTTTGTTGGTTTGGTAATACGAAAAGGTTGCCTGATACCCCCAAAGCTGCATAATTTATCATTTTATGGAGGCTTTTGAATCGTCAGAATAAATTCGAAGTTCGTAGAACTATTGATTAATTCAAAGCTATATTGAAAAAAATGGCTAAAATGGATACACAAGAATCAATGACCAACCGGGGGAGGGCAGGGGGCGGGGGGAGGGGGGGGGGTTGAACGGGGGTATTGTAATGGTTCCAGGAGCATTTTTTTTTTGCGTTCTCCAACCAAAATGCTGATTTCAGGTAGGCCTACTCAAATTGCCTTCAAGGTTTGGATACATTAGGGTGAATTAATAGCAATACTTTTTTTTTGTTCAATCCGTTTGTTAGCGCATTTTATTTGCGTCATTCATTTCAACTTGCAGGGATGCAAGGCAGGTGCATCCCTATATAGTGCCCCTGAACAGTTATGTACGAAGAGATATATGGACGGAGTTTAGGCAATGTTGTGTACTGGGCTTCATAGGTTTCACAAGCATAATCGAAATGAGATCGCACAAGGACTCTTTAGATAGTAGACACCATTGTGAGACACTTTGAAGAACATCCACTTCTGGTTCCAAATAGACAGTCGTCTCAAAATATTTAGTTTTCTCTTACACCCGCTTACAAAAAGTGTTTTCTATATGGTGTGACCATCTTTTTATCAACACCCCAAAACGGCGAGGGGTAATTCTTTGCATTTGGTAAAAAGAATTTGGGACAGATTTGTGATCGTATTAAAGCACATTGCTCCCTGATATAACACACAATCAACGGCATAACGCAGTGTTGTTGTGGGGATGAACGGGGAAGGAGGGGCCGGGGGGGGGGGGGGGGAGGGTAGAGACGGAAAGCGGGAAACAGAGGAGGAAGAGGCAATAAGCAGGCAAGTAAATGAAGTACATGTACACGTATAGGAGTTGGAGGGTAGGGTTACTCACTAACATTCGAAAGTCCTAGATAAAATGTCAAATGCAAATTCCATGCTATTTTTAAACTTTAAAAACAAAAAAAGTTTGTGTTATTTTTTAGATTTGATTTTCCTACATTTGCAAAGCTATATCCCAAGCTCTAAAACGCTAAACCACGTTGTCATGACTATTACAAAATATTGCTATCAAATGGAGAATGAATATGAAAACTCATTTTCAACAACAACAACAACAAAATCCACTATACACTCTAGCTAGCATTTAAACAGAGATTGATTCAGCTCTGAAACCTTTTGTTCCATGCCATAATGACTTTTGTATAGCATTATTACAATGAGAGGTCTGGAAAATTAATTTGATATTTAGGAAGTTTAATTGGTCGTGTGACAGTCGCGCCACTGATTGTAAACGGAGTCAAAGTGCGCAGACCTGAGCAGCGGCCTAGGCAAGGATTTTTTTTTCAGCGGGGGGGGGGGGGGGGGGATGGGGGTGGAGCAGGGGGGCGAGGCCGGGGCACTAGCTGGGGAGCTATAGGGGGCCTTGAAATTTTGTAGCTAGGGGCCGGGGCACCAGAATATTGTGTGCCAGATGGGGGGGGGGGGGGGGCACCTGGCCGAGGGGCCGGCGGGGGGCACACGGAATTTGTATGGCCCCCTTCCCCCAAGGCCCCCCGTATCCCCTGGACCTGATAGCGGGTTCGTTGATTTTTTTGTGACAATGAGATATGGCTTGGCAATTAACGGTGAAAAGAAAAATACGCGCCGCCGCTGACCACGGTCCGGCTAGCTGCCGCCTACCACACCCTAGACCCTAGCCCATCCATGCAGGCTGGCAGCATGCTGGCGTGCGTGCATGCTGGCCTGGATTTGAGAGGCATGCGATGCATGCAGCATGCAGTGCATGTGCAGCCCATGCAGCGCAGATGATCAGCGGATCGGACAGAGCGAGCTAGAGCACGGCGGCTGCGGCTAGACGAATGCGTAGGACTCCGGCTTCGCAGACTATAACCATCGGAAAAATCCATCCTTTTTTCAGAGAAGAGGAACAATTCCGGGTCAGGTAACAACTTACTTTTCTCTAAATTCAAGTTGCAGTAAAATGATGTTTAACTGTTATTAATCTAAGGTTAAATCAAACGTTACCATTGTCACTCTTCCGTTCATGTTGTCATGTCATTGACATTGATTGTCATTGACAATGTGTTTGTCCCCGGCCCTATATGCCTAAGTAAGGGCAGGCTATACCCCTGTTTGTCCAAAAAAAAAAAAAAAATACAATACTAAGCATGTCAAGTATTAAATCAGAAACTGGATTTAACTGGTGGAATCTTCAGGAATGAAGCAGCACTTTACTGGAAGAAGAATTATAATACTTGATATAGTATTAGAGATCACTAGATTAAATTTCAAGGAGGTTCAGGTCCGGTCGGGGGGGGGGGGGGGGGGGGAAGGGGCGGGGATCGTCCAACTAGTTGGACTAGTAGTCCAACGGAAAATGGAATAAGGGCAAAACTGGTCCTTATTTAAGGGGTCCTTATTTAAGGTTTAATACCCCAGCTTGACAGACAGACCGGAATGTTCTCCGGAGAACCTCCGGAGAAGAAACACCAGGTAACAATTCCTTAATGTTTGGCCATCAAAACACCGGGTAACGTTTTGGACACTGACTTAACATCTGCTGCTCGAGGATTTTCTCTGGGTATGTTACCAGCAACCTCGGTTGTTCATCCCAATGTTAGGGTACTATGTACGTGGTTGGGGGCTGGCCAACGTGCACGTATGTTTACTTGTTTACAATCTCAAATTTGTCTCCTTCCTCGCACCTTACAACACGGATGTGCGATGGATAATCGTAGGCATGCTGTTTTTCATCATGCGAAATCTGCAGCTGAGAAACAAAGTAATTTTGTTCCAGATGGGTTATTTTGTCCATTAATGATTATTTGTTTGCTTATGATATAATTTCAATTGACTCAAATTTTAAAAAATATATTAAATTGTTATTTGAAAATACAATTTATGAAATCGACAACATTGCTTATTAAAAATGAGTCATGACGAAGATGGAAGACTGCTGCACGTTGTTGTACTTCTTCTTCTTCTTCGATGATGGATCTTTTTCACACCCAGCACTCAGTAATTGTATGGTCCCTTGGTAATTAAGGCTCAAAGCATTCTATGACTCTTAGTGAAAAGTACTGCCATTAAATCTGCCCTACTGCGCATGATGGTTCTCAACTTCTCCGGTGAGTTACCCTGCGAGCGTCTTAACAGAAAGCGCCCCCTGGTGTTCTCCGGAGGTTATCCCAGGTTATACTCTTGATATTCTGTTTGATTCTTACAATCTTCCAATCTGTTACTCTGCTTTTTAGACGGCTTTTGTTCAAGGTAACTTTATCATGTTTTCAGTCCCTGTTACCTACTGCAATAGGCATGGTAACATTATTAGGATTTCTTATTGTGTATTGCTGGGTGCCACAACAATGGCCCAAGAAGATCTGAAGGGATGCAGTAGGACAGTGAATGTCATTTTCATAATTTCCTTTTAGGCTCGGAAGAGGAAACGGCAGCAAGTGGAATTTGGACTTATTTGCATACACCTGTACATGTATTGACAGAAGATCAAACTTGATTGATGTGAATCGCTGAAGTGAAACTGCTGTACCTCACAGTAAAAGGGGTTTCACAGGCAATGCAAATTTGAAAATTATAGAGCTTGGTAGCAGTGCATTGACAAAGTACCCTGAACCACGTGTTGCTTGGCAGCGTTGAGTAGTGAGACTGGTTGTGTTCATTCTATCTATTGTACTTCTTCCGTTTATCTGAATGGTGGAGTTTATCTTTCTATCGCAGAGAGTACAATTAGGTTAGTAGCAGTTCCAGTATATCGTACTGAATATTGGCCTGTTCCAATCAGTTAATTTCAGTCACTGATAATTTGCAGTGCAGTATAGAGTTGTCATTGGGAAGGGCATAGTGATGGATAGAATAGACACTGTTTCTTTGTACCTGTTTATGATGTTGTGTTTGTGCTAAATGGTACAGTGAATGCGCTACATTATGCAACTTTGTAAACAATCTCGTACTTGCACAAGTATGCTTACACCGAGGATATATTTGAATGTTGTTGGATGTGTTTTTTTGCTCCTCTTCCAGGTCCAGTACATTACAAATACAGTTCAAAAGTATTTACTGGGAGAGGAGATAGAGCAAAAGGTTATTCAAGATGGATTCCGTCATGGACAAGCTGAACGACACTTACAACTTCTACCTCTATACGCTCACATTCAGTGGTAAGTATGAAATAAAACCTCCCTTCTCCACTCAGGTAATTGTGCAAGATATTATACATTTATTTCTTTATATATGTCCACTCTTAGGCCCTGTTGAATAAAACTTACAATTGATGGTAACTTTGCAAGTTGGCAACCAATGGCAACTTCTTTGGAAATCTTAAATTTGGTCGCCTGTTGAGCAGTGTTACCAGAGTAGTTACATGTACCATTGATGGTTGAGTTACCAGTAGTTTGTGGTAAGTTTTCATAAGTTTTATGCAAGTGGGCTTAGACCCTGAAAAGAAAGTAAGTGCAAATAAAACACATTGTCACTTTGACACTAACCCTGCTACTACTTCTTTCTCTCATTCTCTCTCTCTCTCTATCTCTCTCTCTCTCTCTCTCTCTCTCTCTCTCTCTCTCTCTCTCTCTCTCTCTCTCTTTCTCTCTCTGGTGCCAACAGACTTGAATGACTGGCTGTTGATCAACATCCAACAAAAACAAGCAAATGAAACTCATTTTCACTTTGACACTAACCTTGCTACTAATTCCTTGTTCTTTTCTCCCTCTTTCTGGTGCCCTCTCTGGTGAATAATCATAAAAATAATATATTCGATTTGTACAGTACCTAATATAATACCCCTTTCAAGTGCATGGGGACTTAAATTCATTTTTTGTGATATGCGCTATACAAGAATTGTTCATTATTATCATTATTATTTCTGATGCCCACAGACCCCCGGGTGGATGACTGGTTGTTGATGGACAGCCCGCTGCCCACGCTGCTCCTGACAGCGCTGTACCTGGTGATGGTGAGGGTGGGGCCAAAGCTAATGGAGAACCACAAGCCCATGGAGTCCAAGGCCCTCATGGTGGCCTATAACTTCTGCTGCGTCTTACTCTCAGCTCACATCGTCAAAGAGGTAACCGCGGGGGCGCTACTTTAAAACTGTCATCATTTCATAGTTTAAACATGTAGGTTGTTATAAGGAGGGGAGAAACCATTAAATATAAATAAGTATTAGTCAATCTCACAATGTATGATATAACTTTTTAAACTGTCATCGTCAAAGAGGTACCATCGGGGGCAACTGTTTTTTAACTATAGCTTTGTGTGAGACTTGCATGGAGATGATGTTGGCATATGCACTTTACTTTACGTACTTGAATTAAAAAGTGTTTTTTTTCTAGTTATTTTTATAAACGATAACTGTTACGTACATGTACATACATGTATGCAGTGTACATATGATTTATTTTGAAATGATTGTAGGCCTTCACTGTAAACTGAATATTATAAGTCTCCAGACTTTTTATTCAGTATGTGTTTTATCAGTAAACCAAAATTTAAAAAAAAAAAAAATGGAACTCTACCAAAAAGAGGTGGTTGCAAGAAGAGAAGAAAAAGTTTCATGACTTTTGCAAATGAGACACCCTGTAATTCCAATATGTTAATTGATGAAGATTTTACTTGTTGTTTGTAAACTCTATCGTGTGGATTTGTGTGTGTGTGTAATGTTGATGTCATGCATCTTTACCTTATGTTCGTTTTTTTATTTCTTGTACTTGAATGTCATGTTTGTCTTGGATTACTTGTGTTTTTTTACATTGTTATTATTTTTACTTTGTTGAATTTCAGTGTGGAAATAAATAAATGAATTGAAATGAAATGAATTAAGAAAAAAAAAATCTTGCTGTCCTCCACAGGGGATCTACTGTGGGTACATGGCAGGGTACAGCCTGAGCTGCCAAGAAGTCAACTACTCATACGATGAGTATGAGTACAGGGTGAGCTTCTTCTACACTGTGTAGAGTACACTTCAGGGAAAAAGAGTAATTCAAAATTTTCGGGGGCTACTTTTTGAGCACATTGGCTGATTTGACTACAATTTTACATTGTGTCAATGGGAATTTTAGGAGATCCTTTCATACAGTCAAACCTGGCTATGCGGCCACCTGGATTCAGGAGCCACCTTCGACTCCTCCGCAGAGAAATTCAGTGTTAAAGACCCTGGATATAGCGGCCACTTGGCTAACGCGGCCAGCGGCCACCCATTTTGTCTCCCTTGGCCAAAATTTTACTGTGTATAGCGGCCACCAATTCTGAAATCACCCGTTCCTATCGGCGTGGAAAGTTGGCTTTTTGCGATGCGACGTAACTTAAACGGCCGTGAAAAGCTAGAGGCGTGAAAAGCCTGCTTTCTAGCTGTGTGATGTAATACAGCTCATTAACACATTCTCGAATTGTATGAAACTTGTAAAGAGACCTTGCCAAACACAAAGCAGGATCTTAACTTGATTACCCTAATCAATGAAATCCCGATGTCCGGTGTTTTTTTTTTCTTTTTTTAGTGAGTCTCTGCATCCCATGCTTTTGTTGTGATGAATAATACCCCGGATCCTCGCTCGGCCCCGAGGCCAGCGCAGCCCGGGTTCGCGCGCGCCCTCAGCCCATGCCCAGACCAATCTGGATCCGCGATATGCGCTAACTGCAAGCTGACAGCAGCGCGCGGTTCTTCAGCGTTCGCAATCTCAGAAGCACACAGCTAGGCTGTAACTCGAAACTCATCGATATGCCTATGGAATAAGTTGCTTACTTCAATCAACTCCCGTTCGGAAATTATTGAGGCAAAAATATTTTAAAAGACACGATAAAGAATATTTCTCGATTAAATAAAATATGTCAAGATAGAAGATATATTTTAATGTGCATTTGTAGCCGTATATATTTTTTTCTTTTATTAATTGAATTTAATATTTATCGTGCTACCTTAGACGAAGTAAGAGTGCACTATGCACGGCATTTGCACTAGCTGCCAATCGATCGGAGAGAGAAACAATAGACACGAAGATGAGGAGATTCTTACTAACAACGAAAAAGAGAACACTTGATTATCATTAACGTGGGTATTCTAATTCCAGATCCTGTTTTCGGCAAGTTGTCTTTCTTTTGAAATTGTTATGCCGTTTATTCACTATTCAAAGCAACGCCAATGCCCAAGAAAGCGGGCTTTTCATCATACGCAGCCCTTGTTCCTATCTTTCCCAATACCCGGTAGGCTGCCGGTGGAGCTCCATTCTCTTCTTTTCAAAATGTGGACATGAATAAGTTGCAGATTCTTGTAATGAACGAATGTTTCCGGGTTTTTTCAGAAGGGTATTTCAAAGCAAGATTCTGTTTATTTGACAAAGTTAACAATTCTGTTCAAAGTTTTAAACGATTTACGCCCGCCCGTACTAATGTATGCGTGTGGTTTCTCGCAGTGCTAGGTCGTGCAGTGCTGCATGGTCAATACATTATGAATATCCCAAACGTAAGAAACTAAACGCACACTAACTTGAGATTTTAAAGAAATCCGATAACATGTGTTTTCTCTGCTAAACCACATTTATTTCATCAGTTAGAATAGAAATTGTCTTTCGTGGCGTAAGATATTTAACATAGCATTTATCACCGAGACTCGCGAGAGTTGAGACAGCCGATGAAAATATGATATTGAATTAAGATATTCATCTGATAATGACGCATTTGATACAGTTTACATAAAATCACTTTCTATGAGTGATCTGCTTGATTATTCATTTTTGTTCGAACACTGAAGACAAATTTATGGCATGATATTGTGTTTCATTCTTCTTTTTGCAGATCTAGACTAAACAAACATACCCTCGATGCTCATGATCCTTTACCGTGCCAACTGGTTGGGCCCCTTTCAGGGCACAAAAGAAATGATACACAGTTCTTACACAAAATCGCACACACAGAAATAATACACAGATAAAGAAAATGTGCCTTCAGGTTTATTCATATTTCTCATTGAACGAAAACATGATAAAATACTATTTATATATCACATAAAAATAAGATGTATGTATATCATACGTAAGCAATTAATTATGTTGCAGCATGAAGGTTACATAGTGCAAAACATATCCATGCTCAAAATCAAAATGGCCGCCGACCTGTCTATAGTGGTCACCTGTCTATAGTGGTCACTTTTTTGGTTTCCCTTTTTTTTTGCATTTTTTTCTCTGGTACACTGCCGTACTTTGACAAAAGGAAGCAACTAACAAAAGAGACTTTTCTTGTAAATAAACAAAATGTAAGGTCTGTCACTTGCAAAGGGCATCATTGCAACACCACATCATGTTAGATGGAATATCTCGCAGCAAGATGAATATTTGTTTTCCAGATTGTGCCTGTATGTAAGGAATGCTGGGTACAATCTAAGAGTAACAATAACCCAAATTTAAGTGTTAACTGTTAACATGGACAGTGTTCTGATTGTGTTGATAATGTTCACATATTTTGTAGTGTGTGTTAGATTAATGTGAACAGGTTGTTCCTCAATTCTGCAAATGTTCTGCAAATGAAAGTATAGACAAGATTGATTCACTTGCACCACAACCTAAATGTGTACATACTTTATGGTGTAATAGGCAGAACACCATGAAAATGATAACATAGAGGCCCAAATTGACAATGAAGTATGCGTAGTGTTGTGTTTGGGATCGGTGTATTTGTAGTTATTGCAACATCGAGGGGTACATGAATAAAGAGGTGATGAGACAAGTTTGTATTTTAAGAGACTAAGAGTAATATATACGAGAGTATAATTTATTATATCCAAACAACAAGTCACATAGTCCAGATCCAAAAGATGTAGAGCAGCCAAGATATGTGTTAGCTTCTTGATGGTCTAAACTTTTCTCCCTTCCTCTCATGAGGGGTGCACACTCATTATCTTCCTAGCCTATTCTCATGGTGGTCTACTTAATACTACAGCTTACTCTCGATATAACGAGGTCGTCGGGACCAGGGCTTTTTCCTCGTTATAACGAAACCTCGTTGTATCCAAACAATATAAAAAACAATAAAATACATTGAAAACATGTGTGCTTGTGTGTTCATTGTGTTTTACTATGTTTTCATATCCATAGCCGTCTTGGAAACATGCGTTATCAAACTGAAAAAAAGGGGATTGGATCGTGCGTTTTCAAACTGAAAAGGGATATACGCTTTCAAACTGAAATGGGGAATTTAGTTTTGCTCAACACATTATCCTTCCTTGATACATTTTGACGTTTCAATAACTAATTGCATTCAATGAATTATAGACCATTCCCGATACGATGGGTGTTATTTTGCAGTAAATTAATAGGTCAATTGTTCTCGTAATCTTCTGGACAAGAAAACATGCTGTTTCATTGTTTGGACAAACACGAAAACAGGCGGCGCAACGGGTTGAACGGCCGGGATATGAGGGGAGGGTGGAGTTAGATAAGAGCGTCTCGCTCGCCTGATAGGTTTTGCACAACGACGTAGCAACACCGTTATGATCTGCACTTTCTTTGTGGGTCATTCCAAAATTATTACGAGGGGGTTCCATGTAGAAGATTAACGCTGCCCTGCAAACTCATAAATGTATTTCATTTTGCATCGTGATGATTTCCAGCGGTATTCTAATTTCAAGAAGAATTTTTTATTGTCTCTTCAAATCTTTCAATGTCTATTTCAGTGCGTGAAATATACTTCACCCGTCCGAGATCACATTTGTTTTTGTCAAGAAACCCAATCAATCGCTGCTCATCAGACACACACCCAATCATGCCTATTCAGCACGCACCGTGTCATTGATTGCCGCGATGGGATCGGCTTGCAAACCATGTGCTTTCAATGTACGTACGCTGTGCGAAGGAGTGATGTATCACAAACTGTGCACGCGCCGTATATTATTGATTGCCGCGATGGGATCGGACTTGGAAGCCATGTGCTTTCAATGTACGTAAGCTGTGCGATCGCGAAGGAGTGATGTATTAGAAACTGTGCACATGCATGCAGTAATACACGGCCACACAACGCAATTGCGTTGCGTGGCCGTGTATTAAGAGATGTGTGTCTGGCTCCTTGCGGTGCCGGTGTTTTCATGTCTCGAGTTTTCCTTCCTCGTTGTAACGGGACGCAATTGTTATGTTTTTCTTTGTCTTGGGGTCAACAGAATAAGCTCGTTATAACGAAATCTCGTTGTAACCGTGCTCGTTGTAAGCGACGTGTTGCACCATAGGTTTGCATGTAGAAACATTTGGGACCGAGAGATTTCTCTCGTTATAACGAAACCTCGTTATATCCGTGCTCGTTGTATCGAGAGTAAGCTGTATAATCAAACAAGGGGATTTATTATTGGGAGGAAGACAGGAAGTCTTTTGTGTCAGAGGTATGGGGGTTCTCACCAGCTAAATATAATTGGGGTTTGTTTGGCTGGGACTAAGTTATTCAGAACAAGTGTTCTGAATGGGGGTCTGGTATTTCACAGGGTGGGTCTCAAGTCGGGCATACTGAGTAATATACCATGTATTGTTACTGATGGGTGGGGGGGGGGGGCTAGAATAGTACTACCATTACATAACAGGAGGGTGCTAAATTCTCCCCAGTTTAGACCATGTTTAGACTACGGTTTAGTCAAATTAATTTCCAAAAACCATCATCTAAATCATAGAAAGTATCAAAACCAACTTAACTTCAGGGTGAACTACATGTATCCCTTCAATGTAATGTAATGCTTGCAATGTCATGCTTTCCAGATTGCCAAGGCCCTTTGGTGGTTCTACTTCTCCAAATTCTTTGAGATGCTAGACACCACATTCTTCATCGTGAGGAAGCGGAACAACCAGATCACCTTCCTGCACGTCTACCACCACGCCACCATGTTTGTGCTCTGGTGGATTGGAATCAAATGGGTTGCCGGTGGACAGGGTAAGGCCACTCTGTTGACTCAATCACATCATTGACGTCATTCACATCATGATATGCTACAAATATTTGATACAGTACATAAATTTTGGTATTCAAAATTCTCATATTCACTAAACATACAAATATTTAATTCAGTTTATAAATTTATGTATTGAAAATTGTCATATTCAACAAATTTTAGTGAAAGGGTTTTCTGGGGTAATTTCAATTTACAAAGAAATTTTAGGCATACACCCAGTAGTAAGGATAGCATGCTCCATCCTGTAAATGAATGAAAAACAAGTCAGACAAAAATCTTGGAACCAGACGAGACGGGATTTGAACCTGCAGTCTACTGCTTACCGTGCAGCAACTTAACCACGCAAGCTATTTCTAGTTCACGGGTCAAGACACGACAACATGGAAACAAATACCCGAAAGAGTCTCATTTCATCTGACTCATTAATATTCATGAGTAGTCTGCCGTAGGGACAATTTTAGTGCAGGTTCAGGTGCAGGTTCAAATCCCGTCTGGACCATAATGCACAGTGGTCTCCGGTCTCTGGGCTGAAGGTTTCGGACAACTCGCCCACAACCTCCCCCAAATCAGCGATCGCTACAATTCCACTTAAAGTCAGTTTCCATTTCTATTATTGGGAGGGAAGTTCTGATACAGTTTAATTTCCCAATTTCCATGGCTTTCACAAAAATTAAGAATTTTTGACCTGCAAAAGGGACACCGTGGCCATGTTGCATATAGGTTTTCAATTATTGTAACTTTCCCTCAATGGTTACCACCATGGCAACAGCCAATGAGCTGTCGGTATTACACCTGTTGCCATGGTAGTAACCATTGATGGTCAGTTACAATAATTGAAAACCTATATGCAACATGGCCTTTGTCTTTAAATGGCCAGAATGTCTAGGAAAAAAATTATGAAACTTTCATCTTTTCTTCTTTCTCTCATGAACAGCGCTATTTGGAGCTGTGCTGAATTCATGCATCCACATAGTGATGTACAGCTACTACTGCATGGCTGCTATGGGGCCCAAGCTTCACAAGTTCCTCTGGTGGAAGAAATACCTCACCATTCTACAGTTTGTAAGTACCGGGTTGAAAGGTCTCAAGGTTTGAAGGATGACAGGTTTGATATCTACATTGTGATATAGCTACTACTACATGGCAGCAAGCTCCACAAGTTCCACAAAATGTTCCACAAAAAGGCACCGGTCAGAGATTCTTGGAGCAAATGGGTTTAGAGGGCATAGATTGTAAATCTTGAAATGCATAGGGTGGCAATGAGCTAGTAAGAATCATACTCTTACCCACTGCTAAGCTACTGGATTCTCCATTTTTGTAGGAGAGGTCACTGCTTTTTATGAAAATTTACAAAGTTTGGGAGGGGTGGGGGGCACCATGGCCCCCCTCTGATCTCCGCAACGGAATGTCGACAGTCACAAAATTCAGCTCATCTTTCTTCATTAATCACTTATGATCATTTACCGTTTCAGCATGGTTGCGCGAAATGTTGAGGGGGGGGGGGCATCATGGCCATTATGCCCCCCCCCCGAAAAAAAAAAATAGAATAAAATAAAATAAAAAATATCAAGGTTTCCAAAAAAAGTTAAAATTAATAGTTAATTTTATACAACAGGGTGTGACAGGCCTATAATGCATGGCTTATGTGTCCTTAGAATATTAGGAAGGAGACTAAAGTAAATTTGAATGATGATTCAGGTTTGTACCTTAATCTCTGTCTGTAGATCCAGTTCTAAATCAAGGATTTTACTTTCATCTGTGTCTGTAGATCCAGTTCTGCATAGGCATGGCCCATGCAGTCAACTCCCTCTACGTGGCGTGCCCCTTCCCACTCTGGATGCAGTACGGCCTCATCGCCTACGCAACCTCCATGTTCCTCCTCTTCGCAAACTTCTACCTCCACGCCTACGTGAAGGGGGAGCGCCTGCCCAAGGCACAGCTGAAGGTGGCGCGCAATGCCCGGGGACAGGCTGGTGAGGGCACAGCGAATGGGAGAGGGGGGGAGTCCAGTGAGCAGAATGGCGTGTACAGCAATGGAAAGAGTATAGCAGAGAAGAAAGAGAAGTAAGAGGGTGGCTGTAGCAGTTGTGCTTGTGGGCTGTCAGACTTCTCGAATCCAAATTCTGCCATTCAATCGCAGGTACAGCAGGGCCCCATATCACAAAGAGTGAGTTGCAATAGATACAATACAGTTACAAAGTTGCTTTCTCTTGCAACTCACCGTATCACAACCCATCCTTGCTATCTTTTGCAAGTCCAAGCCTGTGCATAATTTTGTAATTAGTTGTATAGTTACCATAGATCCACACGAGCTACAGTGGATATCAACTGCAAGTTATGATCGATATAAATCGTAGATTCTTTGTGATTTGAATTTACAATTGATATCAATCGTAACTCGTACAATAGATATCAATTGCAAGTTACGATCGATATAAATCGTAGATTCTCCGTGATTTGGATTTACAATTGATATCAATCGTAACTCGTACAATGGATATCAATTGCAAGTTACGATCGATATAAATCATAGATTCTGTGTGATTTGAATTTACAATTGATATCAATCGTAACTCGTACAATGGATATCAATTGCAAGTTCTGATCGATATAAATCATAGATTTTTTGTAATTTGGATTTACAATTGATATCAATCGTAACTCGTACAATGGATATCAATTGCAAGTTATGATCGATATAAATCATAGATTCTTTGTGATTTGGATTTACAATTGATATCAATCGTAACTCTTTGTGATACGGGCCCCTGGGGGGTGTTTCACCAAGCTGTTCTTAAGTTACGAACAACTGATGATCCCTTCTTCTGCTGAATGCGATGCCACGCTTTGTTCATTGAGAATCTGATTTAGCAAAAGAAGGGATCACCAGTCGCTCGTAAAGTCGTTCGTAACTTACGAACAGCTTGGTGAAACACCCGCCCGGTCTGGCAGAAGTAGGCTAATTTGTGTTGAATTTCCCTCTAACTTGAAGAACTAGGAGAGAGGAAAAATATGTCTAGTTTGAATGTACATGTATCTGTGCTTGTTGAGATTATAAATATTCAACAGCCATAAAGCCAGGCAGGAGTAGTACATAGACTTTATCTTCCACTTCGGCTGAAGAAATCTAGTCATCCAGTTTTTAAAAGACCGAAGAAGGGAAGCCGGAATTGCCATTTTTATGGACAGGTGTGATGTAGTTTGAATTAAAATTCAGGTGTAGTGATTTGTGATGAAATCGAAAACATTAAAATCGACATAAATGTAATAGTGATTTTGATGATGTGTTAATCAAGAGCATTCTGCAACTCTTTAAGTAGCTACCCCCAAAGTGAACTTATTTGAGGGCATTCTAAATAACGCAAGGTGAATGTCATCATTATATGTTGCCTTTGACCTTGTTGTGTGATTAGAAACTGTGTTTGCAATATAAATGTACATTTGTGTGCAAGTATCACATAACAGCATCTTGAAATCATCCTTCCCTTACTGTGCCAACAAATGTTTTTTACCACACAAAGAAAACAATTCTAGGCCATGTTGCGTATATGTTTTCATTTATTGTAACTTATCATCAATGGTAACTACCATGGTAACATATGCAATAATGAGAGCTCATTGGCAGTTGCTATGGTAGTTACTATTGATGGTGAGTTACAATAATTGAAAACCTGTAAGCAACCTGGCCCTGGTTGTGAAAACAACATGCGGTAATGCACATCACTATTCGCAAAAAAACAACAACAGTATCTCACGCACAATGTCACAATGTCTCGGACGAAAGAAACGGTTGATGCTGAGACATTGGCTACCTATATGCTCAACTCTTTGGCCCAGAATTGGGCTTTGGAAACGCATTAAGTTTAAATCAGGTTTGTGTCAATGCTTACTCTTGTTTAAATGCTGATCTCAAATGCACAAAAAAAGTGTGTTTTAGATCATTGTTTCAGCCGAAACACCGTTCATGGGAAGCATAAACGCGACATCACTTATAAAGACGTTTATATGGCGTCATATAAATGCCTTTCCGGTTCACATAGAAATTTGTATGTTCTTTCGTATACAAACCCAAACAGTGCATGCCCGAATGTGACCTATCCTCCTGGTTTATTCTAGCATGCGCATGTGTAGTGCATGTGCGTGAAATCAGTTCTGTATTGAGCCCGAAAAAGGTGAGCATAAATAGTGCTCCCGTGAACCGCGGTTTAGATGAGTGTTTGCAAACGCTCATCCTGCTTCACATCCTGCTTGAGCACAAACGCAGCCAGCAGCCACTGTGAGATGTTGGCATGTCAAGTTGTATTCTGTTAATACTCGGTAGCTAGCCATGCAGTACTTAAGTCCCATGCTGCATAATATACTAGTACTCGCTTCTGCATCATTGTGATGAACTTTTTATTTTTTATTACCTTTTTCACTTATTGCCTTTAAAACATGCAGTTCTTTCGAAGTCAGTTTCCAGATTATAACTTCTAAAAGCTCTGAAACTAAAAATTTAAAGTAGAATTATATATTTTTTTCTATTATTTTTTAGAAAGATATACTGGTCAATTTTGTTCATGATGTGGATGAGAATGTTTTGTTTACATGAACGCCTTAAACTGTTGTCAGAGGATGCTCTTTGAAATAGAAGTACCGTTAGGCTTCCATTTTTGTGGTTTCTGTGATGTTTATTTTATAGGAATAGATCTTTTATGTCGGCAAGCCATCGCATCATTTGTGTTTCAAATTGGTGTTCATGAGAACTTTTGTAAAGCAACAAAAATGTCATAAAAGTGGATTGAAAAAATGGAGACAAAACTTGAAATTGACAAAGTTGCACAATTTTACAAATTTTATTTTGACTGACGCAATTGTTAAGGACTTGCCTTTGCCTTGGAAAAACCATCAGAAGTGATTGGTTGGAGGACTGTTGTCATGTTGTTTTTTCTCATTACATTTGTTTAAAGGGCATATACTGTACTGGGAAGGCAAAAAAGCCTTCAAAATGTAATTGTTAGAAATCTTGAGGGCAAATAACTTTCAGCAAGCTTCGAAAATAGACAATACATGAATTCAAGACCATTGGCAAGAAGATTGCTAACAATTACATTTTGAAGGTTTTTTTGCCTTCCCAGTACAGTATATGCCCTTTAAAGTTACGCAATTGTTTAGAGCACCAATGTTATTTGCTTGTTTCTGGGTGTATTGCCGATAGTGTCGGAGGAAGACTGGAGATCTTTTTGTAGACCGACTGTAAATTTTGGGATAACTAGTGTCGAAGTACAACTCAAAAGCTTCCAACGTTTTAATATGTGCTGATATCCTTTTCTAATATGTTTAATTTTCCTCGAAAATATCTTGTAATTGCAGTTCATTTTCATCTCATAGCCCTCATACGTTAGACAAATATAGTGCATGTGACATGTCTTTCCTGATGTTGTGGTGTTAGCGATGGTTTTTCAGGGAAGTGTGAGTTTTTAGCAACTTTTATCACCTCGCTTGTAATTAAGATGTGCAATGGGATATAATCCTTATAATCAAGTTGTCAAGTCTTAATCTTTTCTTGCCTTTAAGAAAGAGGAATGTGTGAATGATGATGTCATGTACGTTATGGTGAGAAAACTCTTGATGGTACGTTGTATATGTACCCTTGTACATAGATTAAATATGCACCTTCTCTTTCAAAAAGGATTATCTGCACATATTTCATGTTGAAGTTAACACTTACTGTACTGTATGTATGTCTTGTAAGATTGTTTGGTCATTTGGTTTTGCAATGCATGTATACAGTACGTGTGTGTGCAGTGCATTTTACAGGCTGAAGTGGGCCTGCCAATACATGCTTCAAAGACTTTTGTTCAAATTTGCCTCTTTTTAGGGTTTATGTGATTCCCCTTTTCAGATAAACTTTTCATACTATGGAACTTGTTGGCGTTAAAATGTGAGGTCCAATATATGCACATGGACCAGTGGCACAATGTTGAAACGGTTACAGTTCGATATTCCGAAGGTTCATAATTCCGAAACACGTAAATTGCCTATACCTCGATGCTTGTTAGTCTGAAAACAAAAAAGGGTTCGTTAATCCAAGCATTTGTCCCGTAATGTTCGGAATAACGAACCTTCGGAATAACAAGTGCTTCTCGTTGAGACACCATATAAAAGCAGTATAAGTTGTACTGCACAGGCAGCTTGACTTAACACATACCGGTACGAGGAGAGCTATGGTCACACTGACACAGTATTTATGCTATGAAGTCACAATTTTGTTGTATGGGTACAGAAGTGAGGATTTGTCACACCCAGGAAAGGTTTTCCAGAACATCATTACTATTTTGGTCGTACTGCCATGGTAATGAGAATATTATTATTATCATTATCTTGTCACAAGTTTTTGTATGGTTACCGGTACAGAAGTTAGGATTTGTATATAAGCGGCAAAAGTTTTTCAGGTTATTGCTATTTTGGTAACACTGCCATTATTATTATCATTATCTTGTATGTCAACTAAAGCAGTGAAAATTGGCAGTGAGTGTCAAAAGTCACCTATTGGGGGTCATCAATATGGGTGAGTGTACAGGGAGGTCCTGTCACAGCAAACTACCGGTAGTAAGTTTGTGGGTCTGTACCTGACCACTAAGATGGATGTATTTCTTGCAATTTCAATCATAAATTGAGACATCAGGCACATATTTTCTACAGGTATTTGTCATGATAGTTAGCAATGAAATAGTGTAATAGATGTGATGATATTCAATCAGGTAGGTAGTAACATGTGTGCAATATATGTGCATTTTTTAGTCATGAAATGTTAACAATATACCATGTGTATGTAGTACTACAGCTCAAAGGAATTGGCATAGAGAAAGGGAAGGGGAAGAAAGGGAAGGAGCCGCAGTTTTAAACCGCGGTATATTTTGTCCAGTTCAGCATGAAATATGATGCTTTTTACGCTGAAGCATCGTGTTTCATGCTGAACTGGACAAAATATACCACGGTTTAAAACTGCGGCTCCTTTCTTCCTTTCCCTTTCCCTATGCTGATCCCTTTGAGCTGGAGTGTAGTATTTGAATGTAGAGTTCAAATAGATGATGTTAATCAGGTATAATTATGTATTACTGCATAGTATAGTGTAGATAATAGCAGCTGGTTTATCTTTGTGTTGAGTAGCAGAATGCACATGTTACTGCATACGCCATATATTTCGCGAGTCTAATTTTTCTCGAATCAGGACTTCTTGGCAATTTCGTGAGTGGTTAAATTCGCGAGTGTGGAGTACTCGTAATACATCTGCTCGAGCACTTCGTATTCATAATTTTGCATGTTATTAAATTTGCGAATAGTCCAGATTCACAGAATTTGCAAAAATAAAAACCCTGCAAAATATATGGCGTATACAGTTAAGATCAAGTGAAAATTACATCTCATTGATTTGCTGAAATAGTTGCTTGAATGTTGTGTGATCTTATATAAAATGTAGTATAGTATAGTATCCATCACGGATCCAGATAATGTTTTATTTCAACAATTTCAATAATTTTATGATGATTTCTCCTTGTGATCCTAAAACCAAACCACGGCCCTGTTATATAAAACTTACCATTGATGGTAACTTTGCTTCCAGTGGCACCTTCCAAAGGAACCTTGGATTTGATTGGCTGTCAAGGGCCCTTTTGCATAAAACTTGCCACTGATGGCAACTTTGCTAATTAATGTAATGGCAAGTTCTATGGAAACCTTGAATGGTATTGGCTGTCAAGGTATGTTACCATGGAAGTTACCATTAATGGAAAGCAATGGGGCCCAATATATGGCCAACCAGTTTGTCACATATTGCCCATATTAGATCCCCAATCCTTAGTATGATACTTGATTTTTACCCATTTGTATAGTGCGAAAATAATTGAAACAAATATGTGTATTATTATTACCAGTATTAGGGCATTGTTTGAGTAGCTACATGTAGGACAAAATAGGTGACAAAATGTATTTATTTGGCTGAATTAATGTGATATTTCAATGATTCATGATATGTAAAAGGATCAGAGATTGATATTTACAAGGGGCACCTCCATTTAAAAAAAATGGTTCTCAGAAAAAGCAGGGGAAAAAATAGAAAACTGAAAGAAAAAGATTCCAATTGGACTCAATTAAATAGTGATCTTCAGATTATTGATACATGCCTAACATAAACATTTTTTTTTATACTTTTTATTTTCTTAAGTTTTGGGGATTTTGAAGTGGATTAGTTTGAAAGTCAATGTTATCTATGATTGAATGTAAGTGAGAAAATAAGAATTGGGCAAAAACAAGTGAATATGTGTGATATTGATTGATGCTGGGAAGAATACATAAATATACAATGTATAAAAGTTATGTATTTCATGTCATTTAAGTGTAATATCTAACAATAATAATTACCACTTATATATAAAACAAGTTATATATTTGAGTGATGAGGCCCAATTATCTAATCGCATACAGTACTAGTAATTTCCTATTTCAACTCCTTTCAGACATCTTGATGAATACATGTATGTGATAACAAATTCTTGATCATTTGACTAAAAAAATTTGTGCTACACTTATTGATAGCCAGTGTGTAATCCATGTTTAAATACATTTATGTAAAATATTTTGTTGATTACAGGTTATGATTTTTTTTTATGTTTGTTTTTGTACGCAAATAATGAAAACAAAAATAGTTGGTTTTCTGAACAATCTATTCACCCATTATATCATTGTAATATTGACTTGCGATGTATACAATCAAGAGGACTTTTAGCTTGTTTTTTTTTTATTACAGCTAAAAACCTAGGCCCTGTTGCATAAAACTAACCATTGATGGTAACTTTGCTACAAATGGCAATTTCTGTGGAAACGCTGTATTTGATTGGCTGTCGGGCTTGATCCAGCTTGATCGAGCTGATCTAATCGGCAGTGGGAACCAAGCATTGGCAAGCACATGCACATGGCAATATCGAAAGCCATCATGAACAATTTTTTCAAATTTGATATGCATGTCACAGATGATGAATAGATGTAGTGATTTGATGTATTTTATGATTTAGTCTGTTCTGAAAGTGCACTTCTTTGAACACGTAGTACTTGTAGTCGTTGAATCTTACATTACTTACATGCATCTTGTGTCAATTATTCTATTGCTTGTGTGATCAAATAAATGCGGAGCCATATTGGCTGATGAAATTGGTTTGTTTTTGTGATATGCATTTTCCCAGAACTCTATTAACTTTAATGAGTTGACATGGAGGATTTCACGCGAATTAAAAAAGTGTAGGAGAGGGAGAGAGAGAGAGAGGGGGGAAGGTGAAGAGTGGAAAATGGTGAGAAAGAGAGATGTGGGCAAGGAGAGAGATGGATAGATGGAAGGAGGTGGGTGATGATGGGAGGAAATCAGTAAGATTTTTTTTTTTTGGAGTAAAAGGAAAATGGGTGGAAAGAAGGACGGGAAATTGGGTGACTGGGGAAAAAGATGCAAAGGTTAAAGGGCATGTACTGTACTAGGAAGGCAAAAAAGCCTTCAAAAGGTAATTGTTAGCAATCTCCTTGTCAATGGTCTTAAAGTAATGTATTGTCCATTTTAGAAGCTTGCTGAAAGTTATTTGTCCTCAAATGACCCACATTTGGAGAAATTAATGAGTAATGATTAAATCCTCAAAATGTTGGGCCCGAACATTTTGAGGATTTGTGATTGAATCACTCATTACTCCATATGTACATCATTTGAAGGCAAATAACTTTCAGCAAGCTTTTAAAATGGACAATACATTAATTTAAGACCATTGGCAAGGAGATTGCTAACAATTACCTTTTGAAGGCTTTTTGCCTTCTCAGTACAGTATGGGGGGAGGAGGGGGGGGGGGCGAAAATGGTGTGAGTAGAGTCGAAATTTTAAAAATGGCTTCGTTTACAATCATAGGTGTAACATTAAAAATGTGTAGGCTACCTTTTGATCTGCGCAAAATATGTTTAAAGAAATGGATATCTATATCCCCATAGCGAGTTTGGTTCCGCCACTCAATATTCATGACTGGCAGTTGCTCTGAACACTTTTTGATGCATGCGCATTTGCATTGGCGTCATGTCCACCTGGATTGTATTGGCGATCGCTTGAAACGAGATAGAGAGCTGTGGTACAGTGTACCGTCTTCGCTCGCACCTCTGCTCCTCAGCTTCTCCGCTACCTCCCGCCGGCCCGGGCCGCCTCCCCGGCCCGGCTGCTTAGAGCTCCGGTGATCGGTGATCGTCGGCGCCTGCTACGGATACCATGTGACGGTTGATTACCAGCTAGAGAGGCCGGTACACTAATTAAATGCCAGTTTTTGGTGCTATCAATATATTATGAGCTATTTTTGTGTTTCTCTTATTCAGTGAATATATGGTGGACCGAAATAGAAGGTAGGCTTGTGCATCCTGTTCAGATTGTAAGCCGCTCTTGTCTCTAGATGCAGGATTTCTTCTTTACCTAATGTTCAGTCCCATTCATCTCTGCTCGTGTCTTGTTTTATTATCTAATTTAAAAAAAGACTGAAGAGGTGGTCTAGATCTGAGGCTTGATAAGAACAGTATTCCTTTTGACTAAAGTCTTACACAGATCTTAATACAGTTTCATGGAAGTTCTTAATGTCTACACACATAATACTCTAATTTGAATCTAAAATGAGAGTAGTCTACTGCTTACAGGAAAAATACGCAGTCGGGCTGTTTCAAACGTAAACAAAGATAGCTTTTCACTTTTCCTAAAAAGATTGTGCAGCTATGAATCTGAGATTTCACACACGTTATTGGTAGGGTTAACTGCTGATTTGTGCCGAGTTTCATGACTTTTGAAAATGGGACACCCTGTCTATTTAAAGTGCTAGAAATCTTGAGTTATAAAAATATTGTCTGCCAATGTTGTCTGCCAAAATTTACCCTGTGTGAGTGTCCTGTATAATATATGATTTATGAAGATTGAAGGTATTAAAGTATTTAAATTCATAATAGTTAAATCAAATATTTTATGTTAAAATGTTGCCATTGGTTAAACTCTTATGAAACACAATATGGCCCTGCTTCTATCACCCCTCTAATTATCTCTATCACTCTTATCCCTTTTCTCTCTTGCTATCTTTTTCTCTCTCTGTCTCTCTCTGTCTGTCTTCTCCCCCTCCTTTCTCTCCTTCCCTCCCTCCTTCCCTCTCCCTTTTCTTTCACCTCACCCCCCCACCCCCCCCCCTCTCTCTCTCTCTCTCTCTCTCTCTCTCTCTCTGTCATTCCACACTCATTTTGTCCACATTCCAGGAGGACTCCTGCTACCCACAAGGCTTATTCGAGTCAGAGGGTCTCTATCCCACACCATGTCTGCCTTAAAGACGACCATGAACAGGCATTGGCTATCTTGTCTACGTACACCCCTTTCCAGGAGCTTGCATCTTCACAAACTCTTATCCAATCCTGGTTTGCAATGTGAGAGGACACGCGTTATGAATTGTGCCACACTGAGTCGAGTCAGGAGATGTGCAAGAACTCCATCATTTCTCTTCTCTGTTCCTTGCCTGTGTAATGCCCACTCCGATTGGAAAGCGTTCCACAAGAGGGGATTATCTCACAAGCTCAGCAAGACTGGTGACTGTTTCTCAAGCCTTGCACCACACTCTGCGTGCAGCAATAGAGCAGCCAAGATGAGACATCAGTCTTTGAACCATGTACTTTTATCGGATAGAAGGCAGTCGTTTGCTACTGCAGCAGACAAAGAGAGTGGTGATCCTCTCTCCCCCAGTAGTGTCCAGTTCAGATGCTACATGGATCACATGAGAAAGGAGCACCAGGCAATTTCCAAGTCATTGGAGGTACAGTTGTATGCAGAGAAATGCATTTTAGCATGTTGTTGTGTACACTGAATATAAACCAGATGCACATCGTACTGAAGATACTGTATTTCAAGCATCCCAGTATGTATTGACAGGCAAATGTCTTTTGAAAGTCTATAGATTTGGATTATATTGAATCAGAATAGCAAAATCTGAGCAGGATTTCAGTTTGGGCATGTTTTTATCTTCTTTTTCTATGTGTAATCCTATTAATGAGACTTATTAATGAGTACTTGGGTTAGGTTCTTGCCTGAAATATTCCTTTCCCTCTTCTTCCGTCTCCTCCTATTTTCTTCTTCCCTCATCTTCATCTTATTTTCTTCTTCCGTGTCCTCCCCACACACCAACCTCACCCCCCTCTTCTTTGTTCTGTCTTCCTTTGCATTCTTTCTTTCTTTTGTGTTCTTCTTTCTCCCCCACCCATTCATCTCCTGTGTATGATCCCTCTTCTTCTATTGTTGCTTTTATTTTCTCTGCTCATTTTCTTTCTTTCCCTTACTCCCCTTCCCCTTCTCTGTGTGATCCCCTTTTCCATTGTGGTTCTTTCTTCTTTTTCTCTCTTGCTTTGTGCTCTTTTTCATTCTTTCCTCTTCTCATCTTCTCCTTCTCTCCAGAATCCCTTTTTTTCCATCGTGGTTCTTTCCTGTATCTTGCTCTTTTTCTTTTGATGCTCTTTTCTTTCTCTCCTTTTCTCACCTTCTCTTTCTCTGTGTGATCCCTCTTTTTCTATCTTTGCTTTTTATTTTCTCTGCTCACCATCTTTCCGGTTCTTTCTTGTTCTATTTCTTTCTGTGTTCTTTTTCTTTTGTTCCCTTTCTCACCTTCTCCTCCTCTGTGCTATTCCTCTTTTTCTATTAATTGTACTTCCTGTTTTGTTGGTGTTCATTCTTGCTCATTTTCTTTCTGTGCTCTTTTCCTCTCTTTTCTCTTCTCACCTTCTTCTCTGTGCGATCCCTCTTTTTCCATCGTTGTTCTTTCTTGCCTTTCTTTCTTGCTCTATATCTTTCAGGGGGGTGTTTCACCAAGCTGTTTGTAAGTTACGAACGACTGGTGATCCCTTCTTGAGCTAAATGCGATACCACACTTTGTTCATTGAGAATCTGATTTAGCACAAGAAGGGATCACCAGTCGTTTGTAAAGTCGTTCGTAACTTACGAACAGCTTGGTGAAACACCCCCCTGTGCTCTTTTTCTTTCTTTCTTTTTCTCATCTTCTCCTTCTCTTTGTGATGTTACAGACTGGGAGCTACCAGGTAGACTCGGCACGGCAGCGTCTCATGGAGCTGGATGCGATTATCAGCAAATGGGAAGAACTAGAGGCTACCAACCAAGAATTAGCAGAGCTCCAGAAACTTATTCAGGGTATGATTAGAAGTATCAGTTCGCTTGCCCAATTCAAGGACCTTTTGTGAGCAAAAAATAACTTTTATTTTAGTTCTTGGATTGGCAAAACTGTAAGAGAAAATAAGCTAAAACATTCTATGAGAGAATAGATTCATCATCGATAAATAAATAAATAAAAAACACTTATAGAAAGTAAACTTAGATTGAAAGTTCTGCCATTAAGAAGAGCGTATGTGTGGTTTATATCAATTATGAATATTGACATCGTGTTGCCAATTTTTATAAAATTTAGTGATAAATTTATGATTACTTACAATCATTACAAATGTGATGCATATCAAGAAATAACATGTAAATTTGTTTGCTTGTTGATATTTGGTTCATGTTTATCCATTTGCTTTTTGATATTCTGTTCATGTTTCTTTGTTTGTTTGTGGTATGTTTCGGACCTTGCAGAGAGCAGCCAGGATAAGGAGATGAAAGAGATGGCGTGTGTGGAGAGAGACGAGGCACTGGATAGAAGCAGTCAGCTTGAAGAAGAAGTAAGATCTAGGTCCTGTTGCATAAAACTTACCATCAATGGTAAGTCTGTCATCAGTGATAACTACCATGGTAACATCGCTCGACAGCCAATCAAATTCAAGGTTTCCATAGAAGTTGCCATTGATAGCAAAGTTACCATCAATGGTAAGTTTTATGCAACAGGGCCCTAGAAAGAAACAATGATACTGATACCTATCTATCCAAGGTGGCGTTTCATCAAGCTGTTTGTAACCTACGAATGACTTTACGTACAACTGGTGACCCCGGGCCATATTCATGAAACCTTACTGAGCCTAGTTAGTTACTAAATTGCATTCAAATGCATGCATTGTAGTAACTAACTATGCTAGTAAGCTTTCATGAATATGGCCCCTGCTCTTGTGCTAAATCAGATTCTCATTGAGTTTGAATCCCATCAGCTTAAGTTGAAATCTGATCTTTGTAAAGTCAAATTCTTGTTGATAACAAGTGTCTGAATACAACGTCAATGATATGTCAAATTTGATTACGATTGCCAGAAATTAGTTCCCACTATGATAAAACAGGAAGAAATTGGGGTATCTCATTTAGCACAAGAACAGGTCTCCAGTCGTGCGTAAAGTCACATGAAAATCTTTCATGTGGCTCAAAATGGGAGGATGTAGTTGTTTGATAGATATCTGTGGTGGACATGCAGTGCACCATTACTAGAATGTTGATGAATGCACCCTTCGTCACCATCTAATTATTTTCTCAGCTGCTCGAGTCGATGTACTAAAACATGTTTCAAAACGCATTTACAAATGCCGACCCTGACTTTAGAACGTTGATGAATGCACCCTTCGTCACCATCTAATTATTTTCTCAGCTGCTTGAGTCGATGTACTAAAACATGTTTCAAAACGCATTTACAAATGCAGATCCTGACTTTAGAATGTTGATGAATGCACCCCCAGTCACCATCTTATTATTTTCTCAGCTGCTTGAGTCGATGTACTAAAACATGTTTCAAAACGCATTTACAAATGCCGATCCTGACTTTAGAACGTTGATGAATGCACCCTTCGTCACCATCTAATTATTTTCTCAGCTGCTCGAGTCGATGTACTAAAACATGTTTCAAAACGCATTTACAAATGGCGATCCTGACTTTAGAACGTTGATGAATGCACCCTTCGTCACCATCTAATTATTTTCTCAGCTGCTTGAGTCGATGTACTAAAACATGTTTCAAAACGCATTTACAAATGCTGATCCTGACTTTAGAACGTTGATGAATGCACCCTTCGTCACCATCTTATTATTTTCCCAGCTGCTTGAGCTGCTGCTCCCCTCTGAGGTGACTGACGATAACGACGTCATCATTGAGTTCTCAGCTGGGGTCGGAGGTCAGGAGGCCATGTTGTTTGCTTCGGACCTGTTTGAAATGTACCAGCGCTACGCAGCGTACCGCAGCTGGGGATTCAATGTACTGGAGTACTTCACCACAGATTTAGGTAAAAGATAACATTGATGATGACAGCCTTGTAGTATACTGTAATAGGGTGTTTTTTGTACCACATTGGTGTTCGCGCCTGTTGCGCAACACAGAGCAAGCATGAATTTAATGGCTTGTTGGTTAAGTCGCTGCCTAGTAAGCAAGAAATGCAGGGGCGATCCCTCTGGTTCCATAATTTGTCTTTTCTGGCAATTTTTTGTTACTCATCATCAGTATTGAGCATGCTGTTCTTGATACTGGGTGTTTCCCTAAAATATCTTCTCTTAATCTTTGTTGCTGTTGATAATAATAACAATATGGTTATTTATGTGAGCTATACCGTACATTAATAGTGTCATAGCGCTTACAATCTTCAAATCATACAGTATAAATAAAAACGGAATAGGAAAAGTTTACTGAGAAAATAGGTGTGCTTTTAACTGTTTCTTAAAAGTTTCTAGTCTAATGAGAACATTCTCTTACATTACGTGGGAGACTGTTCCATGTTTTTTGGAGCTGATGTACTGAAACTTTTGGTTTAGTTGTTTCCTTGTTTTCTTTTCAGGTGGTCTCCGGCATGCGAGTGTGAGCATCAGTGGGGAGCAGGCCTACCGGTATCTGTGCCGAGAAGGGGGCGTACACCGGGTGCAGAGGGTGCCTAAGACTGAGAAGTCCGGGCGGATCCACACCAGTACCATGGCGATAGCGGTGCTCCCACAACCCTCTGAGGTAGGTACAGAAAGAGATGCTATCAAAACTAAGGAAATATCATAGGGGGTGACAGCTTATTAAACCGTTGCTCATAGTTAGGTTTTCTGGCTTTGTGAACTCTGGTCCAGTTAGGATGTTAAAAATTGCTGTGGAACTGCAGTAACCAAAGTGAAGTGGTTAAATTATATCCTATAAAGTAGTTGAGGTTTATTAGCCTGCGGTCTATTGTCCAAACAGCAAATTGTATAGGAGTCCTTACTATCCGAGTGGGAAAAAAACAGCTCGCTTAAATGCGAGCTCAATAATGAACGGGTTGACTAAAGTTGGGATTAGTGTGTGAAAATTTAGCAGGAGGTATGTCAGACATACAAACAAAGGCTGCTTGCTTTTGACCAAATTGATTTTCTGCATAATGGGCCATTCCATATAAGTGTCACGCGAGTCATGCATGCCATGTCTTACGAGTCAAATGTCAGAGTATAGATGATTGATTTACTTCATCAAGTAATGGAGTCAGCTCCAATATTTTCTCAGTTTTGATCTAGACCCTTGTTTGCAAATTGTGTGACGTGACTCGCGTGACATTTCCGTGGAATGGCTAATATGTGATACTGTAGATTAAGTTATGGTATGATTTCTGAAGCCGTACATGTATCAAGATATTAATAGATCAGAAATAGTTATGTACATGTAGATAGATAGATAGATAGATAGATAGATAGATAGATAGATAGATAGATAGATAGATAGATAGATAGATAGATAGATAGATAGATAGATAGATAGATAGATGGATAGATAGATAGGTAGATAGATAGATAGATAGATAGATAGATAGATAGATAGATAGATAGATAGATAGAAGCATGTCAATGAAAAGTAACATGGAGCCCACTCAAAGATGGCCCTCCGTTTTACAAACATCTGCAAACTTCATGAAAGTTTGCACATACCTGGTATTTAGCATGTATCTTTGGGATACCAACTGTGAAATGTTAAGGTCAGAGGTACTATAACTCCCGTAGAATAAATGAGAGTCTGACTAATTTTCACTGAGATTTGACTATTTTTGTGGTACGAAAAAAGAAAGCTTGATCAATTATCAAGGATTATTTCCTCAAAAACGAATATTACGCTTTGTCGATTCCAGGGAAAGGTTATAAAGCCACTCTCTCTGAAATGGTGACGAAATCAGGGAACTTTCAGAAGTAGGTCTGCAAAAGGGACGGGCTACCTTTAATGGCTTGCTATCTCACACTTTATTGGTTGCTAGATAGGTAGATAGGAAGATAGATGAACAGATAAAAATATGAACATACCTTTTCATTTTAGATCCGGTAGATTCCTAAATAAATGTTAATGGAACCTTTTTTTATAGATACATAGTAAGTGAAGATTTGAAGTAGATAGATTTACTGGGCCTCATTACTTCTTTTTTTGTAGATTGACCTAAACCTGGATCCCAAGGATCTACGGATTGAGACCAAGAAAGCCAGCGGTGCTGGGGGCCAACACGTCAATACAACGGACAGTGCTGTGAGAATCACACATATCCCTACAGGTATTACATGCAGCTTGATTTCTTGTGTGTGATCCCACTAACTGAGATCTGTGTCGGGTTTTTGCTAATACTGAAACAAATCAGGGCCCCGTGTCATAACATTTACCATTAAAGGTAAATCTGCCATCAATGGTAACTACCATGGAAAGAGTGACCAACAGCCAGTCAAATTCAAGGTTTCTTTAGAAGTTGCCATTGGAAGCAAAGTTACCATTAATGGTTAGTTTTATGTAACAGAGGCAGACAAAGAAAGAGATGGAGAGATGAAATAGGGCAATTCTGGCATGATGCCAACTGGTATAAATATGCGAGGGAAAGAGATAAGTGGAGAGACCATGCTGAGGCCTTCATCCAGCAGTGGATCGACAACGGCTGAAGAAGATTATGTAACAGGGCCCAGAGCTTGCAAAATTTCACTCTTGAGGTAGGTAGATTGATATATGGAAGAACGGATGGATGGATGAATTAGGATGGGGGCCCAGTAGATTTATTCCTGTGAAAATGGCTGGAATAACTGACCTGGTAGGTAGATAGGGTGGACCCTGTATGTTACATAAGTGTTTTGCTGGAACATTTATTTGATGCTTTCCCAGCAAAATCACCATGACGTCACTACCAGAAAGCCTTTTAAACAAAAGTGGTAGGAGCATAACTGGCGATTTCACATCGAAAATGCTGAAAGAGCAGTGGAAAATTTTAAAAGAGCCCCAAAAATTCACATACACACAATGTGAAATTGAAGCCAAACGGCCAATATAAAAAAAGGAGACCCCGAAAATGTGGAATTAATTTTTTCCCTGGAACATAATGCATGGTAACATCATAACCAAAGCATATGGATATAGACTATGGTCGCTTCGAAATGGGGTATCTCAAATGTAAACAAGAATAGTTTCTTACTTTTCCTGAAAAGGTTCACAAAGCTTTGAGTGGGGATTTTATACATGATACTATTTTGGTGTGCTCCTGATCTATTCCGAGTTTCATGTCTTTAGTAAAAGGGCTACTCTACTTTTAATGTCAAATACTTGTAGATGAGCTGAAAACGTTTCACTCCCTGCTTTGTGTTACCACCAGGAATTGTAGCTGAGAGCCAGCAGGAGCGATCGCAGCACAAGAACCGGACAATCGCCATGACGATGCTCCAGACACGCCTCTATGCGCGCATCCTCGAAGAGCGGGCCAGCTCGGAGCGTTCGCTGCGCAGGTCACAGATCGGGTCCGGGGCGCGGTCTGAAAAGATCCGAACGTACAACTTCCCGCAGGACCGAGTCACTGACCATCGGATCGGGAGGACTGTTCATGGAGTGGACGAGTATCTAAATGGGGCGGAAATTCTTGATGAGATGGTTTGTAGCGTCGTCGAGGACGACGAAAGGGACATACTGCGTGGACAGATTCTAGAAGTCTTTGAGAAGGGAGAATCATCATGATTGATGTTAAAACTGTTGACAGGGTGGCTGGACATTTGAGCTATCTCAAGGAAATGATTTTGGGTGTCATAGAAGAAGATGAGAGATATTTACCTTGAGAATAGATTTTGAGGAGAAAGAAATATTATGATTGACATATCATAGAAATGCAGGGAAGAGGGTTGATTACCTGTACGTGGTTGAAGAGGAATGTAGAATGCACATATTTATGATGAAATTACTTTATTAGTGTTGTGGAAGATGAAGAAAGGGATTTACTCCAAAACAGACTTCATTTAAAGGGATTATCCACCTTAAAATTCAGTTGGTTTTGATAATAGCAGAATCATGAAAGAAACGTTGGTCATGGCTTGATGAAAATCTTTGTAAGGATAAAGAAGATATGATTGTTTAGATCTTCATGTGCCATTGATGCATTTTGCACAAGTAGTATACACAAATTCCATAGACATGATAGAACAGCAATTTGTCTGACATAGAATGGGGTAAAAAAGTGATTTAGTGATGTCATGTGCAATATAGCTTGCCATCAGTTGTGTTCTAATTTGTTTGAAAATGTTCATTTTCTCAGTCATTAGAAACACATTTTTAAACAGAAAAAGGGCAATTTCTGAAATTGTGCAGCATACAGCATGTGGGAGAGTACCTCGAACAAATTTTCATCAAAAATACTACACTGTAATATGTTTTTTTTGTCTTCCTGCTTTTATCGAAACCAACTTAACTTCAGGGTGGACTATTCCATTAATATTTTGATAGAACTTGGGATGTTCAAAGAACTGGCACAAACATCAGTAAATCATTTGCTCAGTTCCTGACAATATAACGTCTAGATTTGATGATTTGACTAAACCATTTTGTGTCTTTGAGAGCAATTTGTTTGTAGGGAGTAAGTTATGCATGACAATTTTAAACAAGTCTGACATCATAGACTGCAGGATGAAAGCGAACCTAAAAATTCATTGAAACATCTTTTCTCATAGTGAACCATTTTCAACTCAGTCATTATGATACCGGGGGAATGAAAAGAAATTATATATATGAATATGAATAAATACCCACTCATAAGGTGATATGAGAGATAAAACGTTCTTTACTGATTGCTTTATTACCATTTTTTCGCCATAATCCTAAACAGAAATGTATCAAAAGTTTGTTTTTGTGATGGCGTGATCATGAGTTTAGTCCTACAATTCAGCTGAAATCAGGGGATGAAAAAGTGCCTTGTGTGGATATCTTGGAAGCGAAATAATGCACTATAAAAAAAAATACAGAAAAAAAAAACTTCCATGGGATTTCCAATTTAAAAAAGTGGGTAAACATGGGGATTTTTTTTAAAGATTGACGCCCGCCCCCATGGCATAAGTAAAAAGGGGGAGTGGTAATAAGGGGATTTAGGGGATTGAAAAGCACCCCCCCCCCCCCCCCCCACTGCTTTTGGGATCTAAAAAGAAGAGAGACGGACAATAATTGCCCAATACGACCAAAAAGAAATCACAACCATTATCCCTTCCCCATCCTCACCCCAGCTTAGTGACTCCGGGCCCCCGAAGTCTCTGACCTTGGCATTTCTTAACCCTAATACTCCCGGGGTATTTCAAAGCTTGTTATTACCGGGGGGGGGGGGGGGGGGCCATTATGGCCCCCCCCCTGAGATCTCGGCCATGGGTCGCCCGATTGCCTCAAAATTTTGCACAAGGGTAAAGAATTATGTAATCTACAAAGTTGTATAGCTAAATTTACGAAAGTCCTTTTATTTTTTTTTAAATAATTAATTTATGCTAATTTATGCAAGAAATCATAGATTTTTGTATTTCTTACTAAATAAAGCCTCAGGAATAGCAATTTTTGGTACAAATGTCTTTCATAACTCCCTCATCAATTCTTCAAAGAAAAAGATAGGTTGTGGTAATTATTTCTTATGTATTTTATTGTTTTTCAATTTTCTTATGTATTTCTTTGTTTTTCGTTGTGATTCAGATGCGTATGCGTGGGTGTGGGTGTGTGTGTGGGTGTGTGTGTGGGTGTGTGTTTGTGTGTGTGTGTGTGTGTGTGTGGTAATTATTTACACTATTTGAAACAATGATAACACTTATTAGAAAAGTATTTACATAAATTGGAAAAGCTGATTTTATCCATAGGGTTATACACAGTCACATAGAGAAATAGCGAAATTTCAGTGACATGTGTTCGGTAAACGTAATCTGACACCCGCACGGTAGGTCCGATCGCCATAAATTTGGTATCAAAATGTGCGGGAAGGATCAGAGAAAAAAGTCAAGAAATTTTGTTTCGAAATATTGAGGCGTTAGGAAGTACCGACAAAACTTCGACAGGGGGGGGGCCATAATGGCCCCCCCCCCCCCCCCCCGGGAGTATTAGGGTTAACCCTCCACCTTGGCAAAAACCTGGATCTGGGCATGCGCTTCCCGCTAAGTATCTCCTAGACCTTGAGCAACATAAGGCCTTATTTTCTTTATTCATAGCTTATGATTCTTTGGCAATGATAGGCCTATACATGTACATGTATTACACGCTAGCTTTATTGACTTTTTTAAACTTAGGTTTTGAAATGTCACTTTCATCTTTCCACTCGCGGAGAGAAGACTTGTTTCAATTATTATATTTTTTTTTTTTGAGGGGGGCGGGCGAGAGAGAAATAGGGATAATGAGAGGGAGAGATAACAAGATAAAGAGAGAATGGAAGAGAGATCGAGAAAGGGGGGATTTAGGGAGAGGGAAAGAAACTAAAAAGGAAAAAGGAGAGAGAGAGAGAGAGAGAGAGGGGGGGGGGGGAGGAGGGGCACAGGCAAATTTCTAGAAAACTGAAAGGAAAAATCCACCTTGAAGTTAAGTTTGTTTTAATAAAAGCAAAAATCTAAAAGAAATGATTAGTGAAGGTTTGACGAAAATCCGTCGTCATATAATGAAGGTATAAAGGAATAGTCCACCCTGAAATTAACTTGGCTTTAATAAAAGCGGAGATATGAAAAACATTTAGTGAAGGTTTGATGAAAATCCGTCAAAGGAAAAGTTTTGATTTTGTTACATCACATACTAGATGCTCTACCATATGTTGCGTACTATTTTTTGAACATGTTGATTTCCTCAAAAGTATTATACCTCACTTTATCTGTGCATTTGATACATCATTAGAAACACGTTTTTACACACATACCTCCATGAAAAAAAATCCTTCATCAGAAACAAAAAAAAAAATTCATGGAATCATACAGCACACAATATATGAGAGAGAAAGCACCTCGCACGTGACGTCACAAAGTCAATAAAAGATCATAACTTTCTTATCCTTTCGTCGAACCTCCACTTATCTGTTTCTTTCATATCTTGATTTCATTAAAATCAACTTAACTGCTGGGTGGACATTCCCTTTAACATGACCTCCAGAATCAAAGTCCACTCGACTGGAACTGGGATGTTTCAGACATCCGCTTCTCCCATGCAATCACGTGTAGCTGCTTTCCCGGGGGGAGGGGGGGGGGGGGGGGGTCGTCGTTTGAACTTGACGTCCTGGCTTACTTCTCTTCCTTATTCTCCTCCTTCTCCTGCCTTTTCTCCTTCTTCTCCTTCTCCTCCTCCTTCTTCTCCTTCTCCTCCTCCTTCTTCTCCTTCTCCTCCTCCTTCTTCTCATTCTCCTCCTTATTCTCCTCTTTCTCCTTCTCCTCCTTCTCCTTCCCCTTCTCCTTCTTCTTTTCCTTCTCATTCTCCTTCTTCTTCGCGTGCTCCTTCTCCCTCTCCTTCTCCTTATTTTCATGTTTACTTTTGGAGGTTGCCTGATCACCTAGCCCGTACAAGAGATGCCGAATGAAACAATTGAATTAAACAATATTGGTCACTTATGATAGGACGTACACTAGAAGAAGAGGCAGCCAATGTAGGAGATGAATATGATTTTATGACATACGAGTATCAAAATGTGGCCAAGGCCAGCGCAGGACAGCACAAAATCATAGCATAGGTGTAAAAACCTTCTTTCAGCAGTAAAGTAAAAAAAAAGCTAAATATATTTCATTTATGCATTTATTTCCAACTTTATTTAAGCAGGGTGGCCTTTTCAGTTATAAAAATACTGTCACTGAGGGCCCTAACAGATAAACAAAAATAAATTACAAAACATAACAACGACAATAATAGATCAATACAAAACATATCACCATTTTCAACAAATTCAATGAACAAGACATAATGAAGTAAAATCAACAGTAACATCAACAAAGTCATATCATGTGATGAAGATTGTAGCCTATTACTGTATAATACTGTAGGTACATTTATGGATGCATACATGATAACTACGTTTGGTCTCAAAACATTTTTTGTTGTTTACTAGGTTATTGAGGAAGAAGCTCCGACAAATTAACAGGGACGGTTGGAAAAAGTCCAAGAATCTATTCGGATGTATAAAAATACTCGGGTAACCAGATCCCAAACAACATTCGTGCCAAGACTACAATAAGCGTGATAAGTGAATTCTGTTCAACGGACACTTAACCAAAGTGAAAGCTGATTGTGATACACGCATGTGACGTGTTTAAACCTCTAAAATGAATACATTGCTTATCGATACTTATCGATGTTGCCTAATGTTTGATGAAAGTCACGTTTTGCTTCCCATGAAATCATCCAACATCACCTATCACCATAGACAAAACCCAACAAAATTTCATACTCGTATCATTGGGCTTTCATTGGGTCCAAGCACTGAAATCCTCAAATCCTTCTAATTTGTGAGATGCTGTGGAAATCCTGGGACTGTGGAAAAGGGGTGAGGGGTGGGGGGGGGGGGGGGGGGGAGGGCGGAGGCAAACCCGATGACTCCTCCACTAGTCACGCGCGGATATAAGTATGGCTATTACAATTATTGTATGTATTACGTTTACTATACATTACTAGGTGTTCAAATATTGTTTTTTACACTTTTGAAAAATAACTAAAAATAAGTTACATCTCGAATCAAGTGGAAATCGACACATCATGAAGTCAAAGGATGTCATTGTGGAAGTAGGTTTTATGACACTTTACTAATTATTCTTCTTCTTGTAATCCTTCGAATATCTAATGAGATTTGCAGCTCAAAATGTTTGTGTTTCAGATCATTGATTCAGAGCACAATAATGCCATTTTGCACCACACATGTCAACCCACAAGGTCTTTTCTGCCAGAAGCTTAATGAATCATTAGTGATGATATTTCACGAAACACGCGTTTAAAAAAAAAACTTTATGTAGTTAATTTCAGCTTCATTCGAGTGTCAACAGTTTTTCTAACACCTCGTAGTTCCTTGAAAATCACATAGAAAATGTAACAAACGTACGATTCTGTGCAAGAACCTGACATTATTGTTATGACAATTTGCAGCTGAACAATTGAACTGCAATACAAACTTGAAAACTGGATTACTTTTAACAGCACCCGAACAAAAACATACTGTGTAGGGACAGTAAAATCGTTGAACCATCTTTTCATTTTCGGGTTGATCAATTCATCATTTTTCGGGAAAATGTTTTCTGGTAGACGTGTTCCCTAACTTACCTTTACCCAATTGACATGGTATAGGGTTTGATTTGATTAAGAATGTTTAAATCAATGGGTCTCCCTCCCTTTGAATGAGGTTTGATCTGCCACTCAATCATTCATGACTGGCAGCTGCTCTTAAGAATATAATGCATATGCGATGACGGCATGTCCACCTGGATATGTCATTCATATACATATGAATGACATATGAATGACATATCCTTGTGGACATGACGTAATCGAATATGCCGAGTTCTCCCGAGTTGTGCCGGGCTGTCCCGAGTCACGATACGCACTCCACCCACGCACACACACACAATAAATAAGCTCACCAAGTGTGTTTTACAATATCACAGTATATTTTCCGGGACGCGAGTTCAGCTCGATCATGTCGATACGGTGCAAACTCGCGGGAAATTCCCAATCGAACCTTCGAACTCTGTATTTCCTGCGTTGACGTAAATTTAGGGACGTGATGGAACGCTCTTCCTTTCAGCGTGTCTGATCCTGAAGAGAAGTAGTGATGATCATGACACTGGTTGATTGATTACCTTCAATGATACTGTGGCTTTCATGCTGTAATTCAAATCCCCAGAGTTGTGTATTTCAAAGACAATTATGAAAACACATTGAAATTTAAATACCTATAAAAACATCTTATTTTGTCTTCCTGATTTAATATTAAGTAAAGTAAAACACATACAAAAGTTTTGTTGCACACTTGATAACATGAACTAAAAGATACGAGTCCATAAGTCCTGTTTTGCATAACTTACATTGGTTGCCTGTAAATAAACGGATTATGTTTAAGATTTTGGTCATTTCGTATAGATGTTTATCTGGAAATTCTCCTGACTATATTCCAGAACTAATCAGTTTGAATAAATCCCCTCGAGTCCTTCGTTCTAATTCAAATCATTTTTTAGTTCTGTACTCTGTTCAAAGTAAGACATACGGTCAGACGTTTTTCCAGTCTGCCGCACCTATGCTGTGGAATAAACTTCCAGCTTTCATTCGACAATCTAATACTGAGGACCAATTTCGCACCAAATTGAAGTCATTTTTGTTTGTTAGTGAATTGAAAGTTTTACTCAAGTTATCTTTGCTTAAATGTGGTTCTATTTCTTTTTCTTTTGATCTTTTATGCGCACTGAGACTTAACTGTAAAATTGCGCTATATAAGAATGGACTATTAGTATGATGACCTGTCAAACAGTTTGTTCGGTTTGTTTCACTCTTCTCTCTCCCACCAGCCTTTTCTCTCTTACACACACACGCACGCACAAACACACACACGCATCTGCTTTTGCTTTTCAGGGATATATATTTGATTCCATAATATGAAGCAATCACAAAAACAGAACCAAACAAAATACACAAATCTTTAAATATTTCATTTTGAATTTATTTGAATAGGTAAAACAAAACCCCGCACACGTACACATACATGAAGATTTGTTGCAGTTTTTTTTAAACTGAAATATACACTTAAAACTGTTTCATCATAAGCATTTTGCACTTCCGCTTCTCACTTTCTCCCGCTCCATCTATCTTCCTGTGCCCTCTTCCCTCCTTCTTTTCCTCTCCCCTGTCATTTCCTCCTTATCTTCCCCCTCCTTTCTCTCTCTCTTTTTTTTTCTCTCTCTCTCTCTCTCTCTCTCTCTCTCTCTCTCTCTCTCTCTCTCTCTCTTTCTCTCTCTTTCTCTCTCTCCATTCCCTCCTCCCTCTCTCTCTCTTCCCCCTCTCCCTCTCCCCCCCCCCCTCTCCCTCTCTCTCATATCTCTTTGAGACGTCTCCTTTTCTTCCACCTTTTCATGCACTTCCTGTGTGTGAATAAAACAATACAAACACTGTACATGTTCTCTTGACGTTCCACATTTTATTGGACAGTATCAATGTATAAAAATGCCAAATTAAAAAATAAAACATCATCAATATGTACAGCTCAACACAAGCTATAAATACATGGAATTTAAAAAAAAACTGTTTCATAATGAAAACATTCAATATCGACCCATAACACTCACAGATATGTCAGTAGTGATACACATGCATTTTGTACCACGCAACTATTATCAAAGTGATTTTCTTAAACACCATTACTCTGACGAACATTGCCTTTTTTTTAAGTAGCTGCTTTGGAACAAATCTCTCATTTCCATTTCTCATCAGTTCAAAGTGATTGTTCTTTCTTGGTATGTTCGAATAGGGGCATAGCCTGACGTCAGGTCGAAGAACAAAACTCTAACGAATACTAAGTGAGGTAAAACCGTGATTGTAAGTTGAATTAATTACAAAGAGGGCCAGATTTGTATGGGGAATATCAAAACTTAAGATTTGACACCACGTTGTATCGGACAATGCCTATGGTGTTAGCCTTAAACAACAGTTTTGTATTGGGCAATATACCAAAGGTGTTAAATGTTGATACCAGACTTGTATCGGGCAATACCTATGGTGTAAGACTTGAACACAAGTTTACAAATGGTGTTAAATTTTGGCACCAGATATGTATCATGTAATACGAATTATATGGAACTTAACACACGATTTGTACCAGGGCAAAAACAATCATGTTACCATTTAACATCAGATTTGTACTGGGCAATGCCAATAGTGTTCAATTTTAAAAACAGCGTTATACCATATCAGGGACCTGTTGCATAAATCTGGCCATTGATGGTAACTTTGCTTCCAATGTCAACTTCTATGGAAACCTTGAATTTGATTGGCTGTTGATCGATGTTACCATGGTAGTCACCATTGATGACAGAGTTACCATTAATGGTAAGTTTTATGCAACGGGGCCCTGGTGTGCTGAATTAACACCCGACATTTTTTCTACAGCATTTTAATCGCTGCATTGGGTATTCTCACAAAAATATATAAAATGCATGTTGACTCATTACATACAAAATTGTTATAATATTATAACATAATCCTCGAGCAATTCGCTGATTCACGCTACGTATGAATCAATATATAAGCAGAACATGACCAGACGAATACTTCGCATAAATTTAGGGGTGCGGTGAAAGAAATGAATACAATTTACATAATCCGATCAAATTCGACACAACTATGATGATTATAAGAGCGATTTTGTATATGGTTACAACGAATAGACTGATTTGATGTGTCCCACCGAACTCTTAAAACAGTTTAATTTGTAAAACGGGAGCAATTTATGTTTTGGAGGATCCAAAACTAAAATGATGCCAATGAAGCGATATGACGTTGTGTTGTTTTACAGGTTTCAGGTTCTAAGAAGCGAGACTTGTGACAGGTATGTGTGACGTCACGCTACGACATCGGAGAGACCAGCGTATCAACACCCAGCACGCTCTACGTGATACCGGAGCTTAAAGGGAAACTTTCAGCACAACAGGAAACTTTGAAGGATTTTTTTTAGCAAACGGGATTTTACGTCCGAGTTTGTACTAACCACTTCAAGATTCGAACTTCCTTATTAGCATCACGTATGAATTTGCTTTTACCATCATTCGAACTTCCTTTTATGGGTTATTTATTGTCATTTTGTGGACCTGTTTACGTTCGCGGCATTCATGTGTCTAATTGTTGAACACTATGTGAGACAGAGAAACCCACTGTTCTGTTTCGTGCATTACATACACTTCTGAAGAAAACCAAATCACATGTGGTATACACATAATAAAAGGGATAGCTCACTTTGAAATCATAGTTATAATAAAATCAGACACGTAAATCAGAAACGAATAAGTGAAGGTTTGAGGTAAATCCGTCCAAAGATAAGGAAGTTATGATCTAATGTTATGTGGTATTGTATTAAATGCAAATGTAAATGAACGACACATTTTGCTCTTACAAGAAAAGTCAATTTTGTTACTTGCTTTCTTTTGTCAAAGTGAGGCAGTATTGCACACACAGCTGTTTCCTATACTCGTGATATTCACCTTTTAGGTACGTCCACACGGAAGCGAGTTGCCGCTGCCGATCACCGCCGGCCGTTTGAGGCTAGCGGTTTCCCGCTGCGGCACGTCGGTTAAATCGTTGTCGCTGATTTCGAGTGGATGAACCATGAAAAGCTCTCAATATCATTGCCGCTTTAACAAGCGGTACCGGCATATCTTGCCCGTGTGGACGTGGTTCAATGCAGCAGTGGTGTGAGTTTTTTTCACACAGGGAGTATAATGGTTGGCACAATTCGCTTTAAAGATAGCCTATCCCATTCGCAGTTGAAAAAAAACAACATATTTTTTAGAAGTCACAGAAAATAAAAGAAGATACTGTGAGAGAACCCTCCAAATTCAAACTAGCAACTAAAATTAAGCGGAATAATAGCGATCCCTAGATTTTGGCGGGTCACCCGAAACCTTCCGGTTTTTGTAGCCTACACATCGGAGACCGCTGTGCGCTATGGTCCGCACCACAGTGCATGCGTTCAATGTGAGCATGCCCGCGGTGCCCTGCGGATAGCGCACCGAGGGGCAATACGATTGTGAATGTAGACTACGGTCGCTAGGTTTCAAACGTAAACATCGATAGTTTTTTCACTTCTCCTGAAGAGGTTCGTGAGACACTGACAGAGATTTCACACATGTTATCGTTAAGGTATACTGCTGATTCCTGATGACTTTCGTTACTCCTACAAATGGGACAGCCTGTCTTTAAATGGAGTTGGATTTACTGATCGAATATTTAATAAATACGTTGTTTTATTTTTCAACCTTGATTGATTGCTTTGACGGATATTATCAACATTGTAAATGCACACAAAATACTCAAGCCTTTGGTAAAATGCACCACTGAAAACCGGGTGAGGGGCTGCCAAATTTCGGATGTGGACATCAAATCTTTTGGATTAAATGTATTTCCCCAACTGATCATAAAAAAGAATTACCTCCTTCAAGTGCTTCTCCTCTACTACCCAGGCGAGTTGCTATGCAACTATATATTTTGTTGTTAAACCTATGATAAATTACTAGTTACATTATTGTTAAATCTGTACTGCTAAATGATCATTTAACTTGGCTCAATTATAGATATCCACAATTTTTTTTATCAAATATTAAACAATGTTAAATATATGCTAGTCAATATGGCACCTCGTCCAACTAGTACTGTCAACGGGACCATTACGATCTCCATACTTTTACATCCCAAAACATTAATGCTGTTTCACGATGTAATGCTATTTGAAGAAATGCATACCTTAGCATTGTCGCTTTAGGAATATTTACATTGCTACTTTATGCATTGCGTCATATGGGAAGCATCTCTGTTTTGAGTGAACTAAGTAAGATTTACAAGGTATATAAACAAACATCGCCATTTCAACATTATCTCTTTCTGGACAGATACAAAGAGAAGAAGTATGGCTGTACAGATGTTTAAATCATACTTTATATTACACAGGGAATGTAAACAAAATAGTACATCGTAACCATGGTAACTATACACAAACTTATGATGATCATAACGGTTTTACTCGGACAAAACAAGTACTGTTGAAAACACTTTCACAAAAGAGACCGGCTCTTAACTGAATTATATACAACCATAGTGAATATATTGATTTAAAAAAATGGAAAATGAAATAACGTATACGTCAAAATTTGTGGAATATTTGTTTTCTAGGGTTAACGATATTGTCTTCTTTTAGAGACTGCCCTTCATATCGTAGTTATTCCAAACGTCATATTTTGTATAGACGTTTTGCCTCACTTTTAATGATTGATGTTTCACAATGTACTGCTCATACATTCCTTACACATTTTTAAATGTGGTAATGAAATCAAGATGTCTTATACCGACTTGCATCTCACCAACTTGATATACACAATAACCATGATAACAGCGTTCCTTGTTTTTATTTTCTGTAAAAACAGAAGGAGCTCCGTCTAACATACAAAGTATCTTATTGAAAACGCATTAAATGCAATTACATACGTTACCACCCCATTACTTTTTCCCTCTCTCCTTTCTTTTTACGCCTCTCTCCCTCTCTTTGTCTCTCTCTCTCTCTGTCTGTCTCTCTCGATATCTCCTCTCTCTCTGTCTGTCTCTCTCGATATCTCCTCTCTCTCTCCCCCCCCCCCCCTCTCTCTCTCTCTCTCTCTTTCTCTCTTTCCGAATTTTTACCTTTGATTTAAAAAAATTACTACAAAGCTCCTATATAGTATCTGAGTACTCCTGGATGTCACAACAAGTATAACGCACAATATCATAGTGAAAGACATGAAAACATGATTCGGCTTAAGTATGTTAATTATGTTTCGATTTAAATACTGATACGCTATAAAACGACATAGTCATTACAAAAATCACACAATCATGATTTACTGTTAGCATCTGTCCTGATTAAGCACAAATTTACACATTTCAACCAACTTTACATGTAACATAATTGCCATTCTTCTGACAATACAAGTACTCTGGTATAATGTTCTAACAAGGTGACCATGGTGACTGTGCTTGAGTAATGGAGATATAAAATGCATACTTAACAAGAACACAATGAAACAACAATAAAAAAAATTGTTGAAAGAAGGATAAATCTCATTATTCTTTCCATCACTTGTTCATCTTTTATATTATTTATTTATTTTTTGTATTCCGCTCCCAAAACTGGCACATACACCCCCCCTCTCTCTCTCTCTCTCTCTCTCTCTCACACACACACACACACACACACACACACACAAACACGTACTCTCTCTCTCATTCTATCTATCTATATCTACACCCCTTTAAACTCCCCGTTATGCTGCTACAGTTAAAATATAGATTTTTAAAAATACAACCGAACACCGCGCATATTCCTCTATTCCTTTGTGTTTCAAACCACAAACTCAGCGCTAGAGTTCATATAAGTTCCTTACAAAGGAATCTAGACCACAAGGATACACACTACGATTCAATGTCACTTCCCAGGGTCACTGACACTTTCCATTGTCAGGTGATGTAGACAAAAACGTGGTGTTCATACGTTCTTTCACTTCTATTCTTATTAGCAATATTGCCGTTTTCATCAAATCGCTGCGCACGTGATAGTCAGTGAATCGTGTTTGTAAAGAGGTTAATTGTTCCACAAGTCGGTCATTTCTTAGAATACATACCGACTTTAATGTTCTATCAACATGGTAAAGTGTAGTTGGTATGATGGGATTTGCCAATGGTGGTCACAATTTAACAACACGTTGCAAACATTCCAAACATGATTTTCACATCACTGTGCACAGTCACCAATAAGAGCGACTTTTTATGCTAGTCCCAACTGAATTGGTGTCAACTGAATTCGTCAGCGCCGTGTAGATTTATAAAGACGCAAACGCCATTTTGGGCGATTCTACACTCTAGTCCGAATTGAACTTACAGGCACACAAACGCCATTTTGAGCGACTTTTCCTCTCACTGGATGAACTCCGGCGTGAACTTGTAGTGCAGCTTCTTGCGGACGCTCGTCATGATCTTGCGGTTTCCACGCGTGTAGTTGCGCAGTGCGCGCGCCATGTTCTGGTAAGTCATGTGCTCGCGCTTCCCCTTGAAGCGTCCCCACAGCTCGGCGAAGTCATCCTTGAGACCCGAGTAGAACCGGAAGAGCCCCTCAGCTTTGTTGACCCAGGTCACGTACTTGTTGCTGTCCCCTGTCGGGTCATTCAAATGTTTCAGGATGAACTTGTATAGGATAGGTGGGTCACGCTCTGTTAAAGGTAAGAAAATGAGGGGGAAACGGTTAAACTATATTAAATACTATTTCTTTATTGTTTCAAGTTAAAATTTATTTATGTTGTCTCACAGCATCAAAATTACAATAATTGTTACATACATGTAATACATCTAAAGAACAAGATACAGGAAACAGTAAAAAAAAAAAAAAGAAAAAACGTATAGATTTTCAATAGGCTGGAAATGTCTCCCTCTTTCGAGAGTAAATGATTTGTTTCAGGTCACCCTATATTTTGAGCGTCATTGACCTAAGCATAAAACATTCTAATAACGAAAATAAATGTTGAATATCGTACATGACAATCTTCCGGGTTTTTGTTGTTGCTGTTATTTATCAATTTGGAATGATCGCGTGTCAACCTTTGAGGTATACATAAATTATACTATCCCTCACCAAGTCAAGGGTACGGTACTTTACATGACTCATGCAGAGTAAAGATATGTTAAGAGATAAATATGTCACATTCCAAATTGATAACATAGTAATTATGACTCCATGTAGAACTTTGATCTCTGATGATATTTCCCCGTACATGAGATCAAATATTGACAGTTGTATATTCAAATGTCGCTTATTTATCGGACTCATTCTCTAGAGGCGAATGGCAATGTACGTAATGTATCTTGCATAGCATGGACATGTCTAAACTTGTAACATTGTTGCAACTAAACCGAAGGCAGTCGTTGATATGAGCACCGAACCCGCATACACACCTCCCAATTCTCTCTCTCTCTTTCTCTTTCTATCCCTCTGTCCCTCCCCTTTCTTTATATATCTATCTATCTCTCCCTTTCCATCTCCCTCTTTCCCCCTCCCTCCCTCTCTCTTCCTGTCTTTCATCTCTCTCACCCCCCTCTCTCTCTCCCCCACTCTCTTTCTCTTTCTCCACCCCCTCTCACTCTCTCTCTCTCTTTCTCCATCTCCCCCTTTCTCTCCCTCACTCTTTCTCTCTCTTTCCCCTCTCTCTCATCATGTCTCTCCCTCTCCTGTTTCTCACCCCCTCCCCATCTCCATCCTCCAATCTCCCATATGTCGTCCTTCTTTAGAAACTCACTCTGTTTTGGCGGCTTGGGCTTCCGTGGTCTCCCCCGCGATCGCTTGAGCGGGTGAGGCATCTGCAAGACCGGCAACTCCTCCTTGATGCAGAGGTTGCTGGGCTCGTCATGGTCAGACTCGATGTCGAGCTTCAGCTCCTGGTCCATCATCGGTGCGATGTGGTCCGAGTCGAACATCCCACCGGTGGCACCGATCAACTCTGGCTGGGCCGTCGCCATGGCCTGATCGGGGCACTGCTATTGGTAGACGAGGGTAGGAGACGAAATAGGACAATAAACGATAAGGTCTTGATCTAACCATTCATGTATCAATGCATTTTTGGACTTGCTATATTCATCTGTAAGGCCATGTTTAAGTCCGGCAGAGGAAGACTTAATCGTTATCATACCCGTCAGTATGATGCGAGCATGGTTGAACCATGGTTGAACCAACTACGATTCGAGCCCACTGATCGGCACGCTTATTGGTCAGTGATGGTCAGAGGGCAAGGCGCCACAGAGAGTTTAGCACCTGCTCAATCCCCGGTCTACTGCGATCTTGTTTTGGGGTTGATCCCTTCACCCCCCCCCCCCCCCACTCCCTTAGCCACCACCCCTACCCTTTGTACAACAACAAAAAATAATAATGTGTTTGCTAACATCAGTATAAATTACACTTTGAAAAAAAAACCTATTTGATGGACTATTGAAATGAAATTTGTAATGGCAGTATATGAAACAAATACTAGGCCTCGCCCAGCCTTATTCAATGTGATATCTCATTTAATGTAGTATCTAAAAGAAAAACACTGTGAAGTAAAATGTTTGAATTCTTCATATGTGTAGGAAAAATATGTGTAAACACTGCTAGACATATTATATTAGATAATTTAAATATATTTTCATACGGGGTCCAATCTCCACAAATATCGCTTCTTTTTTGGATCCCCCTACCATGCCTACCAAAAAATATTATTTCTATGAATTAATTGTGTTAATTATGACTTTGTACGTTTATTGTACCTGAAATGTACGCATGTGTTTTGCTATTTTTTGTGGAAAAATAAAATTGAATCGTGAATCTTGAGGTACCTTCATGAGGGAGGGTTGCGGGAAGAGGAACTGGCACTCGTTGAGGCATGGGTCGGTGAAGGGGAAACTCGGGAACTCGGGTTTGACGTGGTGAACGATCACGTTGTTATTGATGCCTCTGAGGGCGTCGTCGGCTTGGAGCGGGGCATCGTAGTCGGAGTGGGGCGGGGTGAGTGGGTGACCGACGTCCATATTTTCCACCAAGGGATCCTGCTGTTAAAAAAAATAAAAAATAATAATCATAACGTTATGCCAGGGTACCCATAGTCTCTCTTCCAATGATTTATCACAAAACCGCCGAGATGTTGTTAAACACTTGGAGTAATATTCAAATACAATATTTCACTTTTATAGCAAAGTCGTCTATCCGTGACTGCGTGACCGCGTGTGCCTGATTCCAGAATCACAGGAAAGAACCGTCCCAAAGTGGGGAAATCAATTAAATCAAACTAGTTCTGGATTCACGAAGATGACGGAAGCTTCTGTCACGACTACGCGCCAGGTAATGATCTGTGCCACTCTTTTATCTCTTACCTTCCGAAATGCCTTTCATACAAGAACCCGTAAGATGTGACATTCGATAATAATCAACGAATGTTTGTATACATAGATGAAGCATCCTTGTATTAATCTTGCATCCGCGTAGTTATCTTGCATCCGCGTAGAGATGTAAGTATGCAAATGTGCAAATATGTTATTATTGTCTGATCAATATTATCTTATTCTTGTATTTGAGTAATACACAATCACAAAGAGCCGTATCTTTTGTGGTACATTTAAAGGAAAAATCCGCCCTGAAGTTAAGTTGGTTTTTATTTAAAGCAGAAGCATAAAAGAAACATATTAGTGAACGTTTTATGAAAGTCCGTCAAAGGATAAGAAAGTTACATTTTTTAAGTTTTGATTTTGTGTCGTCACGTGCGAGATTCTCTCCCATATATTGTGTGCTATTTAATTTTCCTCCATAAATTTCCCTTTTTCTGAATTTTGATGAAGAAATAACTCCTATCTCACAGAGGTATGTGTGTAAAAACATGTGTTTAATGATATTATATCAATGCACAGGTTACATGGTAAATATCCTTTTGAGAGAGAAAAAATAGTACACAATATATGGGAGAGCATCGCGCACGTGACGTCACAAAGTCAAAATTAAAAAGAAAATCACAACTTTCTTCTCCTTTGACAGATATTCGTCAACTTGCAATAAGTGTTTCTTTCATGTGTTTGCTTTCATTACAATCAACTTAACCTCAGGGTGAACTTTCCCTTTAACCGTTAAAGGAGCGTGGCAATGCGAACTTACCACGCAATCGACTAGTCTATCCAGGTATGTTTGCTTGGTGTTCTCAAGGATCAGAATCTGTCTCTGGAGGTCGTACCCTCTCGGGGACATGCCTGGAAACACAATAACAATAAAAATAAAACGATTCCCTCGAATAATATGCATTTTTAACAAAAGCGAACTTATCTTGTGAAGAAACCGATACTTTAAAATCATTTTCCTTGATATCAGTAGTTAAGGACGCTCAAACTTCATTATTCGTGGTGGCTGCGTGGTGCAGAATGGATAAACTCAATTAGGACGAAGGCCTTTTTAGAGCAAAACTAATCATTGTCTGGTTTTTAAATTGGTGATGTTTTTTTTTTAATATAAACTAATCTTTTATCCTAAAACGGATTGGAACATATTGTGAATCAACAAAACGTCAACAACATTCAATGTCATTGTGCCAATTGGAAGAGGAAATGTATGATTTCAACCTTTTTAGCGCGTTGCCAAGTTGATGATTTAGAGATCATTCAACTCGTATTTCGCTCTGACAAATCATAACGAAGGTAAGATATATCACTAAAAGATGAAGATTGATTCATCTTGTGTAGAAAGTTATGCTCTTTCATATGATCTGCGTTTTATCATTTTTTTAGTATTTGATGTTAAAAGTGATAGCCCTAAATCACATTTGGCACTTGATCTCGAATGGATTGATAAACCTCTTGTTACACTGACTCACCCTCCAGCCAATCTTGCAGACACTCATGCGCCGCGTGACTGTTCTCGCCGAAATACGGCTCCAGCATCTTCTCTGAGTAGTTTGAAAGAGTCTCCCCGGTGATTGGGTAGTTCTCGAACCGCGTGATGACGTCCTGCGCAGAAGCCGGATCTGCGGCTTTTCGCATAAACCACGAGGCCCACTTTGTGACGTCAGTCGAGGTCCATTTCCACGGGTCTGTGATGGTTGCAGGAATGCAAACGGTTAGTTCTTGAAAATGCGAATGAATTCAATTTGTGTAAAATAAAGATATAATGCATCTGACGGGTGACCATCTCCCGGGTGCCAGATTTAAATTTCCAATGACTTTGATTTCCATCAGCTAAAGTTCAAATGTAATCTTCGTAGAGTAAAATTCTTGTTGTTAACAAGCATCTGGATACCTTGGTAAGGTATATAAATTGTACAGTTTGATTAGGATTGTAGGCAATTCACTTCCATTGTGTTACAAACAGGAGTAAATTGGGGTCTCAAACTATATCTCATTTAGTTTAGCACACATATAAGTCGTCAGTCGTGCGTAAAGTCGTGCGTGCACATCTTGGTGAAACAGGGCCCGGCTTGTGTACGCCGAAGCAGAATACATTGACAGCACTGCTTCAATCTCGTCATAAAAAAACATGTGCCAACTCGTTTTCATTATCAAGCTCAATAATAACGTGACCGAGGTACATGTAGGTGCGTGTAAATTTACCGGGGGTTGTAAAAGAACGGATTTGTTTCAGGATATTGATGTCTTATCAAAATAATCCCGCTCATACTTGCTCTGACTTCTATTGGCATTAATCCTCTGATAAAACATCATCGGCAATCTTTTAGTGATAACAGGTACGCACGATGTACAGGTGTGATTTATACACCTCCCCTTTTCTCCACTCTAGTCAAAGAAAGATAAACATTCTAAAAAGCACTGTGAAAAATACTCACAATCAGCATTACTGTTAAAACTGATAATGTAGACAATTGCGTTATTGTGTTACAATGCTGTTTTCTAAAGGTCCCCCCCCCCCCCCATCCCAACGTCACTCATTTTGGGGCAGGAACAATGAACTCAAATGAACTGAGCCTTCCGCATAGCTTTGGGAGTCTACACTTACAACTCTGATCATGCTACCAGTCACCCACTACACTCTAACATACTATAATATAAAATCATGATGGTGGCAGCGGTGGGACCGCTAAAACCGCAAACGCCCCCTAGCGGTGACCCGTGAACTCACCGAGAGGGAGGTCAAAGTGCCTGCACGCCTCGATCTTTTCCATGTGCACTTTCCTTGCCTGCTCCTTCTCCATCATCTTCATCACGGCCCACTCGAAAGCGGGAACCTCCTGCGGGGGAAACGAACAACTCATGTCATATTTGAAAAGTATCCAAAAGGAATAGTTCATTCTGAAATTAAGTAGGTCTCAATAAAAGCAAACATGTGAAAGAAGCATATTCATAAAGGTTTGATGAATATCCGTAGAAGGTTGAGAAAATAGGATCTTTTAAAGTTTTGATTTTTTTCATGACGTCACGTGCGAGGTACTCTCCCATATGTGATATGCTATACGATTTCCCCCCATCTGCTTAAGACTGTGAGATGAAGATATTCAAATCTTAATTGATTTGACACCATTTTCAAAAATCTACATCTGGGTTGAGCACCACGGCCATTTCTTTCTATATTAATATGAAAAATGAAACTCACGTCAGACGACTGCAAGTTAGACGGGGTCACCCGAGTCAACTCGATGAGGTCACTTCCGCATCCGCTGTCATCGGAAAATGCGGACGGAGACGTGAGCGGCGCCGATGACGACGACATGTCTATCACGTGACCGTCCATGCTGATCGTGTGGCGACGGAGAGGTCGCCGCTGTACCCTTGGTATCTGCGCTCCTAACTCTTGCAGGGGCTGCGGGGATAGCAAATTCCCGTGCGGTTGCTGAAGGCTAGACGTGGCCGGCGCTTCGGGGAGGATGGCGTGCTGTACGCCGGCGGTGGGCGGATTCTGCTGCTGAAGTTGTTGATGATTGTTGCCTGCAAGTCGCTCTATATATTGCTGGCGGTGTTGTTCATTGCAATACGGAAGTTGTTGATTGTGCGGAGAAATGAGCCGGAGAGGTTCTATTCCCTGCTGTTGCTGTTGCAGCTGTTGCTGATGTTGCTGTTGTTGCTCCTGCTGTTGGATGAATCTATTCTCCAGTACAGCACAGCTGAACTCTGCAAACATACAAGGCAAAGGACCTTCAATTGCATTGAAACATTTCCCGTCAAAGAGCAAAAACATGAATGTTTATTTATCATTTAAAGTTTTGTTCACATAGGCATACAGTGTAGTCTCATTCAGAGCTCAACGGGCCCGCTTTCCAAGATAACGTTGTAAGCATTAAACAAACAATTATACTGCGATGCATATTTTGAAACCACATCGCCAATTATAAACCACATTTGACATAACTTTAGAAATTTACAAGCATCCAGCTATTTGATGCAATTAACATAGACACACACACAGGCACACACACACACACACACACACAAACACACACAGACAGACAATACGAACTGATTCAAAAAAGGGTTGATACGCGATCGGATGCTATGTTGGGTGTCGAGATGAACAACTAAATATCAACATCAAAATAGCATATTGGACCATACAATTAATATACATATACATGTACACAGATATCGTCAAAAGAGTGCATTAACAACAACAATCTCGGCAAAATCTGCAAAAAATGAAAAAGAAAAAAAAGCACATTTACATTTACATCGTACCTAAATTCAAAGGTCCTGCATAATGAACTACATACTTATACACTGAAATAAACACAACAAATAACTCATTTCCCCTGAGAAAAAAACGTAACTTTTTATTGAAACAGTTTAAAACAAAATGACTTAGACTGCATCGCTCCTACACTAATTGACTACTAGTAAATTATTTCTGAAAATGACATTTATCAGTATTGTCATGCATGGGTGAGCACGCATTAAAGGCATATATGTCACATTTCAAAAGTAAAAATAGTCATCTTGGGGGCCTGTTGATAAAGATTTTGGCGAATTCTGTTTCTGGTCCATGTTCAATTGGATTTTTCAAATCTGAACTGTATACCTTCTTAATCGAGACATCGTGGGAAATGCATTTATAATAAAACAACACATATTCAGCATGATAATTGACATTCACTTTTTATTTACCTGAAATAATATGATAATTTTTAGGTATTTGAATACTTCCATTTTGCCTGCAATATTGTGTTCACTCAACCATGCACCATCGATCACAATATTACAAAAGGTTTCAGAAATTAATCATGGGTGTTATTATATACATGCAATGCTAAAATAAACAAATAGTGCACAAGCTAATGCGTCGAAGCCGTAATCAACTGTAAATTGGGAACATTTTTTGTTTCATGACACGCCGACTCCCTCTAACGTTCACGCGATATCACGAATCTGTGATGACACATGTTGGTAACAATATCTGATGTCAATGCAATCAATGAACTGAATGGATTGGACAATTTTAGGACGGTTAAACATAGTAATGACTTCCCTAGAATCGCGCTCAGTCAATCGTGAAATAAACAATGAAAATTGTCAGGATATGTGTGAGGGGTCAATTTTTGGATGATCAAACAACAGCAGCACTTTAACATACACCAGAGACAGAGTTCGCTACCATCTTGTTTTGAACAGACCCCCCAAACTCACTGATGTGACTTTTAAAAAGTGGTATTTTTGCCTTTAATGTGTGCTCACCAATGCATGCCTAAACAGATCAATGTCATTTTCAAACAAAGGTTAGTCAAAATCAAAATGTACTTTATGTTATTTAGTATCAATGTGCTAAGGTATTTACACACACTCACACACAAACTTATTCCAATGACAAATCGGGATTCTCCCTTTCCCATTGACTCTTGTAGTACTTATAGATGCATCTACTATACGAATTCCAAAGGTCGATATCTCCTTAGCCTTAAGAACAACATAATACGATTGATACTGAAGATAATACTGGCAGGGGTGGAAAGAGGGGGATCAAAGGCGGGCTCCGAGCATTTCCCCTTTTCCCCCTCGTCCCCCAGCCCTGTCGACATTGGTCTCTACTTTCATGACATGACCGTCGCGTATTTGTTCTTTGCGTTATCCGACGATACGCTATTAGTCCGTTACATTGTGCTCGTAAAAGGTACAAAGAATGGGCGATCATAAAGACTATTGTGTAAACTGTGTTGAAAAAAAAAAACAGTCACGAGAAGTAGATGATACGTGCCTGGTTGTTATTGTATTCGTTTCGAAATAGCTGTGAAATCAAACCTTCAACAAAATTCGGATACTTTAAAGGCACCGAAGGAAACATGGCATAAAGCATCAACATTGTACAGCGACACTTGAGACATTATTCTTTTGAAAAAACTAGGATTGATATTTTGCATTTGTCTCGACGAAAACATTTTGTGGGGTAATGTTCATTAAAGGAAATATATTGTACTGGGAAGACAAAAATGTGATCGTGAGCAATCTCCTTGCCGATTGTCTTACATTCATGAATTGTCCATTTTAGAAACTTGCTGAAAGTTACCAGCCCTCAAATGATCTACATTTGGAGTAATTAGTGATTAAATCACAAATGCTCATAATGTACCGCCCAAACACATACGCTACTACCACCACCCAAAGAAGATACTCGCTCGAAATACAGTGGTCTTGAGCAGGGAAAATAACATATGTAACATATAGAAAGAACATGATATGGCTGTAAAAAAAAAAAAAGGAGCATGACACTTGACTTTTACTAACTCTCCTAATGACCCCTATCAAGACCAGGAAACAGAACTTGATGCGAGAAAAACAAACAGATGGGGAAAAGATAAACGCTTAAAGTCACATTGTCCTTGCCATGATCAGGTGGGAAAGTGCAGATAATTTTCGAGCATTTGACGTAAGCTCTTCAAGTGCTTTCTCCGTGAGCCAACTGTGCGAGAACAATAAGTGAAATAGTCGCGATACATTTTCACGTCATAAACGTGCTTAAAACAACACGAGTGTGATGTAAATGTGGGCACGCATCTTGGCTCCGTGGCCTACTCCAACGGAAGGGAACGCTTGGAAACCAGAGCCTGTGGTTTCCGCAGCGCCAGAGCGTGTTGGGAACCCATATGGCGGGTTTCATATATCAGGTGTTTGTATGTTAACAGAAAAAACAGACAACCCGCGTTGAAATGATGAGTGGATATGTACTATATTTGAACCGCCTGTAAAATTAATATCATCCGACAGCGCAATCTCTTTGCTTTCCAATGGCATGAATGGAATTCAACGCAATTATTTGCATGATGTTTAAAAACGATGAGTGTACATGTACATGTACTTTATTTCAACCGCCGGTAAAGTTAATATCATCTGAGAACTCAATCTCTTTGCTTTGCAATGGAAGTCAATGTAATTATTTCAGCGATGTTTAAACGTTCAACCGCCGATAAAATTAAATTCATCCGTTTGCACTTCATTTCGCTGTGAAATATCATTACGAAGGCAATACACAAGATGAACTCCAAATAATGGATTTATATTGTGCAGTAATGTTTGCTGTTTCATGTGATGTTTCTTGTACCATTTTTACATTTTTACATTTTATCCTTGATGCAGTACTTTTTAAAAAAAAAAAATAGCATTTTTGCTTTCTTCCCCGCCCCGCCCCGCCCGTCATCATAAATACACCTATTGTTACTAGATTGAGGATTTCATACCTGTATCTTGTCAAACATTCAGAGATGGGCTCTTGTCTTTACATGAATTGCTTCATCTCTTTCTTTCTGCTACCTTTATACTAGGAAAACCCTCAGTTTGGCAGTGCTTTTTTTTCAAGATGAGCAACGCACCATATGTATATACAGTCAATGAAATAAACACATGAAAAATACAATTTGATAAAGTGTAAAATGAAATAAATGGTGGAATATATCTGTACTTTTGAATAGTAAATCACACCAAGCAAAATGGTTTCATGATAATACAGAGATTTATTTGGGAAACTAAAGCTTTCTTTAATATCGATACAGTTTTATACCATGTACTTGTCATTTGTTAAGATGTGGTTGTATTTTTCATTTAAAACCCAAATCAAGTTTTCTTGATTGATTGATCACGGAAAATACAATTGAATTGAATTGAACAAAATTTGAAACAGAATAAGAAAGTACCTTGATCATAAGTTTAAAACAATACATTTAATGTTTTAATGAATTATGAATTTTAAGAATTTTATGAAAATTCAGTGATTCAAAGCTGTTTACGCTTACTCTGATTACTAAGAGGTTTATAGTATCTTTATTTTAAATATCAAGGCTCTTCCACGCTGGTATATAGCTCATACAGATAAACTCCTCAAAAAAGGTTTGGAAAGTTTTTGAGCCACCTATATCTCATTCATTTCAGACCTGTCTGTGTCATGTGTATGCATCAGTCCACTAGGTAATGTGCTCCTCTGTATAAAAAAGACGAAATGTTGTTACAATCGGTTGTTTGATTAAGGAGTACCTTCCTTTTGTCTGAAGGTTTGTCTGAAACAAAATGTGCCAAATTAACTAGTATCTATGCCAATCCTTTTGATTATGTTGGTTGAATAAAGGAATGGGTAAATAAATGAATGAGTTGTTTACCGCATCAGAGTTTTTTTAATGACACATTGTGAGGACAGAATCAATAGTTATACAGTTACTGTACATATGCTGGTCAATTCGGCACATTTTCTTTAAGACCAACCTGCAAACAATTGTAGAATTTAGGTGTACAATACTGTACACCGGCGCAAATATTCGACTGTAATTTTTACTTTTGCGCATGCGCAGATCTAGGAGAAGCACTTTTCAATAAGAACACCAAATGCACAAAAATGGAAAAAACATATTATTTCGTGGCGTCAGAGGAAAGAAAAATATTTCGCGACGCCACTACAGAAATAGTTGCCCTGCCTTCATTTCGATTCATCTCGTGTAAATGCGCGACACGCAAAATCTACGCGATACATTCTTTTCCAGCTGCAATTTTGCGTTTTAACGGAAAATTATGGGGCGCACTCGAGGAAACTCCCGCGGTGTTGCGGCCGATGCGCAACTTGAATTTAGGTTGGTTTGCTTAAGCCGAAGGAAATTAAAAAAAAAATGAATCGGGCTCCTCCTTATCTTTATCTACCGTTGTAGAGCTTAGAACATTGACACTACCATAAAATTAAGGAACAAAGAATATAAAGATAAAGGAAACTAAACAAATATTTTATGATCTTTATTCGGCATCTTTGTGGAATCCATTGGTCCCTCGTTGAACTGGAGAGCGTGGGTACCATTTTCCGTCGACCTTCAGTCTCAGGAAAATAGTACCGCCCGCCTTCTTGTTCACCCCGGGAGCTAATAGATTCTACAAGATTCCTCATTATCATGAAATATTTCTATGCTGATGAACATGATGGGCAATGTCACTGTCAGTGTCATGACGTCACACCATCATCTTGACCATCTCTTAATACCACCCTGCTAGCATTATATTTCATTTCTTCCGTGGTATATACCAGATATATTGCATTAATCTAGCATGAATATTGTACAAATCGTAGATTAGTACAATATTCATGCTATAGCCAGAGACCAAAGACCGAAGGTCGAGGGGAAATGGAACCCCACGCCCTCCGGCTGGCAAGAACATTGTACTCATCTACGATTCGTACAATATTCATGCTAACTGAATGCAATATATCTCGTATACCACTCAAGAGCATCCAATAGTATACATTTCATGAACCTTGTACTCGCGTGGAAAAGATGTGACATGATATTATGTTAGATATGAAAGATTTGGAATTCTGACCAATGACAATCACTGGTTTTCCATTGCCATTCACGCATGATGATCTGGGAACATACCATCTAAGCGACGACATGATTATACATGTGCTTATATATTTATTTTGTCCATTCAAGAGCATTATTCACTCAGGAAAGCTCTTTCATAGGTTCAATTCTACCAGTGGGCCCTACTTTCTGACATTCTGCCATTTTTGACAATTTTACATTTTAGACAACGTTGTTTACAACGCAAATAGCATGTACATGTAAAGCTCGGTGACAAGTATACACCATAATAAAATTTCCATTATTTCAGCATGAATGATAACAAATAAAGTTGTCTGAGCTGTATCCCATAGGCGTATAATATGGACTTTATCATTTCGGAACAAATTGCAACCACATGAATGGTTATCCAATGTAACGATACAATCCGTTTTAGCATTGAAAAAAACACATAACGTATGAATGAATGACTGCTGCCAATACATTACAGTATTGCTATTATTTTGTTGATGATGCATAATATCTTCATATTAGTTTTTTTATTCGCAACAAAGACGCATTAGATATCTATTTGACTCACTTCATATACGGGATTGACCAAACACCCATGAAGCTGAAGTATCAAACTTATTTCATGTATGCAAAGACTTAATAGGTATAAAATGTCGCAAGTTAAGAGATCACACCGTTACAGTCACGGCATTACGGTACAGAGAGTTAATTTGGGTGACACATTTCTTCTAATTCTCGCATCATTTTTTTTAAAAGAAGTTTCTTTACATACCTGATAGTCCATTACATCTGATCAATATCAAAACAATTCAAAATATTCCTTAAAGGGGGTATACTGTGCTGAGAAGATAAAAAAAGCCCTTAAAAGGTGATCGTGAGCAATCTTTTTGCCAATGGTCCTAAATTAATTTATTGTCCATCTTACAAACTTGCTGAAAGTTGTTTGCCCTAAAATTATCAACATTTGGAGAAATTAGTGATTACATCACTAATCCTCAAATTCTTCGGGCCGAACATTTCGAGGATTTGTGATTGAATCACTTATAAGTCCAAATGTGGATCATATGAGGGCAAATAACTTTCCGCAGATTTCTAAAATAGATAATACATGAATTTAACACCATTGACATTCATTTATCATAAATCGTACGTTCATCTTTTTTTTTCAAAGCTCTATGGTCTAAATGTTGTAAAAGATGCTTATCACGAGATGGTTCTAAAGTTTTACATTTAGTTTGTTGTCCGTGCTCAAAATATCAACATTTGTGAAAAAGTGTAACGACGTTATCATGGAATTGTCCATATATAATTCCAATTCAAACAAGATTATTCGTAATGCTATTTAATTCAAAATTGTACAATAGTGATTGCCGCGCAAAATTCTTAAAAGCGAAAAGTTTCGTGTACTTTTTTTTAATAAACCACCTATATGTCGATGGACTTAACGTTGTTCTGTTGTTTAATAACCTATTTACATCTTCTTCCTTTTATGATGAAAAAATACAATTATACTTAGAAATACGGAGAAAATGAGTATACAGACGAGAAGGTTTGACCACTTCTCTCTCTCTCTCTCTCTTGCTTTTCTTTCGAAGAAATACATTGTGGCACCTGCTAAGCAATACATATCTTAACGAACGTAGAAGCACGGAATGAATAATTTTACATTCGAAAGAGTTTTATCATTTTTCTCTCTCTACTTTTCAAAGAAATGCATTATGCCACCTGCTAGTGAATGCGTATCTTAACGAATGTAGAAACGTGGAATGAATAATTTTACAGGCGAAAGAGTTTTAACATTTCTCTCTCTCTCTCTTTCTCTCTCTCCTTTTCAAAGAAATACATTATGCCACCTGCTAATGAATGCGCATCTTAACGAATTTAGAAAAACGGAATGAATAATTTTACAGGCGAAATAGTTTTATTATTTCTCTCTCTCTCTCTCTCTCTCTCTCTCCTGTTTGAAGATATATATTATATCACATGCCAAGGAATACATATCTTAACGAATGTAGTAAAAAGGGAATGAATAATTTTACAAGCGAAATAGTTTTACCATTTTTATTTTATCTCTCTCTTTTTCGAAGAAATACATTATGCCACCTGCTAAGGAATACATATCTCAACGAATGCATTTATCTTCATGATAGCACATCGGCACGATAATGATTGTTTTGTGTATAGAACTACTACGCTCAAAACCGAAAGGAGAAATATATAGATTCGTCTTCCATTTATAAGTTCAAGTTTGGACTGTGTTCAAATTTGAAAACGAAAGACCAATTCGATACTTTTCAAGGCAGCTGGATATGATAAAAGTGCAGGTGTTTGCCCCATGTGCAAATGAACCAATGAATTGTGGACGCAATCATTGCAATGATCTCACCCCATTTTATTCTGGGGGCAATACGTTTTGACCGTTTTCATTAATTGTTGTTACTATCCAACACCCGTAAGCTTTCCACCGTTGTTTACATGTTTGCTCACATGTTAAATGTATGTAACAACTATTAATATTAATACGACGTCTGGTTCATTTTAAGTTTAAACATGCGGAACAATTAGGGATTAACGTAAGTGTGAAATTTGAATGTGATCATATTCACATTGTTTTTTTTTGGATAATAATTATCTAATTTTCTTTTATACACCAGGTGATAGCATTAGTATAATTTACAGGTTCATTTTAAAGTCACATTTGAGCTGCTAAATGCAATACTTTCCCCTTACATGGGGGTTGTAATTGGCAAAATGAAAGCACATGGTATTGTGCAATACGTTTGTTTCGAAGAGAGACACTCTTAAAAACACTTTTCATTAATTGGCCTTTCCTGTCATTAATCATGGTTAACGGCAGTATATCAACAGTTGAAAGGGGCTGCAAATCTTGTTATTTTCGCACTTCAATTCGAGTGTTGCAACTGCGACGCATTAAAATGACAATGACAATGACAATTTATTGATCCCATGTCACCTTGTTAGGAGCTGGGGATAATCATGTCTGTGTTACAATGATATTGATCAGTACTATTTACAATATTTACAAAACATATATACAGAAAATGAAAGTGTACTATATTAGAAATGTATCAATGTGAGAATCAACCAAACGAAATAGAAAAACGCATTACGTTCATATAAGTGGTGAAAATGACATTTATTCTTGGTTTGTCAAACTGCAGCACCATGGGTCTTCTGATTCTTTTTATAAGGTTCGACAAACATGACAAAAGGTGAAGAAAACAAATTTTTACGATAAATGTCACCACAAAATACTGTTTAGAGCACAGCGCGCCTTACATGCATTGAGAAGTTTTCAAACTAATTTCATCATTATATGAACTATTTTTTAATCGTTATTATCACCACATGATGATATGCATTGAAATGGAAGATTTAGGGAAAAAAGTTCAAAAAAGTAAACGGAGGAAATAATGAATAACCAATGATAAGAGGTTATTTTTAATAGTTCCGGTAAATGAGAGAATGTTGTTCAAACGATAGTTATTTGTTACCATGATAACATTACCAATGAGAAATGGTGATAGTGGAGAACATGAGCAATTGGAACAAAATCAAAAAGTAGAGGACAAGACAAGGGAGAAGAAGAAAACAAGATCAAAAGTAAATGATAGACGAAAGCAAGATAGATTGAAATGGACAACTGATTAGGAGACTTTCAGTCCCTTCAGTGGAGGGAAATAGGCTACAAAGATAGATAGATAGAAAGCAAAACAAAAATTCCTAACCTTAAAGGAGGAAAAAACAACATGAAACTGAAGACGAAATTTAAGAATATGGGTGTAAAAATAAATCATCAGTAGAAGGTAAGGAGGAAGGTGAAAGAGAAGTGTGAGGTAAAGGAGGAGCAAGAAAAGGGAGGAGTGGATGGAGAAGTAATGAGAAGAAAACATGTGGCTTAAAAGATGCTTACGGTGCCTGAAATTATATCTTGGCTATTCCATAAACCTGCAGTCTCCAAACAGTACCGTACAGTTACATCTCTCTTTATATTCAAATGTAGTTTACTTACACAATAATCAAGAGGATAACATGAAGAGTGTAATACGCACCTATATAAGAATCTGACTGCATTTTGGTGTATATCGTCTTAGCCGCTCTGATTCAACTGTGTCCCCAACGGTACATCGAGCTTGTCAACAATGTTCAAAATCTCCGAGTTCGAGGGTGAATGTTAAGACCATGGTGAGGATAGGATACTTAGTCAACGGAAGGGAAATCATCGACAGGCGGATGCAGTTTTGCGACAGCGAAGAGTGATTTCGACCTAAGTGTCGTCCAGTACAAGCAAGCAAGTGCACATGAGATGTGAAGTGATTGATACCCGGGAGATCGGATGTCACGCTGATGGTGTTCCGAAACAAGACGAACGAGATCGAATGCTTCGGGAAATCACTCCTTAGATGACGTTTCCCGTTGGGTGGCGGCCAGAAAAATGCAGGTTCTTTCATAATTAACAACATAAATACACCCTGGTGCCTGGACTGTGAACATGCTCCCACCACCAACCACCCCCATATCGATAATCACTTGCCAATTGATAAGGTATGAAATTTACATAATGGGTTGCATAGCTGGTGCCAAGTCAGGTGACCATGGTTCAGAGGAAATGGGTTGCGCTGATTGGCTAAGAGTTTCAGAGACGAACGAACATGATCAGATGATTGCGCACACAGTCCATCACACCAGATGATAGCATTGAAGGCGCGTGTCGCATACCAATGTATGTATTGGTATGTGGATTCTTTATAATGTTTTTAAGGCGCCGTGTTATTTACAACCATTACCATCGAACGTAGCAAGCACGTGCCGAGGCGGTGGCCCGAATTATACCCAGGCACATACTAGTACCTTGCACACGGCACGTGCGCGTGTGGACACATTCCACGCAGAATATACTCGCTGAGATAGATCTTCGGTATCAAGTGCGTATTCGGGCACGCCCACTTGTACTTTTTAAGCTCACATCCAGGTTTGTGATTGGTTGAGGCATTGACACCAGTACATGCATCATGCATAAGTGCAATGACGTAGGTAAGGACAACAAGAACGGGAAACGCATGATGCTGCACTGCGATATCGTTATTATACTTCATTGTCTTTCCCACTCTAAAAATAGTTGTGAAGGGGTCCAAGTTCCGTCTTGTTCTATATCTGCTACTCTGGGGGGAAATCTGGTGTGAAATACGGTTGATTTTCCAAAATGACAACACTTACCAACTCTTGATGGGGAAATCTGACATATGAGTTGATTTTGGTACACCCAGAATCTCCAGATATTTTTAAAATAGCGACATAAGCTCCACAGTAGGGAAAAGTAGTGGAAATGACCACGGGTCGTAATCGTTGCAGTATCCTTCCGTCATCATCATAGGGTCAGGATTTTCGTTTGATTTAAACGAGTTAATGTTTTTGAGATTATTTCTTACTGGTATACTGAAATCGAACACGACTGGGACCGACGATCATAGCCACAAACGATAGCGGAATGGCACCGCGTTCTTGGGACCCTCTAATTTTACCAAGCTTACTTTGAAGCAAAATCGGACACAAACTACAGAAATAAACTTCAAGAAAATTATACTTTCCTGAAACTGTTATCACCAAATAAACTGAAACGTGTTCAATGTGAATTTGATTTGAACCGTAAAGAGGATGTAGTCGTGTCAACAAAACGAATTGGATGACACTTTGAAGCAAAATCGGACACAAACTTCAACAATGCACTACAAGAAAGTTATAGTTTCCTTAAACTGGTATCATAAAAAAAATCTTAAACATGTTACATATGAACTTTTGAATCGTAAACAGCTTAAGTGTTGTCTATTGGCAAGAACACGGATAGGATGACACCTTCTTCAGACATAAAGTTCGACGTCGCCACTAATTACATCGTCGATTAGATGCATACTCCCTGCGTATAACCTCATCCATGACTATCTATAATAGCCATCCAACTCGGCTTAGAAAAATGCCTACCTCGTTTTCAGATACAATATTCTTGACATTAATGTTGGTTTCATGATTATTTTGGACAAATGTAATCAAGACTTAATAGCGGCTATTAGATTATTTTGTTTATGAGACGACATCAACATAAATTGAATAACTTTCTCACGAATGTATTCACCATAGGCGAGGCGAAAAGAGTTGATTATTGAAGTACAGCAGTTTAAAAAAATACGTCGGAGTAAGTGGGCGAATTCAGCAATGCACTATTAACATGATTAGCTAATCTGTATGAAGAATTAGCCCAATTAGCTCTATTGAACGGTGTTAGGCGTAAGCTTCATGATTGTTGGAAGTACTTTGATAATTTGCATTTCCATATACGGCAGTGACTATGATTACATCATATAAAGTTGTTTGTTTAAGTACACGCATATCAGAGATAGATCAGTTACCCATGTGATTGTGTATTGCCTACATATTGAAGAAACAAACGGCAAAGAAAAATTATCGCAAATGGTAAATGTGACTTTACGACGGTCATCACAATAAACGCATAGTTTAACATTCTATCTGTCGATTCAGGGCAAAATAAGCCCGGAGTTCCTATAAAAAGGGGGAATTCTGACTGAAATCCCATATTTCCATTATCAGTGGCTGTGACATTGTTAGTGTTTTTTTGTAATGCATATGATATTTTATGTGTTTATGACTAGCGATAACTGATATCGATAAATGGGACCCTGGGAATTGTTTGTCGGTCGCTTTGTCATGTTTGTTGCGTGGCGTAGAATCTTGGCTGTTATATGCATGGGCGTAGGCTGATTATAGGCTGCAAGATCATAAGTCTGGACTAAATAGACTATCATTTCACCATTGCCCTTCAGTGAAGTTTACGAGAAAGTATTAGTCTAGTTGTTCAGTCTCTTAAATTCAATGTTTTATTCATTTATTTCACGTTTTATTTAGTTTGATTAGTCCTTTCAGTCTCGAGGACTGTTTTCAAAGGGGCCCGACAACATGTTTCATATATCTTACTTGTGCAAAACTGCTCCAATGCACATACCGGGACAACCTTTCAACACGAGGCTTCGTCTATACCAATGTTTTAGTTTGGTACAATCAGATGAACAATGGGTTGAAGCTTGCTCAAGAAATATAGCGCACGCACATCTCAGCTGACGATATTCATGCGCACGACCCGATCCCGATTGGCTGATAGTTCTTTTTGTCATGTCTACCACGCTGACGTTATCGCAAGATTAGCCAATCAGTTACAAGAAGGCGTGTCTAACGTGATAATAGTGATGGGCTGTGGTTGGGGGGTTGGGGGGACCTTCCGGGGGGTTCGTTCCAAAACATGTGATCGGAATACCAAGCTGGACAATCCCCGCACTGGAGGTAGGGTGATGTGGACGGGAATTGTAGGGGAACTACCAGGGAAATGTGTGGTGTTGACTTATTGACGACACATCCCATCCTTCGTTTCCTCATAGCTTGTCCCAATTGTGAACCTCCTTTTCCTGTAGTTTAGCTTATATTCCTCTTCTTTCTTTCCTCCTCCTCTTCTTTCTTCCCTCCTCCTCCTCCTCCTCCTCCTCCTCCTCCTCCTCCTCCTCTCTCCCCTCCTCCCCTTTCTATATTCCTTTTCTTTCTTCTCTCCTTCTCCTCCTGCATTCCTCTTCTTTCTTCTCCCTTTCTCCTTCTGTACTTCTCTCCATTCTCCCCTCCTCTTCCTCCTGTATTCCTCTTTCTTCTCCCCTGCTTCTCCTGTATTCCCCTTTCTTCTCCCCCTTCTCCTGTATTCCTCTTCATTCTTCCCTCCTCTCCTCCTGTATTCCTCTTCTTTTTTCTCTCCTCCTCCTCCTCCTCCTCTATTCCTCTCCTTTCTTCCCTCCTTCTACTCCTGCATTCCTCTTTAATCTCCCCTCCTCCTAGCCCTGTATTCTTCTTCTTTCTTCTCTCCTGTATTCCCCTTCATTCTTACTTCATCCTGCGGTACACCTCTCATTTTGTCCCTTCTCCTCCTTCTGTATTCCTCTTCTTTTTTTCTCTCCTTCTCCTGTATAGCTCTTCTTTCATCTCTCTTTCTCCTCTTGTATTCTTCTTGTGTCCTTCTTTCCTCCCATGTATTTCTCTTCTTTTTTTCACTCCTTCTCCCCTTCTTCCTTCTTCTGTTCCGTCGCCATCGCATCTTTGTCCTAGATCTACTCTCTGTCTCCTCTTTTGATTTGCCAGAAAATCATTGTTTTTTCAGACTTCTTTTAACCTCGTAGGAGGAAATAATGTACAGCAACCATTATTAGAGATTTATTTCATGTTTAACACCACTGGTACTACATTAAGGCAGTTAGTTGCTCCAACAACTATACTTTTGGCTGTAGTAATATTGACATTAGGAAACGTTACTACCGTGAAGTGTATATAGACCTAATCCTATGATACCAATGCAAAAATAACAATCAAGCTAAAATTCCTGTCAGTTACAGTAATCAAAGACGTTGAAGAGAAGAAAGAGCTCCCATTACCATGATTACTGATGAATTATACCATTAGAAGCAGACACCACCAACCCTCTCAGTGCCAATGCGTGATGAGACTTGATTTATAGCACAGTGAATGAGCCCATGGTAATTAGAGGATTAAGGCGCATTTCTTCCTTAGAATAAATTGTGATGTCAAATCGGTGAACTAGCCGACAGAGCACCGGGTCTTCGGCGGGACCCGCTCGGGCCGACTCACCCACCGCATCGTGGCCCAGTCACGCTGATGACATAGTACGGTGTAATGTAGTAATGTGTATCCGACTTGCAGGCCTAAAATATAAATACGCCCTATAGGGAATTAATTTGAATTTATTCATAACCTTCCGTATATTGTCCGTAGATTTCGCGGGAGGCTCGATATGCGTCAGGACGGAGAAAAGCCAGCCCGCAAATACAACGGGGCTCAGTAAATTACGGGTTTGACTAATAACACGGTAATTGATTAATAATAAGCTTATCAATAACACGGTATGAAGGAGAACAAAGCTTTCAAGAAGTTCCCACAATTTAAAAGAACTGAAAACTAATTGAAAATTCAATTTGATTGGACATTACATCTGGAGGTCAGTAATTTGTGTCGGGTCGTCTTTATAGTCTCTATTTCTGAAGACATATTGTAGGTCATACTGAAGATCAAAAGCTAAGCGACAAAATCAGACTGATGCTGCATACAGCAGTCCCGTCGACTTTGTGGTAAGATTTTATTATTTACCTTAATCAGATTTTGGTTAATTTCAATATTTTCTATGCATTTCAAAATGAAGGTTGGCCACGCAGGTTTCACACATTATTCAAGTCCTATCTTAGCCTTTATACATCACAAACTGATTATCAGATATACACTGTATATTATATCATCAGATATTATGATATCATATATTATATATATGTATTATATATATTCGTATATATCATTATATCATCAGAATTATCATACTGATTATTATTGTAAAGTACTCCATTTTTGTTCTGTTATAAAGGTGTGTCGAAAATGTTGAAGCATCGTCATAATCAGAATCACAATATCAATATATATCTGAAAACATATCACTTTAAAGTTTTAATCACACTTATCTTCACTAACACATTTCAAATTAATAGTGCCAGTATTATAAAAACATAATCATGATTTGAGCGCCGTAATATTGGATAGCCTCTTAGTCGTCGGATCAGTATTACCATAAATAGCTAACTTCATTTTTGTCCCTCTCTCTCGTTTTCTTCCTCTTCATTTTGCCCTTTCCTCTGCTTCCTGAATCTGATAATCGTGATCTTCTCTTTGGTTTCCTTCTCATTCGTTTTCTTGTTTTTATATTACCCCCTTCTGATTTAACCCCCTCCCCCCCCCCCCCCCCACCTCTCTCTCTCTCCCTCTCTCTGTCGAATCCATATTCCCTCTCAACATCAGCCTTTTCCTTCCCTCTCGTCTCCCTCTCTCGTCTCTCTCTCTCTCTCTCTCTCTCTCTCTCTCTCTCTCTCTCTCTCTCTCTTTAGCTTTCTCTCTCTTCTAACTCTATTCGTCTTCTTATCTTCCACAATTGTCTTCTTCGTTTCCCATCTCCATTCCCCTTGTCTGTCTTCACTTCCTACCATTATACAGTGTATGTGCGCATACGTCAAACCAATTCAGTCATTCTCATTTGATTTGATTTGATTTATTTCATTCAGCATCCCCATAAGCACGACTGACAATGAGGAGGAATACTCGATATTCTGTCAAATCCATACGTATCAAAAGCAAGTCAGTATTAAGGAACTGGTTCGAATAAGTGCAAATGAAATGTTTCATGGTGTAACATGAAATTAGGACAAGCGGGAAGTATTAATCAATGCAATCATGTAATTTCATGTTAATGATTTTATCATTTTTTAATTGTTCCTTCCCAGTATACCGAAATCAAACCTAGAATCTAACTCGTGCTCATGGTCGATTACTTGATGGACGGGTCATCGTTTTACCACTACCACGACCATTACTTTTTAACAGTAAAAGAGGGGGATGAAACTTTGATTACAAGTTGTGACCATGGCATTATGCCATGGTCACAACCGGCCGTTCACCTCTCTGCGTGTGGTCTGCGTCGGGTTTCATGTGAATCATTTGTATTTATTGTGATTCTTTTATAATTTTCTGAATAAAACCATGAATATATTATTTAAAAACCGTGTCAGGGAAATATACACAATCTATAAAGAATTCCGCGAGTTAAGTAATATTTGTTATGCGACGGATTTAGCTGAGATACGACGGGCACTGGTGATGAACTCAGCCGGAGTTTCGGGAGAGTATTACTTGACGATTCCGTTTAAAACTCAACGGACCATTCGTCATGTTCGTGTATGTTCTCAGGGCAAGTCATAGTACTAAACTTGCAACCTTCCCTAGTGGAGACATAGCGGAAGCTTAAGTGTTGTTTTTACTCGCATATGCTCTTAAAGCAACTCAGCGTATTCAACCTGCAACAGCTACTAATTCAGTAATGACGAAATTTAGTGTAACCGTGTTACAGACAAAATAAGGCCTTTTAGAGCAAAATTAATCACCATCTGGCTTTTAAATCAAAAATCCTATTTTTATTGAAATTGTTATTAGAAAACGGAATGTAAATTCCATTATGAATTAACAAAACGTCAACATCGTTCAAGTTAGAGCAATAATCATGCCAATTTGAAGAGTAAAAGTGTCGGATTTCAACCTTTTCAGCGCTTTGCCAAGTTGAATATTGAGTGAGCGTTTGACCCTTATATTACCTTGAAAATCATTACAAATGTAATAGATATCACCAAATGAACAAAAATAGATTCATCTTGTGCAGAAATTTAAGCTCTTTCATGTGATGCATCTTTTATCATTTTTAATAGTTTGGTATCAAAAGTTACAGCAACTAACCACATCATTATTATTTAAGGGGTAAAGCCTTGAAACTATAAGTAAAATTGTTCCCCTGAAATCTATAATCTCTCCAGAAACAATTCGTTTGAGATGATTTTATCCAATTTATGTCTTACTCTGTTGAGCGGACATGTCGCAAGGTCATTTCATTTTATGTGTGTCCACATAGACATGCACCTGTGTGTGTGAAACCGAAACACTCCACATTTTGACTAATTAATAATTATTTCCCGACAGAAACCAGTCGGCAAACACACCACTGTGTACCGTGGCTGCGACGAGCAAGACTGAGCGATACGCGGTAGTTTCGCTCACCCGATACTGCCGGGGTCCAATCAACCGAGCTTACGTAGGTTTGTCTTTACCAAGTCAGAATCGTCATGAACGTGATATCATGTTTGGTAGTTAACAATTAGATAAAACGATCTAAGACTCACGTTCAAAGTTAATAGATAAAGATCGCAGCAGAGGATGATATCAAATGGAAAATGTGTTTTTGTTGTTGAACTTAAAGAGAATAAATGAATAGACTATGAACTTGAAAATGGATTAGATTTAACAACTCATTCAAAATAAACAATGCACGGCACCTTGGGCACTGTGGCCATTGCTTTAAAATAAATAGGTCAGATGGACATTATATTTTATGTTTCAAATTAAAGCTAATCATTTCTAAGGAGGATCATAAAATATGTAAGGGGGAGGGTCGTTAAAATTCTTAAGTATGTGTTGAAAATTGTATACTTTAACTAATCAATACAACAAAAACAAATTGAACATAATACTTGTTTAAAATCATGATGACACGAATATATTGGATCTTGTCCACCCACTTCAGTGACCGTACGACTCTTTTCTCTTTACTACACAGGCCCAACCTCCATCTGTACCATCAGCGCCTTACCACTCTGACTTCGATTTTATCATAATATTTTCACCACCACTGCCACCCAACCTCCTCCTCTACCCACACTCATGGGTACACCTATACCCCCCCCCCCCCCCCCGCTCCCACACCCAATTACCATCCCATACATACATATCATCATCCTTACTAACATACCCTCTCCACCTATACGCCTACTTTAGCCACCACATATTTTTCACTTCTACCATCTCCATCACCACCACCACCACCACCACTACCACCACCACCACCACTAACACCACCACTACCACCACCACCACCACCTCATCTCCATCTCCGCTATGCCCGCATTTACCCGCATCCCCGCTCTCGTTCACACCCCCCACCCACACACACACGCCTCGACTCCCCTCCCCCCCCCCCTACCTCCTCCCCCGTGATTCGCAAATCGCTATTGCCTTTGCCATATTACCAAGGCCCAGCGTGTTCTAGGCATGATTTGAAAATGTCATTGGTACATGATCAAACTCGCAAGATAATTATGATATCAACATCGACTACAATAATAGATATTCACTTAAAGAAAGATGTCAAGAAAGGCATAATAAAACGGAAAAATCTCCAGGAATGGACACTTTATCTCAAACATATATCTTTCTTAGCCCAAGGAAGACTTAATGCAAATATGTGTGTGATGGGGTGAAATATTCCATGTTTCAATCATCATGTTAGATTAAATAGTTCGCATCAAGATTAATATTTCTTCTCCAGATTTTGTCTGCCTGTAAGAAAGGCTGGGTACAAACTTAGAGTACCAATAACCCAGATTTGAATGATTTGCCACTTCCTTCCTTTTGACATAGTAGGACAGTGTAGAAAACTATCATGTATTATCTATACCAAGGTTATGGGAGTACATACCTGACTATACTAATTACTATACTCGTCTCGATTCTCGTTATTTACTCCCTTATTTCACCAACTTATTCCATAGCTTTTGTACACAAACACGCCCAACCTAACAGTCTTACACCATGGACACGTCGCGTATATTGAAACTAGCACTCCATAATTATCTCTACTTACATGAAACATGCATTCTTTTCAAGGGGTATGCATTCTTCATTCTAGATCTTGTGTACTGAGATCGTAACTGATATATAAGTTAATACATACCACACATTACACGCAACATAATGGTGAGGATTCGTGACTCTATTGTAATTAACCTAGTTCTATTATTAGAAAATTAGTTAGATAAACGGAACAGTTACCTTTGACAAGTTTGCCTGAAGTGCGCATCCATGTTTAAGGCGATCTTGAAGCTCGTAGTGAAGCGCACTCGTTAATTCCTGCAGCTTCACGGTTACAGGGATACGACTCCTCAAGATCAGGACGCTGGTTCCCAAGAAAGAAGAAATGTGGAGCTATAACGGGCAAACTTCAGCTGGTCACCGGTCTCCGAACTTTCAGAGCTTTCTTGCACACATCCAGCGCCGAGGGGTAATGTTCGCTCGCGGGCCTGGTAAGATGTGTTCTTCCACCCACCCCTAACCCATCGCGCATTCGATACTTCGATGTTCCGGTCCAATAAGTTCGGTCATTGTGCGCACCTTCTAAGCGAGATTTATGCTAGGCTATGCTCCGGTACAATGCCATATTTACGAACAACCACACAATAGCCAACTGAGGTATTGATTTGATGCAGATCTCATTCTGTTACTATATGGCAAATAATCTGTGATTCCTTAAATGCGTGGACATCAGTACCATTATGATGTTTGTGTCAATGAGGGAATCATCTAACAACAAGCAAGGCTTTGTGCCTGCGCCTAAGACTATCAACTCTTGGCTCCGTATTAAACCTAGGACAATGGGACAATATGGGGGTATTTTCCCGTGCGGGCTCCCACTTACGCCGGTGCGCTTAGTGAGGGCACGAAACGGGAAAACCCCCAAAATTGTCAAGTGGTATGGGGAAACATCTTTTTGCCCCTTGTCATTCTTGTCTTGATGTTAGAGACAAACTTAAACATTTCGAAATAGTAATCTTCACATAGAGAGAACTGCATTCCAAAGTTACCGCAATGATATTTGATCTAGTTGTTTACCATGTTTCTACTATGGAACCACATTGGTAAAGCAAAGACCATCATTCTATTGGAATAATGATATTCATTAAAAACGTGATTTATTTTAAGCGAACATTGCACCATGAACACACCTTCCAGTACCCACATTTCTCATGCACACACACACGCGCGTGAAAATGATGTATGGACAGGTATATAAAAAATACGTGCCCGCATCCACCCCCCTCCCCCACCAAGAAAAAACAAATATTAATGAAAAAATCACTTGTCCTGTCTTCTTTCTTGTCTCCCCCACCCTCACCCCACCCCTCTCTCTCTCTCTCTCTCTCTCTCTCTCTCTCTCTCTCTCTCGCTCTCTCTCTCTCTCTCTCTCTCTCCCCTCTCTCTCTCTTTCTCTCTCTCTTTCTCTCTCCCTATCTCCCCTATTTCTCTCTCCCTCTCTCATTGTCGTAATTATCTCTCTCCCTTCCCTCTCTCTTTACCCCTCTCCCTCTTTCTCTCTATCGTATCCCTCTTTTTCTCCCACTTTCCTATTCACATTCCCAACTCTCTCTCTCTCTCTCTCTCTCTCTCTCTCTCTCTCTCCCTCTCTCACCCTCTCTCTCTCTCTCTCATTGTCTTTCTATCTCTCTTTTTCTCTCTCTATATATTTTATGTACTGTGTTAAGTACATAAAAATAATATAATACACGAAACTCGAACAGAGAGGCTTGATGTAAAAACTACAAGGAGATTTAGGGGTGAGAGAAATTAGTGAGTAATTTTCAATAATTCTTATCAAATTTGACAAATGCTAAATGGGATTCTCATTGATTATGATTCCCATCAGTTAAAGTTCAAATGTGATGTTAATAAATTTACATTCTTGTTGTTAACAAGTGTCTTAATACAAAGTTTATGATTTCTCAAATTTGATTAGGATTTTGTTGGAAATTAACTCCGACTTTTTTAAAACAGGAAAAGAGTGTGGTAGCTCATTTAGCAGAAGAAGTCATCCTTGGCTTAAGAACAGCTTGGTGAAACACACCCAGGCCCATGTTGCATATAGGTTTTCAATTATTGTAACTTACCATCAATGGTAACTACCATGGCAACAGGGGCAAAAATGAGAGCTCATTGGCTGCTACCATAGTAGTTACCATTGATAGTAATATACAATCATTGAATTATGCAAAATGGCCCAGATGCAAATGTGAATTTAAAATGAACTGCATATAACAGGGGTGGATCTAGCTTTTTTGTCAATTGGGGGTTGTCCTATCGGGCAATCATTACTCTTTCGATTTATTGAGATTCTAAGGGGGGGGGGGGGTAGATTAAAAATCCGACCCCCTTCCCAACCCTTATTACCCATTTAGTATTGGAGATCCCCCTAGCTCCGCCACTGTCATGACTGTATGAATGAGTCAAAGTGCTAAATGTTTGTACTGTTTGTACATGTTATAACGTATTCCAATAATGAGCAGGGGGTGTTTCACCAAGCTGTTCGTAAGCTACGAACAACTTTACGAACGACTGGTGATCCCTTCTTGTGCTAAATGCGATACCACACTTTGTTCCTGTTTTAACATATTGTTAGTTGATTCCAACAATCCTAATAAAATTTGACAGATCATAAGCTTTGTATTCAGACACTTGTTAACAACAAGAATTCACATTTATAAACATCAGATTTGAACTGATAGGAATTAAAATTATTGAGAATGTGAATTAGCACAAGAAGGGGTAACCAGTCGTTTATAAAGTCGTTCGTAGCTTATGAACAGCTTGATGAAACACCCCCTGATCCTCATACCGAAACTAACATGGTTCGCTCTTGAGGAATATTACTTCAAACAGGGACGATAAAGCCCTCAAGTGTAAATATCATTGCTATCTTGATTGAGGACAGAGTACCTTGATTTTGACGCACACAAAACGAAGAGATAAATCACTGAAAGATAGATAACGTTATGTCGTTACTCAGAAAATGCGACTTGCTGCATGAACAGTCCCGCCTATACAGTGATATAATCATTTCATTATCAGGGCCATGTTGCATATAGGTTTTCAATTATTGTAACTTACCGTCAATGGTAACTGCCACGGCAACCGCCAATGAGCTCTCATTGTCGCACATGTTGCCATTGTAGTTGATATTGGTGGGAAGTTACAATACTTGTAAACCTATGTGCAACATGTTCCAGGACCAGGATAAGCTTGCTCCTCATACTGCTAACAGGGTGTCCCTTTTGCAGGTTAAAAAAAGGGGCAAATGGAAGAAGATACTGTACGTATTTGAATTTCCCTCCCAATAATAGAACTGGAAACTGACTTTAAGCGAAGATATAGGGATCGCTAGATTATGGGGAGGTTTTGGGCGGGTCCTCCGAAACAGACCGGAGCCTGCTGAGCGCTATGAACCGTACCAGTCCCCTCCACGGTGCATGCGTTCAACAGGAGTAATGCCCGCATCGAGCGCTAACAGGGACGATTATGAATGTAGAATATGGTCGGTGTGTATCAAACGTAAACAAGGATATTTTTTTTTTTTTCGTGAATGTTTGACAGTGACATTTCATAAACATCATCGTCAGGGTATACTGCTGATTTCTACCGTGTTTCATGCCTTTCGCAAATGGGACACCCTGCCTTTAATTCCGAAACTCTACAGTAACCCTGGGTTTTTTTTTTTTAAGAAAGTCCTCATAGGGTAGAATGATATGTAGAATTATGATTTATGTATGTATTGTACAAAATGTTACATTGTATGTTAAATTTGATGTTATCATGTGTAATGTAATGTCTCTTTAAATGTATATCTATAATTTTATGGATGTGAATAAATACAATGAAATGAAAATGAAAATTTCATTGATATTGCATAACCGGATAGATTCCTTGCCGCAAAGACCATTACCATTAATGGTAATTCTGTCATCAATATAAAATCCATGGTAACATCGCTCTACAGCCTATCAAATTCAAGGTTTCCATAGAAGTCATCATTGATGGCAAAGTTACAATAAATGGTAAGTTTTATGCAACAGGGCCCAGTATGGTCAACCCTACATTTGTCAGACAATAGCCTGCTGTGATTATTATTAGATGTGTGTGCATTCCTGGACCCTGTTGCATAAAACTTACCATTAAAGGTAAAATCACCTAGTGATAATCGTTTGTCTCGCAATGTATGGTCAACAAGGGATCTAAGATCACGACGTTTCGTGCGCCAGTACAACACTTCGTCAGGTGTGATACAAAATTTTAGTGAGTAGGGGTTTAAAAGCGGGTGTTAGGTTAGTGCACTGCACTGACCAAAGGGTATATAAACCCCTACTCACTACACTTTTGTATCACACCTGACGAAGTGTTGCAGCGGCGCACGAAAAGTCATGATCTTAGATCCCTTTGTCGACTATACATTCCGAGACAAACGGTAATCAATAGCAACAATAATAATGATAATCGGTTTATATGTCGTGTTTGCCTAGTACGAAGTACTACGCAAAACGCTCGATTATTACCCTAGCTTTAGCCAGACAGTCAATAGCGCTAGAAGCAAGTTGATCTAATTCCTTTATTCCTGCCAGGTACCCATTTTCTACATCTGGGTTGAGAGGAACAATTAGTTCGTGCTCTCCCCATACAAAATGTTTGTTTTGGGATTTGTGTATATTACTACTGCAAAGATTATGGCCAAACAATGGTACATGTACATCGCTTCTACGAAGAGGCTTCATGTCAAGGTCATAATGATAATAATTAGAAAACATACGCAGTGATACGTATGATGTTAATGTTTGATTTACCGAGGAAGCAACAATGGAAGGATTAGTTCTGAAAGTCTTTTAGAGTGATTTGTTTTCTTTACAGACAAAACTGACTTATTTAACATCGTAAGCACCAAAAGAACGGCATAACGATCACGACTGTTAAAATGTAAAGTTTCACCGTGACGTGGAAATCAAATGATGCAGGAAATAACATAAGTTTTGTTTGCATCACAGGCAAAAAAAGTCCAAGCAAAATAAAACTTGAAGCTGACAATCCGAGCTGGCATTTCTCGGCGATCGTACGATCACTCGATATCGTCGCGCGCTGTGTGTACGAATTTGGGCTGATAAAATACGTCTAGAACCTAGTCTAGGGGAGGCCAGGTCAGAGGGTATAGTCTGTGTTATCAGACATAGCTGTTTACAGACTCAGTTTTGTCCGTGCAATCCACAGCCTAGTAACTGGGCTATCGCATAGGTTTAGTCCATGATCTGTTTACATGTTTACATTGATTTCCCCCATACTAGAGATTAGTTTTAATCCATGATTTGTATAGTTGGTATACGTAGTCACATATACTAGGCCTTTGCAGTAGTACATTACCAATATTTGTTTTTGAAGGGAAAACCCGGGTCGTTACATGAAAGGGTTATATTTGCGGCCTCTCACCTCAGCAATTCGATCGATAATGTGATAAATACGAGAGGTCAGTCGTGACAATATGGACAACTGAAATATAAGAGAGGCACGGAAAACAAACGAGTGGGAACATTCCCTTGCGGTAGGTAATCGATTGCACGATTGAAACTAGTCTCGCTCTTCAAGCCGCATTTTATCCGCCCGAATTCGCATACACATCGAGCGACGGAACTCGGTGAAAACGAATCGAGCGATTGCGCAATCCCCTAGACTTGCCAGCTCGGAGAAAGTGCTGGGGTTTGCGCAATCGCTTGATTCATTGCGCCGAGTTCCATAGCGCGATGTGTACACGAATTTGGGATGATTTATGCGTCTAGAGCATAAGACTAGATTGAACCCAAACCTGGTCACATGGAACGCGGAAAAGGGAACCTTTCAGCAATACGCCGTTTCCGTAATGTATTTATGTTACATTCACCCGTATATTATGTTGATTCAAGTTCACGGGGGGAGCACATGCACACTGTTTAGGGGGGGGGGGGGGGGGGGGGGGGGGGGGGGGCGGTTCACCCCTCCCCCATCCCTTTGACGGCTTAAACCCCTTGCGATCTGCGATCTACAAAAATTGTTGAAATCATCAAACGGAGGGGGGAGGGGGGATTATAATACTAACAATAATGATAATAAAAGTTTTCATTATTCGACGTCACGCGTGAAATTAAATCCAATATGTCATGTATGTTGTGTATTATTTTCCTTTATAAATCTCACTTCTGTTTTTTTTTTTATGAAGGATTCTTTTTCATAGAGGTATGTATGATAAAAAAAAAATGTGTCTAATGATATATCAAATGCGCAGGTAACAAGGTAGAAATCCTTTTGAGAAAATAAGCATTTTGGAAAGAAGATAGTTTCGTCGCAAGATACCATGGCGATTTTATCTCCAATCATTTTTAACTTCTTGAGACTTAATTCACTGCATCATATATCATACCAAAAACATTATGACCAAAACATTATGTATTCAAATATTTGATACAAAGGAATTATTTTAGTGTTGTCCCCTGTGACGGCCTATTACATTAGATGTTAGAGCAGTTTTTGTCAGTTTTGTTACCGTTTACTAGCTTAATGGCAGCCATATTGTGGTTACCACGGCAACTTTGATTATGCTAGAAAACATGAACATAAGAGGAAACTGTTCTCCTCAGTCCTTCACGGCAGCCATCTTTAACATCACTTTGCATGTGCTTAATGATTAAATGAAAATATACTCTACTGCGAAGACAACAAACCATCAAACGGGTGATCGTGAGCAATCTTCTTGCCAATGGTCTTAAATTAATGTATTGTCCATTTTAGAAACTTGCTGAAAGTTATCTGCCCTCAAATTATCCACATTTGGAGTAAATAGTGATTCAATAAGACATTTTGAGGATTTTGTGATTTAAGCACTAATTACTCCAAATGTGGAGAGCAAATAACTCTCAGCAAGTTTCTAAAATGGACAATACATGAATTTTAGACCATTGGTAATAAGATTGATCACGATCACCTTTTGAAGGCTTTTTGTCTTCCCCAGTACAGTATATTATTCACTTTACAATTGTTCAAGGTTGAGCGCTGCACGCAACCCTAGATTTCATTACATACTCTCCATAGATAAATGGTCGGCAGAGAATAAAACTATAACAGAGATGTTGATGTCAGACCTTGATTTGGCGTTTTACTAATCGGGATTATTCCTGGCGCATACCATTAGTTGTGGGTGGAGGACAAAGTACAGAAGCGGAGGGGCGCAGGGGCGGACAAAACAGAGGGCGTGGGCCAGACGGACTATGATGTGAGGTGCATGGACAGAACCGAGTCTGATAACAACCATGGCTGGGAAAAACAGACTACGCCCTCTTTCCATCCTTGCTTCTTCTCCTCTTATGGAGCCAGAGGAGCCAGGATGGGATTAGGGCGTAGTCTGTGTTACCAGACATAACTGTTAACAGACTCGGTTGTGTCCGCGCACCCCACAGTCTAGAACCTACACTATATCGCGGGCTGGTCATCACCCTCAGCAGAAGTGGCTTTTGATAAAAGCAGAAACATGAAAGAAACATATCAGTGATCGTTTGACGAAAATCCGCCAAAGGATAAGGAACTTATGATCATTTGAAATTTAAATTTTGTGACGTCATGTGCGAGGTGCTCTCCCATATTTCGTGTGCAAATTCATTACATACATTGCAATGCATATCTTTTTGAGAGAATGCATATTCAAAAAAGAAAATTGTGCACAACTAAATTATGGGAGAGCACCTCGCACGCGACGTCACAAAATCAAAATTTTTAAATATCATAACTTTCTTATGCTTTGAGGGATTTTCATCAAACCTTCACAAATATGTTTTTCAGGTGCATGCTTTTATTAAATCCAACGTAATTTCAGGTGAATTGTTCCTTTAGAATATTTACAAACACGCACGTTCCTTTAGTCCTTCATGTCAAAGCTTACAGGGATTATTTGAGTACATGATTTAGTTTAAACCAGACATTTATGTGCTTTGAGAAAGATAATACCTAAAATATTACCGTGCACCGTTATGATCAAATTGAAATGTATGAACAAATGCTTGGCAAACTAGGGGGGGGGGGGGGGGGCAGTGAGCTGTCTTTTGGTGTTTGAGCGTATAGTTAGATGGCGAGCTAGTACATAGGTTGATAAAACGTACATTGACTGAAACACAGTCAAGGTTTGTGTATTTATACTAGGAGGGAGGCATTTATTAAAGGTGTACATACACGGGGAGATGAAGCGAAATGAGATACGTTAGCTCAATAAATGTGGCGATAGCAAGATAAGGGCAACGGAGCTTGTGAATAATAATACAATATAAAAAAGGAAAAGGAGATACATTTGGCATGTAAAGTTTGATTGAACCTACACTTGTTGTATTTGAGGCACTTTCTGTTTCGGTGCGATCATTATGATTGCCGATTTATGGTGTCTACACTCCTTGAAATACCACCTGCCCGTAATCTTATGGCACTGTCGCAACACCGACACTGTATCAACACTGACACTGTCTCGACAATGAAACTGTCTCAACACTGACCCTGACTCAACACTGACACTGTCTCGACAATGAAACTGTCTCAACACTGACACTGTCTCGACAATGAAACTGTCTCAAGACAGACACTGTCTCAACATAATGTGGATTCCAGACAGGCAGAATAGAATCTGACTCATCAGTTGAGTACTTGCATTGAGGCCTGTGCAACGAGTTATGGTGAGTAGTCTTCGCTTTGCAGACTCGTTGATCGACAGCTGGGGGTTTATACCGGCATCCCCAACCTGTACATCATGGATCCCCCCGCTCCCCCCGCGCTCCACCGCCTACCTCCTTCCTCGCCCTTCCCCTCCCCCCCCCCCCCTCCCCCCGACCAGACCACCGACATAAACACGATGAAGGCTACATGCTCTCAGCCCACGTTGTGTGAATCACAGTTTGACAATCTGTCAAATTAGGGACAAAAAAAAAATATCTAGCAAATGTAGGCATTTAGAAAATATTGACATGTCTAACCGAAAACCACACGGTGTTCAATATTGACCTACACTAATGGAATCCTTCATACAGTGATGTGTGACTTGGTGAAGCCTTGATAAAAACTGTAAATAACGCAAAAGAAGAAAGAACAGAAAGTGGTATATTCACAGGATGAGCACCCTCTTCGTTCTCCCCTTTCCTTCTGTACTCCCAGTTAAAGGTAGTCCGTCCCTTTTGCAGACCTAATTCTGAAAGTTCCCTAACCTTGTCATCATTTGAGAGAGAGAGAGAGAGAGAGAGAGAGAGAGAGAGAGAGAGAGAGTAATAGAGAGAGAGAGAGAGAGAGAGAGAGAGAGAGAGAGAGAGAGAGAGAGAGAGAGAGAGAGAGAAGCTATATAACTTTTCCCTGGAATCGACAAAGCGTAATATTCGGTTTTGAGGGAATAATCTTCAATAATTGATCGAGCTTTCTTTTTTCGTACCACGAAAATAGTCAAATCTCATTGAAAACTAGTTAGATTTTCATTTATTCTACGGGAGTTATAGTACCTCTGACCTTAAAATTTCACAGTTGGTATCCCACAGATAGGTGTTAAATATGTGCAAATTTTCATGAAGTTTGCAGATGTTTGTAAAAGGGACGGGCCGTCTTTAAGTCGTGCAATTCCAGAGTAGTTTTGCTAAGGATCTTTATATTTTAACATCGTTAGCCAATTGCCCTTGGAAATGATAACGTGTGTGTGACTTTGCTCAATATAAATCAATCCAGCGTTTCTAGCAGGATGGTAGACCATCGTACATTCCATGTCACCTGTATGTTGTCATCTAAATTCAGTACGATAGCATTCACCCTTTCGACACAGTTTCCATTGTCGTAAGTGAAGGGTGAAATCCCTTATTGTTACATGGAATGTCGCAATAGGCACGATAGTATTACGTAATAAAGGGGGGATCCAGTCTTACAAAGAGTTGCGCTTAGTCTGAATCGATCGCAAATGCAATATTTTTCTCTACCGGTCTAATGTACAGAGTTACGATTGATATCAATCACAAGTCAAGTTACGATTAATCACAATTCTTTATGAAACAGGGCCCTAATCTGATCAAAGTATGCATCTAAAGGGAATGGTGTTTCTGACTGGATTTTGTTTAACTCTTTCATTACCAGCCCTTGAAAAAATCTAGTTGGCTTACTACGAATCTTCATTCCTTTGGAAATGAAAGAATTAATTGTGTCTGTTCCAGATCCATGTTAAACACAGTTGTACAGCTACTTGAAAATATCATTGACTGTAACTTCTATGCTAACAGCTACAAATGTGCGCACCGCATTGGATCTTTATACACGTTACATGTTAGTTACAATAAGTGCATTCATAATTGTAAAGCTAATTGTAACTGTGGGCATGTTTATAGATGATGGCTGTGAAGGTGAAACATTTTTTTTTTTATTCTAAACAGCTTATGATTTAGGAAACGTTGGGATATGAAGTTAGTGGATATATCAATCAAAATGGGGTTCCATTCTAAAATGGAATTGTACGCACGCACGTTGGAATAGTCCGTGTAATTTGATTGTACAATATACATGTAATACGAAAGTCGCTCAGGGAATATTTGTTTCTTTATGTGCAAATATTGCATGTTTGCACTAGTAATACACCCAGTCATAGTCATAGTCATAGTCAAACAGAATTCTGCCTGACCCAGTGACCGGGGTAAAGATGCAGGACCCTCATGAAAAGTACAGTGTTTTCATTTAGACTATCCAAGTTGCAAAATAAGACCATAATATTAGATTACTGCAGGAAAAACAACAATTTATACATTTACCTGGTTACAATCATCATTATTATGAGAGTTACCAGAATATTAGGGAAAATCCCTGTGTGCTTGCAACTATTAAAGGAAAGACCATATCAAGGGTCGCGAAGGTCGGTGTTTGATAGGCTATTATTATGTTGATAGCTGACATGTGGCCCCAAACCGGGAAATTCCCCAAATATGGATGACGTCATATATTATAGCAAAGCGACGCTACAAAGTTTGCAGCGCCCTCATGCAATGAAAATCGAACATTACGAGGTGCCTCGTAATAATGTATGTATGTGTTATGGAAATACTCACAAAAAAAAATTATGGGCCACGATTCAAGCTGCCCGTTTGAGCTTAGCATTCGTTTTGAGTCGCATATTTCTGATCTAGTTCTCGCAAGTTTTTTTATTTCCCACCAAAAAAAAAGGGGGTGGGGGGGGGGCGGGTATGCCTGTCAAAATCATTCCTGTCAAATGCTTTGATGTCCCATGCACAGCACCGAAATTAAACTGATGTCAACTTGGAATGAAATATTTGTATTTTTGTTTGTTTTTCAAAGCTTTTGTTATTATGTTTTGTGCTAAAAATATCTTGTTTTTTTGTTTACCAGTTATTAGGAATTATGAAAACATTAGACATATGGGATATTTGTGCTACTTACAAAATTGATTAATTTCTTCTCATTCTGACATCTGGTGCATTTTTGGGGTTCAGTCACTGTCAAAATTGATATCTTAAGCTGTGTTTTATCATTAATAGCGTTTACGAGTGTTTGCGCGCAGTTGCTATCTTTTACTTGAAAGGGCGACTTGTCGACACGAGGTCATCGCTCTAATTAGCGAATTGCTTATGAAGGAGAAAATGATTGGTGAAATCAACTACTTCAACAGCCATTCGCAGTTTGTTTTTTACATTCATCTCACAAGTACATGTTAACATGTTTGAACTACTTTTATTTTGGTAACATTCTTATATGAAGTAAGCCATGTCATGTAGGTCATGTCATCAATATTGTCTTCATTCGGTGGACTACGGGACAGAATTCTTGTGTGAATTGCTTTTTTTTTCCATTCCAGAAAATATGATATCAAGAGAAACATTCCTTGAAAGAAAATGAGAAGATAATGGAAATTGAAATGAAAGTCGAGAGGTGTTGATATGCTTTTCACACCGCATTTGTAAGGGCTGGGTCGTGTTGCATATATGATTTCAATTAGTGTAACCTACCATGGCAATAGGTGCAAATAAGAGCTCATTGGATGTTGCCATGGTAGTTACCATTGATGGTTAGTTACAAGGATTGAAAACCTATATGCAACATGGCCCAGGCCTCAAACGTGATTTATGTTCCTTGTTCCTTCAGGTCGATTTATTTTGCTAGACGTAACAATTGATAGTATATAATTTAAATTAATAAATAAAATATGGACCTAACACTTATGATTCACAGATTGTTGCTAGGTGTGTTAAGTCAAATTATTGATTCCTGGTGTTTAAAAATATTTGTTGGAGGAGATTTTGGCTTTGTTGTAGGACATAACTGATGATAAAGGTTCTTGTCCTCATTGTGCAAACTTTAGATCAAAGGACGGTTTCAATGTAATTGTGGAGGAGTTTATATAATTTGATCGAAGTCTGTGTTTTACATCCCAATGCTAAGAAGTATAAGCAGTATACTAAACACCAACATACCCCATCAGCACTAGCACTGTATGATTTATTCGTAATATCAATCCCTAGTAATATGTTTCTCTATACCATGCTTAATAATAGTTACTGTAGTGCATGATTTTCTTGTAGTAATATGTATGATGATGTATTAACATGTAAAGCGCATCTATGTTAAGCAGAATCTATTATTATTATCAAGACTGGACTATATCATGGTGTCTGAAGGACTCACTTCGAAATTGGTAAAGTGACATTTTTTGTTGTGTCGCTTCTGATCATGTAGTTGTTGATTTTGTTCTTTCTGCTATCGTCAATAGAGAGGGAGGGATTTGGGAATGTTGAAGAATTATTTATTAAACGACAAATATGTATATATAAATGTAACATGCATTTGCAGATCGTTAACGCAGACACCCTCGCTAACTCATGGGTTATATCACTGGCCCACAAACAACTTTATTCGAAAGCTCTCGCTCCGCTATATGTTTACTCTTTGGAGAAGAAAGGGTTTAACAGGCTTTTGTTCGAACACAATGGTTGGCTGCCTATGCTTTCAATTATGACGTCATAGATGGTCGTATTTACCAGTACCTTGAGACGAGCTTCTCGGGAATCCCCCTAAGCGGTTCCCGTAGCCCCCCACTCTAACCCGTAAATCTCAAGAAACATTGTGGTCCCTTTAATCATGTCGTTATATAAAAGTCCTCCTATCATTTGGGAAAAAAACTCAACGCAATAAAAGCAATCAATCGCTTTATTTATTTAAACGCTTAAGCAATTCGTTACTTTTTTTAATGTCAGTTCATAAAAATATTTTACAACTTGTATGTTTGTGTGTGTGTGTTTGTCTGCTGTGCATGTGCGTATGTAAACTTTGCTTATATCACCCACATATCTTTTTCTTCTCTACGTAAATGTCTCATACGAATAGTGTCTTTATCTGTTTGGGGAGTTTTTATGTATTGGGTTAGGTACATAAGGATAATACACAAGACACGAACAGAGAGCAAGAGTGACTTGTCTGCTTGATGTATAAACTACAAGTGTCTTTATTCTGGAATACTTTCGATTATATATACAGGGTATAATATTTCCATTATTAGTCATCATTGGTACTGGTTGGTACAACGAGATGTGGGGTGAGAAAAGTAAGGGAGTGACCAGTGGCAGGATGCTGTGGTCAAGTGAATACATAGATTGGAATGCGGGAATAAGATGAGAAATGAGTTTGAGTTAGAGCGTACAAAGTACAAAGTGAAGGTGTTACATGCAAGGCATGGTGGAACTGAAAGGAACATGACACAGATACATGAAATGTGGATGCGCAATGTATCTCATAGCAATCATGTAGTCAAATACACTACAGGAGTTTTATGTTCTCCAGGGGATCGGGAGAGAGAAAACACTGAACTCGCTTCTTTGGACTCTGAGTGACAACTGCTCATAACATTATTATAATAATGAGCATAACTGCTCATTATTCTCATAACAACGCTTTACATTACACACAGTATCGATGGTGGTCTTACATAACACGGCTGGGGTCAACTCTAAACAAGTATTTTCTACTTTTACATTCTTCTTTTACACTTTTACATTGACTCCACATTCTCATAAAAGTATTTTGTGTTTACGTTTGTGTTCTACTTCTATGTATCATGTAACTGATATTGTCCTGTACATAAAAACTGCCATGTTATGTAACCTTTTGCTGATTTTTTTTTTATGAAGAATGAAATAAAACTAATTCAAAATCAAATTCAATGAAATGTCTGTTTTAGTACTAACTGGACACGTGACGTGGTGTAGTGGATCGTTCTTCTGACTCACGATCAAGAGGGGAAGGGTTCGACACCAGCCGCGGCCACTTCTGTTTTCAGCAAAACATCATGTATTCTTCATTAAACTTCGCAGAATTTCACCCTAAGAGTTGATACTACTATCAAATCAGATATTCAACCATAAATAGTCCACTTTCAAAGCAAGACCATCTCTGCTCCCACCACAGTATATGGCCTTTAATCCATATAGCTCCTCCTTTGCTGGAGTAATCATGCAAGTGTTTTTTCAATGGATGAGGTTATTACAAAATTAATACAAGATTGGGCAATTGGGGTGGTGCAGAGAGAGATATCTAGTGTTTCCAAACATTCACCTTTTTCTATAGTATAAACAAGAGAAAAGAAAGGCTTTAAGTTTACAAACGCAGCTTCTTGGCCGAGTTGTCAATTTGCCTACACGGAATAGTAATTTTAAAACACCTTCCTATTTGCGTGATGAGGTGTCCGATTTGTTATAATCATGCTTTGCAAATATGTTTCTCCAAAATATTTCTGTCTTTATTGGGAGCAGCTTATTAGTTATCGATCCGTAAACTATAGAAGATACGATAGATTCGCCCAGAAAGTTACGATCGATATCAATCGTAGGTTTTACGGATTTACGATTGATATTTTTTTTGTTTCAACATGTATTTTATTAATCAATGAACACCAATTTTACAGAACATTAAACAATTATTCATGAATGATTTAAATGACAATTACTGTAATAAATAAATAAATTATTTCCAGAAACATATTCGTCATAATCATTGATCATAACAAATTTATACAAACTGTCAGATTTTTCAAGAATTACATGAAATTACAACAATAAAGAAAAACAACCATTAATCACTGTTCAAAAGGAAAAACATATCATTCGCTCATTGTGTTCATTGATAAATTAGATAAGAAAAAAGGACACAAAAAAGGCCCTTCCATTCATTACCCCTACCCCACCCCTCCACCATACCCCGCCCTCTCCTTTCCCTCCACCCCCCCCCCCCCCCCTCCCCCCGGGCTTCTTATACATGCACTTATTTCTTCTGGAACAGGAGCATACATATTACCATCTCTAGAACGAGTTGCAGGGCATATCTTGGTGGATACTAAAAATACTTCTGAATTGTCGTCCCACTCCTTCAATGTTAATAAATATACGTTTTATTTTAGTTTGTTTTATTTTATTTTCAAATACATAAAACTCACAACTTTGTGATACGGATTTACGATTGATATCAATCGTACGTACGATCGTAGCTCTTTGTGATACGATTTTTTTTAGCTAGAATACCCCAGCATAACGTTAAGCTGTGCCGCGATTCATATACTGAAATCTATGGCTTTTCAACATTGGTTGCGCAATTGAGTTAACACGCAAACTCCTATAGCATGTATAGGGACACAAGCTATTTATGCTCATTAAGTAATATTGACCGCTCTTCATGAAACTTACAATAATTATTGGCCGCTATTTTTGCAGATAAGGAACTGTCACTAGGATGGTTAAACGGAATAACCTAGTTCATGTCAGCCAACCAATCATGTAACAGCAATATCAAGATGAGGTATATGAAATGAAATAATAAAAAAAAAACTCCCGAGATAGATCTAGTGCTATTATACCACTACTATCCATGTATCTGTTTGGCTAACGATAGCCTGGCTCCCAGGCTGCTTGGCATTTCTTTCCAAACTTTACAATAAAGAGGTCTGGTCGGAATAGACTAATCAATCTCCACTTCTCATATAGACTGTAGCAGAGAATAGTTAGTCTTTATACTAGCCCAAAACGTGTATTCGCAGCAATCTGGATTTGACATATCCAAAAGCGGGAGGCCAGGCTACGCTGATGATAGTAAAAATACTTCTCCATATTAGGCAGTGAGGAACAAATCTCGCTACAGCATATAGCCGATATCAAGCGATATCACTTCGCGATACTGATATCTGATCGATTGTTTTGGTGACGTTTGGGACGGCGCGCCATTGTATAGGCCTACGAACATTCAAAAGGGACATGACTTGTCATTTCGAACCTCGTGAAACTCATAATACCTCATCTTACACCGGCAAACATGGATCGACCTGATGAAAAAGAATCCCATTTATCAAAATAATGACAAGTTATTGATGGAATACCCCAATTGCACCCATGCATGTCTACATGTCTACACGTGCTAGCGATTGTTGTTACCGGGAAGGGTTTTTCCCTGTCTTCTTTCCCGCGGTAATGTCTTCCCCGTCTGGTTTCCCGTCGTCTGGTTGTATGTACTCATCCGAGTGTATCAGATCAAACCACTCAACTATTTTTGTTTTCTTCCGGAAACGGTGTTGGCTCATGTCTTTGAAGGGGCCCGGTCACACACTAGGCTCCGGACACCGCCGAGATGAAATGCCATGGTCAGAACCGGCCGAGCACCTCTCTCCGTCTGGTCTGCGACGGATCCTTGCGTCACGGACGCAGTGAAGTCAGCTTCATTTATAAATTTTTGAAGGCATACATGAGAACTTCATGCGACAATCGTGACATTACTTGCGACTGACCCTGTAGATTTGTTGGGGAGAGAGAGAGAGAGAGAGAGAGAGAGAGAGAGAGAGAGAGAGAGAGAGAGAGGAGGGAAATGGAGAGAGGGGGGGGGAGGGAGGGAAAGAGGGAGAAAAAAGAGAGGGGGGAGGGAGGGAGTGAGAGAGAAGCAGATAGAGAGGAGGGAGGGAGGGAGGGAAAGAACAAAAAGAGAGAGGGGGAGGGAGAGAGAGAGAGGTAGAGAGAGATAGAGAGACAGAGAGAGAGAGAGAGAGAGAGAGAGAGATAGTGGGGGGGGGGGGAGGAAGAGAGAAAAAAGAGAGAGAGAGGGGGAGAGGGTTGAGAGAGGGAGGGGAAAGAGAAAAACGGAGAGAGGGAGGGAGGGAGGGAGGGAGGGAGAGGGACGAGAGGGAGAGAGAGAGAGAGAGAGAGAGAGAGAGATAGAGAGGTGGAGGGGGAGGTCCTCGCTGTTTTAAATGAACCGTGTTCAAACCGTGTTGATAACATAGTCATACCACGGATGAGTGTCGGATGACCACGGCTTGTGTACGGTACATTAATAACATGATCTTTTTGCGGAGTACATCGAACTGCAGGGTCCTTAAGAATAATACAGTTTTAAAGAAATATAATATTGGACTAAATAATGACAATTGAATATAAACACGAATAAATTGCCGAACCGACATGAAATGCAATTTAAACCGGTGATGTGTGATTGCACCTTAAGCAGCGATGGTTTCCGATAAGATCTGCCCCGAACCTTGACTACCCTAGATGTGACCCCTGTTTCAACCGAGAACAGGACCTGTTGCATAAAATTTACCATTAATGGTAACTTTGCTACCAATGGCAATTTCTATGGAAACCTTGAATGTCATCAGCTGTCAAGCGGTGCTACCATGGTAGTTACCACTGATTACCATCAATGGTGAATTTTATGCAACGAGACCGTGAAGGCGTTATCATCAAAACCTATAAAGTTGCACGTGGGAATATTGGCCTTCGGTTGCCCCCTCAAATCTGAACCGTGGCTGTTGTATTTGCATAAAAATGACAATTACAATTGGCGTCACACTCCGATACTTTCTCATTGCTTCTCGTTCTGTATACATCGTGTGGCCCAGCATGCGATATCATTGGCTGCCGATAAGATTTGACGGAAACACTATCTGAAAGAATGCATTTAACCGTGCAAAATTGGGATGATATGCTCCGAATTCTTGGCAAAATGCCAGGATGACGCCTATTTACCGTCTGGTTCTAACATTCACCCACCTAACCCATAGAGACAATCGCTGTATGGTAAAGCTCGTCGTATCGCTCACGTGACTTATTCCCAGGGTAATGTATGCTTCCGAGGGACGCCAAGGGAACTTGTCCAGACACGTTACATGGCATTCTGTACATCAGTTGAAGATAGGGTATCCCATTTGCAAAAGTCATGAAACTCGGGAGTAACTAGCAGTACACCCTAACGATAAAGTGTATGAAATTTCAGTCATGCTTTCATGAACATTTTCAGGAAAAGTGAAAACTATCCTTGTTTACGTTTGAAATGCACCAAGCATAGTGTACATCGATAATTGATAATCGATACTCGACCATTGAACGAATACACTGTGAAACTGACCATAGCGCACAGTGGTCTCCAATATAAGTTTCGCACGACCCGCCCAAAACCACCTCAAAATCTAGCAATCGATACAAATTCGCTTTAAGTCAGTTTCCAATTTTATTATTGGGAGGGAAGTTATAATACTGATTCTTCTTCCCTTTTCTGAGGTTTTTAAAATATTTTTCCTTTAGACCTGCAAAAGGGACGCCATGAAAACATGAAGACAAATCAAAAAGGGAGAAAAGAAGAGGTTTAAACTTTACAAATTTCTGGAAGAAAGAGTATAAAGAAAAGCAAAAAGAACGCGGTAAGCCAGAACATTTGCCAACAATAGGTCTATAGGGGGAGTTTTTAGGGGGAATGCTGATAAATCCCGACTTTACTCGCTTTTGTTCGTAGGTGATTTGTTAGATTCTCAACAACTATTCCGTCGGCTGACCTCAATCAAAGATCACTCTTATATCGTCCAATCAAACTTCTAGCACAGGTCTCAGTCGTACTGATGTACGGAAAGGGGCCAGTTAGTCTGGCTTCTGATAACAAGGTAAGCGAAATAATACATCGAGAGGAAGCCGAGTGACGTAATGGCGGCGAAATAATAATAATAATGATAATAATAATGATAATTATTATAATGGTAATAATAATAATAATAATAATAATAATAATAATAATAATGATAATAATAATAATCATAATCATAATCATAATCATAATCATAATGATGATAATAATAATAATAAAATAACAATAATAATGATAACAATACATATAATTTATATAGCGCACTTTCCATCTCAATTAGATGCTGAAGGCGCTTCAGAGCAAATTAAAGAGAAAACAAATACGGTACTTTACAAGTTAAAACATAAATGGTTGTATGTCAAAAGGCACCATTATACAGGTATGTCTTTAGGTTGCACTTGAAGGTGATCACTGACGTCAGGGTTTTCAAACATTGTGGAAGAGATTTCCACAGGGTTGGCCCTGAGAGGGGGGTGGGGGGGGGGTAATCAAAGAATGGTCTTTAATTGACGTCAGACAACGGAATGGTTGTCGCGAACACAACAAAATCACCTACGAACAAAAGCACGAAAAGTCGGGACTTTTCAACATTTCCCCTAAAAATTCCGTCCATAGACCTATTCTTAGCAAATGATGTGGCTTGCTCCATAACATACGATAAATACTTATTGTGTAATTATCCGCTTTTTATTTATTTCTGTACTCTTTTCTTTCGGGAATTCGCATAGCTTCCACCTCTTCTTTTTCCCTTTTTAATTCATTTTCATGGTTTCCATCCTTTCATATTTTCCTTTTTCACCTCATAGAACGCACGAGAGGGAAATGACTCAGAACGAAAAGCATTAATGCGAGAGTGTTTGTGCGAAACAAAAGATCAGTCACTGGCGAGGCAGAAATGAAAAGATTGGATGAATATCATCAAGTAAAACACATCCCACACCACGAAAGGAATACAATGCCCATTCTAGGCATACGACATTTGAGGGCTCGTGGTAGTTAGGTAGCATGCTTAGTCATTGTGAGCTGTGGCTGAAGATTTCGAGGTTCAAGGTTCAAACCCAAACATAGAACTGATCAGTAAAATACATCATTTTACACTGCTGCCCTGCATCCAGCGATTATGTTAATGACGGTGTTACCATGGTTACAGCGCCGATATCGCGGGCAAGGAACATATCCCAGGGAGAGGAGATGGTCACATATACATGTATGTGTCCGCCAGAATTTCTTTTATCCTGTAACTACAGCTTTGATCACAACACCTTAATCTAAGTCACCGACCGTGAAGAGGAAATACCCTAGACAATTAAAGTAAACGAGGGAGAATAGATTATGATAACATTCTTAATTGAATACAATCAGAAAAGGCAAAGAAACGGACAGATAAATGTTTGAGAAAAAGCACACAAATTAGCATGTTTTTTACTGTAATTTACAATGAAGGGTTTCAAGGCTAGCGATTATATCCTAGATTCCATACTGTTGGATTGCTCTCATCCGACCTTTGCATGAGATAGTCCACCCTGAAATTAAGGTAGTGTAAGAGTGTATATGTGTTGTTTGTAGTCGTGGCTGGTATATACACCCTTACTCTTCTCAAATGAGGAAGAAAATAGTAGAAGTAGACACGCTCTTGTCCAGTAGTCAATAGAGAATTTATTATTGATGTATCTCCAGTTCAAGTTGTACATGGAAGATATATACAGTATATATATGACTCCGGATACAAAGTTGACATGTGCAAAGACTGAAATGTACAGAGGTATAAACTCGGAGGTAGAAACTCAGTGGTAGAAACTCAATGGTAGAAAACTCAATGGTAGAAAATTCAATGGTAGAAACTCAATGGTACTCCCAGCAGGCGGTCCTATATTAAACCCTAAAAAGGGAGGACTAGGGAGACCTAGCAAAAGTCGTCTTCACGCCAAGAGGCACAGAAGAGAAGAATGAATTCAGATTCCAACTCTTGGAGTTTTCATCTAAAGGAGGCAGAATTAAAGATGGGTGTTTTGTAAACTGGGGCAGGAAGCAATACAACCCAACGGAGGTAGAACTGATAAGGGGACCATACTGGCTACTTTTAATGTAAACATATCCACCCATGCAGGAGGGAGTTTGGGTTTCAGCCCCCAATTTGTTTAAACAAGTAGTAGGTTGTTTTTATTAATATCTGGGACAGAGGAAGTTATTTTGATAGGCAGCATGGTCTGTGAATTTTCAAGAAACTTTTGAAACTGTTAAATATAACTGGAGGTTGACAACTGTAACTATTATATATAAAAATGTATGACATTAATATGGATAAATGGTGTTACAGTAGTTTCGATTAAAGCATAAACATGCTGAAAATCCGTCGAAGGAGAGGAATGTTATGGTCTTTAAAAGTTGTGATTTTGTGACGTCACGTTCAAGGTGATTAAGTTGTGTACAAATCTTTTTGAAAAAGTCAAATTTCTCAAAAGGAAATGCACCATTTTAACTGTGCATTTTATACAGCATAAGAAACACGTTTTTTTTTCACACAAACCTCTATGAAAACAAAAATCCTTCATCAAAACAGAAAGAGATCAATTTACGGAATCATACAGCACACAACATATGGCATGTATGGGTGAGCACCTCGCACGTGACATCATAAAATTTACATTTCAAAAATCATAACTCTCTTATCCTTTGACGGATTTTCGTCAAACATTCACTTAAATACTTCTGTTCTTATTGTACCCAAATTACTTTCTAGGTGGCCTATCCCTTTAAAGCGGTCTGGTTGCCGTCAAACTTAGCATTCTCCAGGAAAGTGGTGAATGGAAACGCTTTAGATCTTGCAAGTATACCCTATTCTTTATTTTGGATTAAATATGTTCTTTCAAGAATTCATAACAACTTTAATAAACAATCTGAACAGGTGTTTTATATCGATATCAACTTGTTTTTATTTCCTCTCTCAATGCGTATAGCACTTCAGACGTCATTATCTGAATAATTGCTTTTGTTCAGTACGATGACTTATTTTGAAATTTGGGCGAAGCAAAAGATTACCTTTGCGCGTTCATAAAGAGGGTATAATATGCGCAATGAGAAAAGTATAGTATTTGTGGCATACTTGACCCTTTATTCATGACGTTAAAGTGGTTGCCCCTTTCTCGGAAATGGTTTTGGAATTTTCAACATGTTCAATGAAGCCCATATAATGTTTCCATTGTATGGAAAATATTGTTTGTCTGAAGTGAACGTGAACGTCGAGGAAAGCGCTGTTTAAAGAAAGGGTTTATGAAGGTATATACTACTCTGGCAAAAGGAAGCAACTAACGAAGGAGACTTTTCTTGTAAATGAGCAAAATGTGTCTGTCACTTGCATTGGCATCAGTGAAACACCACCTCATGATAGATTGAATATCTCGCAGCAAGATGAATATTTCTTCTCTAGATTTTTTTTCCTGTATGTAGGGAATGCTGGGTATAATCCAAGAATACCAATAACCCAGATTTGAGTGATTTGTCACTTGCTTCCTTTTGTCATAGTAGGGCAGATATGTAGTCAATGATGTATGGTAGCAACAGTCTGGGTACAGATTTTAGAGCTAGCTCATTAGCTGTAACTATAATTATCCCTGGCCGCTCATCATGTGGTGAGGCGAGGATAAGGAGATGAGGCCAGGCCAGCACGTCGGAATAGAGCCTAGTCTGTGTTACCAGACATAGTTGTGTTAACAGACTCGGTTGTGTCCATGCACTCCGCGGCCTAGTAACTAGGCTACTGATAAGGTAGATCTAGCCAACAGTAGAGATGACACACCTTTGAGCAAAATAAGAGTTTCAGGGTCGCCATACTGTAGAAAGACCGGAATATTACACGCTGTGTGCTTGTGAAAATGAGCTAAAATATACAAGTATTCCCCGATTTCCCCCTTCACCGCTTTATCAGACCATAACAACATTGCAATCTAAATACCATTAAACATCGTTAGAGGGGATCAAAACCTTGATAACAAGTTGGTAATACATAAAAACAGAAAATCCTAAAAAAAAAAAAAAACATATTTGGTAACGTTTGAGAAAATCAGACATGTTGTAAGAAAGTAAAGATTTTTTTTTAATCTTATACTTAATGTGGAGATCTAATGGGCGCAAGTTGCAGAAAATGGCATAGATTAGGATTCTACTCTTGTAATAATTCTTGAAACATGTATTTCGATTTATAATCGTGTGTAATGAGATAGTTCACATAGAGTTCATGGTTGGGACCTGTAAAAAATGTAATCTGTATGAATATTCAAAGGATCATTACCATAATATTAATTGGTGACATTTCATAAAATCAGTAGCCTACAGATTATTACATACTTTAGATTCACTAAGTGTAAATTCTAGCTGGACTATCTTTTGAGCTATCATCAATATACTTTTTTAAAAAACTTAAATCCGGGGTTACCTTCCCAAAGCCCCGTTGCGTAACACTTACCATTAATGTTTACTCTGTCATTAAATAGTAACTACCACGGTAACACCGCTTGACACCGAATCAAAATCAAGTTTGCCACAGGTTGCCTCCCCAGGGCCCCGTTGTATAACACTAACCATTAACATGATTAATGGTTACACTGTCATTAAATAGTAACTACCATGGTAACACCGCTTGACACTTACCATTAGTAGTAAGTTTTATACAACAGGGCCCAAGTCTGCTAAACCCCACCGGGCTCCTGTGTATAGTATCAACAATGATCTTGATCTAGGCGAGAACACTACAATACCCATGCAATGAATGTCATGGTGAATGCAGATGCCAAGCTGTAACATAAATGAAGGTTTTCCCCCTCATGTTTTCCCTAAGGAGCTACACAAAGTAAACAGTACCATGTATGGGAAACTATTTTTTTTTCTTCAGAGAAGTCAACATCAGGTTCAAGTTTGAAGGTCGAAATATTTCACATGCTTCGATTGTTCTAAAAGGCAAGCTATTGGGGAGTAAATCGTTCACCGTGAAATTACCGATCGCCAAACGGTGATTTGATTTGTTGATTTGTTTAAACGTGTTAAAGACAGGTTCATCCATTTTGCAGATCACAAAAAGATAACATTTTGTGAAAAACACGGAAAATGGAAGAAAATATTGTATCAGATCTTCCCTCCCAATGATAGAACTGGGAACTGACTTAAAAAGCGAATTTATAGCCATCGCTAGATTTTTGAGGAGGTTTTGGGCTGGTCGTCCGAAACCTATGTAGCTTAGAGACCGGAGACCGCTGTGCGTTTTGGTCCGCACCACGTACCATAGTGCATGCGTTCAATGAGAGCATGGTACGCGGCGCATCGCGCGCTGACATAGGCAATACGATTGCGAATGTTGAGTACGGCTGGAATAGTCATGGTAGCGGTATTCACCATTCTGTTTCATAGTGGGTCCCGTTCTCGTTTCGTCTGGTAAGATGTTTGATTCACCAAAATACAAAATAATATGATGATATACTACAAATAATATCAATAATCATATGCCACAATTACAAAATGAATACCACTTATGTTGTGTAATTTGTGTATGTGAGTAATGTATGTAAATTTTCTTACATCTCTGTTGTAGCCACCATAGTCCAGATTTATTAAATCATTTCAAATGAAAGACAATCAAAAACACTTTATTCAGAAGAGGTACGTGTACTTTCTTTTCTCTTCTTTTTTTGTACAATCTTGACAATGAAAATGCTTAACACACTCCCAAATCATTATACATTGACAAAAGGACCCCCGTAGTTTTCAGGGTCCCGCGAACATGGGAAGATATCACCTCAAAATGAAAAACACGCAGCTATGTGGATTAAAGGAAAGTCCACCCTGAAGTAAAGTTGGTTTAAATGAAAGCAAAACCATGAACGAAACACATTAGTGAAGGTTTGACGAAAATCCGTTTTTATTTTGTGACGTCACCTGTGAGATGCTCTCCCATACATGGTGTGATTTTTCCCCCATAAATTTACCTTTGTCGTGTTTTTTTTTTTTTTTGAAGACATCAATATTTTTCATAGAGGTATGTGTGTCTAATGATATATCATATGCCCAGGTAGAATGGTGTACCTCCTTTTGAGACAAATAACATTTTCGCTCGACATCATAAAATCAAAACTGAAAAAAACATAACTTCCTTATCCTTTGACGGATTTCCGTCAACTGTCACTAATATGTTTCTTTCATGTGCTTGCTTTCATTAAAGTCAACTTAAGTTCAGGGTGGACTTTCCCTTCAAATAGTTTTTAATGAAAAACAGAATGGCAGCTGTTGGGTTCGAACCTTTGCTCCTCTTCCAATAAATGGATTTTAATCTTGGACAGTGACAAGGGATGACAATCAAGAAAAAACTTAAGTAAATGCAATTGACATTTGGTGTTACAAGCTGTTTCTGGGATATATTGGGCAGAGAAAAGGACAAATATCTATTTTCGGATTTCTAGAGAGAAAGAACAACAATGTGAACCATTAGAAGGAGAGAAAAAATAAAGTGGTGAGATCGTGAGGTGCCATGGCGGGGTGGAGAAACACATAATTATAGAGTACCGAAGTGTGACGTCATTTGAGCATTATTGTCAACATAACTGGTTCTAAACAATGTGCGGGTAGAGCAGACAGGGGTGATCACAGCGGGGACTGTAATTTGGAATGCCCGACACTAGCCCGATAGACAATAACGGACCGCTAAACCTTTCACTGTCTTGAGTAAGGTTGTTTACCTTCAACGTAAAGTTTGAAGCAACGGGGCCAGGGGTGTGGGAGGAATATAAATTGTTACAATTGTGAAAAAACTTGATTACAAATTAATATTAATGTAATTCATACTCATTCGAACTCTGTTCCACCTTACCATATACCGTATTGCTATTTGTGTATTTGGACCCGTTCATAAGCTGTGATTCGCTGGGGTTCCAAACCTGTCATTCTGATTGTCTTTTACTGTTCTGTCTTGAACTGTTATTATGTTTGATAAGGTTTGAATTAATTTTCTAGTAGATTAATATCGTAAAAACATCCCATGTTAACTTCAACTTTCATTTCACATGTTAAAAAAATGATTTTTTTTATTTCATCACCCTCATTGTTATTATCAGTGATAGCCATGGTCCTATCAATCTATCATTTCTAACGATTATTCCAGAATTCTACATTAATATATTTAAAATGTATAGACCTGTATTTATTTGTGTTGTATGTGGAATATAAATCAAATGAGAAATTAAATGAAATAAGGGGGTCCCTCCAATATGTTTGTCATATATAAGTGTGATGGAGTTCTTTATAATTTATTTCTGAATGTTCCGTACTGTCTTATCGAATAGAACATCTCCCCTTCTCTCTGTGCCTCTGCCCCCCCCTCTCTCTCTGTCTCTCTCGACCCCATCTCTACACTGTCTCTCTTTCTCTCTCTCTCCCTCCCCCCCCCCCCTGCCTCCATTTATCTCTCTCCCCCCGCTCCCCCATTTCTCTCCTTCTCCCTCTCTCTGCCTCTCTCACTCCCCTACTCTGCAGGTGTGACTTTAGAAGTGTACGTATATGTATGTTTGTGTGTGTGTGTGTGTGTGTGTGTGTGTGTGTGTGTGTATGTGTGTGCGTGTGTGTGTGCGTGTGTGTGTGTGTATGTGTGTGTGTGTGTGTGTGGACTTGTTTCTATTTATATATTTCCCTCCCCCAGCCTGCCACACTGTCCTGTCCAGTAATTACAAACATACACGCGTCAATGATACGCAATATTGACCTCCTCTAAGTGACTGCATTTCTTCTTTATTCCGTCACAAAGTACATACTTCTTATTTACAAAACATAATAACATCGCATTGAATGCTGAAGTAGCTCTAATGATAGCTCCATATTGACCACATTTTGCCCGCTTTTGGATGATTCCGTCCCGCCAAACCTACGAATCAGTTACTTTGCCTTTAGCGTGCACTCACGGGGAACACGGTCGGTAAAACTATCGCATGGTTCATCGTAAAAACCCTGAAAAAAAAAAAAAAAAAAAAAAAACTCTCTGGCGTGTGTGCGCCCTCAGCGGGGTCATTTCAGACAGTGGACTGAACACTGCATGAAAAAAAAAAAAACCCAGATGAACAGATGTACACAGGAATGATAAGAAATCCGTACAGCAACGTCATAACGGGCCAATAAAGTTACCCATGAAGGTTCTTAAAAATGTATCTGATATTTCTTTATCATTTTTTGCCAATCTGTTTTCCACATTGTTCTGCCTTTATCCAGTTTATCCAGTTTAGTACAAGAAGAAGTGAGGATACCCCCTCTTTCTCTCTCTCTCTCTCTCTCTCTCTCTCTCTCTCTCTCTCTCTCTCTTTCTCTCTTTCTCTCTCTCTCTCTCCCTCTCCAGATATGGGACCCGTAACATAAAGGTTTGCGATCAATTGCATATTTGAAAGACAAATTCTGATTGGTTACTGGTCAGTCTTTTGAACAAAATGCGCATGCAACAATGATGTTGATTGTCCATTACCATTTTGCGATTGATCGCAAACCTTTATGTTACGGGCCCCTGGTCTCCCTTAGACTCCCAAGACTAGTTTTAACCTCCGGTACCTCCCCTCCTCTCCCCCACCCAATTTTTTTTTATAACTCTCTTTCTGTCTGTCTTTCTCTCTCCACCCCCCCCCCTCCTCTCTCTCTCTCTCTCTCTCTCTCTCTCTCTCTCTCTCTCTCTCTCTCCTGGTCTCTCTTTGTGCAATACATGATGTTGATCTCCTTCTTTACTCTGCTTCCAGTCTCTGTAGAACACCAGCGATGAGATCTTGCAGGATGCCTGTTCGCCACTTGGCCGTCTCTTGGACTTCGTTATGGCCGGCAGCGCCCTCGTCGTTGTAATCCATCACAACCATGTTCGTAACGAGCGAGAGACCCAGCACCCGCATCCCACAATGCCTAGCCGCCATTACTTCCGGTACGGTGCTCATTCCTGTTTTATATGTAGGAATAGACTATTATCGAAATCGGCTTTCATTTTTACATCAACGCAATTATGAAACTCTATGATGAGGAAATTCGTTAATTATGGTGGTGATTACTTAGTATGTGCATGTACTCGTAATCTGTGACAATATTTTGGTGGGTTTTCTGTTGTTGTTTTTGCTTCTTCTGCTTCTTCTTCTTCTTCTCCTTCTCCTTCTCCTGCTCCTTCTCCTTCTCCTTCTCCTTCTCCTTCTCCTTCTTCTTCTTCTTCTTCTTCTTCTTCTTCTTCTTCTTCTTCTTCTTCTTCTTCTTCTTCTTCTTCTTCTTCACATTCTTCTGCTTATTTTCGTTTTCTCTCAGCTTTTGTTCTCCATTCTCTTCTTCTTTTCATCTTCCTTAGTTTTCTTCTTCTTTTTCTTCCTCTTCTCACCCCCCCCCCTCTCAAATTTATTCTTTTTTTTAGTTTTGTGGATGTGAGATTGTATGTTGGGGATGGGTGGAGGCCCGGGTGGAGGAATACATAATCCTACCCCTGATCTAGCAGTACGCCAGTCAACGAAACCCTCATCGCCCCAGCCTCCTAGCGCGATCTTACCGACTACGTCCCCTCCCAGGAAGCGGAGGTAGCGTGCCTCTGCCGGCGTCTCGTACGTGGGGCCTCCAACCATCAAGTAGACGCCTTGCTTGATGAACGTCGAGATGCTCAGCGACTCCGCTGCCTTCAGTGCTGTCTCCCTCAAAGGCTCGTCGTAGACACGCGCTTGGTCTACGAACCTCGGCCCAAACCTGGGCGAAAACAAGGAAAGTCCCATTTGCACAGTTATGAGACTCGACAGGAATCAGCGATATATACCCTAACGATAATATGTAAAACCCACAGTCATAGTTCACGAACATTTTCAGGAAGAGTGAAAAGCTATCCGTGTTTAATATGTTTGAAACGCACCGACCACACTCTTTAGTCATAATCGTATTGTCCCTGTCAGCGCGCGATGCCTGCATTGCTCCCATTGAACGCATGCACAGGGGAGCGGTTCGATACAGAACAAAGCGCACAGCGGTCTGCGGTCTCTGGTCTCTGGGTTTCGGACGACCCGTCCAAATCTCCTTAAAATATACTGATCGCTATAATTGTGCATAAAGGTAGCCCGTCCCTAATTCTGAAAGTTCCCTGACTTTGTCATCATTCGAAAGAGAGTGGATATATAACCGTTCCCTGCAATCGACAAAGCGTGATATTCGGTTATGAGGAAATAATCTTCGATAATAGATCGAGCTTCCTTAAGAAAATAGTCAAATCTCAGTGAAAACTAGTTACAGTTTCATTTATTCTACAGGAGTTATAGTAGCTCTGACCTTCTCATTTCATAGTTGGTATTCCACAGATACGTGCTAAATATGTGCAAACTTTCATGAAGTGTGGAGATGTTTGTAAAAGGGGCGGGCCATCTTTAAAGTCAGTTTCCAGTTCTATCATTGGACATGTTGGAAGGGAGGTTCTAATAAAGTATCTTCTTCCAATTTCCGTGGTTTTTACAAATTTCAAAAGAGACACCCTGTCTTTAAGGTAAGGGGTAGTAGCGGTCATGAGTCTGGGCCGTAGTCATGACAAAATCATCAAGTTGTACCATGTTGTACGGTCATTACCAAGGCCCTGTTGCATCAACTTAACGTCAGGAGGAACTTTCCTTTATTGCAACGATTCCATTAATCTTAGCCACTGTTGCCCTTTAACTTTAAAGCCGTAGTTTAGAGCTGTTGTTTTAAACTGTGATTGTATCAATTGATTAACATTGTATCGATCAAGACTGGGCTTGTCACATAGAACTAGACGTCGCCTACCTGTCATCGTTCTTCCCAAAGAGTGGGTTGATCCCAGCCATGGACGCGATGCCGATGTGATCGTAAAGGACGACGATGTCGCCGATGCTATAGCTGGGGTTGAGGCCTCCCGCCGCGTTGGTAACAATCACCGTCTCGACCCCGAGCAGCTTCATGACACGAATCGGAGCGATGACCTCGTGGTCGAGCAGGACAAGACAAAGACAAAATAACAGCGTAGTCGGTAAGCACAAAGTAGGCCAATATCAAAATGAATACTAAAGTGGTTACCCTATTTCCTTCCTTACTACAGTGCTGATACTGATGATGCTCGCTGTAGCCTTGATGATAGACATTTATTCAAGACAAGGTGTACAAAATAAAACAAAGAAAATAAGACAGAGAAAGGGACAGGAGAGGGTGGGAAGGGGTGGGGTTGGACCGGGCTGGGGCTGTGGGATGGGGGTTTAAGAGAGAGAGAGAGAGAGAGAGAGAGAGAGAGAGAGAGAGAGAGAGAGAAAAGGGAGAGAGAGAGAAAGAGAAAGAGAGAGGTAGAAGGAGAGTGAAAGAGAGAGATAGAGAGAGAGAGAGAGAGAGAGAGAGAGAGAGAGAGTGAGTGAGAGGGGGCGGAATAAAGAGAAAGAGACAGGTAGAGACAGACAGACAGACAGACAAAAATAGGGAGTGAGAGGGGAATAAAAGGATAGAGACAGAGAGTGAGAGAGAGAGAGAGAGAGAGAGAGAGAGAGAGAGAGAGAGAGAGAGAGAAAGAGAGGGGGTGGAGATAAAATAGAGATGGATAGAGAAAGGAAGAGTGAGACAGAGACAGAGTGACAGTAAGGGTTAGAAGGAAAGAGCAAGAGGGTGGGATAAGGGAGGGGTGTGAGCTCTTACCTTCCATGGCGGATAGCCCTCGTACAAGTGGAACCTTCCTTGCACCATGACGACCTTTTTGCCCTTCAGCGTCCCGAAACAGAACTGCCCCACGTGACCTTCAACTTCAACGTGAAATAAATGTACAATAAAACTGCAATGAGATCAAAATTGTTTGAACTAGGCCTTCTGATGGCGCTCTTTAATCTCATCACCTTAAAGAGAGGGTATCTGCAAAAGTCATGAAAATCACCATGAATCAGAAGTATACCATAAAGATAATGTGTGTCAAATGTCAGTCACAGTCATAGCCGCGCGAACCTTTTCAGGATAAGTGAAAACTATCGATGTTTAGGTTTGAAACGTAGCGACCGTAGTCTACATTCACAATCATATTTCCCTTGTTATTGCGCGATGTGGCGCGCACGGCAGGCACACTCCCGTTGAACGCATGCACTGTGGTGCGGACCATAGCGCTCAGCGGTCTTTGGACTCTATATATGCTACAGGTTTCGGACGACCAGCCCAAAACCTCCTCAAAATCTAGCGACTGCTGTAATTTCGCTTAAAGTCACTTTCCAGTTCTATATTGGGAGAGACGTTGTGAGACAGTATCTCCTTCTTTTCCGTGTTTTTATTTATTTTTTATTTATTTGTTTATTTTTTTTTTTCTATTTTTTTTTTTTTTTTTTTTTTTTGGGGGGGGGGGGGGGGTGACCTGCAAAAGGGACACCCTGTCTTAAAGCAACGAAAGACTAGCATATTGATTAATCTCATACATCATGGTATATTAGAATACTCGGTCGGTTGCCTTGGTAGTTGCTAGTTATATAACAGAAATGACAATTTGTGTTGTAAGAAGAAGAAAGAGATGATGATGATGATGATGATGATGATGATGATAATGATGATGATGATGATGATATTCATAAAGATGAAGACCTGGAGAAGAGGGAGAGGGAGGAGAAAACCCGGCAAAGAAATAAAATGAAAATAAAAGAGAGGCAGAGAACAAAGAAGATAACAGGAGGAAAGAAAACAGATCAATCAAAATAAAAGGCATAAAAGCGAGAAGAAGAAGAAGAAGAAGAAGAAGAAGAAGAAGAAGAAGAAGAAGAAGAAGAAGAAGAAGAAGGAGAAGAAGAAGAAGAAGAAGTAGAAGAAGAAGAAGAAGGAGGAGGAGGAGAAGAAGAAGGAAAGAAAGTAACCAAAGAAAAAACTAGAGCAATCAGATCAAGAAGAGAGTGACAAGAAATGAGACCCCGAATAGAAAACGAGACGCAGAAGAAAAAGATAGAGTGATAGAAGGACAAGAAGGAAGAAGTGGTGGGGGAAAAGAAGACAAAGATGGTCCGACGTACCAGTGGTGAGGGGGAACTTGGGCACCTTCTCAAAGGGCACGGTGTACCTCTCCTCCAGCTTCCCCGTCAACCCCATCATCCCAGATCCACTGATGATGCCTATCGTCGGCCGATGCGGTTGCCTTGACAACAGGCACTCTGCCATCGCCTCGTAGTCCTCATATGTATATCTGTGGCAACGGTGAATTCAAAATCAAACGTACAACTTTATCCAGTATACGCACGTCGATTTACGTCACGAAGTCTCTCTCGCTCTATTACTCTCCCTCGCTATCAGCCCAAAGTATGAGGAATACTTCTCTTTAACGCACGAGCTAAGTACAGCGAGGGTAGCTGGTTTTCTCAAACCACAGCTAATCAGGAAGCGCTTTCTAATCTCTAATGTTGCACGTTTCTGCAAATACACTTCTGAGTTGGCATCCACACGTGACTACGCACATCCTGTTGTCCGCACATCAGGGCTCTGTTGCATAAAACTTTCCATTAATGGTAACTCTGTCATCAGTGGTGCCTATCATGGTAACATCGCTCGACAGCCAATGAAATTCAAGGTTTCCATAAAAATTTCCATTGGTAGCAAAGTTACCATCAATGAAAGGTTTTATGCAACAGGTCCCAGATGGGGCGTGGTGCCTGTATGGCGCTCATCGAGTTACGAGAAACGTACCCCTGGCTCCCTGGGCCCGGCAGACATGGAAGAGGATCGGCCATGGTACCTCTGGAATTACCGTGGCGGTCAGATGCGACGCGCCTAGCTCCGAGTCTCGAGGCTGATGTAATAAGCCATTTCGTAATGTATTCACAACTTTCCCCCTTACTGCATGGTGACGCGTTATTACATTCACCTGGATTTCGTGATTCAGTTTCAATGGACGAAACGCACTCCGAATCTATTAGTTGTTGCTACTCGACAAACCCTGGACAAGCTTTAGCGTTTCCATTAGTAACATATTGTTTGAACTACGTGAATAAAATTTGCATTCACATAACGAAAATGGTCTAGACAAATCATTGACACTCTGACCATGGACCTATCATGGATGGACTGAGGTTGGATAGACTTCCTTTGATTTATGAGGTCCGCCGCCTCATAAAAATTCAAGATATTCAGGTGTTTTAAACAATTACCTGTATTTTTAATGAGGCAGTGCCTTCCTCTGAATAACAAAAGAAAATCTGTTTTGAGAAGTATGTCAACCGTTCAGCCTTCGCTGGGAGCTCGTAGCTGATCTTTTTACACACATTGTGAATTAGTTTTGGGGTGAGCGAAGGGGAATTTTGACGGAAAAAAAAAATTGTAGAAAGAATTTGGTCCGTAACTTTTTTGGACACCTCCGCACACGAAATTGAGGTTGTTTCCATGAAAGATGAAATACTCAATAAACGATTTACAAGATATTTTTAAGGAAATATAATTCGGAAATGTGCGATATGGAGGCATTTCTCTGGCATGTTTTCTACAGTATTCTCCTTTTATCACAAAAACGAAGAAACAATACAATCTGAAATTCAGAGAATCGAATTAGTTTTGGGGTGAGCGAAGGGGAATTTTGACGAAAAAAAAAAATTGTAGAAAGAATTTGGTCCGTAACTTTTTTGGACACCTCCGCACACGAAATTGAGGTTGTTTCCATGAAAGATGAAATACTCAATAAACGATTTACAAGATATTTTTAAGGAAATATAATTCGGAAATGTGCGATATGGAGGCATTTCTCTGGCATGTTTTCTACAGTATTCTCCTTTTATCACAAAAACGAAGAAACAATACAATCTGAAATTCAGAGAATCGTAGCTTTATAAGATGTAATACTACTGCACATGCACGTCAGTTCATGTAGTGGCTCTGAAATCTTCTGCGCATACATATTCCTCAAAATGCATTTTGTCATGCTTGTTCGGCGGCGGATCTCCCTCGATCAAAGAGCAAAACCGTCAAATATTCCATTGTAATGCACGCGACTGCTGTAGGAATAAATTACACTTCGTGCTGACTCCATTCCTTACACCTCTCTGCTCTGACGTCGTGCTGTCCACTGCTGAACATGCACTGTTATATAAGAATATGAATCAACTTTTTCTCTTTGAACCATGCTCCACGCCGCCGAACAGTTATGGAATGCGTTCTCATCATGTGCTTTTTAGATGTTTTAACAATTACGAAGTTATGATTGTGTGGCAACGGCTTCTCAGAGAGAACAAAAGAAATTTTATTGTTCAGTTCATCAATTTTGTGAGCATAACATATATTAGCAAACAAATGAACAATTTTAAAAAAGTTAAATATCGAATAAGCTGCATGCACTTAAATCCCCCCCCCCCAAAAAAAAAAAAAAAAACGTTTTCGTTTGGAATACAAATGCTATGCACGTCGTTTCTAATGGTAACCCCAAAGCTTGGCCGAGGCTTGTCCGAGTAGCAACAACTAATAGATTCAGAGTGCATTGGCTACAGGGATGAATTTCATTAGAATGTAATTATATAATTATAATACACTTTGTGAGTGCGTTGGGGCTGTGCAGCGCACAGTAGGAGGGTGGTTACTGTGCGGTGCACCGCCTAACGTCACGAACGTTAAACAGGTTAAAACTGCATTATTTGTTTAATAAGACAGGTCTGCATACAAAGGTTATTACACTTAGGGCTACTGGTACCTTGAAGATTTTGGTGCATCTCCCATATTGCAAGAGTTTACACTCCAAAGAAATCAAATGGTTGCTTTCACGGACGTCTAATTTAAACACCACATCTTGTAACACGCTCAAGCGCATGCATGTGTGCAGCTAGCTTGCGCGCACACGCGCATAATTAGTAAAATTAATGCATAATCAAGTGACTCGCATATGGGATTCCTATTGGTTCCATTCTTTAACCTGTCTTATAATACGCAATACTACGCAGCTATATAGGGGGGAAGTTATGCATACATTACGAAAATGCTCATACTACTGACATGACTGGGTGTCAAAGCACATTTTGACACTTGTTTTTAAATGTTACAATATTTCAGCTGAAATTGCACATTAAATCAAAGGATGTCTGTAATAAGCTGATTTTTTTTGACGTGTTATCAATATTCCTTCTTGTAATAATCCTTCGAATTTTTAATGATATTTTTTTAATTGATTATGTGTTACACAGATTTTTTAATCGGAATTTGTCCCGACGTGAGGAAAGTTACGAATGAAATGTCACAATAACTGCTTCTAACAACTTGACATCCCTTGACTTTATGATGTGTCAATTTTAGCTTGGTCTGAGTTGTAACTTAAATCATTTTCAAAAGTGTAAACAGTTTTTAACACCTAGTATATTATGCAGTACGTTTTTGCGAAAGAAGGAGAGGTTGGGGGGCGGGGGGGGGGGGTCCCATCCGATTAGCTAAACAAGTAACACGTGACGAAAACACAATGTAACAATAGATAGAGAAAAATAACGACGACCGTTTCTTACTGAATCTCGTCGTCATTGTGTGACATGGTCTTCCCTTCCCGGTGTGATTCAAGCTCTGACGAGAAATGATGCTCCGTGTACAATCAACTTGAGGTCAAACACCACCCCAGCAGCTCGTCAACAACTGCTTGACTATCGCGATAATACTACATGTGCTATATAGAAAGTATTCCCTTTCAAAACGCTCAAATCGTAGTTGATCGGTGAATCGGTGTTTTGTATGTGGCCCTGCCTTCCACAATCGTCAGTGTTGAGCAGCTCAACTGTCACTGTATGCCCGTACAATCAACGCACTCCAGTCAATGTATACACGTTGATCGATATGATACTGGTGTGACGTGCCCATAGTTGATTTTTATCAATTGCTGCGTTGACAGCACGAACGGAGTTTAAAGTGCCAAAACGCCATGTTTGTTTTCAGGTTACAAAGTGTAAAGTTCATGTTGTTAAGAGCACAGCGTTATCTGTCAAGCCGAGCTCACGCATTGTATAGTTAAAACGTTTTACGTTTAGTGAGTTTGCTGTTTAACGGAAATCACCACCTCCGCTCAATATGTTTAGGCTACTAGGTCATTTTACAATGCAACCCGCTGCCATTGTCAGCACAAGGACCAGGCGATAGGCAGGGATGTGTTATGGAAGGATATGAAACAACTTTCTTTCTTTGAACCTATGCGTGACACCGCCGAAAAAATGTCTTAATTCTAAGCATGTACTTTTCAGGTGTTTTAATAATAACGAACATGATTGCGTAGCAACGGTTTCTCAGATAGAACAAAAGAAATGTACTTCGCTTGTCCAGTTCTGTTAGATTGGATCAATACTTTTGTGAGGAAAAGAGACATCAGCGAACAAAAATAAAATTTTTCTACTAAAATTTTTCAGTTGCACGCAAATGCACGCAAACTCTGTTAATGAAAATAAACAGCTTAAAATGTAATTATGATAACGATTGAATCCCACATTTCCGGAAGAAATTTGTTAATTGTGTAAGTAAGTATATTATCTTATATCTCCGTTTATGCATCATTCAAGAATTATTTAGAAGAGAACCGAGCACAGGATCTTTGGTGGTGTTGCCCGTAACTTTCTTGAAAATTGCACAAAAATGTGATAAGAAACATAGCTTACAGAGACAAAACAGTGAATTAAAGATATTGCTTTCCAAGTTGACAGCAGTGAAATGTCGGTGGTGCGCATGGGACATCAAAGCATTGTAATGATTGTGGCATGCTTTTGATATTCATTAGCGCGCTTTAGTTTCCATATATTTGAATATACTATGCTCGAATTGTTTCTCCTTCCTAACACATCCCTGTACTAGGTGTTAAAAATTACATTACACAACATTTATCCAAAGGATGTCAATGTTCTCGAAGCAGATCAATCATTATTTTAGTTAAATGGTTACTAAATTAGAAAAAAAAATAAGTTTGCACTAATCTATGTAAAATGTTTGTCGCAATAAAGTCTCAGTATAGATGCGTCTTCAGTAGCCCGAAAATTAAAAAAAAAAAAAAAAAAACGCACACCTCCAAGTGACGTCAGAGGAGCTCCTTAAAAATTCCGTTGTTAAATTTAGATTGTACGGCAGTCAACAATAATTTCTAATAGACGTTATGTATGCAAATATTATTCACGCCGTTCAAACAATACATTACCAATGGAAACCCCAAAGCTTGTCCGAGGTTTGTCCGAGTAGCAAAAAATAATAGATTCAAAGTGCATTCCATCCATTGAATCTGAATACAGGTGATACAGGTGAATGCAATAACGCGTTACTACACAGTTAGGGGTAAAGTTGTGAATACATTACGAAAATGGTCTATTGTTTACTTCCGTACATCTAAAGCCCCCGTCACACCTATTTGGAATCAGCAGGAATCAAGTAGAACCAGCCGGAATGAAAATTTTTCAAAATTCGAGCCACATTCGGGAGGGAATTTCGAATTGAGCTAAATGTGTAAAAATGCCGTGCAAATAGTTAGAATGTCCTTCGAACCCATCTCGAAAGATTCTTGCACATTTTGGGTTAATTGGCTCTCGAATACAACTCGATTGTAGTTGGAACACAGAAGGAATATTTAGAATGCAGTTAGAATGCAGTCAGACTGCTGTTGGACTGCACTTCGAATGCCGTTCGATATTTTTCCAGTTCGAATGCACCTCGAGAGTTTTGAGCATGAGCAAAACATTCGGGCGGAACACAAAAATGGACCCGAATATTCGGAATGCACTCAGAATGCAGTCAGAATGCACTTCAACTATCCAGGAATGTGCCAAGAATTTTCATTCCGACCATTGAGTTCCGGCTTTTTCCGCCTCTAGTGTGACTAGGGTATAGGTTTAACATCGGAGTCTTTTATGACATGATTTCGACAGTATTCTTGATTAATAAAAAAAAACAAAAAAAAAACGGAAGCAACAAAATAATCTGAAATTCACAGAATCGTATCATTATACGATGTTCTACTCGAGCATATGCACTTCAGTGCATGAAGTGGCTCTGAAATCTTCTGCGCAAACAGATTATGTATTCCTCTAAATGCATCCCAAATTTGTCATGCTTGTTTGGCGGCGGATCTCCCTGGATCAAAGAACCAAACGCGTCAAATATTCCATTGTGCTATCAATGCACGTGACTGCTTTAGGAATAATTACACTTCGTGCTGACTCCATTCCTTACACCTCTCTGGTTCTACGGACTGGTCTCTTGAAGGCGCTACCCCGCTCATTTCACTTTTTCAACGTGGTCAACCTATCCATTTACTAACACAGGTGTGCGTCAATGTTGTTTCACATATGATTATAGGATATAAAGCTCGGCCAAGTTGTCCCAGGCATAGTGACAGCTAATGTATGCAAATCATTAGGCAAATTAGGTAGATGCGCCAATACCATGGAACGGTTACCATTGTTACCACGCGCTGTGTTGTTAATAATGCATGATGCGTCTGGCAGAAAAGACGTTGTGGGTTGACATGTTTGATGCACAATGGGGATTGTTGTGTTCTGAATTAATGTGATACGCACTACCACAACGTCCATGATGAGGGTCCAATCAGTGAACAAGGAATATGCCATAATGTATACCAGCCCCATAGCAGTGCACACCACGGGCCATATTCATCAAACCTTACTCAGCCTAGTAAGGTACTAAACTGCATTCAGCTGAATGCATTTTAGTAACTAACTAGGCTAGTAAGGTTTCATGAATATGGCCGCCCCAGTTAATTTTTGATTTCAAGGTAATTTGGAGCGCACATGAGATATAATACAAGACTTGTAATATCAAGTTGTTTCATATGAATGAAGACGTATATAATCATGTTTATTATACATATCTTGTTTAGGGTATATGTTCCTTCTTAGTAAAGTTCAAGTGGGCTCAATGCCCAAATTTGCCTAAAATACATTTTTCTACATACATGCCAAGCTTTGTGTTTTTAGAATTTGGTCAATATACAGTGCTATACCGCTGGACTAGTAGCCTAATTGGGTGAAAGTTCCATAAAGTTCAAGCTGGCTTTTGCGGTCCGTGTGCAAAAGTTTGACAGACGCTCTCATTAGGCCACATCACACACAATCACTAAAGATGACCAAAGCATGCTCAAAATAATGTACATGTAGTATGTTGTTACTCACTGAATGCTAATGGGATGTACCATATAGTAAGCAGGAGTTTGTTCAATCGCGTGATATCCACCATTTTTGCTGGATCCGAAAGGCTACGTTAGACCATTTTATTTTTTTTGGGTTTGTACATAAATATGGTTGTGTTTTTTTTCGGTCGGGCAAGCCTTGTAGTTAAAATGTGCCATCATCAGTACATAAAAGGAGAAAAAATACAATAATCAACCAGAGAGGAACCTTTGTTACCTTATCGCTCTTTTCGCAATGATCACGACAACCATTTCTTCATTACGATCACTATCATGATCGTGATCATCGTCACTATCATCATCGTCATCATCGCCATCATCGTTATTTCCATCGTTATCATTATATTGTCTATCAAATCACCATAACAATGATCATCACTATCATCATTGTTACTATCCTCGTCCTCCTCCTCCTCGTCCTCGTCCTCGTCGTCCTCCTTCTCCCCCTCTTCCTCCTCCCCCTTCTCCTCCTCCCCTTCCTCTTTCTCCTCTCATATCACCTCCACCTCTTCTTCCTTCTCCTCCTCCTGACCAATCCCCCTCGCCGGCTCCTCATCGATAACCCTCCTCTTCCCCAATCATACTCGAACCATTAGCTCTTTGTCAATTCATTTCCTTCACACTTTCTTCGTATCTGTAATATTGGGCGTTGAAAGTCATGGCAAGAATCCACAGCGTTATTACACGGGTTGCCATGTATGACGCTAATAGAATTAAAATGTATGCGTACCAGATGGCAAATATTATGCACAAGAACTAGAAATGTTGACACCTATTGTGTTACAACAGAAGAATAAATGAATCCTCAAGTCTTTAACATACCAAGTCATAAATGGTTTATACCATTTTTATAGGTGATATTCACAAGATAATACCATGTCTTTGAGCAATATCCAGCAATAATCAATGAATTAGACCTGTAAAATCTATAGGAGTTAGTGAAAAATTGATTAAAAATTGACGGTTGTATTCATTTGCAAGATGTACAAGTAAAAGATGAATGAACCGTCTAAAATCATGGTTTTGCTTTATCATCACAGACTTACTTTGAGTCGCTTTTGAAGATAATGAGATAGCCCAATACTATTCCTAAAGTATGCATAATTATCAAGCGAGTCGAATAGTTCATTGTGTGGCTTTGCGTCTTGGAGTACGCACATCCAACTACCTGAGACAGTTGGGACCTCCATACTGCCGAGGTAACACAGATTGCAATATGTGGGACACGTGGAGACACGCCCTTTCAAGGAGTGGGCTTTTATGTGCGATTTTAATTGTGGTAAGTGTAAAACATTTTGACAAAGTCATTGCTTTTAATGTGACTATACGTTTTAAATTGCATTTTTTTCGTAATAGGATTAATTGCTTAGTCTAATACTTTGAGCATTGACATGAGTCTACAAGACTGACTTATTTAGTAATGTCTTAATCATGAGGCATGATTGATTTGAATGTGGATGGAAAGCCCAAGGGTAAAATAAATGTGTTTGATTTATATGGTGAATTATAAGGTCGTAAATTCGTCAAATATTGCCAAAGTTGGTCTAGTCTAACTGCCGTTTGTGCAACTGTTGCGTATGCTCATTTCAGTTAATCTTTATACCCATCGTAAGGCACAAAATGTACTGTCTGTGTGAAGATATTCTTTATGTATGCGGTTGAAATTTGTGTAGCCTGTTGATGTGTTGTCATCGTATTTGGAAATAATGACGACAAATAACCTGCGATGATCCCTACCCACACAAGACTCGAACCACGTGGGTGGTCTGTGTGGAAAAGGAGCCGGCATCATGTTGAATGTTATTCACCTGGACGAGGTATATTGATGCTTTGAATTGAATTGAATGTTTGAAAATGTCAATTTTCTCGAAAGGATATCATGTTACCTGTGCATGTGACATATCATTAAACACATGTTTTTTACACGCATACCTCTATGAAAAAAATTGATTCCTTCATCAAAAAACAGCAAAAGGGGAATTTATGGGGAGAAGAGTATACACAAACTATGGGAAAGCATCTCGCAAGTGACGTCACAACTTTAAACAATTATTACTTTCTCTTTTTTTTTTTATTAAACCTTCACTAAAGTTTTATTTCACGTTTCTGCTTTTATTAGAACCAACTTAACCTTATAGGGGTAGACTTTCCCTTTTACTGCTTTCGGAGAAAGCGCGTGACCGGCCATATATGTCGTTGCCATTACCGTGAGTAGCAGCGGACACCACTGGAGGGAGGGAGGGAGAGAGTGAGGTGGTGGGGGTGGGGGGAGGGGAAGGGGCAGGGGCAGGGGCAGGGGAAAGGGCAGGGAAGTGGGTGAGTGGCGGGGGAGGATTAAAGAGGGAGCAGGATGAAGATAGTCGAACGTGGCATGAAGTCCAAGAAAATGCCAGAAAATGGACAGAATTGCATTTTCAGAGAGGGTGCATATGAAATCGAAAAAAAAGGAGAGGAGTCTTTTCTAAAGAGCTGACTGATTAAAAAAAGGACGGGGGTGCGAAAAGAGGTTTGGTAGAGTAATGCTTGCAATTACACACATGGATCTACGCGTTTCGCCGCAAAGTACAATTATGAAAGTCCACCAAAAATGCACAACTTTGCAATTGAACGTGTTAAACTTCTGAATAGGTGAATAGTTCTCATGCCGGTCCCCTGCGCCTATCGCCCTATAAATTCTTAAACAAACTTGTTTGTACGCTTTATACCATTGATGGCAAAATTATGTTTATAACTTCAACAGAGTAGAACCTTATCTGGCACGCGAATAGTTAAAAACATGTTCAGTGCTTACAACGACTTCGTTCAAGTTTGACATTGTTTCTATGAAAGCGTCATTTTAATCGCACCATGTGACCATTTCACCTAGACGTTTTTCTTAGAAGTTGAAAATGAGATTGCCTAAACGATGATACAATTATTGCGAGGAATGATAACGCACCCAAACTGAACTGTGTATGTTCATAGTGCTGTACGCCTAGCAACAGTTCCACTAAGAAAATAATAGTTTGTGTTAAGTGTCAATGTATGAATTATTTCATTTCCAGGTTTTCTCACCCCCTGTATAATTCATCTCAGGAGATCAAAATCAGTGGGATGTCAATTGCCTCAATCAGTGATCAATCAACATTATCAATCGATTTAATCTTTTTCAGATTCTACCACCCACGCCTAGTCTTTCGGAGGAGACTTTAAGCCGTCGGTCAAGTGTAAAGGAGAGTCACACCATTTGCACGTTAAAGAACCTGCTTCTCTTTTCGTAAAGAGCAGAGAAGTTATCCCGGGGGATTTATAATCCTACTCAAATGTGGTAAATTTCATAATGGAATGATAATAACTTTGTAGATGAACTGTTCGACACTTATATGACACTGAAGTGTTGGTAGTGTCGTTAATTTCACATCAATCAATTGACCACCCACACCTTTGTTCAGGGGAGATCGATTGGTGGAACATCACTTGCCTTAATCGATGACCAATCAATCGATCAACAACTAACCGATACACTCTCTTCCATCTTCATTGTTTTCAGGTCTATTTCCCGTCTATGCTAAGGGGAGATCGCTTAGAGGAACAACGCTTGCCTCAATCGATGACCAATCAATCAATAACCAATCAATAATGACTCTCCCATCTTCACTGTCTCCATGTCTTCTCATTTCCCGTCTTTGGTCAGAGGAGATCACATCGATGGGACATCACTCGATGACCAATCAATTGATCAATAACTAATCGATGCTTCTCATCTTCACTGTTTTCAGGTCTTTTCATTTCCCGTCTTTGGTCAGAGGAGATCACATCATGGGACATCACTCGATGACCAATCAATCAATCAATAACCAATCAATAACCAATCAGTAATGACTTTCCCATTTTCACTGTTTTCAGGCCTTCTCTTTTCCCGTCTCTGGTCAGAGGAGATCACATCATTGGGATATCAATCGATGACCAATCAATCAATCGATCAATAACTAATCAATAACGACTCTCTCATTTTCACTGTCTCTAGGTATTCTCATTTCCCGTCTTTGCTCAGAGGAGATCGCATCGATGGGACATTACGTACTCAGAATGCTCGCAGACATGTGGCGGAGGTAACCAAGCCTTACCGTTTGATTTTATTTGAATCAGGGCCATATTGCATAGGTTTTCAATAACTGTAACTTACAATCAGTGGTTATACTACCATGGCAACAGCCAATAGGATTTCATTTTTGCATCTGTTGTCATTGTACTTACCATCGATGGTAAGTTACAATAACTGAAAACCTATATGCAACAAAACCCTGTTTTTTTTAATTAATTTTACAAGCGTGTCATGTGTGGAACATCGTAACAATTATGTTTATGTTTTAATAGCTCGATATGACATATTATACGTACACTGCAGCTCAATGGAATTGGCATAGGGAAAGGGAAAGGGAAGGAGCCTCAGTTTTAAACCACAGCATATTTTGTCCAGTTCAGCATGAAACACGATGTTTTAGCCTAAAAAGCATGTTTCATGCTGAACTGGATAAAATACACCTGTACACCATGGTTTAAAACCGATGCCCCTTTCCCTTTCTTCCCTTTCCCTTTCCTTATGCCAATTCCTTTGAGCGGTAGTGTAGGTGTTATAAAAACACTATTGACAACTTTGAAAAGTAATCAAACATAAAAAAAGATAAGTAATCAAAAATAACTAAGCTAAAATCAAATTGACACACCCTAAAGTCAAGGGATGTCATTTTTTCAGAATCAGGTTTTGTGACGTTTCATTGATTACTTTTTTATTGAGATTTTCACTTTTTGACAAATTTGGATCTTAAATTGTATGTGTATCAGATAATCAATTCAGAACACAACAGTGGCAAATGTGCATCACAATACATGTTAACCCACAGCGTCCTTTCTGCCAGAAGCATCATACATTATTGATGACACTGATGAAAGTTGATAGTGGATTAGCAGATGTGATACACAATGATACACCTAGAAACTTCAGAAACGGAAAAGGGGAAACCGGGGGTGGGGGGGGGGGGGGGCGGGGGGGGGGGGGCACTTGTTGAAATTGAAGTTTCCTTTGTAAGCGCGTTATGATAAAAAGTGATGTCACCCAATTTTAGACTATCAAAAATAAGTAACAACTCGAATGAAGCTGAAATCAACACATCATACAGTCAATTTTGGGGGAAGCTTTTTTGTAATAATTATGTGAATACATGTATTGATGAAATTTTCACTTCTGGCCAAATTTGGATCTGAAAATGTGTGTGTATCGGATAATTGATTCAAAATACAAGAATGTTCACTGTGCATCACACATGCCAACCCGCAACTTCTTTTCTGCCAGAAGCATTATGCATTGTTAATGACGCTGTACGTGATGGAAGTTGTGTGGATTAACAGGTGTAATACACAATGGTCATTGTTGTGTTCTGAATCAATTATCTCATACACATTTGTCCAAAAGTGAAAATCTGATATTCCAAACAAACATTATAGATGAAATGTCACAAAAATGTCTCTAACAATTAAGACCCCTTGACTGTTGTTCCAATTTCAGCTTGTCAAAAGTGTCAAAAAAATTTGTTTTTTTTAACACCTAGATAGTCGCGCTCATCGGCAACAGCGTCGGTAATGTTCTTGGCCGCACGCGCGCGTTGCGTGTGCGTGTACGTGTAAGCAAAGCAGCTCGCAGAACCATGGACGGTGCATTTTGTTCTTGTGAACAGCGCGATCTTCAAAAACTACAAACTACTATAACTGCTCACTGATTGAACAGTCATCTACCAGGATGTTTCCCTACACTTGTCCTCAGTGGATATGGTGGAGACAGGTAAACAAAAAGTGTTTCAAACTAAAACGACTCCAAACGGAGCTGTATGTAGGTGCCCTACTTTTTATTTGTTCGGAGAGATGTGGTTGGAGTATTACGGTAGCTCCTCTCTCAGCTCGCCCGGAATGCCCGGCGAGCTAGCTGGCTAGGTCCCGGGGCTGCGCAATCGCGCTCGCTGGCTAGCTGAAGTTGAAGTTGGAATTGGTGTCGGGGATGTGTGTGGTGTGAGGTAAACGGTACTCTGGTTACTGGTAGGCCTACTGCCTACTGGTATAAAGGGAAGGTTGGCGAGGGGGGGGGGGGGGGGGGGGGGGGGGAGGAGGAGATGGTTCTTTGCACGCCCCCACCCGCCACCCCCAAAAAACAAACAAACAAACATAGGTATAGATAAAAAAAAAAAAAAAGAAAGTAATGACCACCCTGCTTATAACCCAATTCTAACTGTACTTATTTTTAGCAGGTTTTGACTGGGTAGGGCCTAGGTCAAAATGATCACCCCCCCCCCCCCCCCCCCTCCATATCTCAGCCATTGAAGCTTTTTTAATGCAGAATTTTGCAGAGAAAAAGGAACATGTTAAAATTGTGGCTGAATACTTGTTTTGAGGAGAAAAGTATCAAATTTTGTGTAAATCATAATTTATGCAAATTAGATGCATATTTTACTAATCTATTTATATTTACTTTAAAAAGATTGCATAAAGGTCAAACTCTCAATGCTGTGCGGCACAATAAACAAATCTTTAAAAAACTTTGAAATTTCAAATCAATTATGTAATTCATTGTTTTTTAAAAAAAAAAAAATGTTTAATTTTTTTCCTCTAATGTTTTGATTTTTTTTTTTGCTTCAGATGTTTTTTCATAAGTTTCTTGAACAATGAATTACCAGAAGGCCTAGAAGGCACAATTGACAATGAAAAGAGCAGTCAGTATAATAGGAAAAGCAGTATTTTGTACACAAACCTATGCCAGATCTCACTTTTTTTTTAGATTTTGGTCTGACTCTCACATAGATCACAATGTTGCGTATAACCACTAAACAGAGTCTCCGATTTGTACAAACTTGGTCTCAAAAGTTGCAAGACACTTCAGTTGCAAAATTCATGGAACGGCATGTCAGGATGTGCAGCGGTGGCACGCCAGTCATGGATTTCGTACAGCTAGCGTGGGGGGAGGGGGGGGGGGTTAAAATGTCCCCCCCCCCCCCAGTCAAAATACGGTACGCTCTTTAGATTTTGTAAGATTGAGAATAAAAAAATGTAGAAATCATTACTAACTCTCAGGAAAAAAAATAACATGCAAATTCTGTTTAATTTTCCTCATAAATTCCATTTGCCTAGGGACACAGGTTCGGGTTGACCGCTGCTTCACCACGGGAACGCCCTCTGTTATGGCACCGGTCGGCTACTGCAACAGCCTCCCGACCCCTACCGAGCCCCCAGTTAGGTCATGCAGTACCCAGCCCTGCACCAGTAAGTTCTACTTATTAATCTAGTCATATACAGTAGTAGGCAGCCTGCACCAGTTATTATTCAATTCAACTTGATAAAGAGAAGCGAAGACCTACTGTCAATGGGCCTGGTAAGGATAGAACAGGTGATGAGAAAGAGCAGGCTGAGATGGTATGGCCATGTGGCTAGGAGAGAAGAGACCCTGCACTGGCTTCAGAAAGTACTAAATTTCACAGTTAGGAGGAACACGTGTGGGAGCCCTTGCATGCATGAGAGGAAACAATCAAAGACAGAAAAGTGTTGAATGTTACCCACATTGACCCAAATGATAGGACAGTATGGAGGAGAGCCATCAAGGAAATGAACGGTCTAACTCCACAAAGTGGGAAAAATGGACCTTAAACGTTGATGATGATGAAAGCAGGGTTGTATAATTACTGCTTTTGTATGCTATCATTCTGCCTGTTTTTTAACAGTGTGCGACCGAACCTACTCTTCATTGACTGGGACTTTGACATCCCCGTACTGGCCTGATAAAGAGTCTACATCAGGGTAAGTTGGAAATTATTTTAGAAGTTGTCTGTCAGTTTGACAGATTGGAGGTCCATCCCCCTCGATTAGGAAAGTTTGCTAGCCCATCCCTCTCTCCTCCCTCTCTCCCTTCCCTTCCTTTCTCTCTACCTGTCTCTCTATTTTTCTCTCTCCCCCTCTTTATTTCTCTCTCTCTCTTCTCCCTCATTTTGTGCTATCCTTGTTTCTATCCCTCTCTTTCTTTCTCCTTCTCTCTCCTCTGTCTCTCTACCTCCTCTCTTTCCCTCTCTACCTCACTCTTTCTCTCTCCATATATATATATCTCCCCTCTCTCTTTCTCTCCCCCTCTTTCTCTCCCCCTCTCACTCTATCCCTCTCTGTGTGTCTCTTTTCCTCTCTTTCTCCCTCTCTCCCTCTCATCGTCTGTATCCCTCTCCTTTTTCCTCTCTTACATTCCCTTTCGACCATCTTACCCGCTTTCCCTCATTTTTAACCTCCCTTTCTAATATATATATATATATACCACTACAAATAATTCTGCTTTCTTCCTTTCCAATCAACAAAAATGATCAAGACATTACTTTCTTGCAGATACTGTCGGCTGGTGGTTGACATTGAGCCAGGCAAGAGAATCCTTCTGGCCTTTGAGACGTTTGAGCTGGAAGGCGTGGACCCGTTTTATCCTGTGAAGACAGAGGAAGACCTCTGCTTGTGTGGGGTGCTGGTGGAGGTATGATCAGGGCCCTGTTGCATAAAACTTACCATTGATGCTAACTTTGCTACCAGTGGCAACTATGGAAACCTTGAATTTGATTGGCTGTCAAGCAGTGTTCCCATGGTAGTTACCATTAAGTGTTAAGTTACCATTAATGGTAAGTGTTATGCAATGGGACCCAGGTTTTGTATTTTCATTAATTTTCACAAGTTTGATAACAAAGACATTCAATATGATATTAGTAAGTAAGATCCTAGAGTTATACAAATGCGTTGAGAAGATATACCCCTACACTCATAGTGGTGAGTGATACAGGAAGATGTTTAACTTAACAAGATTGTACATTTCTGCACCTTTAGCACGGTTGCCTTAATGATTTTTCGAAACAAAATAAGGGTCAAATGATCACCAAATCTTCAAATTGGCAACACGCTTAACCCTATCTAGCCCGGGGGGGGGGGGCAAAAACAGCCCCCCCCCTCGACATTTTTCGCGATAAATTTGTAACGCATAAAGATTGCGCCGCGACGTTTCATGACTTTTTTTGTCCAAGTCTCACGCAACTTTTAAGACCAAATTTGCGACGCTGGGGTATGCGGTTCCAAAGGTACGTAACATTTTGTACATGGATGTCAGACCCAAAATTGCTCAAAAACGTGATTTCATGTACAAATCCAATGCACATTCTGTATCTAGCCAAAATTCATAAATGTATTATTTTTATTTTTACTTATGAAAAACAATAGATTTCATGTTATTAATGACTGAAATAGTGTTGCCAACGATTTCCATCGAAAAAACAATGAAAAACATAAAGTCGAAAAAACAATGAAATACATAAGGAATTCAAAAAAGCAATAAAATACCTAAGAAAAAATTTGATATTGCCATTTTTTTAAATCCTAATTTGATAATAATCCTAAGAAGACTGTCTGGACTGAAAGCCAGCAGTTTTGGGGCTATATATTTAAAGATATACAGCCAAATTATGATTTTATGCATTAATTAGCATAATTAATTAATTAAAAATAAATTAGAATAATTTTGGTGCAATTTACAATTGAATTGTAGAGATTACGTCATCGGCGACGTACGTGCCAATTTTCGTTGCGATCGCGCTATCAACGGTCGAGATCTTAGGGGGGGGGGGGGCTGTTTTTGCCCCCCCCCCCCCCCCCGGGCTATGCGATTTCAAAATAGCCCGGGCTATATAGGGTTAAACGGTTGAAATCCCACTCTTGCTCATCAAATTGGCTTGATTATTGCTCTTACTTGAATGATTTTGACGTTTGTTTATAAGAAAATTTACATTCCGTTTTCTATTAGAAATTTCATTAAAATAAAGTAGTGTTGCCAATTTAAAAGCCAAACAGTGCTCATTTCTGCTCTAAAAAGACCTTCGTCCCAAAGGATTTAACATTTTTTTTCTGGTCAGGTCCGTGACAGTGGTAACCGTCTGAATCGATACTGTGGAACGAAGAAGCCCTTTGCATGGGTCTCGGAAACGGACCGTGTGACGGTTGAATTTGTCACACCATATGATCTCGTCTTCAATCGCTTCATTGCATCATATACCACCCTCACCACTCCCCCAAGTAAGTACTTAATCATTCCGCATTTCTACTTATCCTACAGCCATCATGCTTGAAATATGTTTGATTTCTTTATAGGGTATAGAGTAAGCCTGAGTCATATCGATTTTTTCAGAAACCGGTGTTCGATGGCTTTGCGCCGATCGAACATCGATGCATCGATACATGACGTCACCCAGCCACTGCCAAGAGCCAATTTATGAATGAAAATATAGTAAGCATACGCAGTGCAATCCTTCCATTTCCCCACATGAACAAGCATGCAATTCTCTATCACCTCGTACCAAAATCGACCTAGAATTTCACTTTCCTATAGTTTATATGAATTATGAAAGGTATTCTCGGAGAATCTATTTTCTCACCGATACTGCACATGTAAGCGAATTTCGATTACTTCTTGTTTTTCCGTCAAAATCTTACAAATTAGCGTCAATATGGCATTGTATACATGTATGTAGGTTGGAATCTGTAGTCTATTGCAACGGGCACAAAGTCAATCAGCTTCCGGGTTGCGATTTTTTTCCCGTAACCCTAATGCGTCGAAAAATCGCTTCCGGGTTTCGGACAATGTGACCGGATATCGTTATCACTATTTTGGCGACCACGTGGTTATGACGTGATCTACGCGATGCACCAATCAGTGGTCTTCGAATCGCTGTACAGAGACGCTCTATTAGTCTGTACGTCGGCAGCGTGTATGCAAATGAGCCTTACGCACGATTGCCACTGTATTTCCGGGTTTTCACAACACACGATGCTATCCGTTGTACAAAGTCTATGGACAATTGTTTATTGTGGCGTTGCGCTGTATATAGTAGTGAACGAATCAAATCCAAGTAGTATGTAGTAGCTGCTTGATCATCGAGCGACCTGTTCATTCTCTTGATGCGTTACCTGCAAAACTCACAAAAGAGAGTAGGAACCAAATAAGCAAATTAAAATTGTGAAAATATGAAGATAAATTGTGTATAACAGGACTATCAAACAAAAGATTTTGTGTTTTCTAGTCAATTTGGTAATTTCGTCGATGCATCGAATTCATCAAAACGAAATCGGAGTTCGACTTCTTCGATCGAACACCGGCTTAATAATCGATTCGACTCAGGCCTAGTATAGAGTATGTAAGTGTGACATATGACCATGATATCGTCAAGACAACTGGTTCTTAACCACATAAGTAGAGCAAACATTGATGATCGTAACAGGGACACTCTTGGGGAGTGCCTGACACTAGTCGCTAGACAATGTCGGACCAGTGGAACTCTCACTTGAGCGATGTTGTTTAGAACCGGCAACCTGCATAACAGTAGCGACACCACTTTGGTACTCTATAATGCACAGCGGGGTGTATTTTTCATGAAAGGCTTGTAAAGGAGTCCTCACCAATATAACGTTACTCATGCCCTTCTTAGGCTGCTACGAGTTCATTGACCTGACGGGCTTCATCCTAGATCCAGACACTGATCTACCACTCCCTCAAGAGGGCTTCCTTCACTCAACGAACTTCCCCAATCCATACCCAGACAACGTCCACTGCGAGTATGTCTTCCACGCTAACCCTGAGCACCGCATCGTGCTATATTTCGACGAGTTTGAGTTGGAACCTGGGCCGGAGTGTGAGGCCGATTATGTGCGGGTAAGCTGTGACACAGAGGCCCAAACTCACAAAACACCTTTAGATTTAAACCACAGCTTAATCAGATGAATGTAAATAAACCATGGTTTAAACCATAGTACCTAGCATGAATTCAGCCCCTATGCAGAAAGCGCGCTTTCATCATTGAACCGTTTTGACGTTTATTCTCTAAAATCAAGCACATTTTGCTTAAACCATGGTCTAAGTCTAAATCTCCTTTGAGAATTCGGACCAGATGCTTTGTTCATTTATTCCAGCTGACCATACTTTTTTTAAGTTTGACATCTTTTGATTGTACACTTGTCTGCAGGGATATATTAGGCCACACGTTTGTTTGAGGATTTGGTCTGACTGTAAAGATGATTTTGTAGGGGTATATAGAGACTTTATAAGTGCTTTTGTAAATGTTGTCCTGCCTGTCATGCAAGGTTCATGTAGGCCATTGCTCCTCAGATTAGTGTGGGGCATGTTTGATATATATCACTGGATTCTAGAACAGATGAGTCTGAGTCCGACTTTCGACAATGGGACACCCTGTCTTTAAACTCTGGGCCCCGTAATATAAAGGTTTGGGATCAAACGCAAATTTGAAAGACAAATTCTGATTGGTGACTGGGCAGTCTATTGAACAAAAAGTGCATGCAACAATGATGTTGATTGGCCATTGCCATTTTGCGATTGATGGCAAACCTCTATGTTACGGGGCCCTGGGGGGTGTTTCACCAAGCTGTTTGTAAGTTACGAACGACTGGTGATCCCTTCTTGTGCTAAATCAGATTCCCAATGAACAATGTGTGGTATCACATTTAGCACAAGAAGGGATCACCAGTCGGTCGTAAAGTCGTTCGTAACTTACGAACAGCTGGGTGAAACACCCGCCTGGTTTGCTTCTTGAAGGTGGAGGACCTGTACAGCCGGAGAGCGGATGTCTATTGCGGCAAGCAGCACTCCTTCTCCTGGACGTCTGACAGCAACGAGGTGCTTCTCACGTTCCGCACAAACAACCATCAAGTCTACACTGGCTTCCTCCTGGCCTACGAGCTGATGGATCGGGAAGCAGGTAGGACACACAAAGCTGTCTTGGGTTGAGTCCCATCTGCTAGGGGTCCATGAATCATTAGATTCTGTGGAGCCTGTAGAACATGTTAGAGTTTGAATGTTCTTTGATTATTTCCATGGTGAGAGGGTATAGGCACATTTTCCATTATTCATTTCCATTTCACGCTCCGAAACACAACACTTTTTTTTTCTGGCCGGTTTTGGACACCCACGGGTTATTTCAAATCCATTCAAATCCCATGAATACCTGGTTCACTCAATAGTATCTCTAAGTTATTCTCTGGATGACGGATGGAGCACACTGCCCGAAACATCAAGACTGATACTCTCTCTCTCTCTCTGATATTGAAAGATACCTGTAGTTAGTTGCAAAACTTATTATGTTCTCACTACACTTTGCCTCTGTCCTTTCTTTTTCTGTATCGCTATTTTATTACTAGTTCACAACTAGTTTTGTAAAGGTGTTATAAAAATTGAAAATATCTATTTTCACTCTTTCTCTCTTTTCCATTCTTCACCCCATAAGTGCGTGAAATACATGGGAGGAAACAATCAAAGAAGACAAAAGTATTGAACATTACCCACATTAACCCAAATGACAGGACAGTATGGAGGAGAGCCATCAAGGAAATGAACTGTCCAACCCCATCAAGTGGGAAAAACAGACTTAAATGATGGTGATGATGGTGATGGCGATGATGATGATGATGAAGATGATGATGATGGTGATGATGATGATGATGATGATGATGGTGATGATGATGATGATGATGGTGATGATGGTGATGATGGTGATGATGATGATGGTGATGATGATGATGATGATGATGATGATGATGGTGATGATGATAATGAAGATGATGATGATGATGATGACTATACCAAGCTGCCCTTTCTATCCATCTCTCTATCCTTCCAGATAATGTCAACGTTCTCTCTGATGAATCTGGTGTCTTCTTCTCCCCGGGCTATCCCTCCATCTACTCGGTCGATGTCTCGGTGGAGTTCGCCGTCAGGGTCGATCCTCGCCAGCTTCTTGTGATCACCTTCCATGACTTCCAGCTGGAGAGAGATGACCACGACGCCCCCCTGCCCATCCAAATCGTCCGGAGGAGCACCCTCAACGAGTACCAGGATCACTATGGTGACCCTTATACCAGCTGTGTGGACTATGTTAAGGTAAGGTGTCTCAAATATTCTTATATCCAAGATGATTTAAAGTGGAACCTGCATGCTGAAGAAATTGTGACAAAAGCATCTCGAAAACTGTACACCCTCTGTATCCTTAAAAAGTGCAAGACCCCCATTGAAGACATGGTAACAGTGTACTCCTGTTATATCAGACCGGTTCTTGAGTATGCATGTCCAGTATGGCATACGTCCTTGACAGAAGTTCAGACCAGTAAAATTGAATTTGTTCAAAAAAGAGCTCTTCGAATCATCTTGGGTGCTAACTACACTAACTACGATAAGGCTCTTGAAGTGTGTAAACTTCCAGCTCTAAGTTCTCGCCGAGATGCACTCCTTCAGAGCTTTGGCGCTGGAGTCTTGCGTTCGGCAAAGCACAGACATCTACTTCCACCAACAAAAGCAAGCACTCTCACCAGACAACTACGTAACACATCCGGTTTATGTACCATTAAATGCAATACAGAACGGTTTCGCAAATCAACAATCCCCTATCTGGCACGCACATTGAAAGCTTAGAATAAAAGGAATAAATTTAATAAACCTCAAATCTATCATACATGTATAATTCCCTGTCTCCTTTAATTTCTTGTCCAAACATTATACTTATTTACATCTCGCCTGTCTTTGCAGAATGCATGATTCCGGTGCTGGAGCTAAGAAGGAGTGCATCAGCAAAACAAACAAACAAACAAACAAACAAACATTCAGCAAAAATTCACAGAAACACGTTAAAACTTGAAATAGGTATTTTTTTTTTGTCAAATGTTATTTTATGGATGTAATTACTACTATCATATATGAAACGTATATTTCAGTCAATTTCACTTTCACTTTATTTGGGCCTGGTTTGTTTCCGTTTAGTTTCGTTATAAATACCCATTGATACATGTTTTTGTATATTTTTGTATATGTTATATCCCTTGTACTTGTTGTATGTAAAATTGATTTTTGTTGTTGTTTATGCATGAATATTCAATATTGAACTTGCCCACTTAATGTAGACTTTTGTAAACTGATGCTTTCAGCCTGTGCTGCTAATCAGTCTTTTATATACCAATTAATAAAAAAAAATAAAAAAATAAAAAAAATATGTATTAAAGGGTATATACTGTACTGGGAAGGCAAAAAAGCCTTCAAAAGGTAATTGTTAGCAATCTCCTTGCCAATAGTCTTAAATTCATGGTACTGTCAATTTTAGAAGCTTGCTAAAAGTTATTTGCCCTCAAATGATGTACATTTGGAGCAATGAGTGATTAAATCACAAATCCTCAAAGAGGATTTAAATATTAATCATTAATTACTCCAAATGTAGATCATTTGAGGGAAATATCTTTCAGCAAGTTTCTAAAATGGACAGTACCATGAATTTAAGACCATTGGCAAGATGAATACTCATGATCACCTTTTGAAGGCTTTTTGCCTTCCCAGTACTGTATATGCCCTTTAAGGTGTCCCAACTCTAGCTGTATGGACCATGTAGGTGTAAGATGGATCATGTAAGGTATGTTAAATAAGCCCCTCAAGAAAGTTTGGAAAGTTTTTTGAGCCCCCTATTTCTCATTTATTTGATACCCGTTTGTATCATGTTATGAATCAATCCATTAGCTACTATCCTCTGTAAAATTACCACTTGTGTAACAATTGTTTGCTTCATAGCGGAGTAGGTTGTGTGGACAATGCTATGGCAAGGTGTCCCAAATAAACTCTAATAAACTCAAATAAAGTCCTCAGTGGTCATTGTATTTTGAATCAATTATCTAATACAATCTTTAGGTCCAAACTTGTTCAAAAGTTGAGATCACCTTAGATATTCCAAGGGTTATTTCAAGAATGATAATTGCTGAAATGTCACCAAACCTCTTTCAATAAAAATTAACATCCTTTGACTGCATGATGCCTACATTTCAGTATGATTTCAGTTGTAATTTAGTCTTTGTTATTTATGAAAAGTGTTTAAAAAATTTTAACACCGAGTACAAAGATAGATACCTATGCATAGAGATGGAACTGATATTTGAGGTCAGAGCAAATACAAGTCCAAATTCATTCTTTTCCCCCTCTTAGATTCTGGATATTTTCTCAAACCATGAGGAGATTTACTGCGGTCGTATTCCAGTGTTTAGCTATATCTCACGGGGAAACGAGATCATGCTTCATTTCAAGACTGACGGTAGCATGCAGTACCGGGGCTTCAACGCCTCCTACCGAGCCATCTCGAGACGCGTCCCTACAGGTATGGTTGTGACTACACCTACGGTACAGTATACAAATATACCAAGCTGTGAGATTGTATAGTGGAAATTATCTATCTGAGGAGGGAGTGGCATAGAACTATTTTTTCCGAGGGGCGAAGCCCCCGAGGAAAAAATAGTAACTTATGCCAGTCCCTCCGAGGATGGATAATTTTCGATATACTTTCGAACTCAATGCGGTATATTTGTTTTATATCCCTTTTGTAAAACAATAACAGAACAAAAATAGTCGCCTTTTTTTCTCTGTCTTGATACCGCGGTTCATCCCAGGTAAATGCGCAACACGCCGCGCACTGCATTCACTGCGCACTATTTTACGCTTGCTCAGGTAGAGAGCATGTGCAGTAGTCCCAAGGAAGAAAATAGTAAATAGAGCATGCGCAGTCCTCCCCAGGAAAAAATAGTGAAAATTATCCAGAGCTCTTCGAGCATCAATTGACCAATCACGTTCATAGAATACTCATGAATATTCATAGAAGGGATATAATAAACAATAAACCAGTTTGAAGTTGCAATCTGCACATGAACAGATCATTGCTAGTAGAAAATGACCTTAGTTCAATAGCACTACTCAGAGAATAAAATGGAAATTCATTGGATAGTCCACCACATTTCAACTATTGTCATGCAGATATAACAGCTATTCAGCTCTGAGAAGGTAGTGAAGAACATCCCACCATGTGCTTCTGCTTCTATTGTTCCGAGCACACTGTAAAATATCTTTACATCCATCATCCAACACAGCTTTGTGAACAAATCCCAGTCTGCAGTCTAGTAGTATTTATTCAGTGGATTGTCCGACCATGGTGTAACTACGAACTGGTCTATTGGTGATATTTGTAAAGTCTATGCACATTTTTTAAAAAGATAGGTTCGGTAAATCCAGAGCATGTCAAAGCTTTGCTCGACCAACAATTAATAGATTCATAGTGCATATGCACAAAAAACAACGATACCACTTATGGTATCTATGTTACCAATGGCAACTTATGAATGGCAACCTTGAATTTGATTGGCTGTTGCCGATATTACCATAGTTACCATTTCCCCCCTTCAGACTGGGAGATTGTCTACAGAGTGGCCCGGGGTGGGGAGACGGCCGCGGTCGATAAATTCCTCTTCCAAGACCGGGGCTACAACCAGTACAATCCCAGCGCTCGGGCCACTACCTTGACCAGGTCAAGAAACACTTACAAGCATGAGGACGTCACAATCTGGGAGGACATCGGCGTGAGGAAGGTCAGCAGTTTGATTTTGGCACCAGGTGCCATAGACTTCAGTGCCTTAATGTGCTGATTCGCTGATTTTTTTTGCAAACGACAGTGTCAGGCACGCTGTCCGGCATGACGTCACAATGGTTTTTGTTTGCCTTTTTCAACTTGAATACAATAACCAATTGCGTGCAATACACATACGCAATGCGCTATAAGCACTTTGTGATACAAGTCTGCAGTACGTGTAATCCAATGCTAACATGCTTTGTTGATTGATGAAAAAAGGGTAGGGGCTTTTTCTGTAGAAATCTTATTGAATTGTGAGCTTGAAATATCTCGTGGTTATCCATCACTAATGTATTTGTTATATAAAACAAAATAGATACGGCTCTGGTAAACAATAGGCCCGTGGTGATCTCAAAACAGTGCAATAATGCAATAATTTCTAACTCAAAATAAAAATCCAATGGTCAAATGTATATAAAGATGGTTACTATGTACATGGATATTTTCTTGCTTACATAGATAGAAATTGAATTTTGATCTCAAAACAGTGCAATAATCCCTCTTACTTCGCCCTTGTAATAATAGTAATGATTTGAGATCACCTAGTGACTTCCGTGCCAACCTTATAGAGCAGTCTCTACATGTCTTTGTATACTAGGCATACAAAGACATCTGTGGATCGACATAGTTATAGAGGAGACATCAAATTGCTAAACTTGGCAACAGAATACTTCAAATTTCTTGAACTCAAAATAAAAATCCAATGATCAAATGTAGATAAAGATGGTTACTACATGTACATGGATATTTTCTTGCTTACATAGATAGAAATTCAATTAATCAGTTGATTATTCTCAAACGTTGTGCAAAATTGAATCAAGGCATGGAAATGAATTAACAAACTGTAACATCCAGAGGTTAAAATTATGATATCAGTAGCAACTATACAAACCATATGAGGTAATTCTGACGAAACTTGCTACCCAAATTTTCTATCTACCACAGAAAGTGAATAGTTTTTAAAGTTAATGTTAGGGGTATTTTTATGCCTTGAAGCTAATTAGCATTGATGCGAAGGCATATTTTGCAACAACCTGCAATTCAATTGCTCTAGTTTTGATTGTGGTATTGTGTGGCTGGCCGCCCATCAATACATGCATGTTTCAGGAGGCTTCTTCTTCTTCTAGTATAGTACAGCTCACCTTCTGGTGTATTACGTACTGTTACAGGTCCTTATAGAGTACAAAAAAAGAGTTAAGTCATATGAGCATGTAGTCAAGACAACTGCTTCTAAACTATGTGGATTTAGCAAACAACGGTGATCATAGCAGGATTTCTAAATGAGAGTGCCCGACACTAGAATCTCAAAAGAAAAAAGGGTGGGAACTAAGAAGGTTTTGGAGGTTGAGATCTCAACTACAAAAAAGAAAGTGGGGTTTTGGAGGTTTAACCCCCCCCCCCCACCCTCCCTTTCCTCCCTTGTAGTCTCAAAAGAAGAAAATGTTGGTAGTAAGTGGGGTTTGGAAGGCTGAAATCAATAAGTTTCAATCTTAGCCAGAGTAATAGATAAAGTAACATCTTGGCCCAGCAACACAAAGATTTGCAATCAATCTCAAAATGGTAATGGCCAATCAACATCATGGTTGCATGCGATTCTCTTACAAAAGACTGACCAGTAACCAATCAGAATTTGTCTTTCAAATTTTCAATTGATCGCAAATCTTTGTGTTATACATGGCCCTGGTGCAAGAGTTTATCACCATGGAGTTGATAAAGAACCAGAAACCTGCATAACAATGGACATGACAACACCACTTCTGTACTCTATGCTTCTTGTCTCTCTCTGTTTCCCAGGTGAAAATCGACGTCTACTCCCAAGGCAGCATCCAAGCCACCTTTCGTTTCCAGGGTGAGGGGTCATCGCTAAGCGACTGGTTTGACTGCGAGAGGATGACGTACAGTGGCTATGGTGACCTAAACAGGATTGAATGCGATCGACTCGTCTTTGCACTGCAAGAATCAGAGGGCGACACCCAGGAGTTTGAGATTGCGTAAGTTTATTTTTGGAGGAGCAATGCCCACATTGCGCGCTGACAGGGACAATACGATTATGAATATAGACTACGGTATGGTTAGAGCGTTTCAAATAAACACAAGGATATTTTTTCCCTTTTCCTGAAAATGTTTCGGTCTAGTTCGATAGACAAACACTCCAAAAGAATCTTATTCCGAAGCGAGAGATGTGCATTTCCGAAAAGATGATTTATTGAAATACAAATTCTCCCATACCGAGGTGGTGTAGTGAAGTAGAAGAAGTAGATAGAATACAATTGGAGGCTTTAAACAAGTTGAGACTGGTCTTGGATCGAAAGAACAAAGATATATGACTACGAGGTACTTTACGATGAGATACCTTCTTGGCGGCGATCAAATGTATACTGGTTTTCTTGGCTTTCTTGCAATAGTTTTATACCAAAGCCAAGGCTATCTGTACAAGTTACATACAGGTACTAGCAAAACAAGTGGCTGCAGATTTCTAAAGGGCCTTTGTTATGTTCCTCCTGGAACCAAGTTTATAGCTAAGATTAAAAGTCCGATGGCTGGAGTACAGACAATAGCAGCCTAGGGAGTGAATAGAAGCTGGCCGAGCCATTCCAATTAAGCTGTCTACTGTGAACAAGAGTACACGAATCATTGTAAAACTAACACAGAAAGCATGCACAGGTATATACTATTGGCCTACATACTGTATGTTACATGAAAAAGCTATGTACAAGGAGGAATATATACTTAATATATATATTACACAAATTAAACAACGAACAATAGGCTGTACTTAAAAAGAGATCTTCACTGCACACTGCTGCAGTGACATGGCTCCTTTAACTGCTTACAGGCAGTTATCAAGTAAAAAAAAAAATACATCGAATTACTTATGCCTATAAACTTGGAAACAAGTAACGAGTAATAATAATACTGATCATTCAACAACAAAAGCTCAGTAAAACTGTACTGAAATGCAACGACAATTTCAGGTGGATAATAACTTTTGGCAATTTCTACTTGTCCGAATTCATTTAAAACAATCTGAGTGAATAAAAGGGTACAGAATTAAGAGAAGTTTGAGAAAAAGAAATAGACAAAAAAAGGATTATGGAGGACAGAGAGAAGCGAAGAACAAATAAACAAAGCAAAATTAATGATTTCATTCCATTAAATCAATGTCCATTATCTTATGTTGGCTCTTTGATGGGGCCTCCCTCTAAATCTCTTCTGGTGACAGTAGAAGAACCAATTTGTGCACAGGCCTTTCCAATGTAATGGCCTGCTTCTGGCGTTTTCCTTGGCGGTCTAGAGCAGAGTCAGCCATGATGAGTTGGACCTTGCGTACGAGTCCGTCTGTCTGAATCTGGCGCTCCCAAACTCCGCCCTTGTGCGATGCGTGAGGTGGATTCATTTTGAACGGAATCCAATCAGTGCTACTCTGTACGAGATACTGCTGGATCTTTTCATGGTCCATCTGTTTCAAGGCATCTCGAAGTTCATTCTTGGCACCCACGAAAGCTGTTCCTCCGTCTGATCGAATTTGATGAACATGACCACGTCGATTCATGAATCTACGAAGACAGTTGATGAAGGAACTGGTGTCAAGGCTGTTTACAGATCCAAGGTGAACGGCTCTGGATGCCATGCAGGTGAACAGTGCTACATATCGTTTGACTGTGCTTCGTTTCTCAGTGATGGAGAATGGCCCAAAGTAGTCAACAGCACAGAAACTGAAAGGGGGAGCCTGTTCAAGTCTGTCTTTCGGTAAGTCTGCCATCTTCTGATTCTCGAGGGGGCCGCGAAGTCGCTTGCAGGTCACACACTTGGAGATGATGGACGAGACGACCGACGAGCCACCTATCACCCAATAGCCCGCCTGTCGAAGTTGATTGTGAGTTATTCCTCTGCCCATATGATTGACTTCTGCGTGGTGATGACGAATGAGAAGTGCCGTCAGATGAGCATCTCTGGGAACAATCACAGGGTGTCTCACATTGTCTGGGATGTTCGCTCTCTGGATACATCCTCCTACTCTGATGATTCCTTTGCCATCTACATAGGGATCTAAGCGATATAACGAGCTAGTGGACTTCATGTCATTGTTCCTCCTTTTCGCAGTTTGTCTGTTGCTGTTATCAGTCACATTGAGGTTAGTGAGAACTTGTAGCTCTTGATCGAAGTGATCTCTCTGGATACAGTGTAGAAGTTCGAGCTCAGCTTCATGTAGATCGGCAACACTGAAAGTGATTCTTGAAACTGGTCTTGTCACTGATGGAGATCCTTTCAGCTTGACTTCTCTTATTTGTAGATGACGCTTGAATTTCAAACACATGGCCATCGCTTGCCTGGCTTGGTTCCAGCTAGAAAGATGCGACAGTCGACTTGTATCGCAGTTGTTGTGGGGTCGTGTTCTAGTAGAGAAACATGTCGGTTTCTTCACCTCAGGGTCGGCTTCTTCAACGGTGAGTTGAAATGGCTCAGGGGTATGAAATGGTCCTTTCTCATGTAGGAACTTTGGACCTACTAGCCAGATCTTACTGTCAAGGAGCTCCTTTGCTGTAAGACCTCGAGAGGCATCATCTACTGGATTCGATGAGGTGTCTACGTAGTGCCAAGATGCAGGGTCAGATTCATTGCGTATTTGCTGTACCCGATTCGCCACGTAGACATGAAACCTTCTGGACTCGTTGCTAACATACCCCAACACGATCTTGCTGTCAGTCCAGAAGTATTCACGAATCTCTTGGTATGACAGTTCCTTCCGAAGAAATGCACTCATCTTGGCTGAGATGACAGCGGCAGCTAGTTCAAGTCTTGGAATTGTCTGCTCCTTGAAAGGGGTAACTCTTGACTTAGCGATGACGAGTGAGCACGATACGTCACCATCCTCATTCAGTACACGAAGGTATGTGCACTGACCGTACCCACTCTGGTTAACATCTGAGAAGTGATGCAGCTCAGCATGCTTCATTGCTCCGAAGTTGGGAGGCTTGAAGCAGCGTGGAAGTTTGAGTTTTCGAGTTCAGCTATCTCCATCCTCCATTTTTCCCACTGTGGTCTGATGTCGTCGGGTATTGGGCTATCCCAATCGAGTTTGCTCCGACAGAAGCTCTACAAGATCTGTTTACCTCGAAGCGTCACTGGACTAGCAAAGCCATTGGGATCATATATCGAGAAGACGGTCGACAGGATATCTCTTCTGGTGAATGGTTGATCACGAAGCTCAATACGAAAATGGAGACTGTCACTCTCCACACACCAGACGACACCTAGGGCACGCTTCATGGGCAGGGGACGACGTCGAGGTTCACATCAGCCATGCCTCTGGACATGTCGTCTGTCGAGAAGTCTTGCAGAACTTCCTTCTTGTTTGACATGATTTTGTGTAGTTGGAGCCCAGCTCTTGCACAAATTCCTTGCGCTGACTTCAGGAGTGCTACAGCTGCTTTGGAGGTTGGAACTGATTTCAGCCCTTCATCGACGTAGAACTCCTTGCGAATGTAGTCAGCTGCTTCCTTTCCGAATTAAACAAATTAAACAACAAACAGTAGGCTAGATTTTAGTGAAAGGGCTTTCTGGGGTAATTTCAATTTACAAAGAAATTTGTAGGCTGTACTTAAAGAGAGATCTTCACTGCACACTGCTGCAGTGACACTAGGTGTTCTCTAGCTGGCATTGCGAAACCTAGGGGAAAGTCCCAACTTCTTGATTGTGATTGGCTTTTCATAAATAAAACACCACTATCCATTGGTTAGGAAATGCGCACTGGGCGTGGTCAAACATGAACTAATTTGCATTAAGAGCATCCTAGGAGGACATTCTAGATTACCAATTTAGGTTCTCCTAGGCGCATCATAACTTCAGGAGTAAGAAGAAAACTCAAGAGGAAATTGGGAATACCACCCCCATCTTTAACCCATCTGATGCCAGGCTAGATCCTGTCTATAGGATTTGTGTGCATTAATGGTTTCAAGATGCAACAGTATCGCATACAGAGTTAAAGGTGCCGCCATCTTTCTTTGACTGCAGCACTGTGATGAATGCCACAATTGATTGTGATGATGATGAGGATCGTCGGGTGTGGCTCGACCTTCAAGACGTTAACTCTCCGAGGAACTGCACGTACGAGGCTCCAGAGAACAGGAATGGAGAGGTGGAGATAATCAACTCGATCATCTTCATCAGCAGTGCGTCAACAGGTGGAGAGTCTGCAACAGGTAGCAGTGGTGGTGGTGGTGGTCAATGGTGGGAGTGGTGGAGGTGGTCAATGGTAGGAGTGGTAGAGGTGGTGGTGGTAGTGGTGGTGGTAGAAGGTAGCAGTGGTAGTGGTGATGGGGGTGGTGATCATTGGTAGGAGTGGTAGAGATGGTGGTGGTGGTGGTCCAAGGTAATAGTGGTAGCGGTGGTGGTAGTGATCATTGCTAGGAGTGGTAGAGATGGTGGTGGTGGTGGTCCAAGGTAGCAGTGGTAGCGGTGGTGGTAGTGATCATTGGTAGAAGTGGTAGTGGTGGTGGTGGTGGTGGTGGTGGTGGTGATTATTGGTAGGAGTGGTAGAGATGGTGGTGGTGGTGATCATTGGTAGGAGTGGTAGAGGTGGTGGTGGTGGTGGTGGTGATCATTGGTAGGAGTGGTAGAGGTGGTGGTGGTGGTGGTGGTGATCATTGCTAGGAGTGGTAGAGATGGTGGTGGTGGTGGTCCAAGGTAGCAGTGGTAGCGGTGGTGGTAGTGATCATTGGTAGAAGTGGTAGTGGTGGTGGTGGTGGTGGTGGTGGTGGTGGTGGTGATTATTGGTAGGAGTGGTAGAGATGGTGGTGGTGGTGATCATTGGTAGGAGTGGCAGTGGTGGTGGTGGTGGTGGTGGTGTTGGTGGTGATGGTGATCATTGGTAGGAGTGGTAGAGGTGGTGGTGGTGGCGGTGTTGAATATTGGTAGGAGTGGTAGCATTGGGGGGGGGGGGGGGTGACAAAGGGATCCCATGTTACCTGAAGTTAACCAAACTTGAGTTATGATTGCCCTTGTGAACGACCAATAAGAACTGGAAATGGCTAACCAGTAATGTTTTATAATTCTTACCCATAGGTGCCAACATCGCAGAGGCCCAGGTGTTTACAATCTGGATCCAAAGAGGTGAGAAAACAATATGAAAATCCTGATTTTTTTTGTTGTTGTCATATCATGAACAATAAATAGTCAAACCGGTTTTAAAGACCATCTGTCTCGGAAGATCTCCTTTTCTGCTTCCCTCGGAGTGGTCTGCATCAGGTACACTGTTAGTTTTATGTTTTTAGAAGCATAATTTTCCCAGCGTAGCCCCTTCAGTGGTTAAACACTGTTTTACCCTGTTTGACATTGTGACATTTTATACATGGTATAAATTAAATAACAACAAATAACATGCACAGTTCAGTGACAAATTAACATCATGGAATTTGCATTATTTGGGCGAAATGTAAACAAAAATGGTGTCATGTAGTCCCATATATGGAAGAGTCCTGTTAAATTTCAGAACAAATTGTAACAAAATGATTGTTTAACAAAAGATTAATGTTAACAGATAAAGAAGATTGATATTCTCTCAATACTGTTTTCTTTATAGATTGTGACGAGAGGGTGGCGCCAGAGCGTGGAGACCAAGTGTTGATATCCTCCAGCGGACACGGTAGCCGTGACTACCAGAATAATGAATACTGCGACATCTACATGACGTCCCACCCGTTCAGTCGGCTCGTGGTGGAGTTCTCTGATTTTGAGTTGGAGGAGGATGAGTGTCTGGCTAACGACCATGTCCAGGTATTGTTATGTAGCAGTTCTTCTACTTTTTTAATCCTTTTTAATCTTTATCTTTTCCCCACTTCCTTACCACCCAGTAGAATCTCAAGTGTTTACTCCTCCTAATTAAGGGATAGTTTATGTGGCTGCCCTAAACCAAACAGACCACACAGACCCTCATTATCCTGACCACTTACTAACAACTTTAATAGCTTCTTTGTTCAAGTTCTAGTCACCTACTCTTTCCTTTCATACTCTGATGGACATGTTATTATGGACCAATCAGAGCTTGCTTCTATATTCTAATTCTACTTGTTAACGCCCCCAAACCTCATTAAGATGGAACTTGAGGTCCATGCTTCACCCCAACAATTCTTTGTTGGGGGACTTGAACTTCTACTTTTACCCCCCACCAGACAACACATATTACTGATTCTCGTATCCATAATTAACTTGTACATGTACCTTTTGTACTGAGTTTGGGACTTATAACGATCCCAACACAACAGTATGTTTCCCTGGGCCAGACCAGTGGCAGATCCAGGCCAAAGAGGGGTGTGGCCCCCCTCCCCCCCCCCCCCCCCCTTGGAATCTCAAAAGAAAAAAGGTGGGAACTAAGTGGGTTTTGGAGGTTGAAATCCCCTCTTGAGATCTCCACAACAAAAAAGAAAGTGGGTAACACATTGGGCTTTTGGAGCTTTACCCCCCCCCCCTTCCCCTTCCTCCCTTGTGGTCTCAAAAGAAGAAAATATTGGTAGTAAGTGGGGTTTTGGGAGGCTGAAATCAATAAGTTTCACTCTTAGCCAGAGTGATAGATGAAGTAACATCTTGGCCCAGTAACACAAAGATTTGCAATCAATCGCAAAATGGTAATGGCCAATCAACATCATGTTTGCATGCGATTCTCTTACAAAAGACTGACCAGTAACCAATCAGAATTTGTCTTTCAAATTTTCAATTGATCGCAAATCTTTGTGTTATATATGGACCTGGTGCAAGAGTTTATCACCATGGAGTTGATAAAGTGAAAGATGGTTCAAGGAGTGTTTGTCTCTGCCCCCACTGCACACTGCAGATAGAAAACGCTGATACCGGAACGACCCAAACCTTCTGCGGCAGACAGCACCAAGTCCTCTGGACAACCACTGCGAATGCTGCCATCTTGAGGTTCCGAACAGACAGTGTGGTGACCTACAACGGCTGGGGTGCCTCTGTGACGGCTGAACGTAGGAACTTGGAAGGTAAGAAAAGAGTACAATGGACATCAGTTTCATTCATAATTTTATCCCAAGATTTTCAAGATTCAAGATTCAAGATGATTTATTGTCATGTATAAAAATACACAAAATTTGCTTTCGGGCATAAAAGTTACAAACAAAAATTGCATTTCTTTGCAAAACTCCATGAAGTCTGAGATAGGATGTATCTATGGTAAGATAAAGGCGATTTACATTTACATATGGACGTCACAACCATGAAATGGTCACTGAGACTGATTGGTGCTACATCACAGAATTCAACCAAGTTGACATTGGAAGAATAATAGATCAATACTTGTACATGTTACAGGTGTTATTCTCATCGGTCTAGAAACAAACTGATATGCAAACCTTATTTTTTAGCAAGATCTATTAATTTCTTGGTTGGTCCTGACAGGACACTCTTAGTTACATCAAAATTGAGATTCCCAATGACAACATAATCAAGTAATTTTGCATCTTAATATTGTAACACATTTTCAAATTCGGTGGAACATTTCATCGGGGAAACCGCTGGTCGATACCAAACAATATATAAAGTCTATTTTAACACAATGTAGCTCGATGGTCATCTACTAGCTCATCAACGAAAAATATTATGTTTATAAAGCAAAATACCACACCCTTTCTATTTGTATCCAAGCATACATGTATGATTTGATAACCATCTATTGATATTTCAGGATCATTGATAGTCTTGTTTCGCACAAAGTTATCATATCAATGCTATTTTGGAGTAATATATTCTGTATCTCTTCAAAATTCTTTTACAATGAACAGACATTTAAGTGACACATTTTCAAATCACGGGTGGTCACGAACTTGGCCAAACAAAGTTTGTTGATCCCTGGTCAGATGTTCGGTGATGAAGATCTTACTTTGCGTAGCTTCGTGCGAGAGCGGTAGACCTGGCCCCTCATGTTGTATCGCGTAAACTTCACAAGTAGAGGTTTCAGTCCTTGCGATGCTTCGTATCTTCTCTGGTAGAGTTAATGAGACCGGTCGATGTCGCTCGGGTGGAGTTCAATCCCCAACTTCTCTCGGACGAGGGCCAGGGTCATGTCATCGGTGTTTTCACTAGCTGTCTCTGGTAGGTCGTGAATCCGGAGGCAGTTTCTTCGGGTGTAAGCTTTCAGCTCCTCGATCTGGGACAATGTAACCGCCATTTTATGCTGCAGATCATGAAGCTATTTCTCTAGTTTTTCAATCAAAGTCAACTTCGATTGAAGATCATGGTCTAGTGATTCGTAGACGCGTTGAGTGACCGAGTCTAAAATGGCTTCAGAGACGGCTTATGTGTTAACGTCAACCACCTCAGGGGAACAAAGGACCTCGACAATGTAACTTTTGTAGAGTTCTGCTGAACTAGTCAAGGTCAATTTGTCCCTGAAGTAGGCAATACGCTTGACTGACCACCAGGGCTTGATGGGTGTTCTCCTTCGAGTTCCGGGCCGGCTGCCCCACGGCTCGGAGTCAGGCCAGGGTTTCCCAAGTTGCTATTTCCAGCCTTCATTTTTGAGGTTCTAGGATTACCTCTAGTCGCCATGCCGAAGTCCTGAATCTGGTATATATGATGCTATCCTATCGATGGTGTCACAACATTGTGGGGTTCTTCATTCCAGTAGACGAAGAATAAAAATCGGAACTACTGTTTATGTAGTTTCAAGGATGAAACTTTAATCATAAGGAATGCATGAAAATCAGATTTTAATGAAACGCAATAACATACTCATATCAATTGAATTGAACAGTGAAATGTTGCCTCCAATGCAATAATCTTTAAATAGGAATGAGGATGGAAAAACAATCAAATATTTTCTGATTGACTCCTGTCTACTAGTCATATATATATTAAAAGTAATTAATTAAATTACGGGTTTACATCAAACTATCTTCGGTACAGATATCAAAACCTGGATATGGCCAATTGATAATGTTCAGTTCAGTGTGCAGCGTCAATGCAACCCGGTTGCCTTGACGACTCGATAATGATAACGTTGATTTTTGAAGCGCGAGTTCATCAAAAGACCCGCTGTCGAGGTTACACGGTAGGACATCGATGCCCAAGCTGAGGTAGTTGCAGTTGCGATCCTCGATTCTTAGCGACGTCGATGAGGGAGATCAGGAAACCAAACAGTCACCGTCCGGTTTTGGTGCAAGGGCACGTGATGGCTGAACCCTAGATTACGGAGTTATTTTGAAGAATTGAAGACCCTGTTGCCTGCCTTCCGGAGGAATTTGTGTCCACATGATGGCCGTCTGCACTTCCCGCTCATGACAGCAGAAACAGTGGCAGCTCGAGTTGGGGCGGGTACACTCACTCTCATACAGCAAGTCCCCAGACTTTCCCCGACTCTCTCCCGCACACAGGACTCCTCCCCGTGGGTGACAAAACAGGTCTTTCATCAATCACGACAAAATAGCTTCTCACACCACTCCCTCAAACTCATGTACTCTCTGACCCTCGTTCCATCATACCAAAACAAAATCCACCAATCATGTTCTCCCATATGTGCTCACGTCACTTACTATTACATAACACCCATAGTGCAAAATCAGGCAAACTGAAAAAGCGTGGGTAACCAATTAGGCACGGCTCCTAGATGCGAAAAGGATAGACAAAAGAATTAAAAATGCGATGCATTCAGTGCGCCACAGAGCCTAGGTTACCTGTATTAAACATATGGTATAAGGGCTTTTGGAAGATAGTTGAATTAACTCGGCCATGTGGTGTTTAAAGCTATTACAAAAGAAACACATTACTGAGCAACGTAGCTTCCATTGCCAGTCAGTTAACCTTTGTAACTTGGCTTACATTTTATTTTTGCAGATGGTGTTCTTCTGCATAATCACTGACAATGTCCCGAATTAGTATATGTGAGATATAATATTATGTCAGTTTTCTTGGAGAAAACAAACAAATGTGTGTGCAGAGAGTCGAAGTCGATCATGAAGGTGGAGGGTGAAGGTTTTTCTGGACATTCCTTTTAGGTTTCATTTCATTTCAAAGGTTATTTAAGATGGCATTGAAAATGCATCTTTTTCTGATTCATCAAAATAACAAAGGATTCTTCCCAAATAAAACTAGAATAAATTATGTAGGAAGTTAATAATCTGGTACTTGTATCATTTTGAAGGTGGTTATAAAGATGATAACATTAAGAATGGCTATACATTGCTAGAAATTCTATGAAATTTCTATGCTTTCTTTCAGACTGTTCATCTGTGACCTATCACCCCACTGGGAATCTGACCAATCCTGAGCACCCAAACAGCCTCCAGGAGTACCGTTACTATGGTTGCGAGTACATTGTACACGCCCATCCAAAGGACCGCGTTGTCTTCTCGTTCTCCTCGTTCATCTTCCAGACAGAGAACCCTCCAGAAATGCAGGTGGGAAGTCGTTCACACTGACCAACCAGTCCAGAGTTTGGAGGGACGAGTGGACTATCCCTTTAATAGATTTGTAAAAGATGCATCTAATATTGAATACCTTTTTTCCCTTTAAGCAGCCTGCTCTTAATAAGTTCCTTAACCCTTGACATGTCATGTGTGCATTTTTGCACAAATAATGCACACATATCCCATAGAGCAGTACTTCGTCAAGAACACAAAGGGTTAATCTCCATACAAAATGGGGCTTTGATACAACCTTTTTTGGGGGGACCGAAATATTGGGCAGGGGTGTTAAAGTGATCCCCACCTCCCAGTCAGAACATGCTCTCAAAAAGCCCAGTCAGATTAGGGCTAAGCACAGGTGAAACGGGTATCAGGGACACATTGGTCTGAACTACCTAGGGGGCTAGAAAGGGGGTAGAGAAAGGGGTAGAGAGGGAGGGGGGGGGGGGGGTATAGAGGGGGATAGATGGGGGGGGCACTATAACCTGGGTTTAAATGTGACAACTACCTCCTGGGCCATGTTGCATATAGTTTTCCAATTATTGTTACTTACCACCAATGATAACTACAATGGCAACAGGTGCAATGATGAGAGTTCATTGGCTGTTGCCATGGTAGTTACCATTGACAGTAAGTAACAATAATTGAAAAACTGTATGCAACATGGCCCTGGAGGGTGTTTCACCTAGCTGTTCGTAAGTTACGAATGACTTTACGAATGACTGGTGATCCCTTGTGCTAAATGCGATACCACACTTTGTCCATTGAGAATCTGATTTAGCGCAAGAAGGGATCACCAGTCGTTCGTAACTGACGAACAGCTTGGTGAAACTCACCCCTGGTGTGTGTAACACACAGCTTTAGATTCCATATGCATTGCTCTCAATGCTCAATGGAATTGACTTTTGGACTTCTCTTTGCTCTCATTCCCAATGCTAGATTGACCCTCGGACCAGCAACCTGAACTTCATTGAGGTGTCTGGCCAGCTGTACCCGTTCTCCTGGACCTCTGATACCAACGAGCTGGCCGTTTCTTTCCACGCCCCCCTCCCCTACCGTACCTACATCCTCTTTGAGGCCAGCTACCGCACCCTAGAGGCACCCCAACCAGCCAGTAAGTTTCAATTCATTTATCCAAGACCATCTTATGGGAAGAATTCCTTCCCAGGACGAAAAACCAGTAGAAACCAGTAGACAAAAAACCATTAGAATCTCTACTGGTTTCTACTGGAAATTTTCTACTGGTTTGAATATGGAAAGTGAAATGATTTCCAGTAGAAACCATTAGAAAAATTCCAGTAGAATACCAGTAGAAACCATTAGAAATCTCTACTGGATCCAATACAAGACCAATAGAAGACCAGTAGAATACCAGTAGAAACCAGTAGGAATCTGTACTGGATCCAATAGAAGACCAGTAGAAACCAGTAGGAATCTCTACTGGATCCAATAGAGCTTCCTACTGGTTTCTACTGGAATTTTTCTACTGGTTTGAATATGAAAGTGAAATGATTTCCAGTAGAAACCATTAGAAAATGCCAGTAGAATACCAGTAGAAACCAGTAGGAATCTGTACCGGATCCAATAGAAGACCAGTAGAAACCAGTAGGAATCTCTACTGGATCCAATAGAGCTTCCTACTGGTTTCTACTGGAATTTTTCTGCTGGTTTGAATATGGAAAGTGCAATGATTTCCAGTAGAAACCATTAGAAAAATACCAGTAGAGTGCCAGTAGAAACCAGTAGCAATTTATCCGGGATCCATCAGAATACCAGTAGAAACCAGTAGAATACCTACTGGAGCCATCAGGAGACCAATAGGAATCAAAATTAAAAATATTGAGGAAACATCGATTTAAATTTATAATATGATACTCCGAATTATGGCACATTTCCTAATCGTTTTAACCTAATCCTATCCTATCCTATATTTATTCCTATTCTATCCTATACCTATCCTAATTACTACTCTTTCCTTCACAGACTTTTATATATATAGCAGTACGGTTATAAGGTTCATAAGATATTGGTTACTCTAACTTACATTTAAGAAGATCATTTTTGTTGTTGTTATCATTATTGTCTTCACTTAAGTAGGTGACATTCACTATTTTATGTTTAAACTTGAAATCATTACTTGGTAAAATTCCTTTTATCTGGTTAGGTGGAGGTTATCTATTTAAAAGTACAAAATTAAGACACGTAAATACATGCATGAATATTCATGAGCTTCTCTATTTCTGTTGGTTTCTATTGGTTTCTACTGGTCTCTAATGGTTTCTACTGGTTTGACTTAGTATTTTTCACACTCCTTTTCAAACCATTAGATCTCACTGGTTTCTATTGGTTTATACTGGTTTGACTTTGTATTTTTCATACTCCTTTTCCAAACATTATATCTCAATAGTTTCTATTGGTTTCTACTGATCTCCAATACCAGGAGAATTCACTGGTCTCTAATGGTTTCTACTGGTTTGACTTTGTATTTTTCACACTCCTTTTCAAACCATTAGATCTCACTGGTTTCTATTGTTTTCTACTGGTTTGACTTTGAATTTTTGACACTCCTTTTCAAACCATTAGGTCTTCCTGGTTTCTATTGGTTTATACTGGTCTCCACCAGTAGAATTCACTGGTCTCTAATGGTTTCTACTGGTTTGACTCTGTATTTTTCACACTCCTTTTCAAACCATTAAGTTTCACTGGTCTCTAATGGTTTCTCCTGGTTTGACTTTGAATTTTTCACACTCCTTTTCAAAACATTATATCTCACTAGTTTCTATTAGTGTGAAAAAAACAAAGTCAAACCAATAGAAACCATTAGAGACCAGTGGATTCAAATGGTATTGAAGACCAGTAGAAACCAATAGATACCAGTGAGATCTAGTGGTTTGAGAAGGAGTGCGAAAAAACAAAGTCAAACCAGTAGAAACCATTAGGGACCAGTGGATTCTAATGGTATTGAAGACCAGTAGAAACCAATAGAAACCAGTGAGATCTAATGGTTTGAAAAGGAGTGTAAAAAAAAGTCAAAAACAGTAGAAACCAGTAGAGACCAGTGGATTATAATGGTAGTGAAGACCAGTAGAAACCAGTAGAAACCAGTGAGATCTAGTGGTTTGAGAAGGACTGTGAAAAAAAACAAAGTCAAACCAGTAGAAACCATTAGAGACCAGTGGATTCAAATGGTATTGAAGACCAGTAGAAACCAATAGAAACCAGTGAGAACTAATGGTTTGAAAAAGAGTGTAAAAAAACAAAGTCAAACCAGTAGAAACCATTAGAGACCAGCTAGTGGATTCCAATGGTAGTGAAGACCAGTAGAAACCAATAGAAACCAGTGAGATCTAATGGTTGAGAAGGAGTGTGAAAAAAACAAAGTCAAACCAGTAGAAACCATTAGAGACCAGTGGATTCTAATGGTTTCTACTGGTCTTCAATACCATTAAAATCCACTGGTTTCTAATGGTTTCTACTGGTTTGACTTTGTTTTTTTCACACTCCTTCTCAAACCATTAGATCTTACTGGTTTCTATTGGTTTCTACTGGTCTTCAACACATTAGACTCTACTGGTTTCTACTGGTTTCTACTGGTTTGATTTCGTAGTTCCTCTTCAGACCAGTAGACTCTACTGGACCAGTAGAAACCAGTAGACGGTCTCTACTGGTTTCTACTGGTTTCTATGGGAATTTCGACCTGGGTTTTGCAACAACCACCCAAAGTGAAAAAAATACATATTTTGCAGCTTAGAATAATACACTATATAGAGGTGGTTTCAGTGTTTTAATGATTGTTAAAGAAAATTAAAATATACAGGACACATGTGATTAGGGTATGTGCAATCCTGGTGTCCTAGGGTTAGTGTGAGGGTATAGGTTGGGGATACATCGAGTGACTGTCGCAAAAGGAACTCTTTCTCATCTTCCTTTTGTACAATGTCAACTACATGTAACTTCATATAGTAAATGCATGTAATGGATTAGCAACTGGCAAGCTGCCAGACCCCCACTATGAACATGTAGTCTTTTGTTATGCAGACAAAATTGCAAAGGGTCCTTTTTAACCTATTTACTACGGAAGCTATGGGAAGCTCTCTTATGGAGCAGAAGCATGGACCACAACTAAGAGGCTGGTGAGAAAACTTAAGAGTAACTGAAAGGGCTAGGAACGAATCATGATTGGTGTTGCAAAGAGGGACAAAGTTAGAAACCAGGGTTTGAGAAGGAAAACCAAAGTATGCCGGGACATAGGTTGGAAATTAAATCAAAGAAATGGAGGTGGGCTGGTCATCTGGCCAGGAGGAAAGATGATCGATGGACACATAAATTAACTGTCTGGACTGGCTAACACCAGAGGAAGAGGCAGGCAAAGTAGGAGGTGGATGGATGATATTAGAGAATATGGTGGTGTGACATGGAAACGAACGGCACAAAATCGATCAAAATGGAAAAATGATGAGGAGGCCTTTCTTCAGCAGTGGAGAGAAATAGGCCAGATAGATAGACTAAGGGAACCGTGTATTTCCAGTTCCCAAGATTTCTCGGACACGTTCCGGCTGTAGCTTGTTTTTAGCCTTGTTCTGTCATATTTGAATGTTGTTGATAAGCGCAAGCAGTAGTTGCATCGTTTAGCTACAGTTCAAGTTCATATTTGTGGAACTTCTTTGGAGAAAAGTAGAAGAGGAATTTTACTAAACACTATCCATCTCTGAAGGAAATGTGATACCACAGTACACGTTGCATGTGCTACCGGCATGTTTTTAGTAACAATGCAAAATAACCAGCGGACATGATGGCAGTGTTCTCAAGTAACCAGTTACACTCAATATTTACCTTTTGCTTATCAATGGGCACATGCACAGGACACAACTACAGTCTGTAGGTAACCCAAAATAATCTTGTTTCTGGCTGTGTACGCTGGTCTATAGTAAATGGTTTAAATTTGGTCGTGTAACAAAAGGCTTTGTCTTCCCTCTTGCCCAGCCTGCCAAGAATTCCACAATGCAGACTTTGGGGGCACGTTCAACTGGCCCATGGAGTCATTGGCCACAGGGCTGCAGAACTGCTACATCGTGGTCCGCACAGACCCAGATGAAAACAAGCGTATCCAGCTCATCTTCCGCAACCTCAAGATGCCTCAATCAGACTGCAACAGCTATGTCAATGTAAGTTGCATCCTGGATGGAACTTAAAAAAAAAAAAAACAATTATTTATTATGGTGTAGAGCATTACAAAACCAATGCTTCGTTGTATTGGGACTAGAATTGAATATCAATCATCTTGTTGTGAGGTCTCATACGTTCTGTAAATAGAGAAAAACATCGCACGGAAAATCGGCGCATCTATTTGTTTACCACATCCAGCTAGATCCAGCGATCTACTGTATCGCCTCAATAGTATCGCCTCAAGCGCACTCGCTCAAACTTTCATGATATAATGTGTACACATGCAGCTTGAGTGATGTAGGGCTGTATTCAATTACCGTACACAGTACCGGCGTTTTCATTATCCACCAATATTGAAAGTCACTCGCGATAGATTCTGTTTAAGATTTTGAAGTTGATATTTTATTCGCTACTTGTGCAGCTGAATTCTGCCGGTTTGGTACACATACACTATTACAAATAATGCCTGCTCGGTGTGCAGCTCCCCTTGGTGAATTTACTCATATCCAACAGTTTTACTGTTCAAGTTTCCAAGCTCTGATCAGCAACCTCACATTTACAAGAGTTAGGCGACTGCTTAGTCGAGTACTTGAGGCTGGGCTCTCCCCACCCTGAAGAAATCTCTACGTACCGTACGAGCTGAGCGGCATGCACTCAAACAACTGTTTGATATTTTCTTTCCTGGCTGCGATTAATTAGAGTATCGTACGTGAGATGGTATCGTTATCGGACAGAACTATTGAAATGTGATATTAAATGATTCCCTAGCAATGAAGATATGCGTTTTGTATGTTCATTCGAGATATATCTTTGATTAAGAGTAAAATTTCTGCCGGTGGTACCCTGTAAGGTTTCAATAAAGTTGCCAATGATGGCAAAATTATCATCAATGGTAAGTTTTATGCAACAGAGCCCTGGCATTATGCCTAGTGCCATGTTGCATATAGTTTTACAATTATTGTAACTTACCATCAATGGTAACTACTGTGGCATTAGGTGCAATCATGAGAGCTCAATGGCTGTTGCCATGGTAGTTACCATTGATGGAAAGCTACAATAATTGAAAACCTATATGCAACATGGCCCAGGTGGCTCAGGCTCTGTGATCAGTTCGAGTGCACCAAAACAGGACGCATAACTGCACATGCCATGGCCTTATCATTGATGGCAACTGTGCTATCAATAGCAACCGTCATGGAAACCTTGAATTTGATTGCCTGTTGAGCGATGTTTCCATGGTAGTTACCATTGATTATAGAGTTACCATACATGGAAAGTTTTCTGCAACGGGCACATTTTGGGCCCATGTTTGGGCCCCATAGAGTTCACAGCCCTCCCCCCCCCCCCCATCAATTCCAAACTATAGAAAACTAACAGATATACCTCTTACATAAACATCATGAACAGCAGCATGTACATAATCATTAATGTTGACCTGATATGGTCATACGATCATCAAATCAGCAAACGCTCTTTATGCATATTTTATTTAGCGCTGGCCAGCTGGCATCCCGGGACTGGTGAACCTATGAAGGTATAGCCCTAGGTGAAACGCACCTACCCGACACTGTGAAGGAAAGATAGGCTGTAAAAATAAGGAGTTACAAATTGCAGGTTGAAACAGTTTTAATTATGCTATAATAAATGCAAAGACAATAATAAGTCCCCCAAGGAGAATCTCGGAGCACTTTAAAAATGGTTGGGTAAAATTCTGTCTCCACTAAGTGGAAAATCATGGAGAAGAACCATTTCAAATAGACAGACGGACACACAACTTATTCTATGGATAAATGCACATTAATCTTGTTGAATTTGTCTTTGCCTTCCTCTCCATGTAGACGATTGATACGACCACCAGAAGGAGTGACATGTACTGCCAGAGGATCCGGCTGGCCTTCTCCTGGACATCGGATGCCAATGAGGTCAGAATGCAAGCTCATGACACTATGTGATTCTCAATATCGCAAGTAACTATAAAATATCACCATATGTAGCGCTGTTAGCTTTTCAGCCCAATCTGTTGACCTGTATACATGTACTTCTGGTCATATACAGTTGGACCTGAGATCAACGTCACAGCTGATTGCAATCTATTGCAGTCAGATTGCAGTCAATGTATGGGGTTGATCACTGTATGTGATCTCAGGCTCCACTGTAGTTCACATATACCATATTCCCTGCATGTAGTATTATGTGCTTTATGTGATGCCAACAAGATGAATTTCCCAATGGACCAATAAAATAGGTCTGAATCTGAAATTGAATAATCTGAATAATACTCCAATTGCCTTGTTCTGCCAGGTTGTGATCCAGTTCTTCCATGGACCGACCTTTGCCTTACACCAGGTGGAGGGCCAGTACAGGAGCAGAGAGAGGGTCAAACCTCAGGGTTAGTTCCTTAATTTTTTTCTTGAAATAATGTATATTTCGCGATGTTTTTAGTAAATCGCGAAGTTTGCAAATGAAGCGCAGACCGCAAAAATAACAAGCAAGCATTTTGATGTTTTTTATTAATTGTTGTATCCAGCATGCATACGCTCTGTCAATGTTATAACGTGCTACAAAAAGGTCAACTAATACCATCCACTGTAATTTAACAACCGCACTGTTCTTATTTTCATGAATTTTGTAAATGAGGCGCAGACCACAAAACTAATGAGTCATTTCGACATTTTTTATTGATTGTTGCAGCACTCATATGCTCTGTCAATGTTAGCTATAATGCGCTACAAAAAGGTCGACCTATAACATGTGCTGTAATTTTAACCACCACCCAAATATGATCGGTAGCTTAATAGGCGCAGTGCGTCTTTTAATGTGTTGTGACCTTTCTGACGTGTTTTGTTTCATTTTGTATTATTTTTCAAAATGGTCCGTGTTGTTGCAATTTACAAAAATATCTGTGTGCGAAATATACCACGTTTACAGTATCGCATCGTTTTCCTTGCGGTGACAAGCTCCAACAAATCTATTGTTGGCACAACCTGCCTACCCATTGCCAGCTGCTTGCACTGTAAGGAAAAGATGAATATTGAGTCTCTCTTGTCAACACGGGAGTAGGAATGGGTACAAGAAAAAAAATATACATTCTAGACATTCTTAGATCAACTACCTCCTTGCACCTTAAATGGCTGGTTGGCTACCTTGTATGGTAACTTGTAGTTCAAGTGCAAGTTCTAAACTTGATATGAAACATTTGAAACTTTTCCCGTTCTTTACTGAGTGTGCATGTATGCAGGGCTAGTTGTTTTCCACTCAAATACAAAGCAGCACGACTCCCACACAATCTGCTGTTCAGGCAATAGACAACAGGCTATGAATAAACTTCTTATACCTTTTATAGGACGTAATTAAGCCACTATACTTTGGTTACTTACAGTTCCTGACTGGACCAGGGATCACAAAATTAGAAAATCTAACCTTGAGCAAAGGGTGACAGAAATATTAGCGTTAATGTATGGTACATGTATTTGTGTTAAGGGGGCTTGCATTATTGCATTGTTCAGAAATGTTTTCCTTCTGTCTTTAGATGCCGTGGTGTTGACTGACCAAGCAGGCGGTTCCTTCTCCAGCCCAAACTACCCACTACCATACGAACGTGATGACAGGAAGGAGATCTTGTTACATGCCACGCCAGAACACCTCGTCATCGTGGTCTTCAAGGACTTCTCAATAGAAGGTAAAATTATGAAAGACTTGAAAAAATGCGCTCCTGCCTCTGTTCTTTTTATGCTTCATATTTGCATATTCTCAACTTCTCATTTGCCCTTTAACTTCTTTTTCATGACTCAGATTTTTCATGTTACTTGACTTCTCAATAGAAGGTAAAGCTATTGAGGACTTGGAAAGAATGCTCCTTTGTCTGAAATTTTCTTTTTCATGCTTCATATTTTTCATAGTTTACTGAATTTTTTTTCTTGTGTCTTTCTTCACTAGTTGGAATCTACAGATGGCCAATTCCACAGGTTTGGTTAAAGTTGTGTAGCATGAGTAACCAAAGCTTCTTCATTTGATTGAAAAAGTTTCTGTGATGAGGATATAATTGCGTGTCAGGGAAAGGTGGACTGTTTGCTTCCTAAATAATTATTGACATTATGTCTTTAAAACTATAACATAAAATAGAATACAGAAACTTTGGTTACTCATGTTACACGCCTTTAACCAAACCTGTGGAATTGCCCAGATGTCTCTTTCCACCTCATTGGTGATCTCCTCTCCCTCTTTCTCGTACCTGTCCCCATCCAACTTATCCACATCCTACTCCCATACTCTGTTCTTCTCTCTCCTACCTCTCCCTCCCTCTCATCTTCTCCTTCTCCCTCCTACTTCTCCCTCCCTCTCATTTTCTCCTTCTCCCTCCCTCTCATCTTCTCCTTCTCCCTCCTACCTGCTTTCCTTTCCCTCCCCTTTCTTAAAGTGTACAGTGTCCCAAATATACTTCACTTATCAGTTTACCCTGTCACACTATACTGCTCGGTATGCAACGCCATGAGATCTCAAGTTTCAAGCCTGGTTCATGGCACTTGTGATACTTTATCCACATTGCTGCTCTCCACCCCGGAGTATAAATGGGTACCTGGTAGGAGGTGAGCGATTGTGTGAATAATCTTGATCCAGTGCCAATATCATGCAGCGAACAAGGAATACTCCACAGAAAGTGGAGATGGTGCACATAGAGTGGAGCCTGAGATCAAATGCACAAAGATTGCAATCAAATGCAATCAGCTCCATACATTGACTGCAGTCTGTGTGCAATAGATTACAATCAGCTGTGACGTTGATCTCAGGCCCAACTGTATATGTGCGTGAAACATTCTTGTATCCAGTGACCAGAGGTGTGTTTGTAACATCCCTCTTAATTCAGTCCCTATACTGCCAAAGGGAAAGACCCTCCACACCATTAAAAAAAATGAAAATATGTAAAATAATCACAGCTGGACTTGACCACACCCATCTGTGTTGCTCCCCAGGTGCCATAGAAACCAGTAAGCTGGAGGAGGAGTCTCGGCGTCGGCGGCGACGGCGTAGTTCCTATGGCAACAAGCCAAGAGCATCTCACTTCTCGCGCATGTACAAGAGACAGCTCTCGGATGATCTGACCCTGCCTGAATGCCAGTACGACTTTGTCACGGTATGTGTTCGGTAACCCTTATCAGAGTTAACCCAGCCTACCTCAGATATCATGCTGCTCTAGAGGATTCTTATGTTTCACTGGTACAAGCAATTTGCAGGGTCATCATGAGACCATTTTCGGTATGGATGCAAGTCACGAACGTTAAGATCCTCCACATCTGGTCTTTTGCAAGTTCCGGTTTCAAAGAGATAGTGGGGAGAACGGGTCTTTGCACATGCGAGGCCAAATCTGTGGAATTCTCTTCCACAGTGTTTGAAATCCGTGACGTCAGTGACCACCTTCAAGGGCAACCTAAAGACATACCTGTATAATGGTGCTTTTTGACATACAAGTTCATACCTGTATTGTATTTTTTTTCTCTTTCTTTAATTTGCGCCTTGAGCATCTGATTAAGATGGAAAGTGCGCTATATAAATTCTATGTATTACTATTATGCACATACTTTCAAACGATACATTACTAATAGTTGCAGACCATGGTTATGTGTACATTTAGAAGATTTCAGAAATAGTGTTTGAAAAAAATGAAGCATTTATAAGGCTCCAAGCATTTATAAGGTTCAAGCTCAAACACTGTTTTGAAAAGAGGGGCAATTTAAAACTTTCTAGCTAGAAGAAAATCTTTTAAAAAAATGCAAATTAAATGTAATTTATTGTGTGATAGTTTGCATTTGATCAAAAGGCAAGTTTCAGGTGAAAATGGGTTAACACCTGGGATATCTCTTACTGCCTGTAGGTGGAAGATGTGATGGAGAACATAGAGACGCGGTACTGCGGTGACCAGCAGCCATTTGGCGTTGCTATGTCGGGCAATGAGGCCTTAATTCGCTTCCAGACGGACTTCTCAGTGGAGAAGAGAGGCTTTGATGCCCTCTATGCCTTTGAGCCAAGGCCAGCAGTGGCAGGTAAAACAGTTTTTGCTGACTTTTTTACATCAGGTTTAATATTCTGCCCTTCTCAGACAAAAGAAGCTTAGCAACTAACAAGAGGGAATTTTCTTGTAAATGAGCAAACTGCATTTGCATTCGATCAATGCAGCACTATGCAAGATTAAGTGTTTTCCTGTGTATTATGAATGAATGAATGAATGTTTTATAGGGCTATAGTTTCCATAAAATGACTTACTGCTATTCAGGAACTGTGAAGTACATATAGTTAAGGTCCACTTTCTGTGGAATACGTATGAGTCGTTATATATCCAAGAACTCTCAAGGAGTTTCACTTGTTTTTCAATTCTCCCTATCGCACATAGCTCTCTGAATCTGAATGCGTGTGGCACTCTAATTTTTTTACCTTTAATTCTGGGGATATGAACTTCCAGTTCACGAACATTTTATAGCCATCTTGGCTGTGTCTTTTCATTCTTTCATAGTCCATCCACAATCAATGTTGAGGTAGGCAAAAACATCGCTGTGAGTGATCGTTGGTATTTTTTTTCAAGTCCTTTGTTCATGTAACAACCCTTCCATTTTAATATTACAAGGATTACAAGGGTCGAAATGACAGATTCTGTGCGTTATTGCGAATTGAATACATACCAAACTCTTGCCGGAAGTATACGTCCCAAGAGTAATCGATCAGATATCGGTACCACGAGGTGATATCGCCTGATATCGGTTACATGCAATAGGAAGAATTGTTTACTATAATCTAATGAACGAACCAGTATATACTCAGAGATATTAGAGTGTTTATCCACATATAGTTATTCATCAGAGTTCTTCAAGATCATAGATACATCAGAGATAGATATACTTCAAACCGCTGAAGCAGCTAAAAAAAAAATGATCGCGTAGATTAAACATGATGTATGTAATAACCGGGACACATGGACATTTGATGCCTGTGAAAAAGGACTGTCCTAGAAAGTGAGGCCAGAATCTAGGTATGGCAAAAAAAAATATTGGTGTATGACGTCCTGCAATATTCATGTTTCTTCTTGGTGGAACTATTTTTGATCACGTAATAAGATCTCGGCCAGTCCTAGTTCAACAATTTTAAGAGGTAGGATATAACTATCATTCTTCCCACTGTTATTTGTTTGTGTTCTGTTTTCCCAGACTGTGGCCAGCTGTTTACAGGTAATGACGGAGGGCTGCAATCCCCTGCTTTCCCTAGCAACTACCCGAATGGTGCCTACTGCCGCGACGTCATCCAGGTCAGACCCACCGACCGCATCGTTATCCGCTTCCAGTTCCTCAATCTGGAGGATGACCCAACGTGTAGTAAGGATTATGTAGAGGTGAGAAGCTAGTTCCAAGCGAAAATTCATTTCACCTAGCTATTTGCTCCGGGGATTGGGTATACCAGGGGCTATATTCATGAGATCTTACTAGCTTAGTTAGTTACTAAAAAATGCATGTAGCTGAATGCACTTTAGTAACTAACTAGGCTTAGTAAGGTTTCATGAATATGGTCCCAGGTTCCCAGAGACCTACCAACCTCAGCTCGCTGGATACAACAATCAATAACAATCGTCAAATTGTTTGGTATCTTAGCTGTCTCCGTCTCATCCGTGAAATTCACGAAAGAATCAAAACACCATGAAATATACCACATTTACAGTTAGTGTAGTAAATCTTGCCATTCTTTCAATGACTGGATATTGCTTTGATTGCTTCTGCTCGTTAGGTCCGGGATGTTGTCACAGGTCGGGTGCAGAAGTATTGTGGGAGGAAGACCAGCCCTTTCCAGTGGACTTCGGACACCAATCTCGTCTTCGTGACCTTTGTCAGTGATGATGGCAACAGTGGCCCGGGCTACGATGCATCATACTCTGTTGAGGATCGCTCAGACGAACCAAGTAAGACTTAAGCCCTATTCCATAAAACTCTCTATTGATGGTAACTTTACTACCAATGGGAACTTCTATGGAAACCTTGAATTGATAGGATGTTGAATGATGTAGTTACCATTAATGATAAGTTTTATGTAACAGGGACCTGGCCCATGTTGCATGAAGCCCTTCTATTGTAACTTCATGTATCATGGAAACTGCCGATGAGTGTTGATCTTTGCAGCTGTTGCCATGAAAACTACATTAAACTGCAAGCCATGATATATCAAAGGCTTGTTGATGATCAGTCAAACAAACTAAGTAAGACCAGTGAGTTTTTCTCCGAGATGTGCGTAAGTAACGCACAACTTAATCCATGACTGGTGACCTGTTCTTGTGCTTAATCAGATTCTCAATGATTTTTATTCCCATTGGTTAAAGCTGGTATCTAATCCGTGTACAAGTTCTTGTTAACAAGCGTCTGAATACTAAGTTTATGAATTGTAAAATTTGATTAGGATCGTACATTTAGCACAAGAAGAGGTCACCAACCAAAGTTGTGCAAAACTTACCCATATCTTGGTGATACAGGGCCCAGCTGGGCCACTTTTAATATAAATGTAGCTCTTTAGATCTTTAGAATGCATAAAGGTGCTCTTTTGATGATGGGAATCTGCAGAAGAGGAGAGATCCTGTGATGTTATTTCTGTAGTGCTCCACTCTCTGAATGTTTTTCCATCCAGCCTGCGTGCACGACATTACCGCAAGCTCTGGAACGATCCACTCTCCTCGCTTCCCTCTGGACTATGCCAACCAGCTGAACTGTGAGTTCAACATCGTGGTCGATGAGGGCTACGGGATTCAGCTGACCTTCCAAGAGTTCATCTTAGAGCCCCCCTCCCCCGGCGGCTCAGACTGCCCCTACGACTTTGTCCAGGTAAGGGCAGTGTGCTCCTTGCTATTCTTATTTCATCAAACGATATTCTTGTTACCACCAGTCAATGCAAGGCACATCAACAGTCTATTGTTGGTGCAGTACCCGGATACGCCGGCTATTAGTACTGGACCATTTATGAGCAGATTTCAGTTAGTGTGCTGCATTGACCATAGGGTATTTAAACCCCTACTTACGACAATTTTGTATCACACCTGACGAAGTGTTGCAGCGCCGCACGAAATGTCGTGATCTTTTCGATTCTGTTTACCTTACATTGCGAGACAAACGATTATTAATAGCCGATATTCTAAGTCTTTTGGAGGAGACTTTAAGCCGTAGTTCCTGTGTAAAGGAGGGTCATACCACTTGCATCTTCTAGTAAAGAGCAGGGAAGGTACCCCAGTGAAGTAACATTTTGATTTACTACTGATAATTTATAATCCAGCGTATATAATTTGTAAATGGCATTAGGGTAAATTTTGATGTGTAATGTAAATCTTTCCAGATTAATTGTTCAACAATTATATAACACCTATGTGTTAGTAGCGTCATCATCTCTTAATCAATAATGATATTCTATTTTTGTCATAAAGATAAAGTCCACCCTGAAGCTAAGTTGGTTTTGATAAAAGCAGAAACATGAAAGAAACAAATAAGTGAATGTTAGATAAAGATCCATCAAGGGATAATAGAGTTATGAATTCTTCTTAGTTCTTAATTTTTGTGACGTCACTTGCGAGGATAAACTCTGCAATATACTAATCTTTCTGAAAATTTCCATTTTCTCAAAAGGATATGTACATTTCAAGTTTCAATTTATTTTCATATTTCTCAATACACATGGATAACAAACATATTACAATCAAACTTAAACAATGTGGTCAATCTTATAACAACAGTATTGATTGAAGTGAGAAATATGATGGGACCTGCATTTAACCCTGTGCATTTTATTTCAACACCCTTTGTTACACACACACCACCTCTATGAAAATCAGTTATTATTTCATCAAAAAAAGAAAGAAAAAGGGCAATTTATGGAATCATATAGTACACAACATATGGGAGAGCACCATGCAAGTGACGTCACAAAATTGAAACTTAAGAAAGTCGTAACTTTTCTTATCCGTCGACAGATATTTACACATTATTGTTAGGGTATGCTGGTGATTCTTGCCAAGTTTCATGACTTTTGCAAAAGGGATACCCTGTCTGTAAGAATGAGTTATTAAAATGTAACTCTGTATCGGTGTTATCTTAGATCGTGGACCCAACGACCGCCAATGTGGAGACGGCCGAGAAGCTTTGTGGCTCTAAGAATCCGTTTGAGAGGCAGATCCTGCATAACGAGCTCACCATCATCTTCCACAGTGACTTCATCCTCTTCTACAAGGGCTTCATCTGCGACTTCCAGCAGATCTCACTCGGACAAAACCTGGAAAGTAAGAAATGTTTAACCACATTTTTTATCTTAACCCTATCTAGCCCGGGGGGGGGGGGGGGGGGGGGGGTGGCAAAAACAGCTACCAAATTATGATTTTATGCATTAATTAACACATAATTAATTAATTAAAAATAAATATGAATAATTTTCATGCAATTAGCAATTGAACTGGAGATTACGTCATGAGTGACGTAGTGCCAATTTTCGTCGATCTTAGAGGGGGGCTGTTTTGCCCCTCCACCCCCGGGCTATGTGATTTCAAAATAGCCCAGTCTATATAGGGTTAAAGGGAAAGTCCACTCTAAAGTTAAGTTGGTTTCAATAAGAGCAAAAATATGAAAGAAGCATTCGTGAAGGTTTCACGAAAATCTGTCGAAGGATAAGAAAATTATGACATGTTCGAGGTGCTCTCCTGTATGTTGTGTGCGTATGATTCTATAAATTTCTCTTTCTGTTTTTGATGAAGGGATGATATTCTTCTCACAGAGGTTTATAGTGTATTTACATTCATCATCCTAAACAGCTTCATGAACAAATCCCAGTCTGCAGTCTAGTAGTATTTATTCAGTGGATTGTCAGACCATGGTGTAACTACGAACTGGTCTTTTGTGTGTTTAGGTTGCAATGAGGAGCTGACTGGGCCAGCCGGCTATCTCTCTAGTCCTGGTTACCCTGGCAACTATCCTGACAATGCCCATTGCACCATCATCATCACCGCTGACGAGGGCTACCACATCGTCATCCACTTCAATGACTTCAACACGGAGGGCTACCCTGGCTGTCCGTATGACTATGTCTTGGTAGGTCTTCCAGCTTGTCACTACAATCACTTCTCTCTGTCATTCTCATTAAAGGGATAGTCCACCCTGAAATAAAGATGGTTTCAATGAAAGCAAAAATATGAAAACTACATTAGTGAAGGTTTGACAAATCCTCGCACGCGAAGTCACAATATCAAATCTAGAAAAGCTTTCTTATCCTTTGACAGATTGTCATTAAACCTTCTCTAATATGTTTTTTTCGCGTGTCTGCTTTTATTGAAACCAACTTGATTTCAGGTTGAACTGTCCCTTTGAAGGGAAAGTCCACCCTGAAGTAAGTTGGTTTTAATAAAACTTGATAATCTTACAGTTTCTGTGGTTTTTACAAAATGTTATTATTGTGACCTGCAAAAGGGAGACCCTGTCTTTAGCTTTCTCAATGAGGCATCCATCTTGTTTGTCTGTAGGTGGAGGATGTGCTTGCTGGTCTGAGTGAGAAGTACTGCGGCCGCAAGAAGCAACCGTTCTCCTGGACTTCCCAAAGCAACCAGGTCTCTGTCACCTTCGTGAGCGACGATAGGACGCCCTCGTCTGGTTATTACGCCTCCTACGAGTCCGTGCCCGACCCTGAGCCAGTGACTTCCATAGTGACAGGTAAGATTTTTTTCTAGCATGAAAGAGAAAAGACTCTGAGCCAGTCACTTTCATAGTGACAGGTGGTAAGATATCTCTCAACCGATTTGCAATGAGTTTTCGCTTGTGTGATGCGTGTGGAAGCATCAGAGTTTTGTTTTACATCAGTTGATCTATGTTGCTTTTTGGTTTACCCCCTTGTCATGAGCATTTGTTGGTGATTTATGTTCATGTTACTCTTTATTACGTTATTTGTACACAGGGCCTACATGGAGAACAGTGCAAGCTCACTGATGGGGCTACCCTGACTAAATAAATGTATAGATAAAGGAACTCTGTGTACCTTCAATTTCAAGAAAGGTTTAATCATACAGCATTAAACAGCCGTGACTGAATTACTGTCAATTACATTGTATACATGTACAGTTTAAAAAACAAGATGGTAACAACTATTCAATTTAAATGACATACAATTTGACTTAATTAATTTGACTTAATTATACAACAAGTACATAGACAGAATAACACCAATGAATATAGAATTGCATATTTTAATTTTATCTCTCTAGCGTATATATCTCTCCACTGCTGAAGGGAGGCTTCATCAATTTTCTGTTTCAATCTATCTAGTGCTGTTTGTTCCCATGTTATGCTGCCATAATCTCTGATCTCGCTGCCATATTCTCTGAAGATTTAATTACAGATTATATAAAATTGATTTAAAATGTAAATTTACAATGCAAGATTGCAAGGCTCCTGATATTCTCTGCTCTTTTTACTTCGACCATTGATGTCTACCCTGCAGGCTGTGAGGACACTGGCTTTACAGAGGTCAGCCAAGATTCTGGGGTCATCCAGTCCCCAAATTATCCTGACCTTTACCCTCTTGGCGTGGACTGCTTTGTTCGCATCCACCTCCCCTACAACTTCGTCTGTAAGATCATGTTCACAACCTTTGACCTGGAGCATTCCGGTACTTGCAGCTATGACTTCGTCAAAGTAAGCAGTTCTTGGAGATTTGATTGGACCTGCAGTAGCTTAATTTGTACCCTATAAGAAATTTGATGTTGTATTCAAAGCATGTCTATTGTCCATACAGCAGATTATGCAGCAATCGTGTTGCTCAGTATAAGAGTAGAAAAAGAGCCTGCTCACATACACGCAAGCTCAGTAAAATACAGTTTGAACCAGTAACATTGATGAAAAATATCGTTTAAGGGAATTAATATGTGGTCTTAACATACATTCAGATGTGTTTTCTGTGCAGATTGTCACTAGAGCAGGTGTCAGTGTATATGCATTGACTGGTTACCTTTCTTTCAGGTGACAAGTTTACCTGATGGAGCGACGGAGAAGTTTTGTGGTTCGCTGCCCCCGTTCACTTGGCGCTCCCAGTCGGCCACCTGTGAGCTTCACTTCCGCAGCGACGACTACGTCAAAGCAGGAGGCTACAGGGCTGACTTCACAGCCATTGAGGTAATATTTAGAAATTGTAATATTATATATTATATTTATATGTTATATATTGATTATTATGTACTTTTTGTTCATTAGATATGAAAACTATTGCGCATTTATTTGGGGAATGCCCCTTAGCCCTTAATCAGGCCGGGGGAGGGGGGGGGGGTGCATTCTGAAACGCAACAACTTTGCAGCACTATTTCATGACTTTTTTCTTTGTAATCGTGTGCAACTTTTGAGATGAAAATCATTTCTACCAGATCATACCATTTAGCTGATTTTTTGTTTTGGGGGGTACAAACCCAATGAAAAGTGTCTTCTGTCATACAATTCAAACCCTAATATTTTTCATTCTTATTTCAATTAATTGATTTTGGTCTTTTCATAGCTGAAAAGAGTTATGAGTTCCAGTGAGCAAAACAAAGAAAGACATGAGAAATTCACAAAACAAGGAAAAACAAAGGGAAAAATGGTTTCATACATTATACTTTTCTTGTTTCAGGTTGGCCACTATGGGCAATACAACCCTGCACCACCTCAACCACAAGTGCCCTACCATCCTGGACCTTATGCACCACCAGAACCACAACAACCTGCTCCTTACCAACCATATCAACCTCCAGAACCGCAGGTACCGCAACCATATGCACCACCAGAACCGCAACAACCTGCTCCATACCAACCATATGCACCACCGGAACCACAGAAACCTGCTCCTTACCAACCATATCAACCTCCAGAACCGCAGGTACCGCAACCATATGCACCACCAGAACCACAACAACCTGCTCCATACCAACCATATGCACCACCAGAACCACAGAAACCTGCTCCATACCAACCATATGCACCACCAGAACCACAGAAACCTGCTCCTTACCAACCATATCAACCTCCAGAACCACAGGTACCACAACCATATGCACCGCCAGAACCACAGGTCCCCCAACCATATGCACCACCTGAACCACAGGTCCCGCAACCATATGCACCGCCAGAACCGCAGGTACCACAGCCATATGCACCGCCAGAACCGCAGGTACCACAGCCATATGCACCGCCAGAACCACAGGTCCCCCAACCATATGCACCACCTGAACCACAGGTCCCGCAACCATATGCACCGCCAGAACCGCAGGTACCACAGCCATATGCACCGCCAGAACCGCAGGTACCGCAGCCATATGCACCGCCAGAACCTCAGGTACCGCAGCCATATGCACCACCAGAACCGCAGGTACCGCAACCATATGCACCACCAGAACCACAGCAACCTGCCCCATACCAACCATATCAACCTCCAGAACCGCAAGTACCACAGCCATATGCACCTCCAGAACCGCAGCAACCTGCTCTGTACCAATCTCCTGAGGCCAATGCACAGCCAGGTAAGAACATTTTGATAGCTATTGCCATGCTATATCAGTGGCATATTAATGTCTTTGGTTTGTCTATTTTCCCACCAGCAAAGAATATACCTACACTCCTATACAACTTCAGGCACTGCAAACCAAACTTGGCTCAAATACAAGTTACCATTGACAGAATATATGTCGCACAGTTTGGGTAAAGATATGAAGGATCAGGTGCCGTAGATTTGACATGTATGTCTTGCGATAACTTTTGAACAGGATACAGAGCTCAATGTAATGGCAGCGTATCGTACAAATCCAAAACTCTGGGATATCGATCCTGTTGTCTCAATTGAAATTATTGGGTTTGAGGCGGATATTGATGGCTTCCTTAACACTATGTACCAGTGCCGTTCTTGGGAAATGCACTGAACCCCATCCCAGTCTGGTTAGTGCTGGTTATGCCATGCATGCTCGGCTACTGCTGAGCTGTCAGTTTGGCGGAGCCTGACATCCCTCTATAAATGCTCAGAGATTCTCTCAGATATCGGTTGGGCAGTTTCACCGATGTAGGAACGGTTCCACCCTTTGCAAGGGATATTGTGTACAATTCCGTCCCGTCTGTGTTGAGGGATTGGATCTTTGGGGCGTGTTAGTTGTTGTCGGAGGGTGGTCTCTGATCGGAAAACCGTTCGGACACCATGGCTTTCCAGGCAGTGCCTGAGTTGAGGGGACGCTCCATCAATGTAAAGCAAGACTATGAAAGACTAGTACTCCTTCGGATCCTTACGTTCTAATGCTTTCCTCTTGGTATTGTGTACAAAACGGCATGGATCACCATTAAGACTCGGGGCACTGCCGACTCGAGTCCGCTCCTTGCTTGGCTGTTGTGGGCTTGTCACGAGGCATGATGCTCAAATGATGCCATGCTTTCTTGTGAGCCATTGGCTCGCTTTGCTATAAACTCTGCAAAACTACTTGAGTGGGGATCATGTGTTTTGTGGAACTGGTTAGCTTTCGACATAGACGATCTTTTGGATCCTTTAACTCACGGTACGGGTCAGACTCTAGCAAATCGGTCAACTTCTCATGATATGTGGTGGTGTCAAGAATGACTGTGGAACGACCTTTGTCAGCAGGGAGGATAGTAATACTATCATTAGCCTTCAAAGTGTTGAGCGGTGTGCATTTCTTTTGAGATATTGTGCTTAGGGGGGCATGCTTTCTGTAGAATGCTATCTATATCTCTACGGGCGGCGGAGGCTGACACCGTATCAAGTTTTTTTACCGTAGTCTCAACTTGCGCAATGATTTCGGTAGCTGGGATCCGTCTAGGGGAGACCGCAAAGCCAAGGCCTTTCTTAAGAATCTGCTGTTCCGAAGCAGTAATCGTTCGTAAAGATAGGTTAACAACTCACTTCTCCTCGTTCGCTAATGAGGTTACCATCTTGCTCAACTTTTCTTCTTCTACAAACTTTTGTGTAAGAACACATATCAGACTTGGGTGCATCTGTGCATATGTGCATGTATGCCGCTCAGCCAACTGCACAAATTGCACACGTATAAAGAGTTTCAACCTGAACAGCGACACCAGTCCAAGTCCAATCAAAATGTGGGCTCCTGGCATGGTTAAGGTTTGGTAAATTACAGTATCCCAGTACAGAGCAGCCCTGAGGTACAGCACATGTGGGTGATGCTCATTTGATAAAATCGTCGTTCCATCATGGTCAGAACAAGCGCTAACATTATACATGCATTATATCTTCCTCTGCATAATCCACAACAGAGACATGGTCATGCAGAGCAGGTATAATTAAATACTAGTCTCTTAATTACAGCTTAGATTGCAGAGCTATTAAATATGATAGAAATCGTGCCTCAATCTGGCCCCCTTGTATGTATAATTGCCCATTTACCTTCTCATAAATCTGATATGAATATTCTGACTTTCAGCCAGCGAATGCTTGCAGACGCTTCACGCCCAGCAAGGGGTGGAGGGAGCCTTCGCTAGTCCTGGTTGGCCAGAAAGGTACCCCCTCAATGTCCATTGTGTGACAACCATCATCGCCAGCAAGAACAACCGGCGCATCCGCATCAGCTTCAGCACGTTTCAGCTGGAAGCAGAAAACTGTGGCTTTGACTACGTTCAGGTAGGAACTAGGGGCGGTATTCAATCCCATACTGAACCAAAATCGGTTTTCAATAAGAGAAATGGCTAAGTATTTTACTTTAGGCTAAGATTCTGACTGAAAGTATTCAATTGCATATTTTGTCCAAGTATAGGGTACCGAAGTGTGACATGAAAACCAACTTAATTTGAGGGTGGACTTTCCCTTTTATACTTTACATCAACAGTACTATTTCCCAACCACATATTTGTGGTACTTACTACCTGATAGTAGCGACTTAACCTTCCTCTTCTGTTCCTTTCTTTCAGATATCGGAGTCCGTCCCCACTGGGTTGCCAGATCGACTCTGTGGTACGCTACAACCATTTCTTTATGAGAGCAAAACCAACCAAGTTACCATCGCATTGGTCAGTGATGCCTATGTAACTAAGCAGGGCTTTCTGGCAACATTTTCTGAAATCTAACTAATGAAGAAGATGGACACACGAGAAATTGAGAACTGAGTGTTGTATTGTGACTGAAATTTAATGTTGGTTGCTATGTTTGATTTGTGTTTGGAAACATGGAATTAAGAAGCAGTTTTAGTTTTTAATGGTATGAAGTACCAGGCTTAGAAGATGTGAATAATTTATATCATTGAGAGTGCAATTTAATTTCATTGTTTGATTTCAATCACTTTAGAAGTTGTATACTCTAAATATAATCCTGCTATGAATGTCAGATATTTGTTATGTAACGCAAGATAAAATTTCTTTAGCAATGTCTTTGTAATCATAAAATAAAGGAAGGTACACTATTGATTGTACTCGGCTAAATGTTTAGAATTGAATTTTATTGATGTGAATTATATTGATATTAATTATTTCAAATTGAGCCAGTTAGTTAAAAAGAACTAAGCTCCACTCTTAAAGACAGTTAACCTTTTATAGACCATTATTTGTTAACATAATGTATGGATTGAATTCTTTCAATTACATTTTATGTGGCTTTATTTAAAAACCATGAGACGAATCATTAGAGCTGTTTGTAAGTACCTAGATTTATTAGATCTAAAAGGACTAATCGATTTTTCAGTGAGAATAGATTACATTTATAAGTGTTTGGGTAGAGGGGAGGAGGATAGGAATTTGAAAAAGTGGAGTAAATAATTTCATGATGAAGAAAAAAACAATGTATACTGTAACTTATATTTGTAAAAAGACATCACCTAGGTTTCCAACAATTCTGATTCTGTTATTAATTTCTGGAGGGAGAACATAATATGTATCCTTTAATCTCCATAATTTTTCTGAAATTCTGTAACTCAAAAGGAAAGTATGGCGTTTATGTTTCTTCCATTAAACTGCTCAAGTTGGAAATGCATTTTTTCTGTGTGAAAAGAGCTATGCACACACATTTTGATAGTCTGTGCAATTCACTAATAAAAATGCAGAAAAACGTGGTCTTTGCAGAGTTCCTCTACAAATCATGAAACATTTACATGTTATGTGCTATGTTTAGTCATTGTTTTTTACTTTGATGTTAGTTCTTTGTGACTTTTAATCAACAAATGTTTTTTATGACTTTAATGATGGAACATGGTATGAATTATTGTCATTTCCTATTGTAATAGGAATTCCAAAAATTCTATAATTTCATTGCTCTGTAAAGTTTTAGCTTGTGTTTTTAATTCCCCAAATTCCTTTTTATCTGATACTTGTGTATAATCTCCCACAAACCAAATGTTAAAAGCTCGCGTATGTTTGCATCTATATTGACAACCAGTACCACTCAAAACAACTTTTTCACCCTGCTTTTTTAATATTCAAAATGTTTATATGTTCATAATTTAAGTAGTTTGATAAAGCTTTCCACTCACGTTTTTCTCTTGATAAATTTGTTCGCTACTGGAAAATGATTAATGCACGTGTGGTATAATTTTTTGTTTAATTTACAACCTTCAGAGTATAAGCATCAGTTGAAGTACATGCACTCAATAAATTGTTTTTTTAATTTTATATGAAGTTGATTGTAGTGGATGGCAATGTTATATCTATTTTTTATGAAAAGGTACAATGTTGTGTGATATCCTAAAATTTGAATCTTATATTTGCTTTGTGGTATTTGCAACTTTCCTAATTCCTAATGCATGTTTAAAAAAAAAATTGAAAGCATTATTCTTGTTTTACCCAGCTCTGTACGGCTGCGCTCATTTTACTTGTTTGCTTAATTCAGCTCAGAAATGTAGAGTAGTACTGCAGCTTTCAGAGTCATTTTCATGTAATTATTAAAATTCCATGATAAATGAGTTACTACCCTTTACAAATATTTGTCCATTGTTCATTAATTTTAGGTGTGTTGTCAAGAACTGTAACCAAATAGAGTACCAAAGTGTGCCATCATTTGAGTACATTGCCAAGACAAGTGGCTCTATACTATGCGGGTAGAGCAAGCAGCGGTGGTCACAGCGGGGACTCTCGTTGGGAGTGCCCGACTACTAATATCCCACTAGACAATAACGGACCGTTAATCTCTTGCTGGAGGGATTTTGTTTAGAACCTTTTGTCTTGGCAACGTGCTCATACTTTGCGGACTTGTGAAACTCTCACGTGACTGATAGCGTTTAGAACCTGAAACATGCTTAACAATGGATGTGATGATACCACTTTGGCGCTGTATAGAACCAAAGCGGTGTCATCTGAGGGAGGGGAGGGGGAAGGAAGAGAGGGAGAGAGGAAGGGAGGCGGGAGGGAGAGGGAGGGAGGGAGAGGGAGGGAGGGAGGGAGAGGGAGGGAGAGGGAGGGAGGGAGGGAGAGGGAGGGAGGGAGGGAGAGGGAGGGAGGGAGAGTGAGGGAGGGAGGGAGAGGGAGGGAGGGAGAGTGAGGGAGGGAGAGGGAGGGGGGGGGAGGAGGAGAGTGGAAGGGAGAAAGAGAGAGGGGGAGAGATGGGGAGGAAGAGAGTGGAGGACGAGAGGGAGAGAGAGAGAGGGGTGGGGGTAAGAGAGTTGAAGAGAGGGAGAGAGATAGGAAGAGAAAAGGAATAGAGGGTGGAGGAAGAGGGGGAAGAGAGAGAGGGGAAGGCGCAGATGGGGGGAAAGAGGGGAAGGAAGAATGGAGACCGGGGGGGGGGGGGGGGGGGAGGATGGAGGAAGAGGGGGAGATACGAAGAAAGGTATGCAGTAAATTTTGAATAACCTTTCTCAATCATGTGATTAACTTGGAAAAATCCTTTTTCATAGGCAATAATAAAGAATCATTTTAAGGAAAATAAATCACAAACTGGTCGTGATAAATTATTTGTCCTAAAACCTTTTTAATCCTCTTTGCCAAACACAGCCACACACACACACACACACATGTACCTACACATGCCTAGTCCTTGAAGAACGAAGAAAAATGTGAAGGAGATTTCATACAAGCGTTTATGCCTGCATGCAAGACTACTAGTACACCGCACCCCTCGATCACTCAGCTCATCGCTTATGACGTCATGGCCGTGAGTGCGGAGAGTTCGCGATAAAGCACCAGCACAGCGGCGCGACACTCACATTGAGTATGATGTGCAGTGAGTGAGTGTGTATGAGCTCGCTCCACGATGAGTATTACTCGTAGTACACAATGGACACACACAAGTTCTTGAACGCAGGATGTAAACGTGCTCGACCCAGGCCTCGAGCCCTCACCACGCAAAATGCACGTGCACGCATAATTCTCTATGTGAGACACACACTCAAATCGCGCAGACACACACACACACACACACACTTGAGCTATGCATACCCGCTCATAAATAAGCACGCAACTAGAGTCTACACAGCATACACTCAGATCCCGTACCTGTACTTTGGCCGTGTATGTCTGCATGCTCACTTGTACTGAGATGAGCTACACGTACAATGAGCAAGATACATGTGCTCAACAAGCTGTACACTAGCTGTTGTACCGTAGTTCTGAGGTGTCGAGAAACGGGAATGAATGGTGAGTATTCGCATTGTTACTCTATATATTTGCTACCTATAAAGGTGCATATAATTACGCTTCTTGACTCAGATCGACTCAGTATAATCACAATCGCTCTCAAATGCATATTTTGGAGCGTGATTTCGCATAGTGTAGGAATTGCTGTGCGTTAATTGAGTTCGTATGATGTGAGCGTACATGTCCTGAGCTGATTCACAGACTCACCACAAACATGTGAGTCTTGTTACCATTGTGCCGATGTTAACTTGTGCAGCTGTATTCTTCTTTATTTCCATCGCATGCGTGCACTCATCGCGTGCATTATTCCATGCATGTGAGAATTCAAGTGCGTGTGTGTTCATGTGTGTATGGGCGTGCGTGCCCACCCCCCCCCCCCCCCCCACCACACACACACGTACCCGTCGATCTTTACATTCGATCTATTTGTGTTGTACGTGTGTCTTCATTGCATACATGTATATTGTCTACTATATTCTGCATGGAATACCTAAAGTGATTCAATGTTGTCATAATCATTTTGATCCATAACTGCCATTTTGACATTTTGCATAATTACACGTACATATTTCGATCCATTGTTCGCTTTATGTTAAAACCAATAAGGATCCGTTTCCGTTTTTCTATACTGGCTTTTTAAATGATCAAAGATATTCGGGTTAATTGTTGCCGGTTTCAATATGGAAAGTATATATGAAATATCTTGAAACTATAATAGTCAGCTAGGCTTTTCTAATGATTTCTATATTGGAGTATGATATTGATCCAGTAGACCTAATTCCCACTTATTTCTACTGGTATTATATAACCATTTCGTTTAATCATTGGTAGATACAAAATACATGATATACCTTTTTGTGTGTGTTGGATAATATTTGTTTTTTTTCCAGATCCATTTGAGAATGTTTATTTGTTGGGGTTCGATGTAGCTTTGTACCTACACTATATGGTTTGCGCGCAGTGATCTGCGGCCGTCGCAAGTTTTAGTGATTATTGTCTCGTTTTAATTATGTCTATTATTTTGATAAGATATTTATGTCATCTTAAATTAGATACTATCTTGTTTTATTGATGTAGTTATGACGTTTTAATGAGATGATTATGTCGTTCTAATCGGAAATATTATCTCAATAATGCTAAATATGTTACTCATTGCGGATTTAAATCGCTAGTGATGATCGTTACTTTGTCTCGCAATGTATGGTCAACAGAATCTAATGATCACGACGTTTCGTGCGCCGCTGAGAAGAGTGGAAATCTCTACCTACTACAATTGTTGACCATACCTTGCGAGACGAACGATTATCACCAGCGCAATATTATCTCGTTTTGATGAGATTTTATCTTATTTTGATAACATTTTAATGACATTTCATTTTAATGACATAAAAACAGCTATCCACTGATTCTCTCTCTCTCTCTCTGTCTCTCTCTGTCTCTCTCTCTCTATCCGTCTCTCTCTCTCTCTCTCTCTCTCTCTCTCTCTCTCTCTATCTGGCTGTCTGTCTCTCTTCATCTCTCTGTCTCTGTCTCTCTCTCTGTCTCTCTTTCTCTCTTTCTGTCTCCGCGTGATTGTCTGTCTGTCTGTCTCTCTCTCTCTGCCCCTCTGTCTCTCTCTCTTTCTGTCTCTACATGATTGTCTATCTGTCTCTGTCTCTCTCTCTCTCTCTCTCTCTCTCTCTCGCTCTGCCCCTCTCTCGCTCTGTCTGTCTGTCTGTCTGTCTCTCTCTCTCTCTCTATCTCTCTCTCTCTCTCTCTCTCTCTCTCCTTCTTTCTTTGCCTCTCTGTATCTATCTATTTCTGTCTGTCTCTGTCTGTATATCTGGCTGTGTTTCTGTCTGTCTCTATGTGCCCTCGTCCCTCTCCCCCCCCCCCCCCTCGTAATCTCCCACCACTCCTCTTTATCCTCTTTCTCTTTCTTTATTGAATAACATTATTATGCTTACTTGTATTATGATTACAACTCCAGAACTGTCCAGGACAGTATGGACGGGCAGACAGTGCTGATTGACCCTCTTGAAGACCTGGAAACACTTCAGTCTACTTCCGGGTCGACCAAAGGGGAAAGTTCGTCGACCTCTGCTAACCATCTGGTTGACCTTGTGGATGTACCCAGGAAACGAAGGTGATTTAACCCGCATACTCCGAAAATTTTAGACCGGCTCTCACAGCCAGAAACGAGATTATTTGGGGCTACCACGCCACTGTACCGGCCTGTTGTACCGTGCGTGTGCACACTATGCAAAGGGTATATCGATCTTAACTGGTTGCTCATGAGCGCTGTCACAATTGTCATGTGGCCACTGGATAATTATAATGTATTGTTAATAAAAAAAAGTTCCACAGGTATGATCATGTCCATAGCTAAGCATTTGTCCTACTGATTGCACATATCACCAACATTTAAATATAAATTATGAAGAAGTACTTTAAAAATATTTAAAACAAGCTGAGGCCTGTACGTTTCTGGGTATACTCGGTTCCCGTTTCTGTCTGTCGGTCTGTCTGCCTGTCTGACCCGCTCTCTCTCTCTCTCTCTCTCTCTCTCTCTCTCTCGTTTTCCCTTTTCTATTTCATGACACCCCCCCCCCTCCCCACCTTCCTACTTGTACGCTCGAATGTCCACACATAATGTACCTCTCTCGCCGCTCTCCAATCTCTTGTACGTTTATACAGCACTTTACCTACACACACGCAAACACATACACACTCACTTTTTTTTTTTATTTCATTCATATAACGAATATAAACAATTTCACTTTATAACATAGAACTACAAATACATAAATGTAATATTTCTATTGATTCGATAAACACAATAAAGCATGATGTATTTATATGCAAGTGGTACATCATGCTTTATTGATTCGATAAACACAATAAAGCATGATATACCACTTGCATATAAACACAACATATACGTGCCATATATATATACACATACACATACACACACACACACACACACACACGCGCGCGCGCGCGCGCGCGCACACACACACGTGCATACGAAACCTCCGTCCCAACTACATCATGCACCGCCTCTTTACATCATAATTCTTGTGATGCTCATTTCCATTTTATCTTTATCTCTCTATCTTCTCTTTTCTTCATTATTATCAACTTTTCTTTTTCTCCCTTAATCTGCTTTTCTTACTTTTTTTATCACAACTTACCCCCTTCTCCTTCCAGTAGATTCCCCCCTTCCCCCTCCCCTACAAGTCCACCACATTGATTCATCTTTCTCTCTCCTTTCTCTTCTCCGTTTAATATTCTCAAACAATCATAACAAAAAAAAAACAGCACAATCTTTTGTGCTTAAAATCTTCTCGGGAATTTGTGAGGGTAAACAAGCTAGCCATATACTCGTTTTTAGCACTGTTATCGTAATTTAACTTGGGGCTAATTTTCCACATTTTAAAAAATGTTTTCTTGTAAACAACTGCGCTTCTCCTCCTCGCCCCATTCCGCAGGTTCTCTCTCCTCCGGAGGACTAACTTCCGGCAAGATGAGAGAGACGTCCTGGTGTCCTTGGTATCCGAGTATATTCTCTTTGATGCTCGAGGTGGGGCTAACGGCGCGATCACCCGCTGGCGCTCCAACGGCACCAACCGCGCCAGGGCTTGGCAGGATATAGCCCAAAGATTCAACAGCCACCCAACCTTCTGCAAGAGGTAGGCATGGACACGTGATCGGTGATCATCGGGAGGAAGAGGTCACCCATATCATTCAAAATTGTTGCGTTCGTTTTTGTCTGTCTTAATTAATCTCACCTCTCTTTTCACTTTCCTCTATCTGCCTGGTCTCTTTCTGTATGTCCTTTTTGTAAAATCTCACATCTTAATTCTTCGGTCTGTCTGTCTGTCTGTTTATCATCTGATCTGCCTCTTTCTCCCTCTCTCTCCCTCTCTCTCTCTCTCTCTCTCTCTCTCTCTCTCTCTCTTGCTCTAGCAAGATCTCCCCCCCCCCTTTTCCCTCTCTCTCTCTCTCTCTCTCTCCCTAGCTAGATCTCTCTCTCTCTTTCTCTTTCTCTCTCTCTCTCTCTCTCTCCCTCTCTCTCTTGCTCTAGCTAGATTTCTCTCTCTCTCTCTCTCGCTCTCTCTCTCTTACTCGCTCTCTTGCTCAAGCTCGATCTCTCTCTCTCTCACTCTCTCTCTCTCTCTCTCTCTCTCACTCTCTCTCACTCTCTCTCTCTCTCTTTCTCTCTCTCCCCATCTCTTTATGTCCGTGTCTATACAATCAATCATACAACTTAACCCTGTGTAATTCATGGCCTTTGGTTACAGAGATGCGGTTCAGCTGCGGAAGTGCTGGATGAACATGAAGTCCCGGTCGCAATTCTCCGCCGCCCAACGCCGGATGCTTGGCCTGGACTGTCCGATTGCCAACAGGAGCCGCCGGGGGAAGCGGGCCTCAGCAGGGGTGAGACTGCGTAGTCCGTCGGTAGGCCTCCAGGCCCCCTACCGCTTCAACTCCGCCCGAAAAACCTGCCTCAGCAGGGTCAATAGAGCGAGTAAGCTATCATATCATACTTTTTTTTTTTCAAATCAAAACTTAATCATATTCTCTCATAGCATATTCATTACAAATAAATGATGGATACATGATATATTAGATGAACGATAAACAAAAGAAATCGAAAAGGAAATTATCATAGATTTAAAATAAGTTAGACATGAGAGATAATGTAACCTCATCTTGAAGCATTTGTATTGTTTCTTCTATTTCATACTGATATCTTAATTTCTTTCAAAATTACAAAAAAAGGATACAGATCCCTTCAAATATCTAGTTAAAAATATAACATCTTTAGCATACAAAATAACGGGAAAAAAATGATGAGGAAAATTTCCGCTTGGGATGCCAAAGACAAGTTGATTTAAACCATATCATGTTATTTTCTTCATTTAGTTTTTTTTTCTTTTAACCCTCTGAGTACCAGATTTATTGCTGCTCAATGGGGTGTGTGTGCATGACTCGTGACAAAAGTGGTATATAAAGGGTTAAGAGTTATTCCAATTTCAGTATTAGTTGATTTAATATTATACTACACAATCACGTTTTCCCATGTATAAGTAATACATATAAATACATGTACTAGAACAACATTGATGTCGCCCAAAAGGGAGTTATTACTGAGGTGTCGTTGCTACAGATACAAAAAAAAAACCCACATTATTGTTTACATAAAATCTTGGCATTCTTATCCATTACAGGAATCGAGTGTTGCAGTTATAGTTACTTGCTTTCCTATGTCTCTGCTTCGGTACGCAGGTTCCATCGTGACCCAGGCGAAAATCAACCGCTCCAAACAGCGTGCTAAACAGACCGACGCATTTCGTCAGGAACAGGCGCACGCGGATTTCCACTTCCCTAAGCCATACAGTGCGCCCTCTCAGGGTGTGTTTCAGATGATGGATGGGGGAGGCTCTCGCGGCGAACCGGATGCCCAGAGGGGCGGGGCCGGTGCACGGGACGTGCAGTACGTCCCTAACTCGGTTGGCACAGGGCATCAGATTTATATGCCGACCAGCCACTCACTCGTACATCCTATAGGGATTCAACAGGCCAGTCCAACACTCTCACAGCCAGAGAACAGTCAGAGACTGTCAGAGGTTACAAATGTTTACTTGATGCCGGGGGACACCATGAATGCAGGACATCTGGGAAGCTTCGGTGGGGAGTTGTCCTTGCCGCGGGTTGAAGCAATCCCGCCAGCGCCGCCGCGCCTCAGCCCCGGCGGAATGAATGAGTCACAACCCCGCATGATCCGCAATCCCAGCGGCAGACCACGACCGAGTCCGCGGCAGCCAGTTCCGGCGGCTCTGTCGCCAGAGGAGCGGTATCGGCGAACCAATCCCCAGACGTCAACAGCGAGCGTGACAATTGGTGAGTTTCTCGGGCGGAGTATTGAAATGAGAACTGACGCAACCCAAACTTCCACCACCGCCGCACCTCCTGACGCACTCTCTCTGTCACCTCCAGTGCGTCTTCAGCAATTCCTCAGCGAAGATTCAAGTGGGGGCTCAGTCGCTCCCTCGACCAATGAGCAGCAAGTATCGCCGCACGTGACAGGTATTATGGGCAACGTGATTGGCCAGGAGTCTCTCTTCGCCTTACAATCGACAGACGCCTACAGCATCCCGGCAGGTGTCGGGACTAGTGGGCATGGGCCAGGCGCTCGGGGTCCGAGCACCGCTGGTCCGATCATCGCCAATGTGGAGAGCATTGCAGCCAGCCATAGCAACAGCAGCATCAGATCGAGCAAGCATGACTCCGTGTTCACCTCAGGAGATGACGAAATACAGATCATCATCAAGACGGAAGGTACCTTTTTTAGTTTTTGATGAAATAAACCAAAGCTGTTTCATGGTGGTATAGGGAAAGGATATCATGGAAGGCGAACAATTTGTATGTACCATTGTATTTACTTCAGATGCGGAATTTTGACATGACAACCATGTTATCTTTGTTTATATTGAACTGCTGAGTGTTTATAATGCATCGTTTCTGTAGTATGGACATGTCTCTAGTAGCATATCCAGACAACTACCCCCTGGACAACTACCCCCTTAGGACGACTACCTCCTTAGGACAACTACCCCCAGGACAATTACCCCCAGGAAAATTACCCCCTAGAACGACTACCCCCAAGACAACTACCCCCAGGACAACTACCCCCAGGACAGTTACCCCCAGGACGACTACCCCCAGGACAACTACCCCCAGGACAATTACCCCACAGGACAGTCTCAGTTCTGGGGCGTAATTGTCCTGGGGTAGTTGTCCTAAGGGGGTAGTTGTCCAGGGGGTAGTCGTTCTAGGGGGTAATTGTCCTGGGGCTAATTGTCCTAGGGGGTAGTTGTAGTGTTTGCCTACACTATCATTATCTTGTCCAGTTAATGTCTTTTGAATACTGTACCAATAACGAGAGACATAGTTCTATAAACAGCTTAGTTTCGGTTACATGAATTCTCACGTTTGCCTCTCCAGATGACCTGGAAGATGACAACACAAAGGAGATAATATGCATGGAGACGGTGCAGACCGAGACATCCACGGAGAGAGGGGTTGGGGAGAGAGAATCCTCGAAGAAAACAGACAGATTCACGTCAAGTCCACACCGAAGCCTTCCCGTCAAGCCCTCCTTAGCAACCGCAGATCACAAATCACCCGAGAAGCACTCCGCCCGACCTGTAGCCTCGAGCAAGACGCACCGGCAATCACATGAAAAGCAAAACCAGACGCAACAGCCAATCACAGCCGTCCAGAGGAAAAGCAGCTCGAGTAGTGAACGGTCTGAGGTGCGTTGCGATGCCTCTGGAAGCCAAACGATGTCCAGAATTGCGGCGAAGAGAGAGGGAGCCGTACATTATATCGGTAGCGACGAGGAAGCCGCAGCGGGGGATAGTGGATTGATCAGAATGAGCGAGAACCAGCAGGAGAAAGACCACGACGTCGCCACTGTAAATGATGACGGCGGTAACACGTCAGACCATGCCGAAACGGAACCTAATGTTGCACAACCTGAGCGACGAGTGCGCGAAGGTGGAGCCGCGCATGCGCGACATCGTGTTGTTGACGAGGAGATGACGGCACGCGCTGACCTACTCACGTACCGAGTAAGGAAAGCAAAGGAGGAAGCCAGGATGGCTAAGTGCCGCCGAAAGCTCTTGGAGGTTGAGGTCAGCTCTGCCAGACAACACATGAAGCTGTCGAAACTGAGAGAAGAAGCCGAGATTGAACTCCTTCGAGCCAAGGTCCGGCAGGAGAACGCGAAGGCGGATCTCTTGATATCTCAGCGGCCAGAGCGCGGTGAAGTTAGTGGCGAACCGTAATGCATAGCTGTCTGGTCAAGACAAAGCTTGATGACTCTCATACTAGGACGAGTAACGACGAAATCATGTCAGCAAAAGTACTACATGACAACAGCTACTCTCTTTTTTCTTATTGTTTAAGTATGTTATCGTTAATAGTTTACACTTTGCTATTTTCGTGACATGAAGTTGACTAATGAGTTAGTTAGGTTAAAGGTTTTCCTGTTGAAAGGATACTTTCGCCATCCTATTCGTACTTTTATTCTCTTTTCTCTCAAATATTATATCAACCCGATCCTTTCTCTCCAAAACATGAAGTATAATGAGATAAATGATAAAGCTTCCGAGAAAGGAAGTTATATATTTTGTTATGGTCATCATTTTACATTTGCATGACTAGTATTTGGTAAAAATGCGGTCAAAATACATTGTAAATCATTGAAAACAAGGTGAATTTTCTTAACGTTTTTTGTTTAATATGTTTCTCTAAATCGTATAAACGTTAATTCGTTGTTTCACCTGATGATGGTGTGGTAACATAGAGGATGCTCATTGTACCTTTCCCGTGTTATATTTCATTCACCACACTGCTTTATATGCAATTTAAAATGCCAAATATTGATCTCTGAAGCATTAACTGGCAGCATTAGTATTTGCCATAATCACATGGAAGAAATCAAATGGTTCATATGATTATGAAGGATCTTTTATTTGTCATGGCTTTACAAAAAAACTTATTTCAAATGCAAGGTAACTAGGGAGCGGTTCTCCGGTAGAAGGAATCAATCAAGACAAATGCAATATGTGGCAATGTAATAAATACCTAGTTTAGATGTTGCGGCAAACTGCGTTAACTTATGTGAATGCACGATTATGTGGTATTACGCGAGATAATGTTCACTACAACAGTCACTCTAGTACAATCAGAAATATCTTGTCCATAATCTTGTAAGATGTCTCTCCTATAGAGTACCGAAGTGTGACGTCATATGACCATATTGTCAAGACAACTGGTTCTAAACTACATTAGTAGAGCAAACATCGGTGATCATTGCGGGGACTCTCAGCCTTCGGGAGTGCCCAACACTAGCCCGCTAGACAATGTCGGACCAGTGGAACTCTCACTTGAGCGATGTTGTTTAGAACGTGTTTAGAAGGTTTTTGACATCCCGTGTGAGGCATCACGTCGCATATGTTGTGACAGTCGTGTGTCATATTATTCCTTAAAATTGCTCTTGCCTGTTTGTTTTTTAAGAAGGAATTTATCAGATGCACAGGTGAAATTATGCATATCCTTTTGAGAAAATTGACATTGTCAAACAAAATATAAGTACACAACAAATGGGAGAACATCTCGCAGGTGACGTGACGTCAGGACACCGTTTGCATGAAGATATGTAATAAGCCAATGGGATAAATGTTACCACGCCCCCGCCATACATCGTGCTACTCATAGTTTAATGTTGAAACGTCAGTTTTAGCAAACGTAGTACAGTAAAACTTGTACAGCCTGAAGACAGCTTTAAGACAATCATTATGTGGTCTTCGTAGCAAGTGGTCTTTATACTGATTTTACTGTATACTATATACAAACGGGCATTGATGATGACCTACATTTTCAGAAAAATGATTAAATATTTACCTGTTGTATATTTATCTTGTAACGGTTTGTGTGTCAGGCGTGTAGTGTTTGTGTGTTCATACAAAAAACTCTCTCATTCCCATTTCCATGAAGACCTGTGATAAGCCAATGGGGTTTCCAAGGCCTAGTAATGCAAGCGTTAACTCTCTCATCACCATGGACATGAATATGTGTAATAGTTTTTAACCCTATCTAGCCCGGGGGGGGGGGGGGGGGCAAAAACAGCCCCCCCCCCCCTCGACATTTTTCGCGATAAATTTGTAACGCGAAAAGATTGCGCCGCGATGCTTCATGAGTTTTTTCCTTCAAGTCTCACGCAACTTTTAAGACCAAAATTGCGACACGGGGGTATGCGGTTCCGAAGTTACGTAACATTTTGTACGTGCACGTCAGACCCAAAATTGCTCAAAAACGTGATTTCAAGTACAAATCCAATGCAAATTCTGTATCTAGCCAAAATTCATAAATGTATCATTATTTTTATTTTTACTGATAAAAAACAATAGATTTCATGTTATTTATGACTGAAATAGTGTTGCCAACGATTTCCATTGAAAAAACAATGGAAAACATAAAGTCGAAAAAACAAAGAAATACATAAGGAATTCAAAAAAACAATGAAATACATAAGAAAAATTTGATATTGCCATTTTTTTTAATCCTAATTTGATAATAATCCTAAGAAGACTGTCTGGACTGAAATCTAGCAGTTTTGGGGCTATATATTTAAAGATTTACAACCAAATTATGATTTTATGCATTAATTAGCATAATTAATTAATTAAAAATAAATTTGAATAATTTTGGTGTAATTTACAATTGAATTGTAGAGATTACGTCATCGGCGACGTACGTGCCAATTTTCGTCGCGATCGCGCGATCAACGGTCGAGATCTTAGGGGGGGGGGCTGTTTTTGCCCCCCCCCCCCCCCCCCGGGCTATGCGATTTCAAAATAGCCCGGGCTATATAGGGTTAAGGCTTAGTAATGTAAGGATTAACTCTCTCATTACCATTGACCTGAAGATGTGTTGCAAGCCAATAGGGCTTTCAAGGCCTGGTAATGTGAGCGTTAACTTTCTCAGTCTCATCACCATTGACATGAATCTATGTAGAAAGTAGTACATCTGACCAACAATGTGTGAAGCGAGCTTTATAAATCGTTGATCTAACTCTCAACATGGGAGGTAGGTCCATGCTCTCAATAAGATGGACCCAAAATTACCTTATCCTCATCTGAAGAAAATAATTCTTCATCTCACTTTTTCTCTACCCCACCCACACTCCCGCCTCTCCCCCCCCCCTCCCCCTCCCTCCCCCCTCTCTCTCTTTCTCTCTCCCTCTCTCTCTCTCTCCCTCTATCTCTCTCTTTCTCTCTATATCAACTGACCTTCGATTCACAAGCACAATAATATTGAAAACGGTTCGAGATAGGAAATACGATACAAAGTCCCGTTGTCATAATGATAGCGAACATCTTTACTAAACTCATGACAAAAGCAAAGAAAAACCCGGGAAAGAATCATAAATCATTAATAACAAAAAGTCAACATATACATAGAATAAGAATAATACATACAAAGTACAAGAGTACAAGTTGTTGTCACTTTAAAAAAATCAATTGTACTGAGCCTTAGATAAACATGATATTCAGTAAAACATTGTGCTTCAGAACATGCCTTGTGCATTTAGGCGTTTATGGTGTTGACACACAGATTATAGGAGAGCGTAAATTATTACTTTTAACACATATCCATTCATGACCATGTGAGCAATGTAAATCAGGACTCGTTTGATTGCAGGGCAGGGGCCTAAGTAATGGCCTTAAAGATGATATGGAAACGGAAAAGGGAAATCAACATTTACCAATAAATTGATCGCGCAAAAGAAAAATGTAAATACCCCTGCACGAAGAAATTGACTTTGTAGTGAATGTAAATAAAAAGGTAAAAAGGGATAGATGTGGTAAATATGGCTACTATAAAGAGTGTACAGTCAACGACGAATTTCTATTAAAATTTTAGTGTCTATCGAAAGTAAGATAATGTTTCATACTGTAAAAAAACAATAGAGAGTACAAGACAGTGGTCGGTCTAGGGGTTGGGGGTGAGGGTGGGGTTAGGGAGGGGATGAGGGGGTGTTAGGACGACCGAGGACTCGCACACACGATTCTCGTAACCATGTTAACGTGAAGTTTAAACTTTTGATCTCAACACAAAGAAAACAAAAATCGACTAATTACCTCGAAATTTTCGGCTGCTAATTAACCTTCCTCAACGATGACCGAAGTAACATGATTCGACCTGGTGACGTAGTGATCGATAATCGGGTCGTAGACACTTGGAAGGTCGAATCGGGTCACTTCGGTCATCGCTGAGGAAGGCTACAGGTAGCAGCCGAAAATTTCGAGGTATATTCTTCGAATTTTTTTATTGTGTTGAGATCAAAAGTTTAAACTTCATGTTATTTTCAGCCAACAAAGATGAACCTTCATGACAGGATTTTTCTTATCATGCAATCAGTCCAGTAATTCATGATACAATACAATACAATACAATACAGTCATTTACAATATAGTAATCTCATTCAGTTTAGCTTCCACAGCGGTGGGCTATTGGCAGGATTTTCTTAGGTATGATATGTGCAAGTATTCCAGTAAGTCAACATTACAATACAGTCATTTACAATGTAAATTTACATTTACAAACTTAGAATCGATAATGATACATACGATATAAAAGAAACAAGAAATGCATTGACCATCAACAGACGTGTTTTAAGTTTCTACTGAAACACTTCCAGCGATGATTCAAATGTGATGAGGCAGCTCGTTTCTTAACCCAGGGTGCTGCTTTTTAAACACTTGTATACTTTGAGGGCATCTACTACTTGCGAAGTTTCTTCACCAAGTATGATGCATTGCGTCAACGTTGCGTCAACCACAGGATGGAGAGGACAGGTTGCAAGAAATCCTTACGCATGACCCTTGAGCTGGTACGCCATTACTAATTGGTTGTCGAACGTACCGTCAAGTTGCCAGGAGTAATGCAATATATAACGATCTCTCCTATCTGTTCAAAATGTTAATGTCAAAGGATTTAGTTTCTCAGAGTAGGTCTGTGACAAGACCCCTCCTACTCCCATTAAACTCGTCAAACTTTCACCCATTTTTTAGCTGGTTTGATGCCCTTCACCCGAGTCTTGTTGTAGACCAGGAGCTCCTTGCCGTTGTAGACGATCATCTGTCCTTGTTTCGTGACCAACGGGGCAATCACAGGACTCGTTAGCTGCTTGTACTCAAGAGCCGCCACCTTCCTCTCACGGCCGTCGACATCGAACTCATCGACCACGGTGATCGTAGCCAGCCCCTTCTCCTTTGCCTTGCCTTTGCGGTCCTCCTGTCGCGTGTAGCACACGTATAGCGCGTCGGTCGAAGGATCAACGGCGCATCGCGCGTTTCTCCAGCGCGCGCTTTTGAGGTTGCTTCTTACGCGCGCCGTCTCCCCGTCTAGTATCGCAAACTGGTCGTCTACCGATTTCACCACGATCAAACCCGATGACGTCACCTGAATCTCCCCTCGGATCTCGTCGGCATCGATCGACCCCGCCCGAACGAGCTTCGCGTTCATCGGATCTACGATGTGAACAATGTTGCTCCCGCCGGCGACGCTTCCCGTAGTGAGGTACCTTCCTGGCCCGCCTGCGATCGCTAGATGGCAGGGGGACTGGACGCCGATAAGATTAATCTCTCTCACCCTCTTGTATGGCACGCCATAGCGGAATCAATTCAAAATATATTTCACTTGAACAAATATATGTTTCTCTTTCACTAAACCATTTCACTCCAGCAAATTTATATTTCACTCTCCAAAAATATATTCTACTTTTAAAAACAATTCATTCCACTTTATCACAAAGATATGTTTCACTTTTTTCCAAGATGCATTTCACTTTTTCACAAAATTATATTTCACTTCTCACAAAATATCATTTCACTCAATGTCAAAATACTTTTCACTTTCTAAAAAAAATTCATTTCACTCTTCCCAAAACTACTTTTCACTCCTCACTCGAAATTCATTTCACTTTTTCACAGAAATACATTTTACTTTTCATAAAAATAAATTTCACTTTATCACAATAAATCGTTTCACTTTACACGAAAATATATTTCACTTTTCACAAAAATATATTTCACTTTTGAGCAAAAAAAGAATCATTTTACTTTCAGCAAAAAAAAACATTTTACTTTTGTTGGATAACACAATCCAATGAATTGATCCTGAGCCTCTACCTAAGGCCATAACAGTACGTTGAATTCATTCCTCTTTGTTGTCACGTAAAAATCCATTCCTCTCTTTCGCAAGAAATCATTTCACTCTTTCCAAAAATACGTTCCTCTTTTTTCTCAGCCAAAAGGGGGCGCTGTATTTTGAGCAAGCGCAAGCTAGATATCATCAGCTCGCAGTCTCGCCTGTCGGTACTGCGGTGAAGGTGCCTACAGTCTAGTCGCAGCGCCTGCACAATCGCACGTATTTATACAAGTCGTATGCACGAAACTTTTGTCGCTGCATATGTAATGAGCAATGACAGACCTGAATTCACAATAGAATAACTCAGGAAAGAAACGACAAAATATAACCAGTGTTTCAAAAGGCTGAAGGAAAAGTTGCTCGCCGTACGAGCGCGATGCTTTGATCGGAATCTCGCCCGGGGGTCCCCCACAATGCTTCACACGCTGCACGAGTTCCGTATATAACTTCTAGCGAGGAAAACAGTGCGCGCGTGCCGGTTGTCCATCGTGATTAATCGTACGGTATATTTAATAGTGAGTGCACCCCCGTTACCAAACGCCCTCCGACTTGCATTATTGCACCACTCGTTGACTATTGTGTGTGTGTATCACTTTTGGAAGTGGTTCGTCGTCTCGGGGTCGTTTAGCAGGGCGTTTTAGTAGTTATGGTATCTGTCTGTTTGCATTGCCATCTTCCTGTTCTTGGTATAACATGTACTGATCGATGTTTGATACTGTTATTTTTATACTCCATGAAGTGATAAAGAAATTAAAATCAAAGTTTAACACCACAAACTGACGTATGTAGTTTAAGCAATTATTTTACCCATGATGGGAAGCACTTGTTATTCCGAAGGTTCATTTAGTACAAAGGTTCGAATACATGTACTCGAAAGCTTTGTTATTCCGAAGGTTCGTTTATTCCGAAGGTTCATTAGTCCGAAAACAAAATAAGGTTTGTTATTCTGAAAACAAAATAAAGTTTGTTTTTCCGAAGGTTCGTTAATCCAAAAGTGAAATAAGGTTTGAACCCTTTTAACGAACCTTCTAAAAAACAAACTTTTGTTTTCAGATTAACGAACCTTCAAAAAGACGAATTTTATTTCGTTTTCGGAAAAAATAACTTTATTTTGTTTTTGAATGAACGAACCTTCGGAAAAAACATACTTTATTTTGTTTTCCGAGCCTTTGGAATATCGAACTGTAAGCGATGATATAGCCATACTACATGTGTTGGCATGAAATTATTAAATCTCTTTGGTAAATTAAAATTTTAATCCACGCTAGATGAGGGTATAAAGTGATAGATCCCGACGAAAGGGCACAAGTTCCCCCTCCAAAACCCCATAGGATTTTTTTTATTGTGGGGGGGGGGGGGGGGGGCTCGACAGTAAAAAATAAAACAAAATTGAAAACTTACACCCCCCACCCCCCAACATGCACACAATGCACTCTTTTTATTCTGAAAATGCACCATTGCATTGTAAATCATATTTCTAAAGTATCATTAAGAAAGTCATTTAACCCCCCCCCCTCTCTGAACATGTTTCTCTCACCCCTTTTCTCCTTGTTTCCCAACTCTTCTCTTCTTTTTCTAGTATCTCTCTTTCACTCTCACCTCTAATATTTCTGTAATTTTTCTTCCCTCACACACATACTATTACTCAATTCTCCACAGCACATAGGCCTATCCATTGAAAAGTAATTGGTAAATCGGGCACAAAAAAGAGTGGTGTACTAGATGGAATTAAATAGTGCTGCAAATGGCAAGACAACTTTTATTAACTGCTGACAGTGGATGAGCATGCAAAAACATTTAAAACTACTGTACATCTCTTGTTTGAATACCTGACTTGTCACAATTTACATGAGGTATTGAAATGCTGGCAATGTTATCGTATGGGCCCTACCACATGGCCCATGGTAACTACATCACACACTGTAGTACAAATCACAAAGTTGCCTACATTTATATTTTACAGTGTCCATGGAGGTACACTTGTACACTTCATAACTGTGACTGAAAATATAATGTATCCAAAGTATTATTTCTTCATGTCACAATGTCTACCTTCTAAGCACAAACATGGCAAGATACCTCTTGTAATTGCATTTACATTCTTAAAAGCTAGAATTCTTGCACTTTCTTTGGCAATTTCTTTCAAGTACATGTACAAACTAAATTAAGAACAACTTGAATGTGAAGTGAAAACTACATAAAAGAAGATATCATATTTTCTTTTCTGAAATAAATTATGTAACAAAAATACTTAACTTGAAAGAAGAGATGTTACATATTCCCTTTTTGATTCACACACATGTCTGAGAAAATTTGCGAGAATATTTCCTGATAAAAGAAGTAATCTTAACATGTATTTTGGCAAACTTTCAGATACAAAAAATAATAAATATGTTGTTGTACAGTGAATGAGTTATACATGCATGCATCTCTTTGTAATTCACACATGAAACACAATTTGAACATCATGTGAGGCTTGAACAATAACACAAAAGATTGAAAATAAAATGACCGTGATGCACATTCTCTAAAATATAGAATTAAACTTAAAGATTGTCCGTCCCTTTTGCAATCACGATCGTAAATTGAAGAAAGTGTGATTCAAGACCATTCCTAAGAATATAACATGTTGAAGCTTTCTGTAAATGTAAAAAAATTTCAGCCGTTAAATTTCAAACCGACTTTTTTCGTACTACGAAAAAAGTATTAGTCTTTGTTACAGTATCTATGTGGTTATTATGCGTGTGTGAAATCTTAATTTCATGAGTAACAACCAAACTTTGGAGATGATTCCTTCCAGAGTATAATTTTTTTCATAATGCGTTTAATAAAGACTATTAATCAGACGTTGGTTACGTGCATTATTTGAATTTTACACTACGTATCAGTTTCAAATTGTGAATATAGAGCTTGCTAACATTTCTCTATATGTTTTGCCAATGTTTCGATGGTTTTGTGGTGATCTGAAAAAGGGACTGGCTGTATTTAAGCCACAAAACCAAACAATGGTTAAATATAAAACATCAAGCATCATATTTCCATATCTTCATATTCAGAGTCTATGCTTTCTCTGTCATATTCTTTTGGCAGTATATCAACTTCCAAGCCACTGTCAATGTCTTCATCATAAAGGATACTTAAAGTACTGCTTACAGTAGAATCATCATCATCCTCAACATCATCATCATCATCATCATCATCACTAGCATCACTAGCATCATCACCATCATTTTCAAGATCAGCTGAATATTCTGTTGTGGTGTCACATGTCGATGTAGATTGCATTGGCATAGTTACATTGGGAACATTTTCACAGTGTTTGCATCTACAACCAGGGCCACATTTTCTTTTATCTTTAACACATTTACAAAGCCTATTTGTACATTTGCTCTTACAACAAGCACAGCCTCGTGTAAGGTATACAACATTTTCTCTAATGCGATTAATATTTTCTTCTGTATCCCAAATAATGCTGACCTTGTTCTTATCATCTTGATTTGTTACATTATATCCATAAAAAGAAATGTTTGGATATATAAAAATTGGAGAATTAACTTCATCCCATACTGTTGATACCCAAGAACTCCTTAACCAGTGAAGGTTCAAAGCAGAATTAGAAGGGAGCAGATCATCTTCATATTCACCTTTCCATGAAGCTAAACGTACTTTATCCAGAGCCTTATGATGCCGTGACATACCAGAATCTTCTATACTATTGTATAGATCAATAATCGAATTGTAATTATGAAGACAAGAACGGTTAACATGGTAATATATGCACATAATAAGGCGATAAAAAGACATTAAACCATCATCTGAATTAACATTCAATCCAGTTTGAGCTAAGTGACCTTGTGTATTACTGTAGCATCCAGTAATAAAATGTGCATGTTGGAAAAATAATTTAAAAAAGGTAGGCTTCCCTATATGCGCAAAGTATTAAACAAAATCACAACCTAACGTGATACATAAAACCTGAAGAATCTTCCAAACATTTAACTGCTTATTTATCAAACTTGCCAAATCAGAATCATGGTCACATGCAGACTGCAATGAATTGAGATTTAGATATTTTTCATCCCCCGCTCGGGCACTGTATTGCACTGTGACATGTTTATTACATGTACCAAAGTTCAAGGGAAGTCCTATCACACCGATATCTTGATCAATAGAATATATCAAAATATTATTGCATGGAGTATCATTTACATGTAACCAGATCTGTGTATCACTTTCCTCGTGATTATGGACAATATTATGATGATCAATGCCTTGCTCACTTATTGAAACACCTGTCCATTGACTAGAACTCTCAATTCTGACATGAAATCCTCCAGAAGTAATAAAAACTTTACCACTGTTTATTTCAATATCATTTTTTACAAGCTCAATAAATTTATTTGACAAGTAACTACATAAGGTGTGTTTGTTCTGGCGAACTTTAAGAAAATTATTCCATTGGTTTGGAAGAGGGACTTTGTCATCAAGTGACTCATAATAATAACATTCTCCTTCAGTTTTATCCCTTCTGCTACGTTCTACATCTTTTGGAGAAATACCATGTGTTCCGACTTGATCAAAGAGGATCCTCACTTCTTTTACATTTTTCTTGAAAAAAAGAAAACACCCATCTAGCTATCAGAAATTGTGCATATTCCTCAAATGTTTTTAGATTTCTCAGGGGAGAACTATATATTATATTCACGCCTTCTACAATCACGCACGTATAAGACACAAACTTGAAAGACGGGGACACTATTTCATAACTTGATGAATATCTTTTTTTTTTATCTTTTTCTGGTGTATAGGACTCATTCTTCAACTTTTTTGAATATTTTTGCCTGCAACTGTTACATATACAAGAAAAATATGAAATGTCTGTAAACTTTGATTTGATTAAATCTTTTAGCATTTCAGACTTAATCAAATTGAAATGGGTGTATTTGTGAGATGTTTTTTGACAAAGGCGACATGGTCCACATGAAAAATTCCCACAGGGCTGCTTATGTTTGGTAAGCTTTTCTTTCACCCCAACGTAACATTTGTGTTTTTGTTGAACAATATTGCACGAGGGGCGATTGAAGGTGGAACTGGTGGCAGATGGGGATCAGGAGCTAGAGGTGTGATTGAAGGTGGAACTGGTGGTGGATGAGGATCAGGAGCTATAGGTGCGATTGAAGGTGGAACTGGTGGCGGATGGGGATCAGGAGCTACAGGTGCGATTGAAGGTGGAACTGGTGGCGGATGAGGATCAGGAGCTACAGGTGCTATTGAAGGTGGAACTGGTGGCGGATGAGGATCAGGAGCTAGAGGTGCGATTGAAGGTGGAACTGGTGGCGGATGAGGATCAGGAGCTACAGGTGCGATTGAAGGTGGAACTGGTAGCGGATGAGGATCAGGAGCTACAGGTGCGATTGAAGGTGGAACTGGTGGCGGATGAGGATCAGGAGCTACAGGTGCTATTGAAGGTGGAACTGGTGGCGGATGAGGATCAGGAGCTAGAGGTGCGATTGAAGGTGGAACTGGTGGCGGATGGGGATCAGGAGCTACAGGTGCGATTGAAGGTGGAACTGGTGGCGGATGAGGATCAGGAGCTACAGGTGCTATTGAAGGTGGAACTGGTGGCGGATGAGGATCAGGAGCTAGAGGTGCGATTGAAGGTGGAACTGGTGGCGGATGAGGATCAGGAGCTACAGGTGCGATTGAAGGTGGAACTGGTAGCGGATGAGGATCAGGAGCTACAGGTGCGATTGAAGGTGGAACTGGTGGCGGATGAGGATCAGGAGCTACAGGTGCTATTGAAGGTGGAACTGGTGGCGGATGAGGATCAGGAGCTAGAGGTGCGATTGAAGGTGGAACTGGTGGCGGATGAGGATCAGGAGCTACAGGTGCGATTGAAGGTGGAACTGGTAGCGGATGGGGATCAGGAGCTACAGGTGCGATTGAAGGTGGAACTGGTGGCGGATGGGGATCAGGAGCTACAGGTGCGACTGGACGAGTGACATGAAGAGGAGAAAGTGGAACTGCTGGTGGATGGGGATCTGGAGCTACAGGTGTGACTGCATGAGTGACATGAAGAGGAGAGGATCTTACTTATGGAGAATCACACAAGTGGACATCCTCATATTTGATCTGTGGTTAAAGTGAAAAAAAAAAACACATTTAGGCAAAACATTAGTAAAACTGAAAGAAAAAAATGTTCCTTACAAGTCAATATCACATACAGAAACATTTCTTACTTAAGTCAAATTAAATGTGTGTTTTTTTTCGCAGAGCAAGATCACTTTAATTACAACTAAAATGACGAAAAAGGACTTTACCAATTTCTCAGTCAAACAGAGGGACATTAAGGCCAGTCCAAACTGCATCCATGGAAAGAAGTTAGGAAAGTTTAAAAAAAAAATTATGGTAATGTATTTTACTACCCTATCATTTAAAACACCCTGCCCCACCCCCACAAAATATAATCATGCCCAGCCACCAAAGTTAGTAGACCTAAACACCTTCTTCCTTTTCCGGTGCTTCTTGATCCTCTGCCGCCTTTTCTTCCTTTCTCTGGCCTTCTTGCGTGAGGTAACATATGGAGCAGGTGACTTGGGGAGTGGGGAACAGGAGTATGTGTGGTAGCATGATAATTGTGCTGGAAATGTTATGTATGGAATAAGGCTCAGGTTCTTAAATGATAGCTCATGATATTTAGGGGGAGGAGGGAGCAACACTGGATCTCGTTTTTTAACAACTTTCTTTTTTTTCTCTTTGGTTGTTCCACCTTCGGTTTAAGATAAGGCTCTCCATATCGTTCCCTTTTTCTGTATTTTATAAGGGCTTTTTCCTTTTCTGATAGGATTGGTTGTTGAACAGTTGATTTTGAGCGGGAACTGCAGGAAATTTTAATCAAAATTTTTAATTCTTTAGGTATTCAAGTTGTTTGCTTGGCTTTGAAGTTTTGGTAGTAAACAAATTGAGATATTAAATTTGTGAATTCAGAAGCAAGTGCTGACTTCCCTTCAAGAGTTAAATGAACACCATCAAAATGAAAAAACCTATCACTGCACAAAAAGGGGGAAGTGGCGAGTACCACATAGCAATTAAAAAAACCTTAGCACAATTTGTGTAAATTATCATTATAGTATCTCGACTTCGTGTATAAATCTTCTCTAAATTTGTTTAAGAGGACGAGTCGAAGGTAATCAAAGCAGTCTAAATGTTTTTAAAAGACAAGTCGACCACATATACCCCCATCACTATACCAAAAACATAACACGGAAATACACGTACGGGACTGGACACTAGTTATTTTGTTCACAAGTTTTCGCGCAGTTTCACCAATTCAACAAAGCAAACAAAGGCTACCTCCGGTCAAATAGGATATTTAAGTCATTTTCAAACTGATTTTTAAGACAAAAGAACTGGTGATTCCATCAAAATCCCCGATGGCATCACAAAGCAACATTTCATCTTTTCACGTAAGAAGTTTCAATACAAAACGATTTTTCAAATCATTGACACTTAAGCTATTGACTCGGGCTTTTTTACCGCGATGACGAACGTGGACATGATGGAGTGGAATAGTGTATTTTAATAGAATCTCACATAAGCTTGTATGATGGCCATATGGGGGGGGGGGGGGGGGACCCTAGGGCGGCTAGGCTTGTCTGCGCACCTAGTGATATTTCACTGAAAATTGACAGACTTTCATTTTTGTATTCCTCTAATGGCTGACCTCATTAACAGTTACATACTAAATAGATCTAGATCTCCAGTAGTACATGATCTAACATTCATGGCATTAGAGCTACCACACTACTACTAGTACTAGCCCCGGGACTGGTCGCAGTAACCACACTACATAACCGGCGTTAGAATCTAGATCTAACACGTACTAACGTTAACGTTGTAACTGTTAGTTAACAAAATAATTTAGACCTTTTGGTCTTGCCTCTAGGATAACCACAAACGTACAAACTACAGTGACATACCTTTGATTTTGATTCCAGCAATATAATAACGTTAGACATCCGTGTCTATATAGTAGATCTTTACGGTGTCTACTCTAGTGTGGCTCGGTAGCTACGCGTACAGTATGTGTAACTGTTAGGCGGCCGGGCGCGGCCGGATGATCGGAAGCCTAGGCACCTTCACCGCAGTACCGAAATCGCGACAGGCGAGACTGGTCGTCCCGCGCCGTCTGTACTGTGCTGCCGTCCGAGCTGATGATCTAGCTTGCGTTTGCTCAAAATACAGCGCCCCCTTTTGGCCGAGAAAAAAGAGGAACGTATTTTTGGAAAGAGTGAAATGATTTCTTGCGAAAGAGAGGAATGGATTTTTACGTGACAACAAAGAGGAATGAATTTTATCAACGTACTGTTATGGCCTTAGGTAGAGGCTCAAGATCAATTCATTGGATTGTATTATCCAACAAAAGTAAAATGATTTTGCTGAAAGTAAAATGATTCTTTTTTTGCTCAAAAGTGAAATATATTTTTTGCGAAAAGTGAAATATATTTTCGTGGAAAGTGAAACGATTTATTGTGATAAAGTGAAATTTATTTTTATGAAAAGTAAAATGTATTTCTGTGAAAAAGTGAAATGAATTTCGGTGAAGAGTGAAAAGTAGTTTTGTGAAGAGTGAAATGTATTTTTTTTTGAAAGTGAAAAGTATTTTGACATTGAGTGAAATGATATTTTGTGAGAAGTGAAATATAATTTTGTGAAAAAGTGAAATGCATTTTGGAAAAAAGTGAAACATATCTTTGTGATAAAGTGGAATGATTTTTTTTAAAAGTAGAATATATTTTTGGAAAGTGAAATATAAATTTGCTGGAGTGAAATGGTTTAGTGAAAGAGAAACATATATTTGTTCAAGTGAAATATATTTTGAATTGATTCCCTTATGGCGTGCCATACTCTTGCCACTCTCGTCGTACACTCCAATACAACCAGCCGAATACTCGCTCGCGCAGAGCGTACCGTCCGACAGCAGCGCACAATCCATGACGTCACTCTGCAGGGGTTGCTTGGTGATTTTCTCAGTGACAAGGTGGACGCTGTACGCCAGGCCGCTACAGGTATCGCCGAAGATCAACCTCTGCTCGTCAACGCAGAACAACTGCACGGACTTCAGGTCTTCCGGGAGACTGATCACCTTCTCAAAGTCCCACGAACTCTCCCTGCCATCATCCTCTACATGTCTTGGCGAATCCATGTTCCCTGCCATGACCAGTTAGTTCTTCTATTTAACAAACTCTTCCAACGATTCAAACTGGATCTATCGATATAGTCACGTAGGCCTACAACCAATTCGCTAAACTTATGTACGCGCTATATTCATACAGATACACGACGCGGTATTATGAACGGATGAGCACACGTTATCTCTGGTTATATGCCGATGGTCGCATAGTCTATTTGCATTTTATCATGGCAAATACAGCGATTTCGTTTATTGCTTTATGACAAACAGTGCGATATGGGAGTGGCATTATGATTATAGAAAGCTTGCCAAGAGTGCCAATAATGTATGATAGCACTTATGAATGGTGATTGTTATATCTTTACACCATAACGTTATCAATAACTGTTTCATTCCCGAATTGAACATATTGGCATACTATTCTGCAGGTTTTCTGCACTACGCAGGCTATGTTCACAAGTTGCTATTGTGATCTATTTAAATATCTAGACGTGATAAATGAAAATCATCTAATGTTGAAATAACAATAAGGGTGGTCCAAGTTTCAACTGTACTGATTGTTCATCCAGTGTACGTAAATTTTATATTTAAAGTATCCAGGTCATTTAAAGAGTATTCGAAGTTTACACATACGCCACCAGCATATTTGCCATTGTGTGTTGCTAGGGTGGGTACGCTTCTGTCAAGCCTTACGCCCCCTCCCCCCCCCCCCCCCCCCGCCGTCCCGCCCACCAACATCACAATCCTCAACTAACTATGTTAACAACTTGTGTCCGTCACTCAACAAGTTGAGGCTAAAGTTTGTTCTGATTTTCTGAATTTATTAACCTTATCAAAAACACGCGACATTGATAGAGGGACATAATTATGGCAAAACACAATCATGAAAGATGAAATGAGTGAGAATAATTGAAGAAAATGGATTGATGTGTAAATAATTCTTTTTACCAAAATTGCCGAAGAGTTTTCGACCAGGATGATAATTTACCCGGATGCCATTTTTTAACGAGTGAAACATTTGATTTAATGAGTAAAGCATAAAGAATAAGTGAACACTATAATTATATCATGGAAATAATATTAGTTAAGTCAATATCATTGGTATTCTTTTCATGAACTTCAATGTTGACTGCTAGTATTAGTGTAAACTTGATGCGGGCATAAAGTTTGATGATCCTGGAATTGTGTTTGTCCTAGGGGCTGGCGGTACAAAGATCAGCACAGATAAGCTCGGTTAAGTGTACAAGCAAGTTCACTCGTAGCTTATGTTCTAGACTGCTCCTTTATGCTGGACTGGTGCAAATACAACTACAGCGAAGTCTGGACACTTAAAAGTGAATTTAAATGCACTTTTAATGATTTTATCTTTGGCATACCAGGTGGAAATTTGTGTTCAATTAATTTCGTTATTCTGTATGGTAAAAAGATGTTTGGAGGAATCTTTATCTTTTTGTCCTTACAAAAGAAATTAAGATATCAGTGTGAATGATAAAGAAGGAACAATACACATGCACCGATAGAGGGAGACATGTCTAACTATACTACAGAGTGTGTCCCAGAAAAAAAGGAAACCGAGATTCTGTGTTATTTCTCTACTTGACTGAAAGAAAATCATGGAATATTATACACATCATTAGAAAGCACGCTATTTTTTCTTTCATTTGACACCTCACATGATAGCTAAGAGTCATGCGTTGTGGAGCAACAGGTGTTTGAAAAATAATTGTCTAAATCAAGTTACGCAGGACAAATGGTCAAGATTTGTAAGAAAGCATTGACGTAGTGCAAATAACATTCATTATTCTGCGCAAAACGTTTCTGACATCGAGCACTTGTAATTGCTTGAAATCGGTCATGCGTGAACAGTTCATCGTGAATTTGATACCAAACGAAAGAAGATACTTTACTCTCAATATTGCTGTTATTTTTAAAATAATATGATATTTTATGATTACGTTATCGACCTCGAAAGACGGGTTTCTTTTTTTATGGGACACACTGTATATTTTTGTTCTATTGTATCGTGTTCATCAAATAACCATGTATTCATCACGTGTTTATTCATTTGTGATATTTATGCTGTGAGGGAACATGAACAAAGTATTTATTTGAAGAAAAAAGACAGTCTGGACATTTGTGCTAATAAACATTTCAGACAAGAGGTTTCTTTGTTTCCACATCCTTAATACAGAGCGCGCGGAATATTTCGAAGTATTTTATAATAGGTTCTTAAGTCTACAATATTAGCAAATTTTGACTGACAGCCGTTATACGTAAAAAAAAAATAATAGAAGAATACTGCAATATTCAAACATATTAATTGTGGCTGCAGCAGTGCACCAGGGCCCCGTTGCATAAAACTTACCAGTAATGCTAAGAGAGCTCAACAGCCAATGAAAGTCAAGGTTTCCATCGAAGTTGCCATTGGTAGCAAAGTTACCATCAATGGTAAGTTTTATGCAACAGGGCCCCGAAAACAGAATCCACAGGACAGGACCTAAGCTAGATCATTCACCAACGTAGCCTTAAATGAAGCTCTTAACAATCAGAAAAAAACTTTTCGTTTTAAAATGATAATAGCAACAGTTGTTAACTTCGTCAGGATTGATGGCCAAACGAAAACAGGAAACGTCTTTCTTTTTTAAACAAAAATCCCAAAGTCGCTTCTCATTTTTTTAAACATCTTGATGAATGTCGTATCGGTTATCAAATAAAACATTACATAAAACATTAGCAATTTGTTTGTTTGTTTCGAAATTTCACTTATCTACATTCTCCATTTTTTTCCGCTTTTGTTTTCCAAGTTCTTTTCGTACTATCTTCTTCTCTTGTTCTTTTTTCTCCTTTTTTACTTTTTCCCTTTTTTAAGTGTTATTTTTGCGTTCCTTTTTAATTTTTCCATTCGTCCTCGTACCCGTCCTTAATCGTCACTTCTTCTGTAACATTTGAATAACTGAAAGGAATACCGGTAGTTCACCCTAAAAGTAATCAATTCAAAGTGAAGATTTGGTGTAAATCCGTTAAAGAATAAAAAAGTAATGATCTTTGACAGTTTTAATTTTGTGACGTCACGTGTGAGGTGCTCTCCCATATGTTGTGCACTTTTTTTTATGTGCATTTTCTTAAAAAGATATTGTCACAGTGTGACGTAATATTATATTATTCAAGTACATTATAAGGTGGTAATGTAGTCACCGACCTGAGTAAATTGTGGATGTGAACTGTACCATTTTGCTTTAAATGCATCCATTCAGATATATGATGGAGCAGGATTGGCAAACAGTAAAAACATGTTTAGACTAGTCTAGACAGAGCCAGGTCGTCGACCCACAGGTTTAAGGCCCTGAATACTGAGGTCAATAACCTCAAACAAGGGATGGGAGGACCAAACAAGGAAATATTCCGGTCATTTATAATGTTTCCACATCAAAGAGGACCTAACATAATAATTTATGGGCAGTGCCAAGGTAGTTATGGACATGAAACAGGTGCATTTTTAACACATGTGGTTAAACTCAGGACCATGAATCTGAGCTAGACAGAGGCCACTTTGGCTTCCTGGAAGTAGGAAGAAGTGGAAGTGGAAGAAGTCACTGACGGAAGTGCGTGGATGTTAACTTTAACCCAATGATTAAGAATTTAGAACAAGTTCATGAACCAACTGACACATTCTTAATTTTATCCACCAACCCCCAATGAAATGTAAGGACAGAAAATGAGAATTGTCTGATTGGCCCTATTTATTGAGTTGTCAAGTAAAACTGGTTCCCCATAGATGTGTGTAGTGTACAAATATCAATTTCCCATATAGACTCATGTGTTAATGAGCCGAATAAAACCAAGGTGCAAGAGCAAAATTAAGTCAGACTGGAGACAAAAAGATTTGTTTAACAATCAAGAGAGGAAGCAGGTTGTGTGCAGAGGTGCAACTGAGAGTTGTAAAGCACGGTCTCCCCCTGTAACTGATTGCAGCGAAACGTCAGAGTTTACTGTTTCTAGTGGAGAATTCTGTGTATACCGTCTTTGGATTTGTCTAATATTTTTTTTATGCATGGTATTCAAAAGTGTGAATGTTGTATGGTGTTTATGCCGATATATAAAAATGAAGTACTTTTAATCTTATTCTATGTGTTATTATTATGATAGTACACATTATGAGCACAGAGAGTATCAGGGAATATATATACCAGTTCATGGAAAAGTGACGTATTAGGAGTGACCTAACTGTTGACAATTTTATGGCCTACTCGAGGGCAAGCGAGATCAAAAGGTTATGTGTGGGGGAAAACTCACTGAGCGAAAAGAGGAGACCTGTCACTAAAAGTGTTAGGACAGTGAAATTGGGAAAGAAAATGATTTTTGAATAAATATTTTACTTTGTATTAGAAAAAGGGAAATATACAGTGTTCCTATTTATTTGTAATTAACAGGGTGTTTAATTTGGGACTAAAGTTCAACTTTCGGACTGGGAAGACGCTGGAGCTAGGCCTGGAGGGGCAGTAACTGCCAGCAAGGACTTTACAAGACAGTATCAAGAAACAACCAAGGAAAGGATTTAGCACTAACGCCAATAATATACTAAATATAAACTGTACATTGTACTGGTTGTAGCTAAGTATTGGGGTCAGAGTACTTAGATTGTAATGAGTTGTATCGATAAATGAATTTAAGGAATCAGGCTCGACTAGCACTTGTGCTAACTTCTGATTCCTGTTAACAACTTCATTATCATCACAAGTAACATGTCTTATTCCCCCATTCTTTGTTAGATTCTTGCCAATTTTGTTTGTTTATTTTTGGGGGAAATACGTGTTTTCTTTCTTTCTTTGTTAATTCAATAATGTACTGTTTTTCTGTTTTTAAGAAGTCTGACCCCTCACGGGGTAGCGAATCGACCGCCCTGTGACAGATGTACACCTTCTACCTGTGTTTTTGATACATCATTGAAAATACGTTTTTACCCACAAACCTGTGTGAAAGAAAAAAATAATCATTCCGTTGTCAAAATCAGAAAATGGTTATTTGTGGAATTATACTGCCCGCATTGTGCGAGAGCACCTCGCACGTGACGTCACAAAATTGACATTTCAGAAGATTTTTTACTTTCTTATCCTTTGACTGATTTTCGTCAAACCTTCACTAATATGTTATTTCATGTTTCTGCTTTTATTGAAACCAACTTATCTTCAAGGTCAGCCTAGGTACGAGGCTGTGATGTGCATGGACACAACCCAGTCTGTTCACAACTATGTCTGGTAACACAGACTACTTCCTCTGACTCCTTGAGTGAGGATGGGTTTCGGGCATAGTCTGTATTACCAGACATAGTTGTTAACAGACTGGGTTGTGTCCATACACCCCACAGCCTCGTACCTGGACTACTTCAGAGTGAACTATCACTTGAAGCGAGACCTGGCTAAAATGCATGGATCTGTAGATGGCGACAAACCATTTTTCTATTCTCACTCAAAGCTATCTTTGTCTTTTTAGATTTTCCTTTTACTTACTATATATTTTCTATAGTATACTTAAGTTGCATAAAGTTTTACCGTGCCCATTTCTGCATAAGAATTATGAAGGAATTATGTGGGGAAATAGAGAGAGAGAGAGAGAGAGAGAGAGAGAGAGAGAGAGAGAGAGAGAGAGGGGGGGGGGGAGGGAGAGCTAGAAGAAGAGATAGAGATGACAGTGACACAAATGCCGATAGTTAGACACACTCACAGACAGATATGACAGAGGACAAACATACATAAAATATCAAAGATGATGGATAAATGGGAAGGGGGGGGGGGAGGGGGGGGGGGGCACACATTCAATGATTCAAAGCTTTCTCTGATCACCTCCACATCCCCATCCTCGCTCAATGGAGCATCTTCGTTGTTCTTCCGGTGACGTCACTCCCACTTACCTGGAATTTCCTGGAAGCCCTTTCATCCTATTTCCGGTATGGAAAGAGAGGTAGTGTCTTGTATGCATGCAGGCATTGGCCACAGCCTGCGTGTTTCTTCCGTAGAAATCCGCACAGAGTCGTCGTCAGTGTTGCATTTCGGCGGTAGAATGCTGTATTTTCAACCAGGTTGACTGTGAACGAGCAGACTGCTTGAGGTAAGTTGGAACACAACTTTGATTACAACCTCAATACGGCGCGTGTGGGACTGCATTATGCTTGTGAATTGTGTTGTATGCTTATTGTGGGGCGATAAACTGTCGACCTGTGAATAATGGATATGATGGTCATTTTGCCCTGGTGTTGGCTGCGCAGTCGTGGGCCGTGGGCACTTTATAGTCAGTTAGTCGTGGAAGTGGTGTGGGAATCTGAATACTCACAACTTCAAATAGTAGTGACAACATTTTATTAGTGACGGTAGACCTCTCTTCTCTAGTAATGTCATGAATGTTTTTTTCTAAATGTGTGTAGTCCATGTCTATGTTCACCCTTGTCTTCTTGTGTATTTATGCCAAACAATTTTGCAATTGATTAAATAAGTGTATTAATATTTTAAATCACAGTTAGGGATGTGTTACATTTCCATCGTTTATAATTATAGCAATTTTTTTCAAATTAATATTACCCTGCAGAAACAGAATATGATGAAGATGTAACTTAGTTACATGTATTAACATTGTCATTAGGATTTTGGCACTCATAAAACTGCATGATCATCACTATCGATAGGGAGTAGAGGTGCGTACGGGCTTTGCTCGCACGCGATATTGCTCGTTGGACTGGTAACGTAAAAGATCAAACTCCATGAACTTGACCGAAGCTACATAAAGGTTTGTCGGATGGCTATTCTGCAATGTTCACACACACACGCACACCACTCATAGTGTGTATGTGTGTCGTAGTGTATCAAAGATTGCTGCTGATATCGCACACACGTCAACATCGTGACTGTCAAAGTTTTACCTATCATAAGGACGGGGCTGATAGGACTGGCGCCGAACGCAGTGCCTTACATATATATACTGTAAACGATCTTTACCCTATTCTTTATCAAGAAGTTAAGTGTGGTCTTCAGAAACCTTTTCTGGAAAAGCGAAGAACTCTCCTGTTTACATAATTGAAACAACCAGTGGGGCGTTTCACCAAGCTGTTTGTAAGTTACGAACGACTTTACGAACGACTGGTAATCCCTTCTCGGGCTAAATCAGATTTTCAATGAACAAAGTGTGGTATCGCATTTAGCACAAGAAGGAATCACCAGTCGTTTGAAAAGTCGTTCATAACTTACGAACAGCTTGGTGAAAAATCCCCCCTGTTTCACAACAACCATAGGTCGTGTTTATCAACTTTTCAGAAATTTAAATACGTTTCCAAAGGCCTTACGAACGCGTTTCCAAACGCGTTTAAAAAATGGTGCGTTTATCAACTCGATCGCTTAAGTCAAAAACCGGCCTTGTCACCGAAAACACATGGTTTTGCGTGTTTCAAAACAGCTTTCCAAACCCCATAATCAAAACACCTTTGCGTTTATCAACTCGTTTAAACGCGTTTAAAAAAATTTAAACACGTTTAGAAACCTTAATTCTACCAAAAAAAGAGTTGATAAACACACCCATAGTCAACATTCAATTGGACTGTATTCCCCTTGTCAGGGCCTGATACATCGCTCAGGGGGTATTGCTGGCATCAGGCATGTAACATGTACTATTGCCAGTGAGGAGAATGGTCCCAGTAGGGTGGTCACCAGAAAATCACCAGTACGAACGCAAGTTGAAAAACAGAGCTTTTTTGAACAAAATTTGCAATTGTCAACACATTTTGCCTACGTTTTCTTCCATCTTGCATTTTGTTCATCTTGTAAATTATACACAAGAAATTGCACATCGAACCTTCGATAACGTGCATTCAGCATAAATATGCAGTCATGCTGGTTATGGTGCAAGCACGCAGTGTATTACGCCGCCTTATTGCGTGCAACCATGCTGCAACCCCAAAGTTGAGACAACCTACAGCTGTCTTAAAGTTATGGCAAAATTCTTAGCCATTTCATCATCAAAGAGAATTGATAAAGAACACTGCATAAAACTACAAAACATTATGAACAATAAAAAAAGCCGCAAACTTGACAAATAAACGTTCATGCAATTTAGGGGCTAACACAAGAGCAGTCAGCCTTATAAAGCTTGACCCCAAATGTTAATGAGATGTAATAAATGTTGAAAAGATGTGCAACTTAAAAGAAACATTTGCAACATAACAATTTCAAAAATGGAACATAAATCCTACTCGCCCACCTCCTCCTAAGTTGAAAAAGCAAACAAAATTTAATTTTCTCTTTCATGGTGTGAAGTTGTGAACCAATTTTCACCGTCCAGAAATACAATTTATGTAGCCCAATCATACAGTACTTACTGTATATGAAATGGTAGAATGGTAAATAGTAGAAATGATAAAGGTCTAAATGTACCAAAGGTCTTGCTACTGCAATGCAATTAAACCCCCCTCAAACAATATACAAGTATGTAGATGGAGGAAGAGCCTTAGTGTTTTCTGATATTGAACAGCATGGCTTGATAATGAGGGATAATAAGTTGGTTTTAATAAAAGCAAAAACATGACAGAAACATTAGTGAATGTTTGAGAGGAAATACCCTGTGTCTAATGGAAATACCATTACTGTTCCTGTATGAAAATAGATTTATTCCTTCATCAAAAAAACTATTAAAAAAAGGGAACATATGGAGAAAATAATACAAAATATGGGAGAGCACTTTGCAGGTGATGTCACAAAATTAAAATAAAAAAAAAATCATACTTTAAGTTTCTTATCCTTTATGAATTTCTGTCTAACCTTCACTAACATGTTTCTGTCATGTTCTTACTTTCATAAAGTCCAACTTACATGTAATTTGAGGGTGGATTTTCCCTTTAATCATTACAATATAGTTACCGATATATAACAAACGATGTGCGTGATATTGCTTTATTCTGGTTTACAACAGGAAATTGTTTGCCCTTTCATTGTCACAATGTACAAGAACACATTTTGAAGGATAAGGCTAAAACTGACAGTGCGCTCCGTACGCTACAGTTAGTCATCATTCCTTGAGATAATAGAGTGCTTTAACTGGGTGGGGCTACTGGGGTACATGTAGTTCAAAGCATGACCTTACCAGAGTTCGTATGAGTCAGTGTAATGTCACATCAAGTGTGCCTACATGTATACATGTACACTCCAGCTCAAAGGAATTGGCATAGGGAAGGGAAAAGGGAAGAAAGGGAAGGAGCTGCAGTTTTAAACTGTGGTACATGTATATTTTGTCCAGTTCAGCATGAAACATGATGCTTTTTAGGCTAAAGCATCATGTTTCATGGCATGCTGAACTGGACAAAATGTACCGTGGTTTAAAACTGAGGCTCCTTCCCTTTCTTCCCTTTCCCTTTCCCTATGCCAAGCCCTTTGAGCCGTAGTGTACATGTATGTAGTTCATTGAAGGAGTGAAAATTAACCAGTATCAAAGACAGGGTCTCCCATTTGCAAAAGTCTTGAAACTTGGCAGGAATCTTGAAGGAGAATACAGAGACTAAATGTGTGGCCTCACAAACACTTTCAGGAGAAGTGAAAAACTATCTGTGTCTACGTTTGAAACTCAGCGAGCATAGTCTTCATTCATAATAATATTTTTCCCTGTTAGTAAGTGATGGGACGAACTATCACTTCCGAGGTGATCTGGATGTAGCTATCTTTCCGAAGCGCAGCTGAGGAAAGATAGCATATACATTCAGATCGCCGAGGAAGTAATAGTTCGTCTCATTGCGTGAAACCAAAAGTTGATTTTTTGCTTTATATTCCATATCTGAAGCCAACTATACCAAAAATGACAATTTGACGTACAAAAGTAATGTTTACTTCTCTAACCCCGAGCCGCTGCCATGGGGAACACGCGTAACTAGGGCGCGCGTTAGGACGTGGAACTAGGACGCGTTACTAGGATCTACGCTTAGTCAAGTGATAGTCCGAGTGTAACGCACTTTTTATTTCGCGCGTACTCAAAATATTGATCACGCGTTAGGACTGTGAGTAGTGAAGAGATCAGCGAAACCAAAAAGTACTATCATCTCGAGTGTAACGAACTTTTCTTCTCAGGTGATCAGATGTGAAAAACTACGCTCTATCACGTGATCAGCTCTTGACCAATCATATAGCAACATTCTGTGGAATATAATTTGCAATGCGAGCATTGCTCCCATTACAGTAAACGCATACTCTGGAGCGAACCATAGCGCACAGCGTCTCCGGTCTTTAGGCTAAATGTTCTAGGAAAAATTTTAGTTATCGCTTTAATTCCGCTAATAAATATGAAGTTTTCAGTTCTGTTATTGGGAGGAACGAACTTCTAGTATCCTGCTCCTTTTTCTATCAATACAGGGTCCTGTTGCATAAAACTGAATTGATGGTAACTTTGCTATCAATGGTAACTTCTATGCAAACCTGGAATACAATGTATGATTAGCTGTTGAGTGATGTTACCATTGTGTACAATGTAGTTACCATTGATGACAGAGTTACCATCAGTGGTAATTTTTATGCAATGGGGCCCTGGAGATCAGGAGGGCATTTCATGAACGTTGTCAGCACTGACCATTTGGTCAGTGCGGACAACTTCAGTGAAATCCTCGGTTTTGATTGGTTGAGAGGCACTAGCCTCTGACTGTTACTATGGTAATTGTTGGAGAAAGACAGCTTGTCAGATGAAAAATGTTCATGAAACACCCTCCAGGTTCCAGAGTGTGGTAGTAACCTGCTGCTCTAAATGGATGCAATGTGTTTTTGCTGGAAAGAAAATACTTGTACTGTAATTAGAATATCTCGCTGGTAATTTTTTTTCGGTCACGCCAGTCAAGATAACAAGATTCAAATACCAGGGGCACATACTGCATGAATCTTTGCCATAGTGCCCGTCCCTGTAGTATACATGTACATGTAGTGTACCTTGAAATACAGCTTTCACAGTGATGGGAAAATACTATGTACATGTACCAGTAGCCAAACTGTAAATCAGACTAATTTCATTACCATGGGAAATTGATGTACGGTGTCTTTCTTGGAAGTTAGATTAGAGGGATATCCCCCAAGCTGGTGGCTAGACACACACTGTGTCCACTGCCCACACACTAATATGTGTAGCTATACAGAAATGTTATAGCTTTATAACTGGGTGTGCGCACCAAATGACTCAATCAACTCAACGTGTTGCGCGCTCACCTATGACAGACACGCACACACAGTTAAAAAAAATGAAAATTAAAAAGTAAAAAAAACGTTTAAAAAAATGCAAATTTTCAGCTACATCTGCTAAAACACCTAGCTCTTGATAGCAATTCCTTTCATGTATGTCAGGAATACAGTTTAGTTTTGATTGGAAAATACCTTGAAGATGTGAAAGTAACAAGAGTATTCAGAATGTTTTATACATTTTGGTAATGTAGAACCCTTTCCATACCTCTGCATGAAAGGGTCTTTAAAACCTTTTGAACAAAATCATTAAAAAAAATATTGGTAAAAGTTTATTTGTAAAATGGCATCTTCATTGCCATTCTTAGAAAAAGAGCAATGCATCATCTTACATGTATTTAGGGTCACCCAAGCAAGAAGGAGAAAATATTTAGCCTTCTATCGTTACTTAGCCTGGCTCCTAGACCTTTTGACAGTTTTATTCTAAGCAGGAAAACAGAGTCTTTTACTCATACGAGTGTAAGACTAGTCACTTGGTCCCTCTCCTCTTTTCTTACATGTACAGTAGTAAGGGGTGAAATTGTTGCTTAGCCTGGCTCCTAGACCTTTCGACAATTTTATTCTAAGCAGAAAAACAGAGTCTTTTACTCATACGAGTGTAAGACTAGTCACTTGTCCCTCTCCTCTTTTCTTACATGTACAGTAGTTAGGAGTGAAATAAAAAATGTTTATCTTCTGCAGTCACACCCCTTTACTGACTAGTTTGGATTAAAAATGCTCAGCAGTTTTGATGCCAGGCTAATCTTTGCTCAGTTTCACCAAGTGTATCCCAATGCAACCCTTTATGCAGCTGTCCTTGTACGTATTCAGTATTCAACATCCATCATTGTTCAAATGCACTTGTGTTGTTCGATCCATAGTTATCTGGGAGAGCGAAACTCGTACCTTTCGGAGAAAAAGACACACAAGGGAAATCCCCTGATCGTCCCGGTGTGTGAATATTTCTGGGAAGGCATGGGCGCTTCTGATTAAAGGAAGCCTTCGGCATTGGCCATTGTATCGGTCACACACATACATTACATACACACTACGGCTCAAAGGAATTGGCATGGGTAAACGGAAATGGAAGAAAGGGAAGGAGCCGCAGTTTTGAACCTCAGTTTATTTTGTCCAGTTCAGCATGAAACATGATGCTTTTTAGGCTAATGCATCGTGTTTCATGCTGAACTGGATAAAATATACCGCGGTTTAAAACTGCGGCTCCTTCCCTTTCTTCCCTTTCCCTTTACCCGTGCCAATTCTTTTGAGCTGTAGTGTACCTGACATACAAGATGCACTTTAAAGCTTAATGGTATAATAGATTGAAAGGTAATCACTGTTATTGCAGAAATGGCAGATCTATGATAATAGGTTTCAAAGAAGGGAGATGTTAATACAAGAACTGACTGTATAAAGAGTAATGCTAATTTGTTTGTGTTGCTACTCATACAGTGGACTGGGATTGCAGTGCTACAGTAAGCTGTTTTCATTTTTCTCCTCCTGACAAAAATCTGACAAAGGATAAGAAACTTACGACTTTTTTATGTTTTTAATTTTATCACATCACTTGTGAGCTGCTCTCCGATATGTTTTCCTTTTTCTGTTTTTTTTTCATGAAGGAATAAATATTTTTCATAGAAGTGTGTGTATAAAAATATGGGTCCAATGATACATGAAATGCACAGGGAAAATGATACCAGTATGTCCTTTTACAGAACAGTGACGTCACCAAATTAAGAATTTGGACATGCATTATCCTCAAACAGATATTTGTCAAACCTTTACTTATTTGCTTCTTGAATATTTCTGCTGTCTAAAACTGACGTAACTTCAGTATGGATTGTTGGAATGATATTTTTCTGGATAGAGGGGGAAACCTACATATATGTTTTCTGTGGGGCTTCTTTTGAAGCTCAAAGCAAACACTATTGTTCTATGCTGTGCATTGTACGTATGCACACTACATGTGTGGGCACTTCTTCCACAGGGAATCTTTAATTTCAGGGGCTCTTTTGTTGAAATATTTTTGTTTGCATTGTTAGTGCTAAATCACTCCGAGCCCCTTTGTAAAGTGTATCATTATTTTTTCCTCTCTTGCAATTTTGTTTTTAATTTCATAATTGTTTAAACTTAATTACAGTTTGTGAATAATCTATACGTACATGTATGTGTAGGTCTGTACAATATTGGAGGGATAGTCCACCTGAAATCAAGTTGGTTTTATCAAAAGTTTCAAAGGTAGAAACCTGAAAGAAACATTTTTGAAGGTTTGATGAAAATCCGTCAAAGGATGTACATGTACATGTAAGAAAGTTAATTGTTCGAAGGTTTGATTTAGTTATGTCACATGCGAAATGCTCTCCCATATGTTGTGTACAGTTGTACATGTATTTTCTTTTGAAAATGTCAATTCTCTCAAAAGGAATCTGCATCATTTTACACGCATGCATCTATGAAAAAAAAAAATCCTTCATCAAAAGCAGAAAAAAGAACTTAATGGAATTCTACAGCACACAATATGTATAGAAGAGCACCTCGAATGTGATGTCACAAATACCTCTCTTATTTTCATCTTATTTTCATCACTAATACATGTATGTTTCTTTCATGTGTCTGCTTTGATTGAAAACGACTTAATTTCAGGGTGGAATATCCCTTTATTTATATGTACATGAAGTTGATAGAAAATATTCAACAGCGCCAGCTCCAGGTGACAGCCGCTCTAAAAATGCATGTAAATTATAAATAATGAGCACGTTCAGCCAGTTTGACAGCGAAGGACTTACTGCAGGTAGGAATGTAACATGGATGATATTATTTACAAGTCATAAAACATAAAAAGATCATATACCCTGTAGTTGTTTTTTATACATGTAGACGTACAAAAAAAAAACAGTTTGAAAATATGCTGTCTGTAGATAAAACACAAAAAGGTTGATTGAAGTTGGTCGTTTCTTAAAGAGAATTCAATTTCATATGTGAAATTCACTGCTAGCTGACGTAAGTTGTGAAATGCTGTAGTTTAGATCAGGGACAAGTTTGAAATTCCCTTGCCGGGGCTATTTTCCAAGCCTGTCCTCATGAATAGAAAACCCTCGCCAATGTTTTACACTTCATACATGTAATTGCCGTGTTAATGAAGAAAGTCACAGCCAGGGCTCTTTTTTGCATTGCCCCACCTTTCGTACGGAGCTAAGGACATTTTTTGCTAGTGTGAGAAGGGTATGAGTTTATACATTAGGACTAAAACACATGTGTGAAAGGGGGTGGGTGTATCACGAATGACTCATATGTAAATTATCGGTATCTTCACTTCCTTGTTCAGGCTTTGACGAGAGAAGTCAGGGGTGGCACTGATTGGTTATTCTCATGTACTCGATTCCCACATGAGACATATTGTCAACTTTACATGACATGTTAATGTCACGATATTTACTTCCGCAACAGCTATAAACTAGAGTGTTCTGTAAGTTATTGCTGTCTTAACTTCCGTGTTAGAGAGAATACCAAGTGTTTGCAATATGAACATGTGTTCTTGTGTTCATGATCTCAACAAAGATTGTCATAGTAAATGTCACGATATGTTCTTCTGTGACTTATACCCCTTTTATAGTGAGAGTTACCCCGCATCAGGTCCGGAACTGATGCTGGGTAACTCTCACAATAAAACGTCGAAAAATATTTAGCCTGAGCTTAAGTTAGTGCTGGCTGGGAGGAGGGTCAGGTCCGCATCAGACCAGAGCTAATGTCACTTTAAAACGTTCATTGATTTAGTGCGGACTAAATCAGTGACCCATGCATGGAGAGCGTGTGTTCAATTTTCACGCTCGCGGGAAGCACAGCTGATTGGGCAATAGGTTACCACAGCAACAAGTCCGGTCTCGCTCTCTCGTCATAGGTGGTCGGAAAGGCAGTACAAAACGACTTACCCTGCGCTAAAGTTACCCCACTTCTAAAGTCAGCGCGCACTATAAAAGGGGCATGAGATCAGTCTCATGTCTAACCATTCTAATGTTAAGACCCCTCCCCTGTAGAACCCCCCCCCCCCCCCCCCCCCACACACACACACACCTTCCCTTGGATGAGTATTGCCAAGTAAAAAACACAATGATTAGCTTTACCTTTTGGGACAATGAAAGACCTGAGTGTTCTGAAATTATTGGTCTCTTCTGAATGTGCCAGCGATTGCAACGCCTGATCATTTGAATATTCAAGGATTCGCCTTGAAGAATATCATCGTAAACGTCACACCTTTTTTGTCTGCAAGAATGAAAAAAGTTGTTCCATAATTCATCTATCTCTCCACTTTCTTCTGCAGACCTCCAGAAGTTAATGTTCAAAGTCGTTGCAAATGTCTGGAATCGTTCTCATGTTCAAGACTTCCTCTTAAGTCTCAACAAACATTGAAGTATCATGTGAACATTGTAATTGATTTTTCCCAGTGTCAACTCCGCACTTCTGACTTCATGGTTCAATGTTCATGACATCAGACTGATCTAATCTTAAACTAAAGCTTTAAATAGTCTTGTGTACATGTAACTGTAATAAAAAAAAGTATTGAATAAATAATAATCTCTCTTTTCACCCGTTCTTTTTCTTTCTTCACCCCATAAGTGGGCCAATTATCCTCAAAGAATACAACCACATGGTGTTGTTTATTTACTATTTTCAAATTAGTATATTTGTGATCTAATCTATGTCTATGAGATGTTGTATCATTTGTACACATGGCCTCCATGGAGAACAGCGCAAGCTCATTGATGGGGCTACCTTGTTTAAAAAAAGATGAAAAAATAAAAAACATATAGACTGGAGAAGGAGTCTCTGTGAATTGTTGTTGATTTTTGCCCCTAAAAACACGAGTTCACCCAGGTTTAGCCCGTAATCTTCAATAATGAAATGAGAACAACATGGGTATTACCACAGTATAGAGCAGGATTTGCTCTCCATTTCCTGTTTTGAGACAGAAATCAAGACAAAACAGAGCAACAACACCAACTGCAAAGCTGCAATGATTTGAAAGAGCCTATTGTGCCATATAATGATGTAGACATTGATGTAGAGAATGAGGAAATACAGTGCAGGTCAAGCCATTTATTGTGAGGTTTCTTGTCTTGGGGGGGGGGGGGGATTGTGAAAAGACAATGAATACTGGCATGCAAATCTTAAAAACAGGGTGTTCCCATTTGCAAAAGGCAAAAGTCATGAAACTCAGTAATAAATAGCAGTACATGTATGCTCTAATGATATTGTGTATGAAATTTCAGTCATACGTGTAGCTTCACAAAAATTTGAAGGAAAAGTAAAACACTATCCTTGTTTACGTTTAACCCCTCAACCCTGTTCATTGTAGAACTGCACTAGAAACCAATGCAGATACCCGCACCTTTCATAATGTTCACCCATCACAATTGGCACCCCACCCCAAGTGGATATTAGTCCTGCAATCCATTTAGCATGATGATAGCTGGGCAAGAACTGAAGGCGCCCCAGGGAGCTCCCAGTCACAGCCAAGATGAACTTCAGGGCCCTGTTTCATAAAAATTTACTATTAATTGATAGTTTGCTTCCAATGGTAACTTCTGTGGAAACCTTGCATTTCATAGGCTGCCAAGCGATGTTACCCCGGTAGGTAGCCTACCATTCATGGCAGAGTTACCATTAATGGTAAGTTTTATGCAATGGGGCCCCGAACCACATTGAAGGCCCACTTTTGCAAACAGGGCAAGAAAACAAGTATTTGGAGGGCTAACACAATTTTCAAGCATGTCATGAAATGGATGCCCTGAATCCCATTGAAATTGTTTTGTTTTCTCTAAATTCCTCTTATAAGAACATTTATTTCCAAAAATGATTTCATATCGTCACAAGGGCAGATTTGTTAAATCAAACCAAAGAATGTTCAGAAAATATTCTTCAAGTTTACAATTGTTGCTTTTTGCACATTCATGTTTCAAATAAACTTTCAACAATTTTTTGAACTCAAAGAAGAAGGCTTTTGAATGAAAAGTAAATTTCTTTCAATCTGTAAAATTTCACATGGCAAACAGTGTATTGTGGGTGAATTAGTATGTTCAAAATAAAAGTTATCTTTTGCAATTACAACCTCAAATCAAGTATTTTTAATTTACATGTATCCTTATTTCTATCCATCTTGATATTTAAAGATTGTCCGTCCCTTTCGCAAGCTTAAAATTTGAAATCGTCTATCATGATCGTAAATTGAAGAAAGTGTGATTCAAGACCATTTCTAAGAATATAGCATGTTGAAGCTTTCTGTATATGTAAAAATTTCAGCCGTTAAATTTCAAACCGACTTTTTTCGTACTACGAAAAAAGTATTAGTATCTACAGTATCTATATGATCATTGTGTATGTGTGAAATCCTAATTTTATGAGTAATTACCACACTTTGGAGATGATTCCTTCTATAGAACATTTATTTTTTCATAATGCATTTTATAATTTGATAAACATATTAATCAATAAAGCAGATATTTCAACACAAACTGCTAAGAGCCTGAGGTAAAGACTATTAATCAGACGTTGTTTACGTGCATTATTTGAATTTTACACTACGTATCAGTTTCAAAAATACAGCTTGCTAACACTTCTCTATATGTTTTGGCAATGTTTCGAAGGTTTTGTGGTGATCTGAAAAAGGGACGGGCTGTCTTTAAGTATTCATACCAAAACTTAATAAAGTAAAACAAATTTGCTTTAATCAGTAGACACCAAGATTTTCAATTCAATACATTATAAATCCTTTGCTGTTAATGTCACGAGATGAATTGCACCACCTGTTGATAACAATGACATTCCATACTTGATATTTATAATCCTTCACAAGTCTTGTTCAGATCAAGAATTGTTGTGTCTCTGATCCACTTCAGCTACGGATTATGGTTCTAGTGTAAACAGGGAATCAGTGACTGGATGCTATTGTTCTTTCTCTGATCCACTTCAGCTACTGATTATGGTTCTAGTGTGAACAGGGAATCAGTGACTGGATGCTATTGTTCTGTCTCTGATCCACTTCAGCTACTGATTATGGTTCTAGTGTAAACAGGGAATCAGTGACTGGATGCTATTCCAACCAATTTATCCTTTGATTGTCCATCACAAATATTGTTCAAATTAAGAATTTTCCCACTTCAGATCCACTTCAACTATGGATTATGCTTCTAGTGTGAATAGGGCATCAGTGAGTGAAAGCTATGACAACCAATTTCTAATTGCATTATCCATCGCAAATCTTGTTCAAATTAAGGATTTTCCTGCTTCAGACCCACTTAGTATGAACGTGGTCTTTTGTTTAGTGGACAACATTTCAAAGGGTCCCCTCTAAGTTTTGCCTGCACAACAAAAGACCAAGTTCACAGTGGCTTAAGCCACTGATTATTGTTCTAGTGTAAACAGGGCCTTGGTGGTTGCATGCTGTAGCACAAGAATTGGATGCTATACAACTAATTTCCTGCCAGGAGGAAGTAAGCGGGGCTTATTTCCTTTTCAGACAATAAAAGACTGGGTGCCCTGCATTTCATGGTAGTCTCCCACATTCAGACCACTTTTGGAGGTAAATCTCACTGACACTACATACATGTACATGTATGTGGAGTGGACAGTACTGTATGTTCTTCTCCACTTATCCTTCTGATGCATTAGAAGAGTACTTGTAGATATATTCCGACTCCTTCAGTGCCTACATGTATCAGTTTCTGCATTTATGAATAAATATTTGACACTGTGTACATGGACATTGTACGCCATACAACTATGTATACTGTAATGAGGTGAATAATACACAGATGCAGGCAAAATATGTGGAGTGAACCTCATACAAATTGACCAAGGGGGGCAGGAAATGCTGCCTGTACATGCAGGTTGACTTTATGGAGTGGTCACTTAACACAAATGCAATTTTTAAGGAGAAATATACAGTGAAACCTGTCTATAGTGGCCACCCAAGGGAAACAAAAATTGTGGCCTTTATAGACAGGTGGCTGCTAGAGACAGGTTCTTTAACACATGATCTCTCTCCGGGGGAATTATTTTAGTGGCCACTATAGACAGGTTGGCTGCTATAGACAGGTGGCCGCTAAGACAGGTTTGATTGTAGTTGAAGGGAAATCAGAAATAGTGGTCAATATAAATACATGTAGGTTCCTGTAGTCTTTCTATCCAGGTTGTTGATATGCCAGGTTTCACTGGTACAATAAACCTAGCATCAAATATCACTTATATAATTAGATACATGTAGGTCTACGATGTCTGTCTGTCTGTCTATGAAGTCTGTCAGTGCCATGAAAAATGCCATTATCTGTGCCATGTTGCATAGGATTTCAGTTATTGTAACTTACCATCAATGGTAACTATCATGATGGCAGCAGCCAATGAGCTCTCATTATTGTACCTGTTGCCATGGTAGTGAGTTACCATGCAAAGTTATAATAATTGAAAACCTGTATGCAACATGAACATGGTTCTGTACTAAATGTGTTGCCTGATAAGCAGCCAGAATTTAGGGTGAAAACGGTCTCTTTGCTCAGACTATCACTGGAGGTCTGTCTTCCTTCTTCTGAACAGAGAAGGCCAGAGTATCTCTCTCTTTTTTTTTTTTACCTGGACCACTTTACTGCTTCCCTTCCATCTATTTCTGGCCGTCTCCCGTCAAGGAGGGGCAGACATAGGGTGTCATCAGGCTGAGGTTCTATACCACAAACTGATCAGAATCAGGAGACTGGGTCGGGTGCGCGGACTCGGGATTTGTAATATTTCTTCCCCCCACAATAGCAATATCCTCTTTCTGTTTCATTCTCGGAGTGAGTTCTAGCTGGTTTGGGTGATTATACAGAATGGTGTGCCACTGTCAATGAGGATTACTGGTTGTGTAATGCAGTGGAAACCTGTATCATACTGATTGTGTAAGTACATGTTGACATTCATTGTCATTTTTATTGTGTTGTCATATTTTACACATTACAATGTTACATGTACCTACAGTATATCTAGAAATGCACATGTTTATCAGACTTTTTATGAGCTATGACCAGTTATTTTAAATGTGTGTCAATACTGCTGTCAATGTACTGTAGGCTTCATGTTCGTTCGTGACAAATGGTCAATGTTGTTGTTTGCAATGGTAAAGGGAATGTGTGATGAACTACATACGTCTATGTTTGCAATAATGACAGTGTAAGTGTCATGATTAGTTTTATTTGCATGGGTTACTATTCAAGCCTAACATGAAGAGAAAGCCTTGAACCCTGCTATGTATTGAACTCATTGAGAATGGTCTGATTTTCACAGGGGCTTTTTTGTATTTTTTTTAATACAAATGGGGTGGGGGGGGGGGGGGGGTGAGGAAGGGCTCTTTTTGTTTAGCTTTTGAGTATGACAGAACAGTGCTATCTTCCCACCCCACCCCACCCCTATTCTCCACTAAACCAACTAGATAAGTATGACAGAACAGTGCCATCTTCCCACCCCACCCCGCCCCACCCCCGTCCTCCCCTAAACCAACTACATTGTAGATGAGAATGACAGAACAGTGCTACCCTACCCCACCCCGCCCCACCCCTGTCCTCCCTTAAACCAACTACATTGTAGATGAGTATGACCGAACAGTGCTACCCCACCCCACCCCTGTCCTCCTCTAAACCAACTTGATGAGTATAACAGAACAGTGCTATCTTCCCACCCCACCCTCATCCTCCCTAAACCAACAAGATGAATATGACAGGACAGTACTATTTTTACATCCTTTCCCACATCATCCTCCCCTAAACTAACTATATGTGTAGATGAATATGACAGTACAGAATTTCTTCCCTTTTGCTACCTCCTTTCCCCTCACTCGACCCCCACCTCCACCCTCACCCACAGATGGGTATGACAGAACAGTGCTATCTTCCTACCCCACCCCATCCTCATCCTCCCCTAAACCAACTAGATGAGCATGACAGTACAGAATTTCCTCCCTTTCGCTACCTCACACCCCACCCCTACCCCTCACCCCCACCCCAACCCCCACCCTCTCCCACCGCACACATATATGTAGATGAGTATAACAGAGCGTGGTTGCATCCAGTGCATTCAGCGCGAGAGGAAATAGGAAGTAGAAAATTGAGGCTACTTCCTGTCAGAGAAGCGCGAGAGAGGAAGCGCACATTTGGCTCTTCACACGAGTTTCCACGTCAACAAGGCCGACTGTCCACGGCTATTTCTGCCTCTTTGTTTGCCAGTAGGATGGCCAAAGTGGGGACATTTTACGTCTGTGATACACTGTCATGGTGGTTTCCACTCTGTATTCTCTTCCGTGCCGTTTTATAACTGTGAGTACTTAACACTATCTCTGCTAGCATCGAGTTTCTGCAGTGACGGTGTACATGTAGGATTACCCATTAGGAGTCACAACGTCTTACCGGGATCAGAGGAGTTATGTTCACGTCAGTGAAAGGTAAAGGAACTACAGAGTCAACTGAATGTGGAGTTTGTTTAGGAGTGCAGTGGCAAAAGCAGAGACAAGTATGTAGGACTTCATGACAGTTTCTAGTCCTCTTTTTTTTGTTCTCTGTCTTGGTGACTTCACTCTTTTTGCTGCCATCATCACAGTTTTGCAGTGAGGAATACTAACAAAGTCTATCAGGAATTGGAAGAGTTGCGTACCATGGTGAACAAACTTTATGTGTTCATGACTTTATTTTTTTGGCTACATTGTGTGTTAGTGTTGTAACACCTTTGCACATTGAATATTACAAGTACATTCAAAACCTAGAGAATGTGATATTGAAGGAGTTCCTGTTTATGTAAGTGCATAGTGAAAGAACTTGCAGATTTCATTTTCATCACTTCACAAGTCATTTCTGCATCTGCCTTAACCTATACGTTACCGGGCCATGAAAAACACTATTGGCTTAGTGCACGTACTCATGCCAATGGAAATGAGAGAGTTAATTTGTCACAGTTGCACTTTTGATCAGTGTTTTATTTGGCATTGGTGGAGTTATATGGTACATTATCTAATGAACAGCAATTGCATTATTGTGTGACTCCTTCCAATTATTCATGTGTTGTTGCTGGTGTAGAGTATCATATACTGTGTACATTTAAAGTGGAAACTGTGTATCTTACACACACACACATGTACATCGTCATGTATGCTGGTAATGGTTCATTGTGTTTAAAAGAGAAGATGTGTGTTTAAAAGATGGGGTGTCCCTTTTCCAGGTCAAAAAATATCAAAAACCACAAAAGATGGAAGAAAATACTGTATCAGAACACGCCTTGTAGTAATAGAACTGGAAACTGACTTTGAGGGGAATTATGGCGATCGCTAGCTTTCGAGGATGATTTGGGGAGGTTGTTCAAAACATAGAGCCTGGAGACTGCTGTGTGCAATGGTCCACACCACAGTACATGTACAGTATGCTTTCAATGGGGGTAACAGGGGCAATACGATTATGAATGATATCATCCACGTTATTTTTGTTTACGTTTGAAACGCACTGACCATAGTTCACATTCATAATCATATTGTCCCTGTCAGCGCGCGGTATGCGGGCATTGCTCCCATTGAACGCATGCTCTGTGGAGCAGACCATAGCGCACAGCAGTCTCCTATTCTAGGCTATAGGATTCGGACACCCCCACCCCCCCACCCTAACGGTGGAAAAAAACACCTCTCAAAATCTACCGATCGCTATGATTTTGCTGAAAAGTAAGTTACCATTTCTGTTGTGAGGGAAGTTCTGATACAGTATCTTCTTCTACTTTCCATGTTTTTTTTGTTTACATAATGTTCTAATTTTGCCCTGCAAGAGGGACATCCTGTGTTTAAGCTATGGGCTAGAGATGGGAAAGTTGCGGCCTGCAATCGTGGCAGGATCATTCTGCCATTGGCTCCAATCTCATTTTAACGGGGTAGTTCACCCTGAAATTATTTTAGTTTCAATAAAAGCAGAAACATGAAAGAGACAGTGAAGATTTCACAAAAATCTGCCAAAGGAAAAGAAAGTTATTAGATTTTGAAATTTCAATGTTGTGACGTCACATGCGAGGTGCTCTCCCATTGTGTAAAATATAATTACATAAAAAATTGCTTTTTGTCTGTTTTTGACAACATAGTTATTTTTTTTTCATACAGTTATGTGTGTATCAAATGCACAGGTACAAAGATGCATCTTTTTTTGAGAAATTGCACATTTTTAACAAAAAATTGTACACAACTTTCTTTTCCTTCAACCAATTTTGTCAAACCTTCACTAATATGTTTCTTTCATGTTTCTGCCTTTATTGAAACCAAAATAATTTCAGGTCGAACTATCCCTTTAAAAATCTACCAAGCGAGGGCCAGACAGTAAAGCTGCTACATGTACATGCGTATGTTCATTGTTGCTGTATTCAATGAAACAAACTCTAGACTTCCGCTCTCCTGATCGCTATCAGCCTTGAATCTGTCAAAACTTACAGTACATGGACAATTAACTATTATTGTTCACACTGTCATGCATGTAAACACCTCATGTAGATAGATATTCTGTGTTTCCATCAGGGAAAAAATTATTTCAAAATTTTTGGTTACTTCTTTTATAGCACATTGGCTTATTTGGCTACAACTTTACATTGCGTCTAATGGGAATTTTGGGGGCTCTTTAAACATTTTCCTAAGCCCCCAGGTATTTTTTTCTGTGGTTTGCATTCTCACAATTTCGGTAGAAGTGACATTTATTTCACCATTTATATTCCTTCCTTTGAGGGTCAAGAGCAGATTACTGTGTTGCTACCAGGTTTTACCCTTTGCCATGCAAATCTGATAATCGTTCAACATGTAACCCGGATATAAGGTGACACAAAGAGGGATATTTCTATTGTTCTCTAGTGTGTTTCCAGGAAATAAACAAGTGGTGTTCAGGTACGATGTCCATAGCCTACATAGGGTGCAACAAGAGTTCCAAGCTGGCAGGGCATGTAGAGATACATTGTACTTTGTAGATCCAATTCATCGTGCCAATATCACTGAATACAGGTCCAACTCACACTGTAAATAGCGCTAATTCTCGCGAGAGTAATTTTTTACAGCACAACACACCCACAACATAGTTGCGGGATGTTATTTTCGCACACAAAAAATGCTTGTCACTACAAATAAAATCCACCCCATGGATTAAAATTATCAACAAAGCCCCGAACAAAGCACATTCATGAACATTTAATGCCACATAAAAGCAGACAGGTGTGCATAGCATCACAGCATGCAACACATGCAAATTTGAATGCCAGTACTAGAAACTCCTGAGTCCACGACAGACTTGCATGTTAAAGATAGCAGGATGGTTTTTAATTTGCAGCAATATTGAATTCGTGCTTGCTCTGTGTTGCGTGAAAAGCGAAAAAATCACCTACTTTACAGCAGTGCCAATATCACTGTGATCACATTTTCATGTGGTCTTGTAAGGGGGTATTCTGTTTACTGGGGTACATTTTGTATTTCAAAACATATTAGTTAAATAGAAGTGCTGATATTAGAACCAACATTGTTTAGAAAATGATAAATAAATCATGTTGACATGAGATTTTTTGAAGTGATTGCATGGGGTTACACAAATGAACTATACACTGTTGCTCCATTTGATATCACTTTGCTTTTTGCTCTCACATCTCAAATGTACAATATGTTTTTTTTACATTGTTTGCATATACATCCACTTGAGCTTTCAAAGAATTTTTATTTTAAGTGAGACAAAGTACAAATTGTATCTATTTTTCAACAAGACAAATATGCATTCCATAGTACTTGTGTTCTCCCTTTGTCTGTCTCTCTCCTTTTCTCTTCTTTCTCTCTGTCTTTCTCTCCGTCTCTGTGTCAGTGTCTCGTTCTCTTTCTCTCTCCCTCTGTCTCTCTCTCTCTGTCTCTCTGTGTCTCTATCTCTCTGTCCCTGTCTCTCTTTGTCTCTCTATCTCTGTCCCTGTCTCTCTCTGTCTCATTCTCTCTCTGTCTAGTTCTGTCTCCCTCTATCTCTCTATCCTTATATTACTTCTTCTCATTTCCCTCTTCCTCTTTCTTTATCCTTCCCATATCTCTCCTCTACTTGCTCTCCCTCTACAGTGTATCTCTCTCTCTCTCTCTCTCTCTCTCTCTCTCTCTCCCTCTCTCTCTCTCTCTGGCTCTCTCAAGGTGCCCCCCCCTCTCTAAAATCAAAGAGAAAATTACAAAATATGATAATGTGACCTGGCTTGTATCCAACATGATGTAATTAGCCTCATTTCCACTGTGAAAATAATGATTTTTTTCTGTTCAAGTCTCTGTCTGAGTTTAAGACAAGGGCAACATACATACAGTGCACTCTTATGTGCAAAGAGTGTGTTCAGACAGGGAACTATTATTGCTATACTTAGCCCTTTCCATCTACAGTGTATTTTGAATCCCTTAGCCATGTTGCATGTACATGTAACTTACCATTCATGGTACATTATCTAGCAGCCAATGGGCTTTCAGCATTACTCGTGTCGCTATGGCAACTACCATCAATGGCACGTTACAATAGTTGGGAACATACAACATGGCCATGGTCATGAAGAAATCATGATGAAGCACACAAAAAAAAGAAATGGCTCCTGGGAGTGAGGCTAGATATTTGCATGTGTCAGGCTGTTCCTTGTTTGCTCTGCATTTTATCACCATTTCCTGGAATACATTTATGAATTGCCTAAAAATAGACTTTACATCCATAGTACATCATGTGTCTTTGAACTGGTGGGCGTTTTCTTGCAGGTACATATGCTGTTATGTGTTGTCACTTGGTGCGTTCATACTCATTTTTGGGGAGCCTAAATCAGCGTTCTGATCTACATGGTAGCGTTCATGCTCATTTTGAACGCAGTTCCATGAGATTTAATGATGTCATGTCAACAGTAAACAGTACCCCCGTTAATGGCGTTTTGGATGAGCGTTTTCAAAGAGCGTTTCAAAACGCTGATGCTACCTTCGCAAATTGAGCAGAAACACAACCATAGTTACGTGTTGTCATGTCCTGTAACCTTTGTCAGTGAGTGAATATCAATCAGTGGATCTGAAATGCCAGAGACTAGCTGTCATCTGTGTGGAAATTCTATGCGCTAGTCTTATTTTGCAGACATTTAATTTGAAGAAGTGAGTGAATTGGGTCTTTGCATGTAGACTACATCTACATCCCATTGAACACATTGAACACATGGCCGAGTGTGGTGTATACGGACCATGCTGTAGCGGTTTCAGATTTCTAGGCTACAGGTTTCAAACGTCCTGCCCAAAACTTCAAGATCTTATAATTTTGCTTAATGTCTGTTTTTAGTTTTATTATTCGGAGGGAAGTTCTAATACAGTATCTTCTTAGTCCTTTTTCTGTTGTTGAAATGACAAAATTTCATGTCTATGAACTGCAAAGGTGACAACCTGTCTTTCTATTTGCTGATAAGTATGGATTGTGTTTGAATAAGGAGTGTATTTATCTCATAATATTGGGTAAAGTACACAAGTATCTATTGAAAGATCGGATATAGCACTGGGGAACGGTGTCATACACTGTACATTGTATCTGTGATCTATTGCATACAGGGTGTAGTAATCAGCAAACTTAGACTAGATACGGGAGAATTGCTCTTTTAAAATAAAATTTCAGTTGAAATGGGTAGTTAATCTTGGACAGTATTGTCCAAGCTATAAGAGTAGTATTTGTGTAAAAACAAACTATTTCCATGAAAGGCTTGTGAGAACGAGCAGCTGACCCCATTTGCACGGGGTGAAGGTCAGACAGTGTTTTCTGAGGACTCACATTGTAGCTGGGAATACCAGGGTCCAGTCGCATAAAACTTACCATTGATGGTAGTCTGGGTACTAGGCTGTGAGCTGCATGGACACAACTCAGTCTGTACTATGTCTGGTAACACAGACTATGCCCCAATCCCATCCTCACTCCTCTAGCCAGAGTAGCTTTATATGACGTCATTAGGGCGTAGTCTGTGTTACCAGACATAGGCCGTGTTTATCAACTTTTCAGAAATTTGAACGCGTTTCCAAAGGCCTTTACGAACACGTTTCCAAATGCGGTTAAAAAACGGTGCGTTTATCAACTCCAAAGGCCTTTACGAATGCGTTTCCAAATGTGTTTCCAAATGCATTTAAAAAAACGGTGCGTTTATCAACTCGCCCAAGTTGAAAACCGGCCTTGTCACCGAAAACACGTGGTTTAAACGCGTTTCAAAACAGCTTTGCGTTTATCTTGCTTCTTTAAACGCGTTTCTGATTTAAATGCGTTTAGGATCGTACAAATTTGTGTGTTTACAATTTAAACGATCATAACTTTCTTATCCTTTGATGGATTTTCGTCAAACCTTCACTAAATATACATGTATGTTTCTTTAATGTTTCTGCTGTTATTGAAACCAACTTTATTTCAGGGTGGACTGTCTGTTAAATGTTTCTATACAATTGTTTTGACATGATGCACAGTGACGTACATGAATAGGAAGGAAGTTTTCCCTCCAGTGGTCTGCGACTCTGCCTAATCCAGGCACTTGTGAAATACCAGGGGGTAGGTGTAAGACATTGTACGACTTCCAGGAAAGTAAGGTTATCTGGGCCGGTTTAAGCCATGATTGAGTGCCTATGGCTGTGAGCTTGAGGGCAGTGGGGGGTCATTGCACGCTCCTTGCCCAGTATGGAATCAGATAACACATCAATATTGCATGTTAAGTGTTTGCAGAGCGAGAAAAGAGCACATTTCTGGGAAATTGCATGTGATAATGTGTGCACTCCAGATGATATTCTCTTCTCTCTTTGTTTTTTTAAACTGGTTTTTGCCGTCTTTGATAGCGCAGAGAAGGTGGCAGAAGCAGAATTTGCAAAAAGTTATGTGATTATCAGAGGAAACTTTGAACAGGGCACTTGTTTTACAGAAATGTGAGTCTAAAAAAAAGGTATATCAGAAGGGCAGAGTGCTTGTCAAACGAAAAGGATGACACATAGCTTGCTATTGCTACTGTACAGTATTCCAATATATTTGCCAGATCAGAAAATAGCTATATTTATAATACACTTCATTTATTACCTTCTAAGTACAAGTGTCAGTGTTGATGGGGAGTAGACATCCTCACAGGCTTTGGGAAAGGCCTGTTGACCTGTACGTATCGCTCTCGTGCGTTTTGTGCTTGTCGGACTGGTAACATAAAAGATCGAAGTTGACCGAAGTTTCACAAAGGTTTTGTCGGATGGCTGTGCTGCAGTGCTTACACACACGTGCACACACCATTCATTCTGTGTATGTGTACATGCGCCGTAGCGTTTCAAAGATTGCCGCTGATATCGCACATGCACGAGATCGTAACTATTGAAGTTTGACCTATCTTGAGAGTGGGGCTGATATGACCACCGGCGAATACAGCGCCCTCTGTAAGATTCAGTTGTATGAGCCTATAATGAAAATTTGGAAAAAAAATCACTCATTTTTCGCCCTGGAAATCTTCTCATGCAACAATTTTTTTTCTAAATAGTCCTCCATTTTACTCCATATTATGGCTAATGCAGAGTTGGAGACTTTTGTTGTTTGCCTGAACAGATCTAAGTGGGCTAGTTTTTCTACAGTACTGGGTAAACGGCGACCCATGCACACTACACTACAAACTGGTCATGTGACTGGTTATGATGTCATATATTCTATGCAAAAGTAGTGTGACTTCATTTAATTTTGACTTTTTGTTTGTGTTTGCATTTGATGCAGGTTGATCTGTATTCAATAGAGGATTGAGCTTGGATGGAAATGCAGAAGAGAAAGGAGTTTTTGTGCCAGCTTTAGCAGAGGTTCCCATCTTCACTCCCGTGCTGTTAGCCTGCGATCGTTACTCTCCAGTGGATTCAGAAGGCGTACATTTGAATCTGACACCTTCCATCGTCACATAAACCGGACAGCCATCTTTACTCACCATGGAGGCATTGGACGGCTTGTAGCAAGTTGGCTGTTTGCGATTGTGCCTTGAACTGGCCAATCAGCCAGTCAGATCCACGACTTGATTCAAAGGTAAACAAATACTATATGTTTGTTTGTTTCAATAGTGCCATTCTCATTGGGCTTAAAAAATCACGAAGTTAAAAAAAATCGTGAAGTTAGGGTGAAAGTTGCCTAGCAACCTTACCAAAAGTCGAATGGTCCTATTGTCCCTGTCCCCTAACTTCGCCAGTTTTCTAACTTCGCGATTTTTTAAGCCCAATGAGAATGGCACTAATGTTTTGTATGCATGTTTGAATGGCATAATCAGAATGAACTTATTCTTTTCTATTCAGGCGCCGTATCGATTAACTTTGGCAATCATTTTATTCCACAACTCCCTGTGTGTAGCCTTCTGTTCCGCCTCGATTTTCTACTCTTCTGTCTTCAAGCCATTTCATGCAACTATCCAAAGTATTTTCTTCATCCTCTCATCCTCCTCCCCTCAATCTTTCCTGTCACTGACAAGTTCTCGAGTCCTCCTTTACGCATCTCATTATATTGCAAAGTAGTTTCTGATTGGCTGTAGCTCTTCTCAGTACTTCTTTGTTGGTTGCCCTATCCTTCTGTCATACCTCTGCATTTTTCAACATCATCTGTGCAATTCCACAGATTGGATTGATGTCATGTGACATGAGTGGCCAATTATCTTTCAGCTTTTGGTCAGAGCCTTTTATCAACTCTCTTATTGTCTTTGTTGATGTCCACATAATTTTCCTTAGACAATCAAATCATCAGTGCGAAAGTTTCCTTGAAAGAAAACATAATACTGGTAATGTTTGTTACTCATGTTACATGATTTCAATGAAACCCACAGAATTTCCTATCTGTACCAACATTAAGTAATGGTACACATCTTGTCAACCGTAATACTCCCGGGAGGGGGGGGGGGGTGCCCATTATAGCCCCTCTCTGTCGAATTTTTGCCGGTTCTACCCAACGCCTCAATATTTCGGATCAAAATTTCATGACTTCATCCTCTGATCCTTCACGCACATTTTGATACCAAATTTATGGCGATCGGACGTACATTGCGGGTGTCAGATTACGTTTACCAAACACATGTCACTGAAATTTTTGCTATTTCTCTATAAGACTGTGTATAAACCTATGGACAAAATCAGGAACTTTTTCATTTTATGTAAATACTTTTCTAGTAAGTGTCATTGTTTCAAATAGTGTAATTAATTACCACACACCCACATTCACACACACCCACACCCAAATAGCAAAAATCGCTTGACGAAAAACAAAGAAGTACATAGGAAAATTGAAAAGCAATGTAATGCATAGGAAATAATTACCACAACCTACATGTATCTTTTTCTTTTAAGAATTGATGAGGGAGTTATGAAAGACATTTGTACCAAAAATTGCTGTTCCTGAGGCTTTATTTAGTGAGAAATACATGTACACTGTACCAGAATCTATGATTTCTCGCATAAATTAGCATGAATTTATCAATAAAAAAATAAAAGGATTCTTCATAAATTTAGCTTTACAAGTTTGTAGATTAAATAATTGTGCAAAATTTTGAGGCAATCGGGCGACCCGCGGCCGAGATGTCAGGGGAGGGGGCATAATCCCCCCTCCCCCGGTAATAACAAACTTCGAAATACCCCGGGAGTATTAGGGTTAAAAGATTATCAGATGAATGTTGGAAATCAAATGCTTTCAGAGATACCACTTAATCCGTAGATTAGATGGCCTCAGAACAACTGCATGCAATGTTACTTAATTCCTGATATTTGACCTCCATTATGGAATGAGTGCGGAAAGTGGCCCTGCCGTGACTCTAATTGATCCCTTAGGATTGGAAAGGTGTCACAAAGAATTACAACATGATTGGGGTAATCATATTGTGAAGCACTTAAAGATGATATTGGTTTATATTGAGTGCTATAGAAACTGTGCATTATTATTTTATTGCACCAATCTTGTTCCCCACATTTCTGCATGTTTGAGGCAGATCGTGACAACCACATCCAAGATGATCAGGGTAATAATATTGAAAAGCACTTATAGATGATATTGTTTCATCTTAAGCGCGATAGATATAAAAACTGTACATTATTATTATAATTTTATTGCACTAATCTTGTCCCCCACATTTCACCATGTTTGGGGAAGATTGCAACAAAGACATCCAAGATGATTGAGGTCATAATATTGTGAAGCATTTAGAGGTGATCATGTTCCATATTAAGCGGTGAATGTTTGATACAGGTTGTGACAAGGCCCTCGCTGCCCCATCCGTTGCCCCAGCCACACAGGGCACGCTGTTTGTGAGTCCGGCTGCGTCCCACCGCTGCCACCAACATGGACCCAGCCTCCTCCTCTTCCTCCAACAGGCAGCCACACCACTCTCCCTCCCCTTCCTCAGGGGTTGGGGCGGGGGTTGGTGGTGGTGGGGGGCTGCAGAGGTCTGCAGATGACTGGGAGGGTGGGCTGAGGCGGGTTGCTGACCACCACTCATCGGGGGAAGCCTGTAAGACCAGTCCTGTAGTCCTACCCACCAACTCACCCATGCCTACCAGTAAGTCACTATCCTTCCTGGCCCTGTTGCATACAACTTACCATCAATGGTAACTCTGTCATCAATGGTTATTACCATGGTAACATTGCACAGCCAATCAAAATAAAGATTACCATAGCAGTTGCCATTGATAGCAAAGTTTTATGCAACAGCGCTCTGGGCCATGTTGCATAAAACTTACCATTGATGGTAACTCTGCTCCCAGTGGCGACTTCTATGGAAATCTTGGAGTCGATTGGCTGTTACCCTTGTAGTTACTATTAGTGGCAGTTACCGTTATTGGTCAGTTTTATGCATATGTTTTCAATTGTCCTTACTTGCCATTAATGGTAACTACCATGGCAACAGATGCAGCAATGGAAGCTCTTCATCTGTTACCATGGTAGTTACCATTGATGGTAAGTTACAGTCGTTATGCAACTTTATAGCCAGGGGGGTGTTTCACCAAGATATGCATAAGTTTACGTATGGCTGTTGACCTGATCTTGAGTGCCAATCAGATTCTGAATGAGTTTGATTCACATCAGTTAAAGTTGAAATTTGATGTCTTTAGATTAAAATTCATGTTGTAAACAAGCATCTAAATACAAAATTTATGATTTATCAAAATTCTTGGACTTAAAACTACATTTGGCAGCCATTCCAGGAGCGTTCTAACTGCAGTTGAGGAGGATGCTTACAAGCCCGGTCAGTTCAAAATTTTCTCCCAAATGTGCTAGATTCCTGCTGATTCTGAATAAGTGTGACAGGGGTCTTAGCTGTCACATATTTCTTATGTCAGAGACAGGAATCTAAATAAAAGTAATGATCGCACGTTTATCTTAGGGGTGGTTTGAGAGTACCTGTATACAATAAATTGAGGTTAAGCACCTGCATTTGTTTCTGAAACCGGAATTTAAAAAAATAATAGGAATTCCTTTTCTGATGGACAATCATTATTCTTCACATCCTTTTCTGTACTTCCTTGATCAGCTCTCTCCCTATTGTCTATTACTTCCCAGACTCGCAAAGTTGTGAAATCAGAGATTGCATACTAAAATAAGCTGATAGTAAGTTTCGCCTCGAGAATTCCTGTTTCATAATGAATGCTTCAATCCGAGACAGATGATTTATACAAGATTACAGTTCGACCTAGATTATACGGCCATCGATTTTCCGGTCGTCTCTGTTAAGAGGACGCCGACTCACTGATTGTTTTTTTTAATTTAATGATTTTATGAGTTTTTGGTGCCAAAAGCACCTCAGACAAACACACATGCTACCAAGATCATGCGAATACACTGTGGGACATTCTGTCAATCACTGCAATCAAGATTATAGAGATTAGTTGCCACCGGATTTATGACACCTTTCTCAGCAGCATTATCATAGATACGGACAGCTGTTGAGTCAACACGCATTGAGTAGCGATGTCACATTTTATTTTTATATTTTGACAAACACATTTAACATAAATACATCCTGTCCTTTCACAACATCAGCATTATTTTACGGTTGAATGAAATTTTATGGATAATTTGGGGTGGGGGGTTTTGGACATGATTGTAGCAAAGTAAGATTGTACTTTGTTGAGATATTGGAGTAATTTCTGTTGCTGTTCTGTGTATTTTGAGGAAGATAATCACAATGCTGGTTAATTGGTAATATGTAACCATTATACCCCTACAATTACATACCAGACAGTGCCTATTTTAACTGATCTCTCCTATCCGGCCATATCGATTTTTCCGGATGGCCGCCGGTCCCGACGTGGCCGGATAATCGAGGTCCAACTGTATACCTAAACCATTGCTCACACTTAGATTTTGGGGCTTCAAGAATTCTGGTCCTGTTACGATGCCAAAGCTGCCCTGGAACTGCAGTATCCAAAGGGGTGTGGCGTAATTGCGCCTTGTAAGGCTTTTGAAGTTATTATTGAAGGTCAGATAATGGCAAAAATAATGCAGGTTATTGTATTTGGTTAGCTTCTGATGCTGATATTGTTGCAAACCTAAAGTTCTACCACTAAGTCGCCCTAGTTCTCACTATGTTTGATGACACTCAGACACACATAATCAGCCTTAACATACATTTTTGTAAGTCACTCAAACCTGACTGGGTATTAATTCTTCATATCAAAATTCCAATAGAACATAGTACACACCATCCCGCATAAAAGCTGGCCAAAATTAGTATGGGCCAAAATATACGCCATCATCTTATAGCATTGTACATTTCTATATCCTACCCGCACCCCCCCCCCCTCCCCCCCCCCCCCCCCAGATCCTGACCCAGTGAAGTGGACGAGGGAAGAGGTACACAGCTGGCTGAGATGGTGTCAGGAGGAGTTCTCACTGGACAACGTCCACGCGGACAAGTTCAGCATGAACGGCAAGGCGTTGTGCCTGATGCCCAAGCAAGCCTTCAGGGACCGGGCACCAGACTGTGGAGACGTGCTCTATGAGCTGCTTCAGAGGTTATTCCGTAGAGGTAAGCTGTATGTGCCCAGATTTGGGCACCTGACGCATAGAAAACTAATTATCATGAGTACCAGACTGTGGGGACGTTCTTTATTCAGTATTGGTAAGCTGTGACATGCCCAGAGTTGGGCACCTGACGCATAGAAAACTAATTGTTATCATGAGAACCAGACTGTGGGGATGTTCTTTATTCAGTAGATGTAACTGCTGGAGAGATTGGGGTAAATGTTGCTTGTTTGATAGATCAACCTTGCTTGTTGTTCATCTTTCATATCATGATCTTTTCTAACCTTCCTCCCTCCACTCTCAGAATGCAGGTTCTACCACTCAAATTCTGACCCGGACTCAGCTAACCAAAGAAATTATCCAGAATCTCAGTCGTATTGCTCAAGCGGGTCCCACAACAGCAATAGATCAGGTAAGAACCTTTGTTTGGTATCAACATCATCAGAAATAAATGAAATGATAACATCATTATCACCATCATTATCATGATTATCATTTTCATCAACATCATTGCCATCATCAATATCATTGTCATCATCATCGTCGTCATCATTATCAGTGCCATCATCTTCACCGTCATCATTATTATTATTGTTTTCCTCATTATCGTCATCATCCTTTTTGTCATACATGTATGTAAATGCTATAATTTTTATCATCTTCATTGTCATCATCGTCATCATCGTTATCATCAATATCATTGTTTCCTCATTAATGTAATCACCGTCATGATATTGTCGTCATCATCATCTTTATCATAATTGCTATCATTTTTATCATCATCGTCATCATCATTGATGGTGTGGATGTCTCATTTCCTGTAAGGAAATCATGCCAATTCCTTGAAGACTTGAAGAACATCATTAAAAAAAACCCACAATCAATAAAGTGAACAGGTTTCTCTAAAAGTTATTCTTTTTCTGTGAATTCTTCCTGAATTAGGGGGCGGAGTAGAACACCAAACGGTTCCTCGCTCACCAACGGGTCAGGGAAATTACCATAGTAACTTAGCACTTTCTGCCTCCAACTCAAGCCCCAGGCTTCCTATGGACTTATCGTCACAGCCAGGTACTTTTTTTTTTACGCCTCGGCCACAAAGTGGTTAGATGCTATTGTGTTCCTGGGTTGTTTGTCCGTTCCTTCCTTCTATCCGGATCCCGTTCATGCAATAACGCAAGAAAGGAGAGAAACATTCGGCCAAGCTTGGTACAAAACAATATAATCCATGATAATATATGACAGGATAATCACCTGATTGTATCTTGGGTCAGATAAAGGTCACAGGTCAAATGTCAAATTAAAAAAAATTACCATCAAATAAAAGCAGAAACATGGAAGAAACATATTAATGAAGGGATGACAAAAGTCCGTCAAAGGGTAAGAAAGTCATGATATTGTAAAATTTTGATTTTGTGATGTCATGTGCTTAATGCTCCCCCATAGGTTTTGTGCTGTATAATTCCAGAAATTGCTCTTTTTCTGTTTTTGATGAAGGAATAAATCTTTCTCATACAGGTATGTGTGTAAAAATGTGTGTCTAATGATACATCAAGTGCATAGCGTTTGAAAACATGGACATTTTCCAAAAAAATGTGTATTGAACAAATTACAACTTTCTTATCCTTTAACAGATTTTCATCAAACCTTTTCTTTCATGTTTCTGCTTGTATTAAAACCAACTTAACTTCAGGGTGGCCTTTCCCTTTAGATTCTGCCTTAACACTGTCTCAGTCATATGATATGGACGATATTTGTAATGTCTTGTTATCCTGATTCTTCCTGCAGAGAAGTCCAACACGCCGTGCAGTGATTCCGGTCACAGCTCCCCAGACATGGCCGAAGATTTACGTCTGGCCGCCACCAGCAAGGCATCCGTGCCCACCCACTACCGCCGCCACAACGCCCCACCCATGATCACCCTCACCTCCCCCAACCAACGCATGCTGGACAAAACGCACGCCATGCGTATGGTGGTGGGAAAAAATCTCCATGACGCCCAAGGCGAGCAGATGGAGGCCTCAGTCCCGCCGTCTCCCACGAAGCGTTTTCGGCCGGATTACTCACAAACGCAGTCGCAGTCGCAATCGGCGGTGTATTCCCACATGAATCTAGGACACATTGAGCTGAGGCATCGGGCTAACACAGCGGAGGGGTTGTCGAGGGAGCAGACCAGCACACATCAAGCCACGCCCTCAGGGCTCCATCCATTCACTGCTGCCAGGCTGCTGGGGCGGCGGCGGCTTAGCTCTGACGAGAGCATCACGGCCAGTAGGGCGCCCTCTACGGTGTACGCTGCAGACCGTAACAGCACAGGGACGATGATCGGCCTGGCAGCGGCGTATCAGGCCAACGGTACATCAGCTATCCCTGTGCCCTGCTCCAGCCTAGCTGCAGGGTCAGCTATTCTATCTAGACTGCAGCAAAGGAGAAACAGCACAGGGGGTGCAGAAGGTACCCACTGGGACTTACTGGGAGGAGGGGGGGGGGGGGAGAGGGAGGGGAAGGGGAGGAGTGCATCTGCTATTATGTACCCTGGGGAGGGAGGGGGCGGTTGAGGGAGAGGGGGAGGGGGAAGGGGAGGGGTGCATCAGCTATCCCTGTGCCTTGCTCAAGCCTAGCTGCACGGTCAGCTATTCTATGTAGACTGCAGCAAACGAGAAACAGCACAGGGGGCGCAGAAGGTATACCTAATAAAATCATGATGAATAACTACTTGTTTGAGCCCGCAACCATGAAACAAGATTCATGAAGAGCAGAGCTCCTTTTTGTCTCATCTGAAGAGAGTTCGGCAGAGACCTACACCGCGTTCACACGGTCCCCCTTGTCGCGGGGTTTCCCCCGCGACGCGGGGTTTCCCCCTCGAACTCTCTCGTGTGAACGGTCGGGGAGAGAAGTCCCCTCTCCCCCTCGACGGCTGAGGGGTTCGGGGGAGAGTTTTGGAGGGGAGAGCGACCTTGGACGCGTAATTGATAGCGCACAGCTGTTTTCACTGAATATGCGCATGCGCGAAATGCCGATCGGTAGAACTACTGCCGCCGTGTCACATCGTGGGTTCTACAAGTAACGTAAACATTCGCTCCGTACATGTATATATTTATACATGTATACAAGTACTGTACTACTGCGTGCATAAAACATGCATGCTGAATTGCAATGTTGATCCTGCATTCGACGTTCATCCATCGACTTATTTTATCGTAGCTTTGGTAAACTATCTCATCTGTACGGTGCCGGTACGTTATAGTAATTATTGTGAGCTGTATAATTTGTATAATTAATATACATGAAATTCAAGAACAAAGAAAGAAAACTGGTTCCAACGTGAGCGGACTCCCAAATCGTATGGACACGCATACGTACATAGCATGCAAAAGACAAGCTGGCTCGAGCTATAGAGCGAGCTAGCTAGTTGTGCATGTTAGCGTCGTACGCACCGTACCTAGGGCCTGGCGTACACATTTATAATAGCGATAAAATAGCAGACCGAAATTGGCGCGCAAAGTGCAGGCAGGGCGTGCCGTTACAGGCGTTACAGCGCCGCGTACGGTGACCGTAGAATAGTCCTGTACACGATCGCCCCCCGGATCGCCCCCGTGGAACGGGGGAAGTCATACTCGTGTGGACGGTCAGTCGTAAAAAGATAAGTATCTCTCCTGACTGCCCCCGCGACTCGGGGGACCGTGTGAACGCGGGGCTAGTCATCATTTTCCTAGTCTGTTGGTCTGTTAGTCTGTTGGTCTGTTACAAAAGGTTAAAAGTTTTTGTTTAACTTGCTCTCATTTCTTTATTTCTGCATCAAATGTGATCAAACGTAATTCAAATGATCCTTTGGTAATACCACATGTGTGGTTATGAGGATGATGGGGTCAAAGGTCATCTAGGGGTCATAAGGTCAAATGATATGAGGCCATGTGCATCATTTTTCTGTTGGTCTGTTACAAAAATGTGAAAGTTTTTGTTTAACTTGCTCTCATTTCTTTATTTCTGCATGAATTGTGATCAAAGGTGGTACAAATGATCCTTGGGTAATACCACATGTGGCATGATGAGGATGATGGGCTCAAAGGTCTTCTAGGGGTCAAAAGGTCAAATGATATGAGGCCATGTTTTTCTCAACTAAAGGACGTTTCTTTATTTCAGGTGGGATCAGGGGCTTGTTCTTAAAGTGTTGGTTTAACTTCCTCTCATTTTTTGTTATTTCTGCATCAATTGTGTTCATACTTGGTACAAATGATCCTTGGGTAATACAAAGTGTGTCGATGAGGATGATGAGGTCAAAGGTCAACTCGGCACTATTTTTAATATTTGGAAAAAAAACTTAGCACTGTTTATTGCGAAATCTTGTGAGACTCGTGGTTCACAAACCACCTTGTTCATCAATGAATAGTGCATGTAAGTGTTGATGTTTGATTATAGTGCAAACATCGCATGTTGGTCATTGCGTTTTTGTACCCTGCACATTTCAATTAGTAATTGTATTTTTGTTGTATAAGGTGCTCTTACAAAATAGGAGTTGCCATTTGTATAAAATTACCATCAATCGTAAGTTTTATGCAACAGGCCCCTGGTCTTTTTGGTTAAGTGCTGACTTAATTCAGTTTGACTGTATGACTAATGTTGCTCTCGCTCTCTTTTATCTCTTTCTTTCTGTCTGTCTGTCTCTACCATTCTCTTTCTCTCTTTATATCCCTCTATCTCTCTTTCTATATCTATCTCTCTCTAACCCTCTCTCTATCTCTCTCTCTTTCTCTATCTCTCTTTCTATATCTCTCTCTCTCTCACGCTTACTCTCTCTATATATCTCTACATCTATCTGTCTCTATCTCTCCCTGTCTCCCTCCCTCCCTCCCCCCCTCTCTCTCTCTCTCTCTCTCTCTCTCTTTCTCTCTCCAGGCATCCGTGAGAACTATACCCCCCACCCGCAGCACAGCGTGCCTATCTCTGCCATGCCACGGAGACGCAGCATGGACCTAGACGAAGTCTTCCTTTTAGACGATGAAACATTCGAGACTCGCAAAGCAGCAGGTGAAGTAATCCACCCCTTCTGTATTATACAGTGTGTCCCAGAAAAAAGGAAACCAAGATTCTGTGTTATTTCTCTAGTTGACTGAAAAAAATCATGGAATATTATACACATCGTAAGAAAGCATGGTGTTTCTTCTTTCATTTGACACCTAACATGATAGATAAGAATCATGCGTTGAGGAGCAACTGGTGTTTAAAAAATAATTGTCAAAATCAAGTTGCGCAGGACAAATGGTCAAGATTTGTAAGGAAGCATCAACGTAGTGCAAACAACATTCATTATTCTGCGCAAAACGTTTCTGACATCGAGCACTTGTAATTGCTTGAAATCAGTCACGCATGAACAATTCATCGTGAATTTGGTACCAAATGAAAGAAGATACTTTATTCTCAATATTCCTGTCATTTTTATAATATATTTTATGATTATGTTATGGACCTCCAAAAACGGGTTTCCTTTTTTCTGGGACACACTGTATAAATACAGGTACATGTATCTGAGAAAATGCATATGAGTTGAGTTAAGAGAGAAGTGGCAAATAGCGGAGGCAAACCACTTCTTTGTGAGACTGGCTTATGAATGCTTTTGTGCCAGACCAACGTTGTTGTTTGGTTTTCCTGTGTATGTAACAGTGTCAATCAAAGGGTTAACTCCTACACCAGTGTAAGTGAAGCTCTGTAGGGTCTGAATATACTACTGGTGCAAACATGTAACAGTGTCTCTCAAAGAGTTAACTCCTACACCAGCCTCAGTAAGCTCTCTAGAGTCTCAGTGTAATACTGGTGTAAACATGTAACAGTGTCACTCAAAGTGTTAACTCCTACACCAGTCTTAGTAAGCTCTATATGGTCTGAGTGTAATACTGGTGTAAACATGTCACAGTGTCAATCAAAGAGTTAACTCCTACACCAGCCTTAGTAAGCTGTCTAGGGTCTGAGTGTAATACTGGTGTAAACATGTAACAGTGTCAGTCAAAGAGTTAACTCCTACACCAGCCTTAGTAAGCTGTCTAGGGTCTGAGTGTAATACTGGTGTAAACATGTAACAGTGTCAGTCAAAGAGTTAACTCCTACACCAGCCTTAGTAAGCTGTCTAGGGTCTGAGTGTAATACTGGTGTAAACATGTAACAGTGTCAGTCAAAGAGTTAACTCCTACACCAGCCTTAGTAAGCTCTCTAGGGTCTCAGTGTAACGCTGGTGTAAACATGTAACAGTGTCTCTCAAAGTTTTAACTCCTACACCAGCCTCAGTAAGCTGTGTAGGGTCTGTGTGTGATACTGGTGCAAATATGTAACAGTGTCAATCAAAGTGTTAACTCCTACACCAGTGTAAATGAAGCTCTATAGGATCTGAGTATACCACTGGTGCAAACATGTAGCAGTGCCACTCAAAGAGTATACAGTATGTAAATCTAGACTATGGTCGCAGTGTTTCAAACATAAACAAGGATAGTTTTTCATTTTTCCTAAAAATGTTTGTAAAGCTATGACTGTGAGATTTCATACATGTTATCGTTAGGGTATACTGCCACTTCCTGCTGAGTTTCATGACTTTTGTAAAAGGGCTTCTCTGTCTATAAGCCACCTCTTAGGCTCGGTGTAACCTTCTAGGGAAGCCCCTCTGTGGCCTTACTGATGGTCTGTCACAGACTTTTGAATACAATTGTCTTGTGTTTTTTCACCTTCAGTTTATTACTGCTAGGTTTCATTGTTTGATATGAGGTACATGCACCCCTCTCCCATAGTATCGAGATTTATGTTTTTCACCTTCAGTATTTTGTTTGATAACACGTGCACTGCTCTATCATAGTATCTAAATATGCCTTTCACCTTCATAATGTCAATATTACTGGTTTAACCCTAATACTCCCGGGGTATTTCAAAGCTTGTTATTACCGGGGGGGGGGGGGGGGGGGGGGGGCCATGGGTCAGCCATGGGTCGCCCGATTGCCTCAAAATTTTGCACATGGGTAAAGAATTATGTAATCTACAAAGTTGTATAGCTAAATTTACTAAAGTCCTTTTATTTTTTTTTTAACTAATGAATTTATGCTAATTTATGGGAGAAATCATAGATATTGGTATTTCTCACTAATTTAAGCCTCAGGAATTTACATTTTACATCTTTGTCAAAATATCCAGTTTTATTTTTTCACCAAAATAAAGGGTTTTTAAAAGTTTCAAACTCAAGAGGGATGAGTATTTGTTAAACGGTGCTCACTCAACCAGAACAATGGGTTTAGTGTCGGGATAGGTATTACTGCATCGAGAGATGGATGATAAACATTACAAGGACATAAATTGTGCACCAGAAATGGAATTCATCAAAAATGCACATGACAAAATTCCAAAATTAGCCTTGTGACTTTTGAAAAGTGACATTTTTGCCTTTAAAATTTGCCCACTCATGCATGACTAATTGGATTAATGTGATTTTTCACACATGAGTTAGTCAATAAGTTAAGAAAAATCCTGCTTAATTATTTTGCCCCAAACCTTTCCGATAAAAAGTTATGCCATTTTGCTTAAGGGGGGGGGGGCTTACTTTTTTTGTTGTTTAGTAGGAGAGCGTAATGTAATGGTGATGGATTCGTTGCAATTCAAGATGCTTTTTTGGGAAAGCAAAACAGTGATATGATGCATCAATCTGCTGCATCCCATGAAGGCTTTCTTCATGCTTCTGACAGCTTAGTAGATTGGCGTTGTGCCAAATTGAATCACTTCAAGGAAAATGACAAACAACATTTTCAGGAAAAGGGGAGACAGGGGAACAGTATGGATATAGTGTTTTACGCATTAGAATTTGTGGTGTGGGTATGAGTTTACAGTATGAGCAATTAAAAGGATATTTGATATTGCTCACTATCTACCCTACCTCTTCTTCTCTCTCCCACTTTTCCCTTCTTTTTATGCCTCTGCCACAAAGTGGCTGGAGGCATTATTTATAGATATTTCCTTCTCTCTTATCATTCCATCCTATCTTTCTCTTTCTCTTATTATCCTTCATCTTCTCTATTTCTTGTTCTCTCTCTCTATTTTTTGTCTCTTTTTTTCTATCTACCTCTTCATCTTTAAAGGGATAGTTCACCCTAAAATTATTTTGGTTTCAGTAAAAGGAGACACATGAAGAAATATATTAGTGAAGGTTTGATGAAAATCCATCAAAGGATAAGAAAGTTTTGTTTGTAGTTTTGATTTTGTGACGTCATGTGCAAGGTGCTCTCCCATGTGTTGTGTACAATTTTTTTTGAAAATGTCCATTTGCTCAAAAGGATGCATAATTTTACCTGTGAATTTGATTCATCATTAGAAACATGTTTTTACCCACATACTGTACCAACATTTATCAAAAAAATCACTTATTAAAAACAGAAAAAGAACAATTTATGGAATCATACAGCAAGCGACATATGAGAGAGCACCTTGCACCTGATATCACAATATCAAAATTTCAAAAGATCACAACTTCCTTATTCTCTGACAGATTTTCGTCAAACCTTCACTAATATATTTCTTTCATGTGTCTGCTTTCATTGAAACCAACTTATCTTTATGGTGAACTATCCCTTTATTTGCTGTAGTATTTCCAGTATTCCAGTTCCCTCTTCCCAGGCCATGTTAGTGTTACCAGCATATTTGCTTCTCTGAATATTTCAGATTCTGTACATCTTTGACTCTTAAAGGGAATATACTGTACTGGGAAGACAAAAAGCCTTCAAAAGGTGATCGTGAGCAATCTCCTTGCCAATGGTCTTACATTCATGTATTGTCCAATGTAGAAACTTACTGAAAGTTATTTGCCCTCAAATTATCCACATTTTGAGAAATTAGTGGTTAAACCACAAATCCTCCAAATGTTCGGGCCGAACAATTTGAGGATTTGTGATTTAATCACTCATACCTCCAAATGTGGATCATTTGAGAACAAATAACTTTCAGCAAGTTTCTAAATTGGACAATACATGAATGTAAGACCAGTGGCAAGGAGATTGCTCATGATCACCTTTTGAAGGCTTTTTTGACATCCCAGTACAGTATATTCCCTTTAATATGCTATTGATGTATTTTTGCACAAATTATCCAATAGATCTGAAGTTTGTCTGGTATGCAGATCATACAACAAATAGTGCAACAGTGTCATGTAAAGTAAATAAATACTGGAAGAGACTGCTCTAAGGTACATGGTTAAAATTATAGGTGATCTCAAAACTACTACCATGGTAACAGGCGCAATAATGACAGCTCATTGGCTGTTGCCATGGTAGTTACTATTGAGAGTAAGTTACAATAATTGAAAACCTACATGCAACAGGTCCCTGGTGCAAGAAGGAAGCTTCAAGGAGTGATTTTTAATGACTCTCTCTCTCTCTCTGGGTACGTTTGTAGGGGGTGATTGCCGTCTGTTATGGGACTTCCTAGTACAGCTGCTGAAGAATAAGACGTACATGCCGTACATCCGGTGGGAGGACCGACGGGAGCGCGTCTTCCGCATCCTGGACCCGGTCCAGATCGCCAACCTATGGGGGCTGCAGAAGAACCGCACCAACATGACCTACGAGAAGCTGTCCCGCGCCCTGCGCTACTACTACAAGATGGGCATATTGCAGAAAGAGCAGGGGCAGAAGCTCACCTACAGGTCAGCTGCACCATCCATCCTAATTCCCATTTTTATCAAGCGATATCACTTTGCGATACCGATATCTGATCGATTGCTTTTTGGACGTTTTAATTGCGGTTTTGCGGCGCGCCACATTCTGGAAAAGTCTACCAACATTCAAAACGCACAGAGTTCGTCATTTTGAACCTTGTGAAACTCATAATACCTCTTCTCACATTAGCACACATGGATCGACCCGATGACAAACTTCAAATATCAAATGAAAATTTTAAGATTGGAAAGAACTTTATTATTCGCAAGATTAGAACTAGATTTTGACATAAATTAACATTTAATTTTTTAAAATCAAGCTTGTGTGTTAGGTGCAGGAGGAAATTAATATTGATATCATATTGTAGTATCATGTTCAATGTACCTGTGCACATCACTCGGCAAATGATAACTTATGATAACTTAATACAAATGATGACTTATGTACATGTATGATGAGATTGAGGGTGTACTGTGTCAAAGGTCAAAGATCAAGACACTTTAACTAACGATCCTTTTCTTGTTTTACTTGTGTATGATGACAGGTTTCTGCAAGACCCCAAGGACATAGCCAACAGCCAGCGTTTCTCCAAGATTGCTCGGAGCAAGGAGACATCCGACCATCCTGAGGTCCCTGGCGCAGCGGCATCCTCCTCTCCCATGCACCTCTTTCCCTCATCATCATCGTCATCGCCACCAATCACGGCGTCGTCGTCATCACCTTCCACCATGGGTGCATCACTGCCATCGTCGACGTCAACGGCGACGATTTCAACGTCGTCTGAGAGGTTGAGCCAGAGTCGGGTCTTCTCGCAATCAGCGGGAGTCGCCACGGCGGCAGATCTGTACCAATACCACCATATGCAGCAGGCCTCAGACGACCTAGGTCAGAGGTCATCAAACAAGAGGTCGTCGGCACATTTGACCTCCACCTCCTCCACCCCTTCTCCACCAGTCCCCCTGGATGATCCCATAGCTTTGGCAACGCATCAATCCATGGAGGGCGTTTCCATGATGGCCCTAACGTCGCCATGGCAGCAGGGCTCAAACTCAGAAGGTCAAAGGTTAAGGGTCAAAGAGGAACCGCAAAGCCCTTCGCGCTCTCCTGATATGGAGAGCTAACTCAAGCTCATGTACTCCACCTTCGTGTTCCTTTTTCAGAGAGAAATGTAAAAGATAGCTTTTTATACAAAGTATTGCTTAATGGAATAATAGTCAATTTGTTGTAATGGACTTTATATTTAAACCTGTCATTATTCGCATATATCGTGTCTTGCTTATTCGTTTTCTTACCATCACTGGGAAGGAGCGTTATCTTTTAAAGATGACGACAGCTACACTGTAAGTCAAACTGTCTACAGATCCCACTGTCTTATAAAGACCTGTCTGTAAGGACCACTCAACTTCACTCGTTACATAATCCATCTTTACAGACCGTAAAGGCTTTTGTTTGTTCCAGTAAGCCACTTGATGTCTTGCACAAGCAATGTCAATGTCAAATGCCACCAGAGTTCAGAGCTGATTACGGTTGCTGTTTTTCATAACTTGTTGCATTTAAGCCAATTTTGGCTTGTTCACATCATGATTCAGGGCTAACTCACAAACATGCTAGTGCATGCATGCTGTGTGTAGTGTGTTTGCATGTACTATGAGTCAAACTGAGTGTGGTTTTGGGGAGTTTGGGAGTGAGCTAGCGCATGCGTTTCTGCCACCACGCTCTTAGGAAAGTGCATTTCAAATTGCTTGTCTGTGCTTTTTGCCATATCAATTTTGAAAGAAATTATGGGAATCTCCTTATAAATTGTGCCTTTAATTGTTCCCGTCATGTATGGAGCTCCTTTTCTTTGTCCCAAAATCTTATTGTGTATTTTTCTGGATTCTGCTTCATAAATTATAACTTGCATATCAGTTTACAATCTGCTTATTCTGATTAGAATTGTTATTTCTCATTGGATATTTGAAGAATCCCCCTCCTCCCAAATACGAATTGAATAAAAGGAACAGATATTAGGATATATGCTAAAATTACCTTGTCCACCATCACACAACGCTAACCTCGTTCAGTTTGAATTCAAATATATGTTTACTCATATATTGAATTCTGTCCCACGACCATGATAGCTCGTAATACAAATCTATCAACATATCTGATGGAAACACACATGTATCTGTTTTTAATCGGCACTAAATGTTAGCTGACATAGTCACAAGTTTGATACTATGTTTTGGTGTTGCCAAGTTGAGTCATAAGATACTGATGATTTTAATGCCTGAAATGATCATTGTTATGTATCAGCGCCGGTGTTATGGATCATATCTCGTATCAGACAAAAATCATTGGACTACCAGCTTATTCAGATTACCAGTAACATTGCTACAATTGTTTGTTTTACAAATCATCCCCAGCAATTTTTGGAGAACTTAGTATGATTTGCATCATGTAAAGTTATAAGCTTCTTTTATAATGATTTGGAAAATTATATGGACAATTTACTTTTGGACAGTTACAGGTGGCATGTTATGACTAATATTCCTTGATATAGTAAGGATAACAACATGGACTTTGTATGTATTGTATTCAGGATTGTCAAGTCTATCATGAAACCATGGTAACATGTAAACAAAGAGTTACACAACAGAAACTAAGTATAGCATGATAGATGCACGGACCTTATTCCTCATCGAGTTTGGTAGCTGCGAGAGGAACAAATGATCTCCTTTTGTATGACATTCAGATGATCTCTCTCATAATCTCTCTCTCTCTCTCTCTCTCTCTCTCTCTCTCTCTCTCTCTCAAATTCTTTCTCATTAACTCCGTCATAATCTCTCTCATAATCTATATTGGAAAAATCCTCTTCAGGATTGGCTGGGACCTCTAGTTTGGAGTTGCTAAATGCTTGTGAGCAGATCAGAAGTCTTCAGATCATTGGTACAACCCACAGATTATATTTCATTTCTAAATTCATGAGATGGTGGATCATATATAGAATTTTTGTATCCCTTTGGCAGGCATCACAAATTAATTATGACAGTACCTGGTATATGAAAGAAGCCTCAGACTTCATCATAAGAGCATCACAGTTTATCTCTAATGAAATTCTTCATAGTATCTCTGATACAACTCCCTTTATACATGTACATACACAGATCATATTGCAGAGAGCACGCATGTAATCACAGAAAGATGATAATATTAAATACTGTCGAAATTATGATCTTCATTTAATCGAGAATTAAAGCTTGTTTACACAAGAAATCATCTGGACTTGATCCAACTCACATTTGCACATCACCAATAACTCATTTGTTGGTGTTCCTATATGTGGCCCTTCAAACTATAGCTTTCTAGAAAGTATTTTTTGTTATATTACTTTGCCTATTGTCCCATCGATATTGTTATTTTCATTATTTCCGCTGACAAGTCACTATACATGTATTTATGTGTCGGCCATCTTTTTCAAGTCATAATGGAAGGAGATTGTAGTGGTAAACATTGCAGAAACGTCCTTTCGTCGTCATGGGTCCAGGGCCCCCGTTGCATGAAACTTACCATTAATGGTAACTCTTCCATCAGTGGTAACTACCATGGTAACACCGATCGACGGCCAATCAAATTCATGATTTTCATCAAAGTTGCCATTGGTAGCAAACTTGCCATCAATGGTAAGTTTTATGCAACAGGGCCCATGCCTTGTTTGATTTCAACAACTTTACTGCCACAGGGCAACCCTGTATGTATAAATTCAAGTTTGGAGACAGATGGTTTACCAGAACAAGCAAGAATGAGGCATTCTTTGTGAGAATGTGTGGAGAAGGATAAACAACTAGGTGTCCAAACACATCTTTGAGGGAAGAGAGCGGCACAGAACAGGGAGATCAACGAGGAGAAACTTGGACAATCTCAAAGAAAGTGCCAAAGTTAAAGACAGGGTCTCCCACTTGCAAAAGTCAGAAAACTTGGCAGGAATCGGCAGTATAATCATACCACTGTCTTCAGCAAATAATTTTACAGGATTCAATCTTGATACTTGTATCACATTTATTTCAATGAATATTTGTTAGATCAACGGTTCTGTCCTTGTGTCAGTCATAATTTTTTGGAGAGTCTTCCCAAGTGGACATTGACAACAAATTGTCAAAACCCAAATTGTTAGATTTAGGGCTTTCCCATGGATCAAACAAAGGTCACATATGATACTGAATATGATATGATACATCATATCATATTCAGTATCATATCATATGATTTATGTCACATATGATACTATACTCTTCCTTTTGGCAATATCACCCAAAATCATAATAGAAATGATAATTTTTATGCCTGTGTCATATTTATTTTGTTGGCCCAGGAATTTAGCAGCTCATGATGATACACTTATTAAACTTCAAAGCTGTATTCTAGATATTATGCAATGAATGCTAGTAAATAAGTTGAAATTAATCATTACAAATGAGATTTTTGTTTTTCTTTTGTTGCAGCTTCATCACACAATCTGCACAATATGTCAAATACTCAGTTTTGCCCTCATTTCCCCTTTCGAAAGAAAATGAAAATTTTCTTTGATTGTCATGAAGTCTCACCATATTTCTCAAATATGTCATATAATTACGTTGTTTTGATGGAATATTGCCAGAATCAGAAGGTTAATTTATTAATCTGTTTGTCACAATGCTGTGGATTCTTTAGATGTATTCTGCATTGACAACTCTAATGGGCTGCTCTCTTCAATTCCCTCGACTTAAAAAAATTTGGCAGCCCGACCGGTATGTCAGGTTTCTTGTGACGAACTCAATTCAACCACTCTTGATCTCACAACATTGGCTTTCTTTCAGGCAAGGGGTGATGTTTGAATTACACTTGTTTGTCTATAAAATCCTTTATAAACCAAGCTCCAACATGTTGAGATATTTTTTATGAATTGATATACACCTTCCATGAGATTGTATTTGCTCTGTGCTCCTCTCCGTCTTGCATATTCAGTGATTCATATTTTGGCCGGTGAGTGAAACTCTTTCTGCTTCTCAATACTAGAATGATGTACCACTTACTGGACAGTCTGCATAAACTTATGCAGTCTTCATCAGTTGATGCATTCAGAAAGGCCTTTCAAAAGCATATGTTAAGCAATTGGAAGATGTGAAATTGGCTCTCTTTTGCTTTCTACGTGTACATGTACTTGTGATTGTTTGAATTGTTTGTAAGCGGCTCGGGCCTTACGGGTAAAACACGGTGTAAGTAAGAAATACAGATGATAAATTGCTCTATGTTTTTTAGAGAGATGTAGAAGGTCATCCCGAGGTGAAATGTTCCATGTGACGAAGGTAACTAAAGGTGGAATGATAAGTCTGACTATTGTACAATGAGTCGGAGAGCACTGGGGCTGTTTTCATGAAACCTTACTGAGCATAGCAAGTTGTATACAGCTACTTGCTACTTTAGCAACCAGCTAGGCGATCCAGAGCCCTGTTGCATAAAACTTACCATTTATGATAACTCTGTCATCAATGGTGATAACCATAGTAAATCGCCAATCAAATTGATGGTTTCCATAGAAATTGCCATTGGTAGCAAAGTTACCATCAATGGTAAGTTTTATGCAACAGGGCCCAGATGTGTCATTAACAAGCGGAACACTCCTTAACCTTACGTGTGTCAGATAGGGCGACGTTCTATGGGATTCATGTGTATTCGATGTGAAGGAATGCACATATTATGGCTCACAACGAGTTGAATGCATCCCAGAGCTATGTTACATACCTTATAGATGCCCAATGATGTGAGCAGGCAGTGGGTTCTGAAGTCGTAAGTCATAGACGAATTTAATCAGCCCGAATTTGTGTACACACCGCACGACGGAACTCGGCGTCACGATCGCGCGATCGCTGAGAATTGCCAGCCCGGAGAAAATATTTTCTCCGATCGCGCGACCGCGAATCGTTGCGCTGGGTTCTGTCGCGCGGTGTGTAGACGAATTCGGGGTGATAAAATGCGTCTAGAATGTAGACTAACAAGTTTTGGGCTTTGTAGCTTGTGCTATGGTCGTTACAATCAATGGCAACATTACCTTGATCTGCTCAGCGGTCAAATCGCAACTTCAAGCAACTTGATGATCATTTTCTTTCGTCGTACATGTAATAGGTTGCAATTGATGTCGTGTCAATTTAACCAGGGTGCAATATATCAATGATGTTATGGAAGAATTTGAGCAACATTTTGTTGTGTGAATTTTAGAATGTATGATTCACAAAATGTGGCAACTTTCATTTTAATTTATACCGTTCAAGAATGATTTAGGGATTTCATTTTATATGGTTACAAACTGAAATAGAAATTAGACCAGATTTGTAGGATTTGAGAGAAATGTGATGCCGAGATGTGAAGTGAACAGGCATTTCTGTATAAAGAAAGGGATTAGAGAATTAAAATGAAAGAATGACCCACCAACTGAGAATTGGGTCAAATTTTGCACTAAAAAATTATTGATACGTGTATTATTTGTGTCATGCGGATATGATTCGGGTGATGATGATGATGCTGGTGGTTGTGAATTTGATTTGATTCATGAAACCTTGCTAAGCCCATTTTGTTCAAGAAAAGTATGATTTTGCAAACTTTTCTTTGTATTCATGACATCTCAAACTTCCGAAAAACCACATACATGTACCTACCCACCCATACTATGCACTGTGCTACTCAGTTCCAGCTTCATTGCTTGTACAGTGAGATTACCGTAGAACATATTGTTTTTGTTGTGATTACGATGAAAAGGAACATCGTTGGCATTTATGCGCGCATATTTTCTTTTCAGAAAACAAGTGGATTTTAACATGATTCTAGTACAAATATATACAGTCTTTAATTCCATTCGAGCTACGGCTCAGCTCAGATCTATTTCTCCTTAGCAACCTGACGACGATCACAGCAGTCAAATACAAATACTATTAATACTTCGATTCCGTTTACCTTACATTGCGAGACAAACGATTATCAGTAACCAACTATTAATGTACTTTGCATTGCCTTCACAAATGGCCATATCCATGACAACTGAAACTTCATTCCATATATGATTCCTTCTCTAGGCCTAAGTGTTGAAACTGAAAAGGGATATGTATGATTTTTGTCGTTTAAACAGGCGACAAGGAGAACATCGTCAAGATGGCAAGACAGCCCAACACACACCCATAAACAATATTGTAGTAATGTAAGTTGCTCTCCAAATTAACTTTGCACAACATATTGCAGAGATTTTCATTCTCTTTCGGAGATAAAAAGAGCTGAGCCGTATATGTGTACACTCTGATAAACTCTCCAGCAGACAGTGATAAACAAATAACATAAGCACATTAACTATCTAACATTACAACTTCAAATAATGCATTATTTTTTTTTATTAGTATAACAGATGTTCATGAAAACAATCGTATGTTTATCTTACCTTTAGCGGATTTTCCTGGGCCGGTGAAGATTAGCGAGGTGTATTTCTTTTTAATTAAAATAAGCCCTTTAGTAATTTATATTCCATAATGATAATGCACTTCGGACAGTGGTAGTTGAAAAGCACGTCTGACAACTGGGCAAAAGCAACCGAAATGAATCCTTGGCAACGAAATGTTTCTACAACTAGACATTTTGCGTCCTCTACATTAGACACATTATTACGTCAGTGCGTAAAGGCGTATGGCGAATATTTAGCGCTTACTAGACAGAATATTGCGCTGTGATTGGACAGAAGTTATAAAGAGGGCGCGCATCTCATTTCTCCTTAGTAACCTGTTACTAGGTTACATACACATTCCAATAACGCACTTGTGCATGTGCATTGCCTTCACACAGAAAATTCCTCGAGAAGCGATTTAGCGACTGTCTATGTACAGTCTCCGAAAATATTCACAACTCTTTGCGAAGAGTTTTCCTCGCAATATTTGTTGTTTCTTCCAAATGGAACCTCCATAGTCTTTAAAAATGGCCATAACCATGACTACTTAATCTCTACTCCATAGATGTTTTCTTCTCTTAGTGTTGGCAATGAGAAGAGATAGGTAGTATGATTTTCAGGATTGAAATATTAAGAGTCGAGGCGGAGAACATCGTTTAGACGATAAGAAAGCCCAACCCACACGTGCATAAACATCTATGTTTTAGTAGTGTATGTTGTTCTCCAAATTAATTTTTCACAACATTGGAGAGATTTATATTCCCTCTCGGAGAGTGACCTGAGCCGTGGCTCGTATCTTTAGAAGCTATTTATATTATTATATGTACTACAGTCATGCTGCATGAAACCAGGGAGGTGTTAGGAAGGAGTAGAAACTCGAGCATAATACATTCAAACATCTGTATGGGTTCTAAAGCGTGCTCATGAATGTCAAAAGAATTTCATAATCATGACAATGCTTTGATGTTCCATGTGTCGAGCCGACATTTAGCAGATGTCAACTTAATACGAAATTTCTTTAATTTCCCGTTTGTCTGTAGACGTTTTGTTTTTGACAAATTCGTTTGCAAACTAAAAGGAAGTTAACGGCAGATAATGGCAGATCCTAATACTCTGCTTTTGGTTCGAAAAGTATTGAGGAATCATTAAAAATCGGAAATAAGCTATTTGTATTACTTACAAAATTGACTTTCCGACATCTTGTGCATTTGGGGGATTCAACCACTCTCAAAATGATATATTAAGCTGTGTATTATCATTAACGGCGTTTGTGTGTGTTTGCGTGCAGCAGAGATATTTTGCTTGAAAAACTTGTTTATTTGTGTTTGCTGATACCTGTTGTGCCCATGGAAGTATTAATGCCAATTAACAGAACGGGACAAGCGAAATGAGACTGTACATTTCTTTTGTTCTCTCTGAGAAGCCGTTGCCACACAATCATGTTCATAATTGTTCAAACACCTGAACAGCACCTGTTGAGAACACCATGTGAGGCTTGGCACATGGGTTCAAAGAAAGAAAGTTGCTTCATATCCTTCCATAACACAACCCTGAAATCCACTTGTGTTTTCTGAAAGAAAAATGTGCGTGCATAAATGTCAATGATGGTTCTTTTCATCATAAAAATACGACAAAACATTACGTTCTACATATAAGAATTAATCCTACTGTACAAGCAATACAGAAGGAATGGAGTAGCACAGCTGGTGTATACAGTTTATGCAGAAGCGTGTGCACATTGTACATTGTGATGTATGGGTCAGTCGGTATGTGGTACGTGGGAGGTTTGAGAGGTAGAGAAAAAGTTCGTAAGCTTGCCGTGTAGATGCAATATGTTGTTATGGAATCAAAGTTTTTACGTTAGGTTGATAGCATGAATGCATATCGCTGCTGCAAAATCAGTACGACAGAAAAATACAAACAAAATCCCGATCAACTGCACAGTAACACTAATATAATTACACTCCTTATAAAGCAGGGGGAGGGGTGGGGCAGTGAACTAAAAAGTCAGATAATCAAAAACTTCAACAAATATAACACTAACTCCTCCTTGGACTTGTCAAATTATTTCGATTGGGATCTTGTATTTTGTTAGCTGTGGACTGCGCTGCTAAGGATTGCCAATTTGAAGATATAACAAATAAGCCGATGTGTACAGAAATAGATGTAAAGAAAAATCATACCTATCTTTTCCCATTGCCAACATTTAGAGAAGGTAACATCCATGGAAAGAAGTTTGAGTTGTCATGATAACAGATATTTGTTAGTTCCCATTTGAAAGAAAGAATAAAAATCCATTGCTAGGAAAACTCCGCGCACTGAGTTGGGATTACTTCGGAGATAGTCAAAAGTCGCTGGTGTTATTGGTGAAAAGCTTTCAGAGGACTTTCATGGAGCATCTCTTGGTGTGAAGGCAATGAAAAGTACATTACTAGTATCTGTATGTAACTTAGCTGTGATCGTCGTCGGGTTACTAAGGAGAAATGAGATGTGCGCCCTCTTCATAACTTCTGTCCTATCACAGCGCACTACTCTGTTAATTTAAGCGCTAAATATCCAACAAACGCCTAAAGCTTAAAGAATGAACGCACCGACGTAATAATATATGTCATAACATGGACGCAAATTGTTAAGTTGTGGAAACAATTCGTTGCTAAGTATTCATTTCACTTGCTTTTTTCTGTTGCCTGACGTGTTTTCACACTGCCACTGTCTGAAGTGCATTATCATTATGGAATAGAAGTTATGAAGGAGCTTATTGTCATGAAAAAGAAATACACTTCGCTAATCTTCACTGGCCCTGTGAACTCTGCGGGTGGTAAGATAAACATAGGACTGTTTTCAACATTTCATTTTTCATATACAATAAGGTTTTATTTTGTCAACTTTGTAATGTCAGGCAATCGAGGTTTTCATGTTGTTTTTCTACCTCTCTGTCTGCCTGAGAGTTTATCAGAGTGTACGCCTTCCTCAAACCCTTCCTATAATTATGTTGTATCTAACCTTTCTATCTATTCAACTTTTGAGCAACACATCTTTTCTTCATATCTTTACCAATTCTTACCATCATACCTAACGACCAACCAACCAAACTACCTTTTTTTGTTTATATCAAATCCTCCAAAAGTGTAAATATATATCTTCACGTAAACATAGTCTCATTTGCTCTATCTTCAAACTGACAATCCTTATAGGCCATGGGCCAGAAACCGAAAAGGTCCCTCCCCTTAGCCACAATTTCAAACCATGTTTTTATGTTAGGGAGGACCCTCAGATGTCAGAATCTGCCTGTTTGCCACTGCGCTGGTGGTGGGTGTGGCCTCCAGGGCTGTTGCCATGGTAACATGTTAGTGAAATTTTGGAATTTGAGGAAGTTACAAAATTGTTATATATTTCTTAAATAGTAACATGAAAAAACAAAATTTGTGTCTAAGTATACATTTCACAGGTTGCCAAGTTGATTCTGATAGGAATTTAAGCAATTTAAGGCCACTATCATGCGTAGAAAATGGATATTGCCATGGAAACGATCAGAAAAAATGCATTTTTTTAGTTAACATTTCAAATATATGTTAATAGGCAACTCAAAGTCAAATCGCCGCTTCTAAAAGTGTGAATATTAAGATATCAGACTCATATCGATGAAGAATGAGGTATTTTTAAGTGCGAACAGTCATGCATAAGAGCACCGTTGCTATGACAACACCAAGGTGCATGAAATACTGAAATTACAGAAAAATAAGAAATTGCTATCTATTTATCATATGGCTACCTATAAACACAAAATTAGTGTTTAATTATACATTTATGAAGGTGCCCAGTTGATTTAGATTGGAATTTAAGTCATAACAGATCACGATGATGCCGAAAAATAGTAGTTGCCATGGAAACGATATGAACCCAAAACGCAAGTTTGTTAGAAAACCATTGAAATATATGTAAATACACAGCAAAAGACCTATTCCAAGTTTATAGTTTTATGACTATTTAGTTGCCAGAATAGTAGTAATGAAGATTGAGTCATTTCTATGTGATAAATGTCACCCATAAGGTGACTGTTGCTATGACAACACCATGGTAACCAAAATATTGAACTTACAGAAATATAAGAAAGTGCCATTTATTTCTCAAATGTTAACATAAAAACACAATATTAGCATCTAAGTATACATTTATCAAGACGCCCTGTCGAGTCTGATCAGAATCTAAGTCATATAAGGTCATTATCATACCTAAAATAGTCGTTACCATGGAAACGACGTGTGAAAAAGGCATTTTTGTTAGAAAAGTATTCAAATATCAGTAAATTCACAGCACAAAACCTACTTCTTCGTTAAGGTTTGATGAATATTTATATGCCAGAATAATTGCACAAAAGCTTAAGTCATTTATATGTGATAGCTGTCGTGCAAAAAAATACCATTGCTATGACAACACCATGATGTCAATAAAAAACGAAATCACTGAATTATATGAAAGTGTCATATATTTCTTATATGGTAACTTAAACACAGAAAATATGTGTCTAGGTATACATCTACCCTAGTGCACAGTTGGTTCTGAGAGTAATCTAATTCATTAGAGACCACAATTGCGCCTAAAATGGTGGTTTTCATAGAAACGCTGTGAACAAAAAAGGCAATTTTGTAAGAAAAACATTCAAATATGTGTAGATCATGGGCAGCAAACCGAAAAGATCTCCCCCCCCCCCCTCCTTAGCCACAATTTCAAACCATGTTTTTATGTTAGGCAGGACCCTCAGCTGTCAGAATCTGCCTGTTTGCCATTGCACTGGTGGTGGGTGCGGCCTCCAAGGCTATTACCATGGTAACGTGTCAATGAAATTTTGGAATTTGAAGAAGTTACAAAATTACCATATATTTCTGAAATAGTAACATAAAAAAAAAAAATTGTGTCTAAGTATACATTTCACAAGTTGCCCAGTTGATTCTGATAGGAATCTAAGCCATTTAATGACAAGATCATGCGTAAAAAATGGGTATTGCCATGGAAACGGTCAGAAAATGGCATTTTTAGTTAACAATTCAAATATATTTTAATAGGCAACCCAAAGCCAAATCCCCGCTTTTAAAATTGTAAATGTTAAGATATCAGACTCATGATCAATGAAGACTGAGGTATTTTTAAGTGCGAATAGTCATACATAAGAGCACCATTGCTATGACAACACCATAGTAACAGAAATAGTAAAATTACAGAACTATATGAAATTGCCATATATTTATCATATGGCGACCTAAAAGCACAAAATTAGTGTTCGAGTATACATTTATTAAGGTGCCCAGTTGATTCAGATTGGAATTTAAGTTATAACAGATCACGATGATGCCTAAAAATGGTAGTTGCCATGGAAACGATATGAACCAAAAAGACAATTTTGTTAGAAAACTTTCAAATATATGTAAATACATCGCCTAAAACCTAATCCTAGTTTATAGTGTTATGAATATTTATAAGCCAGAATGGTAGTAATCATGATCGAATTATTTCTAAGTGATAATTGTCATACCTCAAATGACTGTTTCTATGACAACACCATGGCGGCAAAAATAAAATTGATATCCTAAGCACATACAAAGCGATACCAAGATGATGTGAGGCACTTTCATCTCTTGTGCTTTCTTATCGCCTTGGCGTATGTATCTTGTTATCTGTGTGTTTTCTTTTCAACTGGTTTTGGATGTTGGTCTTAGGCCATTGTCATGGTATCTCACCATGGTACATGTATGTTGCATGCTCAGGATGAGGATGTCCAGCATACTAAGATACATGTTTTTCAATGTGTGGGAAGAGTCTGTGAATGGTGACAGTGATGAAGGTGACAATTAAAATGGAATTGTATGGTATCATGTTTTCACTTTACTATTGAGTTTATAAAACTACATATGTATATATACATGTATAACATAAATGTAGCGTAATACATCATATTCTGGTATAATACATTCAATGTTTTGCACCAGTGTATTGGCATTGTAACTGGCAATTACGCATGACCTCGACAACCTTGAATTTCCGGATCTTATGTACAATCATAAGCACAGTACGTACCCTGTTACTTTGTGGTGTTTCCTAGGTTAAATTATCTAATAATTTGTATTTTTGTTATGTAGTTGCTAAAGCAACAATATTTGTCATGACGAGGACCATAATTGATAACAAATCTTGAAGGCATTCGTCTGGAAAGCTTGGAATTCATAGCTCTATACACTTTCAGTGTGTCTTTTGGTGCTAAAGGGGTGAGATGTATATATTTCAGTGATACATTGCGATGCTAACAACCAAGTAGTTCACATTGATTGCAAAATAGGCATGACCATAAGCACCTAAGAATTCAATACTTTTGATTAAAATCATTTGAAAATATAAGTCATCATAAAACTGCAAATTGGGATTAAGTTCTGTGCTATTTTTTGCACTAAAATCACCTTTTTTTGTATCGTTACCTTAGAAATACACATAATTTGCCCATGAACTTGACCTTAATTGACTAAGATTTCAATCAGAATCAACTGGGCACCTTGCAAAGTGTATACTTAGACACTAATATTGTGTTTTTATGGGACCATTTGAGAAATATATGGCACTTTCTTATATTTCTGAAAGTTCAATATTTTCAGTACCATGGCGTTGTCATAGCAACAGTCATCTTATAAGTGACAGTTATCACTTGGAAATTACTCAAGCTTGATTGGTATTATTGTGGCATCTAAATATGCATAAAAATTTAAACTAGGGTTAGGTTTTTTGCTTTGTATGTACATATATTTAAAAGGTTTTCTAACAAAATTGCCTTTTTGGTTCATATCGTTTCCATGGCAACTACCATTTTTAGGCATCATCGTGATATGTTATGACTTAAATTCCAATCTGAATCAGCTGGACACCTTAATAAATGTATACTTGAACATTAATTTTGTGTTCTTAGGTCACCATATGATAAATGTATGGCAATTTCTTATTGTTTTGCAATTTCAGTATTTCTTGCACCATGGTGTTGTCATAGCAACAGTGCTCTTATGTATGACTGTTCGCACTTAAAAATACCTCAGTCTTCATTGATATGAATCTGATATCTTAATATTCACACTTTTAGAAGCGGCGATTTGGCCCTCGAGTTGGATATTAACATATATTTGAATTGTTAACTAAAATAATGCACTTTTCTGATCGTTTCCATGGCAATAACCATTTTCTACGCATGATAGTGGCCTTAAATGGCTTAAATTCCGATCAGAATTAACTGGGCAACTTGTGAAATGTATACTTAGACACAAATTTTGTTTTTTTATGTTAACATTTGAGAGGAGGATGGCAATTTCTAAAATTCCAATATTTCACTGATGCGTTCCCATGGCAACGGCTCTGTAGGCCACACCCACCACTACCACAATGGCAAACAGGCAGATTCTGATAGCTGAGGGCCCTGGCTAAGATAAAAACCCAAAAGAAAATTGTGGCTAATGGGGGGGATGGGGGGTCCAGGTAGCCCACAGTCTATTAGTAACGGAGCCCTTAGCCAACAAAACACAAAATGTCCTACGCAGCGATTTAACAAATCTAAGCAGGTGTTGTTATTACAACAATTCTCGACGTCTTTGAATATCTTACTGTTAAGTTCACTTCCCCCTACCCCCTGATTTATAGAGTTTATTCATATATTAATGTCTATTTCTTTTAATTGTTACTGTGAGGTTGATGGGAATCTCTCTTTTTATTATTCTGTCGTACTCATTTTGAAAGAGCGATAGACATAATATCAAGCTAATATGCAAACTTTAGCTCAATGCCAACGCATTACATGTACACCACTATACAAGGCCAGCTAACCATCTTCTATACCGTTTAAACTTCCGGCGTACCATACATACCGACCCATACACTGGGCACACACTAATCTATAAACTCCATACAATGTGCTACTCCATTCCTTCTGCATTGCTTGTACAGTAAGACTAATTCATATCTGTAGAACGTATTGCTTTTGTTGTCGTTATGACGGAAATAAACATCGTTGGCATTTGTGCGCGCATATTTTCCTTTCAGAAAACACAAGTTGACGTTTACATGCATCACAATGGCAGTATACATTATTCATAGTTTATAAGGATACAAGCCACGGCTCAGCTCAGATATATGTTCTCGGAAAGGGAATGGAAATCTCTGCATGTGCTGTGGAAAATTAATTTGGAAAACAACACACACAAATAAAACAAATTGTTTATGAGTGTGTGGTGTTTTATCGGCTAAACGATGTTCATACCTATCCTTTCTCATTGCCTACACTTAAAGAAGGAACTATCTTAGAAATGTAGTTTGGGTTGTCATGGTTATCGCCTTTTATAAAGACTAGGGAGTTCCCATTTGAAAGAAACCATACAAATCCATTGCGAGCAAAACTCCACGCAAAGAGTTTGGAATACTTTCGGAGACCGTCGAGAGTCGCTAAGTTAGCGGTGAAAAGCTTCTTGAGGACTTTCATGCATGGAGCATAATGCAAAGTGTAGCTTAGCTGTGATCGTCGTCATGTAGGAACTAAGGAGAAATGAGATATGCGCCCTCTTCATAACTTTTGTCCAATCACAGCGCGATACTCTGTCAATTTAAGCGTTACATATTCATCATTATAAGCCTGAACGCACTGACGTAATCATAGTAATGATGTCTCATATAGAGGACGCAAAGTGACTAGTTGTGGAAACAATTCGTTGCTAAGGATACATTTCAGTTACTTTCGTGCTGTTGTCAGACGTGCTTTCGTACTGCCACTGTCCGAATTACATCACCATTATGGAATATAAGTAACTAAGGGGCTAATTGCCATGGAAAAGATATACACTTCCCTAGTCTTCACCGGACCTGGAAACTTTGAGGGTGGTAAGTTAAACATTTAACCATTTTCAACATTAATGTTCCATATGAAATGATGCGTTATTGTAATAGTTGTAAGTTTAGACAAGCAATGTTTCGATGTTATTATATCTGTCTTCTGGCGAGCTTACGCCTTCGTCAAACCCTTCCTATATTTATGTTGTATTGAAACTTTCTATCTCTTTTTTTTCTTTTGCCGAACACATCTCTTTTCATATCTTCCCCACTTTTTACCCTCCTACCTATAATATAACGACAAACCAACCAATCGACCTTTTTTCTTACCAAATTTGAATCTCTCTAAAACGTAACAATGTCAATTCATGTACACATAGACTTATTTCCTTCATGTTCAAACTGACAGTCCTTAGCAAACGGAGTCATAGCCCCCAAAACAAAACGCCTTAACGCACTGACGTAATAATATATCTAGTAACATGGACGCAAATTGTTAAGTTGTGGAAACAATTCCTTGCTAAGGATTCATTTCAGTTACTTCTGTGCAGTTGTCAGACGTGCTTTCGTATTGCCACTGTCCGAATTGCATTACTATCGTGGCTAAGGGGTGAATTGTCATGAAAAAGAAATGCACATTGCTAATTTTCACCGGCCCTGGAAACTCTGCGGGTAGTAAGATAAACATACGATTATTTCCATCAACGCCTGTAATACTAAAAAAAAAAAAAAAAAAAAAAAAAAAAAAAATGCGTTATTTGTATCTGTAGAACGTAATATTGTGGTTGTGATTATGACGGAAAGTCGCTCAGTTTATAGTGGTGAAATGCTTCCTCAGGACCTCCATGGAGCATCTGTTAAGGCAATGCAAGGTAGATTGCTAGTATTTGTATAGAACTTAGCTGTGACCTTCGTCACGTAACTAAGGGGAATTAAGATGTGCGCCCTCTACATAACTTCTGTCCAATCACAGCGTAATACTGTCACTTTGAGCGCTGAATATTCACCATACGCCTTAACACACTGACGTAATAATCCTAGAGGACGCAAAGTGCCTAGTTGTAGAAACAATTCGTTGCTAAGGATTAATTTCAGTTGCTTTTGTGCAGTTGTCACACGTGCTTTCATTATTAGTTACTGGCACTGTCCGAATATACAGTATTACCATTATGGAATATAAGTTATTATGGGGCTTGTCATGAAAAAGAAATACACTTCGCTAATCTTCACCGGCCTATAAACTCGGGAAATGGTAAGATAAACATACGACTGTTTTTATTTTATGTTCCACATGAAATAACGCCTTATTTATTAAAAGCTGTAACGTTAGACAATGTTTTTATGTTATTCGCATATCTCTGTCTGCTGAAGAGTTTATTAGAGTGTGCGCCTTCATCAAACCCTTCCTATAATCATTTATTAAAACTTCCAATGTGTTTATATTTTGATCAACACAACTCTTCTCATATCTTTACCAATACCAACCTACCTAACGGTTAACCAAACAATCTACTCTTTTTTGTTAGATTTCTCCACTCTATCTTCTTCACTATCTCTCTGAGCAGCTCCTATCAGAGCTACTCTGAAATAATACCCAGCTAACAAATGATGTTCCATCCAAACTAAGTATATTTATGAAGGTTTTAGGAAAATCAGACATGTTACACATGAGTTAAGTTTGTGGTTACAAATCTTAAAGGGAATATACTATACAGGGTAGAAAGAAAGCCTTCAAAAGTGTGATTGTGAACAATCTTTATAAAAATGGTCTTAAATTCATGTATTGCTGGAAGATATTTGCCCTCAAATGATCCACACTTGGAATAATTAGTGACAAAAATCACAAATCCTCAAAATGTTTGGCCCAAACAATTTGAGGATTTGTGATTTAATGCACTTAAAGTCAGTTTTCAGTTTTATTATTGGGAGGGTAGTTCTGAGACAGTATCTTCTTCTATTTTTTTTTTTTTTAAATACGAATTACATATTTTTGACCTACTAAAGGGACGCCCTGTCTTTAAGCAAATCCTGTATAATCTTTCTCTGTAACTCCAAAGTAGACTAAGTGACGCTCCTGGAATTGCAATCTACATAGTTTATTTGTGTGCTGCGATTCAAGTCAATACTTTATCAGAGTTTCATTCTCTATTCTCTTGTTGTGAGCAAACACCACAAATAATGCGGTTTGGGGCTATAACTGTTGATTTTACAAATAAATGTAAGAAGCATCAAATATAAGCATACATACACATTCCCTCACAAAATACATTAATTTTAGTAGATTTATCACCCTTTTTATATTTTTCCAAGAGCAAAATAAAAGTAATCTTTGATTTGGCGACATGCTGGAAATATACATATCTCACTTTTGCACTTTAAATCAACACAATCATTGCTGTTCACTATATGTTTTATGCTTTATGATTCCATAAATTGGTTTTTTTTTGTTATGAAGGAATGATATTCATTTTTTTATGGAGGTATGTATGTAAAAACACGTTTTCTAATAATGAATCGAATACACAGGTTATAAAAATGATGCACATCCTTTTGAGAAAATCAACATATGGGAGAGCAACTCGCATGTGATGTTACAAAATCAAAATCAAAACAATCATAACTTTTTTATCCTTTGACGGATTTTCATTAACTTTTACTAATATGTTTCTTTCGTGTGTCTGCTTTCATAAAAACAAATTTAAATTTAGGGGAGAGTCATCATTTTAGCTCTGGCTAGCCCCATGAAGCAGCATGACCCACAGTCTGATAAACAAAATCATACACATTGGTCCTCATGGAAAAATGCACAATCGCTTGTATTTTTGTGACGTTTATTCAATTTACAGTGGAAAACATTCTAGTATTGAATAAAAACATAATTTAAAGCACCAATGTGGCCAAATTGAAGTCAAATACTGCTAGTTTCACTTTTAAAATTGGATGGACCGAATGCACATAGGGTTCACTCTGTTGCCTCAAGCTGCATGCAGTATATATTAGTTATCTATCAAGACATTACGATAGGCAGAGCATGACCCTGTTGCATATAATCTTTTCAATTGTTGTAACTATTTATCATGGCAGCAGCCATATGGGCTTTCAGCTAATAACTGCTGTTACTATGTCAGTTGCCATCAATGGTAAGTTACAATAGTTGCATGAAAACATATAAGCAACATAGTCCTGGGCCTTGTTGAATAAAACTTACCATTGATGGTAACTCTGTTACCAATGGCAATTTCTCTGGAAGCCTTGACTTTGATTGGCTGTCAAGCAAGGTTACCATTGTAGTTACCATCAATGGCAGAGTTTTTAATTATGGTCAGTTTTATGCAACGGGGCCCAGGGCCATGCTGCATGATTAATTATTGTAACTTACAATCAAGAGTAAATAACATGGCAACCTGTACAATAATGAGAGCTCATTGAATGATGTTGCCATGGTAGGTTGATGGTAAATTACAATAGTTGAAAACATGTATGTAACATGGGCCAAGAAGGTAAATATAACAATTCACAATGATTGGGATAAGCTGGCACTAGAGACCCACAAAGCAGCATGGCTCATGGCAGCCTAGGGTGGTATTACAGAACGATAACTTAGGAGAAATCTTATCCTAAGTCTAGGATTCTCCTAAGTGGTATTCCTCAAAGATCTTAACTTTTCTCCTAACTCTGCTCCTAAGATTTATCCTAAGTTTTCTCCTATCTTGATGCAAATTTATGCAAATCACATAGTTAGGAGGATCGGTATTCCAGAACGCGCTTAGGAGAGGATTTAGGAGAAAACTTAGGAGAGCCTCCCCCCTGTCTTAGCCATTCATAACACACGCAATAAAAAAGAGCAGCATTTATTTGCGAAAGCGCGCGTATATGATTGATGTGCGCGCACATAGTTGCACGACCACAAAGTTAGGATCAATCCTAAGGGGAGGGCCCCAATGAGATGCTGTGATTGTGATTGGCTGTTCATAAATGAAACACTTTCCTCCATAATAAATACGCACTGGGTAGGGTCAAACCCTCCCTAATTTGCATTAAGATTGTCCTAAGAGGACGTTCTGGAATACCAATTTCTTGCTCTCTTAGGCACCTCCTAACTCGGGGACTTATGAGAAAAGTAACTTAGGATAACTTCTGTAATACCACCCCTAGTACTCAAAGTCATAGACATCAGTGCCCATAGGCAGGGCACAGAATCGCTTGGGTTTGGTGCCACCAGCCATCAGGTCACTGGCCGTCTGGAATGGGCGTGGTGCAGGGGCCTGGGGTGGGTGTGCTGGGGGCTGCGTCCTAGAGTGCCCCCTCCCTCGCCCCCTAGAACGCCCTCTCCCCACCGCCGCCGTGTGGCTGAAAGCAGGCTGCAAGGAAAAGAAGGGATGTGTAGGCAAAGGTACATATTTAACATCACTATCCTCATTATCGTAATAATCTTTTGTTTTTTAATCTAGCAATTCTCTATACTGCAAGTTGTCAATATTCTTTTTATACAATTCAATGCAATGCAGCATTTGGCAAAAATAAGAGGCACAAATCATTTAAAATAGTGTTGATTTACATTTGCATGGCTTGAATGCATACAAAATGGCAACTCAATGCAATGAAAACAGTGTTTTCCCAGCCACAATGCTGGCTCTTTTGCAAGGGTTTGTGTGGGACTCACACCCATGCCGCCTTACCATTGAGAGATGAACTTTGATTCTATACCAATTGAGCCACACTGTGTGAGGGTTAATTACCTGAACTGCTGAGGGGACGTTGGCAGGGTGCCTCCCCCTCCCCCTCCGAGGATTCCTGGTGGCCGCAGAGTTCTTGGTGAGCAGACTGACCAGACTGGACGTGAGGTTGGACCTGGTCAGCAGAGGGTTGTATGCATCAAGCACATCCAGCTGCCGGTCAAGAAAAGAGTCAGATGAACATTTCCGAAGGGAAGAACTTATGATCGGAGTGAACTAGCCTTTTGAGGATTTAGAAACTATACTCCGGTACCCACCTTGTTCAGATATTCCTCCACAAGAGCCAGAAAGTTTCAGACAGGCCGCTCATCCCAATGAGGTTTAAAATAGAATACAACTCACAATATCTGGAGGAGTCGTGGTGTAGAGGTTGTCCCAGGTTCAAGCACACCCATGGAACTTGTGTCCTTTTAGCAAGATATTTTACCTACATTTCTGCTCCCACCCAGGAATATAACTGATAGGAGGTGGATGATGCGAAAGATCTTGACCCAGCACCTATTTTCGTGCAGCCGACAAGGAGTACTCCCCAGGGAGTGGAGATGGTGCACATATGTGTACAAAAATTGTTCTTGTATCCTGTGACCTGGGGAGCGTTTCATGAAAGTTGTCAGCACTGACAAGTTGTCTTTCTCCGACAGTTACCATAGTAACAGTCAGACGTTAGTGCCTCTCAGCCAATCAAAACCAAGGATTTCACTGAAATTGTCAGCCCTGACATTTAGCCACTGCTGACTACTTTCATGAAACGCTCCCCAGGGCTATACTTAGAACATCCCTCATATTCAGTCTCCGTACTGCTAGAGGGAAAGACCCTCTTCACCACTAAAAAGAAATAAAAAGCTATACAGGTACCCACCTTGTTGAGATATTCCTCCACAATGGCCAAGGAGTCTGAGATGGGTCGCTCCTCCTGCGCCTGGAAGTCTCCAGGCAGCATGAGCTCATTGGTAGCGAGGGGCTTAATCAGTAGGGACAGGGACGGGGAGGGTAGCACCACAAAGTGCCCCCGCGGCTTGGGGAAGGTGTGGGAGGAAGACGAGGAGGTGGAGGAGGAAGAGGAGGCGTAGGGGTGTGTGGTGAGCTCAGCTGGCTCTAGTCTCGTTATGAGCGCCATCTCCTGAGGAATTCAATAATAATAACAAGAACAACAAGAACATTGAAGTTAAAAGGATATATCACCCTGAAGAGGAGTGGGTTTCAATAAGAGCAGAAACATGAAAGAAACATAATGAAGGTTTGACGGAAAATCGGCAAAGGATACGAAAGTTATGATCTTTTGAAATATCTTGTGATGTCACCTCCGAGGTGCTCTCCCTATGTTTTGAGCAGTATAAATCCATAAAGAAGCTGTGGGTTGACATGTGTGATGAATGAATTGTCTGATACACACAAACTTGTAGAACCATATTTGTCCAAAAGTGAAATTTTCACGAAATATTCCAGGGACTATTACAAAAATAATATTTAACAAAATGTCTCAAAACCAAAACCTGCTTCTAAAAAATTTGACATCCCTTAACTTTATTTTTAATTAGTTTTCTTAAGTGTCAAAAGTTTTTTTGAACACCTAGTAATACTACTACTAAGACATACCCTCTCACTGAGCAGATGGCAGAGGGAATGGAAGTTCTGTTGGTTGGAGTCCAGCTCCTCCCAATCTAGTTTCCAGCAGGCAGTGGGCCGAGCAATCACAGGCTTCCCAAAGACCTGCACAGATATAGATATAAATATATTTATAAACAGACAAGATAGATAGAATATACCAAGGATGTTTAAGCACTTGGATATCCAGCTGCCGTTTAATTAATGCAGATTCATTGTACTTTCCTTCTAGTCACAAAAGAATGCTTCACAAAGATTTTCTCTTTGATCTCGATGTTCAATGTCGCTGAGTCTCTGGATGATTTTTGCCTGGATTTGGCGTATAAACAAAATCGGAGGCGCAGAAGAATTTGGGGAAATATCCTCAACCAATATGCTTGCGAAGTTGTGACATGTAATACCTACGATGCATCTATAAAGATTCAATCGAGGAATATTGTTACAATTATGGCAAAAAGCTTTAAATGTGATATCAAGTTGCAGTATTTAAGTCTCAATTTCACAATGTTCCACATCATATTCCATTAAAAAAATTGCATGCAACGTTTCTTTCAGATATTTTCCTTTCAGACAAGTAACATGACAAATGTGTCCAGCCGCGTCCAGCCTACTATTTCCATCTCAAAAAGTATAAAATTTTGTATTCGCTCGTCCTTTTTAACTACATAACAAGCACTTAGTGACAAAATTAAAAGTTGAGCAGCAAAAGCTGAAATGTATGCATGTATAGGAATGCGTATATGACCTATTATGAAATCCAGGTGAACGTAACGCAATCGCGCATGCATCATATTGTTCATGTTGTTGAGAGCAGCTGCTATTCATGAATATTAAGTAGCGGCATCAAACCTTGTTCAAAGCAATGTATATATCCATGTGCTTAAACATCCTTGAATATACGCACCCATAGGCTACAGGTTCATCGTTAACTACTCAGATTTCATGCATGGTGCAATTCATCAGGCAATGTGATTTATCATATAATCATATTGCCTGATGATTGCACCATGCATGAAAAACTGAGCAGCTATAAATCAATGATGAACCTGTAGTCCATGTGTGTGTCTCTTGTTTGTTTATCCTTCATCTGTCTCTGTGAAATTGAGAACTCTATGCAGCACCAGGATAGCCTTCACAACATATGTACAGTCAAACCTGTCTTAGCGGCCACCTTTCTATAGCAGTCAACCTGTCTATAGTGGCCACTAAAATAATTCCCCCGGAGAGAGATTATGTGTCAAAGAACCCGTCTATAGCAGCCACCTGTCTATAAAGGCCACATTTTTTGTTTCCCTTGGGTGGCCACGATATACAGGTTTCACTTCATTTGAGAATTAAAATGAATGAGTTAAACGAATCGATTAAAAAAATTTAGGTGGATCAAGGTTTTGTAGTGAAGTGGTTGTGAACTGTGGATCTGAAGATCTCAATGTCCCAGGTTCAATCACACCCATGGCATGTACTTGTGTCCTAGCTTCAGCAAGATACTTTATCCACATTGCTGCTCTCTACCCAGGAGTAAATATAGGTACCTTGTAGGAGGTGAACGATTATGTGATGGATAGTGACCCAGTGCTGATATTGATCATGCAGCGGGCAAGGAATACTCCCCAGGAAGTGGAGATGGTGCATACATATTATGTGCATGAAACATTCTTCTATACAGCTATATCCCTCTCAATTCAGTGTCTGGACTGCCTACGGGAGATAGACCCTCTTCAATATATAAAACAACTATTAAAAACAATGACATTCATAACTCATCGTTGATCACAAGATATATGTACTGGGAGCTACATGTAGCAAAAGTACATGTTAGTTGTTGCACCTCACCTATAGTTGGGATAATGATAAATGAAATAGTTTGTCACAGACTGATGGGCAGTAAATAAAAATCTAGCTTTGATGAATGACTGGCATGTACATGTAATGAATGTTCCATAACATGTTTCTTTTGCAGTGAAACTCAGACTGACCCCCCCCCCCCCCCCCCGCCCCAACTGCACTGGATTGTAATTGATTGCATTCAATCTCTGTACAAATGGATGGAGCTGACTGCATTTGATGAAAATTGGGCTTTGAATTTAAACAAATACTCCACTGTCAAGATTAGATTAAATGTATTGTTAATTCTAGTAACTTAATGAATTCATCCGTTTGATACATCAACAAATGCCAAAAACACATCACATAACATCTCTAAGCACATGATAGAACATGCAATGTAATGTTGGGCACATTACATACAAATTTTCAAAAACATGTGCAATATAGTGATCTAAGGCCATAACGTATTATCAAACATGCTTGAAGTAGCTAAAATTACACTGATCAGCAAAAAGGGCAATGGATCTGGGTAATCAGGTAAACTAGGCTCACAAACATGACCAGATGATCAAACCTAGTTACAATTGAATTGAATGACTAAGACGTAAATTACACACACCCATTCACAGATATCTAGGTAAGATGTGAAAATAATTTTGCCAATACCGATCATAATCCTGAGTCAGTCACATAATTTAAGGGTGCACAAGGCTGATCCTCAGTTCCCTTCTTTCTCACAGGTAAACTGCAGGTGTTTTTTTAAGCATAAGGTGTGACCTTTAAACAGTGCACACAAGGGATATATCCATTTAACACCCTATCTGAGGTTCAGAATATATATATTCCAGCATGGTTCAGCATTTATCATGTACGAGTAAAGAATCTGATACAGTTGCATTTGAACATGTATGGGCATCATTCTCAGGTATATTTCTAGCAGACATCTATGAAATGACCTGTGACCTTTGTTTTTATACCATAGAGGTGCAATTCTGTGGATATTTTAATACGAATAGGATGTGAACTTTCCTATATATAAACAAAGGGGGCACTTTAATAATTGAGTGGTAGATTGTATTCCGATGTGTTTGAATATGTGTTGTCTGCCAGTCATTTTCATATGACTCTTTGTTGATTGGTTTTGTATAGGTCAATGAAATGACCTTTGACCTTACCACCGAGTCGCACACTCCCTGGATCCTGACCATCTGCATGACCCTAAGCTTTCTGACCGGTGTGGGCTGACCAGAGGTGGCCTGGCTGGCCTGAGTGGGTGGCTTGCTATGCATGGGACTCTCTCCGGTCAGTTGCTGGAAAAGATGGATTGGTCAATGAATACAAAAAATATGAGACAAACTTATTCATTGTTATCATTATTATTTGAAGAAGATAATGTTCAAATTTAAAGTTTATTCATTTTGACAACTGATAAGACCATGGTATTGATTTTAAACTAAAGACATAAAACATTAATGAAAGGAACTTTGCAATACAATGACATGATACAGTAACATTATATAAGATTATATTCCACATACTAAGAATGTTGTTATATGATTGGTCAAGAGTTGATCACATGATAAAGTGTAGTTTTGCCCATCTGATCACCTAAGAAGAAAAAGTTTGTTACACTCTAGGTGATAGCACTTTTTGGTTTCACAGATCTCTTCACTCCTCACAGTCCTAACGCGTGATCAATATTTTGAGTACACGTGAAATGAAAGTGTGTTACACTCAGACTATCAAATGACTAACTGTAGCTCCTACTAACGCGTCCTAACGCATGTCCTAATGCGCGTTCTTATGTGTGTTCCCCATGGCAGCAGCTCGGGGTTAGGTAGAGAAGTAAACATTACTTTTGTAAGTCAAATTGTCATTTTTGGTATAGATAGTTGGTTTTTGGTTTCAGATGTGGAATATAAAGTAGATAATCAACTTTTGGTTTCAGGCAATGAGACGAACTATCACTTCCTCAGCGATCTGAATGTATACGCTATTTTTCCTCAGCTGCGCTTTGGAAAGATAGCTACATCCAGATCGCCTCGGAAGTGATAGTTCGTCCCATCACCTCACCAACGTTACTTATTTGCTGACTATTCATATTGCATTTTGAAGACTGAATTGCGAGGGATGTTACAATGATTGCCCTAGTCACAGGATACAGGAATGTACCATGTGCACAAATAACTATGTGCACCATCTCCTCACTCCCGGGAGATTATTCCTTGTTTGTGCACAACATTGACGCTGGGTCAAGATCAGTCACATAGGCCCGTGTTTACAATGGTGGTTAACCTTATACCGTTTACTAAATCAATGTAGACTAACTTTGTGAGGCGCAAAATAAATAATCTGATACTGTAAAAAAAATAATTGATTTCATCACAGAATCGCAACAGCTGGTCATTTCAATTATTTGCTGTAATTATGATATGGAAAGACCCAATATACCAGAGTGATACTGAATACAAATTCAATTATATTGAATCAATAATGCTTTATTTGGCATCTTATGGACTTAGTCCATGCAGGTTTAGTACATTGTTTGCATTAAATCTCTAATGAGAATATGGGCCAGTGTCAATGTAATGACAGGTTAAAGGGGCAGTCCACCTTAAAGTTAAGTTAATCAAATGAAAGTTCATTTGTTGTTCTTTATAAATACAGATATATGAATAAGTGACAGTTTTGATGAAAATCTGTCAAAGGATAAGAAAGTAATGATCTTCTGAATTTTCAATGGAAGGAGCTCTTCCATATGTTGTGTGCTATATAATTCTATAAATTGGATTTTTTCTAAAGAGGTTTGTGTGGAAAAAACATGTGATTCTAATAATGTATCAAATGCACACTGACAGGTAAAATGATCCATACTCTTTTTGAGAAAATGGACATTTAACCAAAAAATTGTACACAACATATAGGAGAGCACCTTGCACGTGACGTCACAAAATCAAAAGTTAAAAAGATCATAACTTTCTTATTCTCAGATGGATTTTCATCAAACCTTCAATAATATGTTTCTTTTATGTTTCTCCTTGCATTGAAACACACTTAATTTCAGAGTGGATCATCCCTTCAATCAACCTTGCTTAATGACACAAGTGCCAAAGTGGGTTTATGACAACAATGTAGTACAAGCAGAAAGAATAGGATGTAGAAAAAGAAAAAGAAACAAAGAGGGGGGAGAGAGAGAGAAAAACGAAAGAGTAGGAAAAGAAGAGAAGAGGAGGGGAAGAAAAATAAAAACATGTAAGGAGGAGGATTTAAGTAGAAATAAAATATTTACTTACAAATTGTGCTTGAAAAGGGAGGACTGCTGGGCTGATAAATCTCTCTTGAAGGTCACACTTTAACACAAGCTTCCCAGTGGGCATACTTTTGTTTTACAAGACAGAGAGAATTATCCAAGCAATTTTTAAAATAATTTGAGTGAATCTTTCTGGTTTCCTGAAATTAAACAAGAATGGGACCCAATCTCTTGGTAGAATGGCAATCCAGTGATTGCAGGTTAAGTATTCTTTGGTAATACTACCCCATAACTTTAATCCTTTGTAAATTGTGCCGTTAAAGGGATAGTTCATCCTGAAATCGATTTTGTTTTAATAAAAGCAGACACATGAAAGAAACATATTAGTGAAGGTTTAATGCGAATCCGGCAAAGGATAAGAAAGTTATGATCTTTCAAATTTGTAATTTTGTGACGTTACGTGCAAGGTGCTCTCCCATATGTTGTTTGCAATTTTTTTTTAATATGTACATTTACTAAAAAGAAATAAGTATCCACACACATACCTGTATAAAAAAAAAAATCATTCAGTTGTCAAAATATAACAACACAATCTATGTAATTATAAGGTACACAACATATGGAAGAGCACCTCGCACGTGATATCACAAAATTGAAATTTTATACCATCATGACATTCTTATCCTTTGACGGATATTCGCAAACCTAATTCACTGCTATGTTTCTTTCATGTTTCTGCTTTAATTGAAACCATTTCATCTTCAGGGTGAACAGTATCTCCTTACGGTTTCAGGATTTACCTTCATTAGGAAAGAGGAGGTGGAGTTGCTCTCTGTCAGTGCCGCAGTCGTGGAACCAACCTGTGAAGAACGTCTGGAAACTCAGCTCTCCTAAACAAACAAGGTAAAATCAAATACAGAGCAACCTATTTGTAATTACACTCTCAATCTGGGGGTGTTTCACCAAGCTGTTCTTAAGCTAAGAACGACTTTATGAATGACTGGTTACTCTTTCTTCTGCTAAATGAGATTCTCAATGATTTTGATTCCCATCAGGTAAAGTTGAAATCTGATCTTTGTAGATAAAACGTTTTGTTGTTAACAAGTCTCTAAATACAATGTTTATGATTTGTCCAATTCGATTAGGATTGTTGGAAATTAACTTTCACAATAATAAAACAGGAACAACTTCGGAGAACCTCATTTAGCACAAGAAGGGGTCCCAGTTGAGTGTAAAGATGTCCTTAGCTTAAAAACAGCTTGATGAAACACCCCCAGGTGCTATAACAGTCCAAACTGACTATAGACCATCCCAAAGGTAACAGAATGAATAGAAGGTACATATACTCCCTTACATGTATACAACATCAGCAAGTATATAAAGACTGGTGGTCTTCAGTCAGTGGTCTGTGTATGACCTTAAATCTGTTGATAAAATCAACTGAACAATACTTAAATCATTGAGAATGGAAACTGCTTGGCCTTGATTTGTTAATTCTATGATATTATTACCATACAGTCCCATAACTAGTTCAGTACTGCCCTTTTTCATTGTGTAGTTATAACATTGAAATCAAAAGCATTTCAAACAATGATAGATGATTGATGTTAGTGTACATATTAGGACCTGTACATTTGCAATAAAGACTTAAAACAATATTGAAGCAGGTACTACATTATTTTTTTTTCCAATTTAAAAGCGTTTTGGGCTTTAGTCATGTTGCAAGCAAAAATGAATGTCAAAATGTAACCATTTGTTTGTTTGCACTCAGATGACAAACATGACTCCTGTATAGATTTGCTTTTTTGTTTAAAATATTACACTTACTTATGTAGGTATTGTTTTTGCTGTTTTGGTTTCTTTTGTAAAATTACAATTAAAAACATAAGAAAAATTAAAAGATAAGAATAGATAAAACACAATTCAATTAAAGAGGCAAAGTGCTCAATTACCCACCTGGTTCTATGCTAATGACGTCTAGGACTCCACAGTGGAGCAGGTTCTCAGCTGATGATGGAGAGGAAGCTGTAGATGAGCTCTGCTGGCTACTGCATGCCATATCTTCCTCTCCTAACATCTCACCATCAGGATTGAATACACTCAACACCTGGATTTTCTAGGATTGTTATAATGATAATAAAAGTTAGAAATGATGAAAAGCTGAGGAAGATCTAATTGAAAAAATGAATAATTTTTTTTTTATTTATTCAAGTCTTCTTTAAAAATACAGAGTAGTCAACCCCAGTTAAAAAAACTGCTTTACAGGTGCGTCCTGTATATACAAATAAGATCAGAGAGTAGTACTAATATTTCTTCCCATATGTCTATAGAAATATTTACATGCTGACACCTCTGATATTCCGTAAAATGTAGTTCTTGCCAAAACACTAGTCTATAAACACATAGATTAATCCAATATGTTATTTTGTTCCAATGTAAAAACTTCCCCCAAGTAATGAAACAAGAGTTAAGTTGCTAAAAATGCCCCATATGATCAAGTGAAATGAACCATGCTTATGCATAAATTGATAAATTGTCAATTAAAGATTAGGTTTATTAACTTTATTTTGCGTTAAACTATGCAAAGGTAGCAAAAATCAAAGGTTTAAACATTTAAACTCACTCTCAGACTTTCCAGGTCTAAGTCACCTAGACTCTTCTCCAGCTGTTTAGAGACAACTTTTCCTTGCTGGCATGTAATGATGATCACCTGGAGCTGTGAGTTGAAGTTCGTTGTCTGCACAAAACAAAAGTTGTATAATAACTAATGTGGCCTACTTGTTTGTTACAATGAATTACTCCTTTGGAGTTGAATGCACAAAACAGGAAGCTAGCATTTAGATTTAAGTGCCATATCATGTAAGTATGATCATAGAGTGCCACAACTCTCTGTGCTAGCTGTTTGTATCAGCTCCATTTCATAGTAAATAGCCTATTGATCTGCTAACAAGTCAGTCAAGCCACTTATTCAAGTAGTCAGCTTTCTTCCCCTGCTTCTTTTCCCAGCTATCTTCCCCATCCAGCGAACATTTCCAAGCCGCTTCCATGAAGAACACATATTTAAACTGTCTAATTCTCAACTCACAAGTCTCCAAGTAAGCTCTCTAGAAGACTGAATTTTGGTTACTCTATCAGTCAAGAGATTCTTCATCATCTTTAATAAAAAAAAAGAAAGAAAGAAGAAAGAGAGACGCACTTCACATTTCCATAGGCTAGTACTAGTACCACACTTTGTCAGCGACCAGAGTATGAAAAAATCAGCTGCAACCTTCAAACAAAGGCTTATTGCTAGTTTTTCACATCAAAAGATTTAGGGCAATTCTTGTCAAAAAGGAATCTACTCTGAGGTTACACAATTTCCGATTGACAAATGGCCTCAGAGGTATTTCCTCTGTCATAATTATATCGCACTCATAAACAAGTTTGGAGTAATACAAATGCCTAATGGTTTGCATACATGGGGAGGCCTATAACTAGCAGGCTATGAAATCTGCTTTCTGCTTGTGGAGCTACAATAAAACATTGGGCTACCATGTGTAACACTTTCATCGGTAGAAAATTGTTCATAAAAGTCTTTATTTCAGTAGTAATTTTGATTTTCTTTTTATCCCTAATGGTGTATTGTAGCAACTAACAATGTCCAAATATGTACCTCAAGTCTAATAAACTAGCAAACACGATGTTGGGTTATAATGATGAAAACAACAAGTGCCTCCTTCCTCCCTTATGGGGCATATTGAAGGCTGCTCTCTGGGTTTAATGTGTATTATTACTTGTGCAAAAATGCACACAAATGCCATAGGCAGGGTTAAACCTAAAACTACAATTTTTGTTTCCTCATGAATGGTGAGATAACGGCAATATTCCAAAAATCCTCCTTTGAGTTGCAGCAGCAAAAGAAGTTTGCTGGCTTGAAATAATGAGGAGTACCTGTCTAAGCGTTTGTGACTGCCTCTTGAACTGTGCTAAGGCGTCTTCTAGTGCATGGGGCAGACTGTGTGTACGGTGGTCTGGGATCCTGCCAATGTGATGGAAGGACTTCAGCTCATGGAGAGCACTCTGTAGGCGAGGGAAGTTACCTCGCACATGCTGCAACGGGAACAGGTTCTGCAAAACAGAAACAAGTGTTATCATAGTCTCAGTATTACCATTTTCATTATTATTTCTGCACTATTTCATGTATTATAAATTTTTTAACTTAAAATTTAATTTGTGAATACTCATTGTTTAAAAATTAAAATGAAAGAAAAAAAAGCTCCAAAATTTCATATCAACTACTGATTTATGAAGATATGGGTTTGTTTATGAGCATAGTCAAAATCATTATCTCATCAAATTCTGTTGCAATGGAAATGACAGTGCTGAAATGGAAAGCCTTACACTAATGGGAATAAGTAGCTCCATGTTTTCGTATATATCTGCTGTTGATAATTTCAGACTTTTGTAACAAGTTTTTACACAGTGAAGGGACAAGTGGTTACCATTATATCTAAAAGATCTTTTAAGCACTTCATGAAAAAAATAACATGATATCACTTGGTGGTTAATGTACAGCAATAGAGATGAAATTGCTATTGCAATAAGCACTTTAAATATTATTATTTTTTCTCTTGTCATACAGGTTCATTTATAGTAAGTACAGTAAAAAAAAAAACTTTAAATATTATTACTTTTTCTCTTGTCATACAGGTTCATTTATAGTAAATACAGTAAAAAAAAAACACCTTTAAATATTATTACTTTTTCTCTTGTCATACAGGTTCATTTATAGTAAGTACAGTAAAAAAAGAAATAACAAGTTCCTTATAACGATATCTGGAGGGCGTTTCATGAACGTTGTCAGCACTTACCAAATTGTCAGTGCTGACAACTTCAGTGAAATCCTTAGTTTCGATTGGCTGAGAGGCACTAGCCTCTGACTGTTACTATGGTAACTGTAGGAAAAAGACAGCTTGTCAGACAAAAAATGTTCGTGAAACGCCCTCCAGGACCATTTGTAATCATTGACACAATGGTGCTGCATGGTAGAATGAAGTGAACATTAATTGAATAGGGTTGCAAGGAGCTCAATTATTCAATATCTATTGTTAGGAAGATTTGCATAAACAAGTTTATACAGTGCTTAAAACAAATGACTACCACTGTTCTCACAGATCCCTAAAAACTTCATGCAATACATGACATGAGAGCATATTGGGCTCAGTATACACTACTAGTACTAGGGATAAAAACTCAGTCATTTACAAGCATTACATCAAAACCTCTTAAAATTTTCTTTCTTTTATCATTTGCTAGATAGTATCATGAGTTCATATCTAATGCAGATTTCTGATTTTCATAGTTAAATGAGTGTCTAGATCTAAGTTAACAAAAAATGATGATCAAATCAAGGAGTTTATTAACATGTTGGTGCTGAAGTATTTAAGCCCAGGACATATGGCTGGTTGTAAGGAGCTCCACATACTTAAGATGCTTGAAAAAATGTAAGAAATAGATCATCTACATGTAGTTATCATTTACTTTACATTATGTTCACATTCTTTCAACATTAGACAACTATAGTAAAGTATACTCTCTGTATTCAATGTACATTAATAGACATTATGGTAAAAAAAAAAAAATCTTTTTTTTATCAAGCTCTCCAAATACTGGGATCTATCATTATGGTACACCAAGAGAAATATTAAGGACAGCTTTACTTACCATTGCATTTATCAGACTTTTCAGAGTGAATTACAAATCATTAGCCTAGTGTGGTATAATGCTTCCAACCAATGCATAATGTACAAAATAAAAATGCAACTTTCTATGTCATTCCCATTTATGCAACTTGGTTTGCAACCAATAAACCACATTTTGAGCAGTTCATCTCCAAAACTGTCTACACCTGTCCATGATTATTAAGTCTATTGTGTGATCTCAAGGCCACTAGTGTAGATAACACAACACTTACCTCTGAATGAGTCCCCAAAGCAGATAGCCCAAAGAAGGGGACTCTACAGGCCCCAGTCATGCTGCAGACCAGAGCTAGTGTGTGTTCTAGGGCCTGGTGAAGGTGGTGGCAGATCTCTTCTGAAAATGGGGGAGAAAAATCCACCAGCACAATACGGGCTGCAAGACGAAGTTAAAAAAAAAAAAAAACACTGCTGTTAATGCATGAAGAGTGAACTGTTTGACTTTGATTTTCCTTATCTTCTGAATCTTCTGAAGTATAGTCGACAGGGCGGCATCCACCGCATATCGCCAACTCTATAGACTCTATAGACCCCTCTATAGACTCTATAGACCCCTATAGTGGATCTAGTGGAGGGATTTAACGTTAGATCTAGACTATGTATTGTAGAGTACTCTAGTCTAGGCTCTACTCTAGATCTATAAACGTTAGACCCTCGGAGGCTCAGGCTCTACGTTTATGATACAATACAATAGTTTTACCCGAGATCTAGGCCTAAGGCTAAGTCTGAATTTTTAATAGAGTCTATGGTCTAGACTCTTTGACTTCGTCTTAACAATGTTCAATCTATTAGACATACTCTTAAAATATTTGATAGAGTCCATTTTTTTTTCTTTTAAGTAGGAATGGAGGTTGAAAATTTGCCTAGAGTAGAGCCGAGGCTAGACTAGAGACTAGAGTGCGCAACAGCGGTGTCGCCGCCCTGCCGCTGGAGACCGGGCCAGCGAGTCACCGGGAGAGTGATGATGACATGCCCCCGGCCCCGCAAACAGTCAAAGCCGAGACTCAACAATTAATATTTACCATTTCTTACGATAAGTTTAAAAGTTAACGTTGTATTACGATATCGTTGTATGTTTCTTATTGTTGTTCTAAATAGTACTGAGCATCATACCTGGCTGTCTTGCAAAAGCAACTCTCACCATCTGGCTCTCCATTTTTGTGAGTGGTCGAAAGTTGACAATTATAACAGTCAATCGGCAGCTCAGCGCAGCGCTCACTCGTTCTATAGAAATTGTGAGCGTTTTATTTTTCGTCTCGCGAAATCTCACGCGCAGATTTTGTTGCACCTAGATTACGAAGGAATTTGACATGCTCGCGAGATCTTTTGCTGGTGTCTTCTGTAAGCATACTGATCAGAATTTTTTTAGACAGGGATTGAGATTATATGTTTCTTAATAAATATTTTCATTTTTTTTTTCGAAATATGCAAAGGAGTTTTTGTGTTATTTGCTTTCAAAAACTGGCCTCATTTTTTTGTTTTGAAATATGTAAGCTCTCAGACCTTGCTGGATCCTGACCCTTCTATGGATTGCACGGCAACGACAGTTACGGCTCTAAAAAGCCAATACTTCAGCGAAGATTTTGATTCCAATATTGTTTGGGTTCAAAAATAAAACATTTATGCTATTCGTCTTTAAAGTGACGCGAGATTTCAGAAATCGTACGGACTTCGCAACCGATATATATGTAAGCTCTCAGACTTTGCTGGATCCTGACCCTTCTACAAATTGGACGGCAACACCAATTACAGCTTTGGAAAGCCAGTACTCTAGCGGAGAATTTGATTCCAGTTTTGTTTGGGCTCGAAAATAACATATTTGTGCAATTCGTCTTCAAAGTGACGCGAATTTTCAGAAACATAGTGAAAACTTTGAGCCCGTTTTGGACAAAAGGTGAATACGCGCTCGCTGCCCGAGCGCGCATCACCGGTCTCGGCTCGAATTGGGTAGGACTACTCCATTATGGCATACAGGGGTGATTGCTTAATTTACGGATTTACGGCTGCACAAGTAGGACACAGGTTCAAATGTATCCAAATGCAAACATTTCGCATGCATCCTCACACGTTCTTCAGCTATTGACCGCAAGCACTTGTGTTTCATAACATAATTTTAGATATGGGGTTGGTTACAGGGGAAACGTAACATTGTTCTTAAATCTTCCCTTCAACTGGCGGATCCAGCTAGAGCCTAGCCAGAGCTATCAAGCCCTCAAACTCAGAGTCAGACGAATGCAAATGAAGTCAATTAAACCTTGTCAGTTTGAAACCATGAATTCCAACACAAGTAGCAAGACTAGTAACAATTAATGAGTCGACATGCTTTATTGAGTTACCATGTTTATTCCCACAAGTGTACGCTAGCTACCAAATTAATCATTTCGTAATAAAGCTGCTACTAGTACTATAAAACCAACATATATTTGCACGCGTGGGACCAATTAGTCTCAGTCACCGTTCACACAATATTCTTTCCGCTGCAGAGTGCAAACACCGAAAATATGCGTTTATTTCATTATTTAGCGATGTGTATGGGAAATACGCTCCATACAGCATTAAACAATGGGTGAACTTTTAAATATCTCACCTGCATTGTTCTAAATATTCTGGACATTGTTAGAACTTTAAGTAAAGGAACACAAATGTCACAGGAATATGCAGTTCTCATCGCTGAGTCGTGAGTCCTGCGCGTCTGCAGCGCGTACCTGATTGCGCGCAACGCTCGCGACGCCCCCGCTCTATAATGGAATCGTCGCATTACGTCATTTGCCGCAGTTCTCGTTGCCTTCTTTTCTATTATTGTCTCTCATTAGACAAAACTTTTTGGAACAAAAGTGCAACGAGATTTTACAGCCAATGAGAATAAGTCTTATATCAAGTTTTAGTGTGAAATCTCTTCTGTCAGAAACCGCTCGCCCCAGACTGACTGCTTGCTTCGTTTGTTTTCTGTAGGCCTACACGTGTGTTATGTACATGTTTGTTCGTCGAATTCGGAGGCATTTCCCATAGACTTCCACCCCAAAAGACGAATGCGTAACAGATTTCAAGCAAAAAGTGCAACGAGACTACATGATATCCTCGAATTATTGTTAGTTAATCATGTGTAGAAAAGTGTTAGCTTTCAGATGCTACTCGCCCCAAGCGAGGATATTTATGCTAACATGTAAAAAATTAGCGATTTATGACACAATGTCACGAAATCTAACATAAATTTACGTGTTATATCGACGCGCGGACATGCACACGCGCGCACGGTGAGCAAATGTCCACAATGTTTCACTATGCATACGGACTTCGCAAACGATATTCGTCCGCAGGCAGCAGAAAACACGGGATTTTATTTTCAGCGAGGTAGTCGTGACCTTCATTTTGTCCTCTAGAACCGCGGAAAACGTCTCTTTTCAAACTGCGATATCTTCATGAATATACCATATTTTCGTACGCTTTCTTTTGCAACTGTATTTTGGAGGTCGAAATTTACCAACTTTGAAGAAACATTTCATTAGAATAGGGAGAAAAATATTGTAAATTCGAGATAAATATGTGGCTCTAATTAAATAAAGAAAAATGAAAATAAACTCTATATTTCAATGTCAATCGCTTTTGAGCCCTTAACATTTAGAGGTCATCTGAAGCGGAATTTATTGTACTTTATGAAGGTACCATTATTTTTTAACCTCCCCCCTTGTAGAAGGGTCAGGATCCAGCAAAACATCAACCATGTTCAAATTCAAAATGAGCGAGATATGACGAAGTTGTGAGCGATCATAATCAGCCAATCATAGTCCGCGACACTTGAATCGCCGGTAGTATTTCGTTATTATCGTGGACTATGACTGGCTGGGTAGGATCGTTCACAACTTCGTCATATCTCGCTCATTTTGGATTTGAACATGGTTGATGTTTTGCTGGATCCTGACCCTTCTATGGGGGGAGGTTGAAAAATAATGGTACCTTCATAAAGTACAACAAATTCCGCTTCAGATGATCTCTAAATGATAAGGGCTCAAAAGCGATTGACATTAGAATATAGAGTTTATTTTATTTTATTTTTATTTTCATTAGAACCACATATTTATCTCGAATTTACAATATTTTTCTGCCTATTTTAATGAAATGTTTTTTTCATACTTGGTAAATTTCGACCTCCAACATACAGTTACAAAAGAAAGTGTACGAAAATATGGTACATTCATGAAGATATCGCAGCTTGAAAAGGAGACGTTTTCCGCGGTTCTAGAGGTAAAGTGAAGGTCACGACTACCTCGCTGAAAATAAAATAAGCGTATTTTCCGGTGCCTGCCATTTGGCTGAAAACAAAACAAAACTGACGGGCGTACAGGAAATATCGATACCGGTATCGTGTAAGAATCGGATGCTCCTACCACCAAGAGCCCCATCGGTCATGTCGGTGAGGCGCCGAGGAGACTAATAGGCCAGGCTGTTCTTGAATATTGTCGCTTTTGACTGCCCCTTGACTGCTCTTGGCGGATTTGAGAAGGACCGGTAAATGTAGCAGTTCATATTACACAGAATATAATCAAATTTGATGGTAATTTTAGAGTCCAAAAGAGGGCAAGGCGCGGTCGTGGAACTTAATTCCTGCCAAGCTATTAGCGCCATTCTCCTGGAGGTAAGTTTATTTAGATATCAAGCCAAGGTGTGGGGGAAGGGGGTGGAATACCCTGTTATAGAGAAAAACACAAGGGAGTGAAACAGAGGGAGAGATAGCAAGACAGAGACAAAGGGGCCGGGCTGGAAGAAATCAAGAAGTCTCCATCAGGTCACAAAGTAGTCTCCAGCAAGGCATCCTCTTACCTTTGTATACTGCAAGTCGTCTTACGTACTGCACCCACACACACACGCTAACAAACACAAACACACATTATATACGCGCACACATACACATTCTCTCTCTCTCCATCTCTCTCTTTCCACCTTTTTGTCTTTCTTTCTTTCCCTCTCTCTCCTCTGTCTGTCCGTCTCTCTCTCTCTCTCTCTCTTTCTGTCTCTGTCTGTCACTGTCTCTCCCTATGTCTTAGTCTCTCCCTGCCTCTCTCTCTCTCTCTCTCTCTCTCTCACGTAAACACACACACACACACACACACACATAAACAAACACACATACAAACACACGCAGCCAACCTGTCATACCGGTGGGTTTTCAGTGGGCGTGGATTTGTAGGCTTGTCATGTTGCAGAGATGAAATCACAGGAGAACAAATCATTCGTTTACCGGGCATACCTGGCCTACGCTCAAAATATATCTCGTGAACCCCGTTGTGCATTAATTGCTTTATGATATAATCTTAATTTTTGGTGGAGAAGTCCTAAAGTCAGCATGGCTTGTGAATATTGGACCCCGTGCGAAAATATATAGGAAATATTGAGTGTTGACAAATATGTTTTTCCGGAAACTTGTTTAAGTGATGCAACGACAAAAAGTGCAAGCGCAAACTAATGTTGTAGAAATCATTTCTTCTTGGCTTTGCATATCATATCTTCGAAAACTTGTAGGAGAAATGTTGACAACACACACACACACACACACACACACATGCACACACACACACACACACCAATATCAGAACAATAAAAACATTCTACTTGACAGTATTTTTCTATCAGATACTACATTTAATGATGGAATACTACAAGATGCACAAAACAACATTGTAATAATAAAAAGATCGAAAGGATAGGGTGAAGAAAACACGTTGTTTTCTTCGTGCTTTGATGTGTTCCTATCATGTTAATCGTGTCACCTTAGAATTCATTGCGCACTGTCTCGCTTAAAGGGAATATACTGTGCTGGGAAGACAAAAAGTCTTCAAAGGGATGATCATGGGTAATATTCTTGCCAAGGGTCTTATATTTAAACTTGATGAAAATGATTTGCCCTCAAATGATCCACATTTGGAGTAATAATTAGTGATTAAATCACTATTTACTCCAAATGTGTATCTTCCCAGTGCAGTATATTATTGCCTTTAAGCCATGCACTTCAAAAACAAGATTTCGCTAAATAGCTCTTTTTAATGTGTTACACCTCTCAAAGACCGTGACATTTCATTTATTTAAATACAATGTGTTTGAAATGTTCATCGAAACCAGTGCGTGTCTGCAATGTGAGATTCCTGTGTTGGGTATACTGTATGCATGTAGGCCTACTAATCTACGTACCCCAACACACTATGACGCCGATTTGAAAGTGTCCAAGAAATCAGAGATAGGATCCGGGTTAGGGTTAGGCTTGGGGTCAGGCTTTCAACTATATCATGAAAACATTTGCGGGAGACGAAAGCACGTGGACACGCAAGGTCATGCATTCTCGTATTGCTTCGCGCACATCGCGCGCAGTGGTGGTGCCCGCAAGTTAAGAATCTCTCCGTAATATGCCTTGGGTACACCGCAGTAGGGATTTCGCAGTGGTGTCGATATCTACAGTCCAATAGTCTATCTCTTGTAGAGTAAGTCGTTGTTTTGTTGTAGATGATTGTGGCGTGGTCACATTTGTAACATGAAACATGCAAGAACCCAGTCAAAACTAACTGGTTTACGTGCGACATTAACGTCTAATTATAATTGTGTTATTACTGGAGAGGTACATAGTATATTTCGGCAGCCTACAAAGCCGTATTTCTTTACTTAATGAATTTGACAGCTATGATTCGGGCTATTATTTACAGCTCAACAAAGAAAATCAGCCCTTATTCATCAAAATGGTGAACATCTTTTTTACCTTTTTCTTTCTTTCTCTTTCTTCTCTCTCTCTCTCTTTCTCTCTCTATCATGTCTATATTATGAAATCTTTATCTCTTCGTTTCCTTCTTCTTCTTCTTTTACTTCTTTTTCTTCTTCCCTTTCTTCTTCTTCTTCTTCTTCTTCTTTTACTTCTTCTTATTCTTCTTCTTCTTCTTCTTCTTCTTCTTTTACTTCTTCTTTTTCTTCTTCTTCTTCTTCTTCTTCTTCTTTTACTTCTTCTTTTTCTTCTTCTTCTTCTTCTTTTACTTCTTCTTTTTCTTCTTCTTCTTCTTCTTCTTCTTCTTCTTCTTCTTTTACTTCTTCCTTTACTTCTTCTTCTTCTTCTTCTTCTTCTTCTTCTTCTTTTACTTCTTCTTTTTCTTCTTCTTCTTCTTCTTCTTCTTCTTCTTCTTCTTCTTCTTCTTCTTCTTCTTCTTCTGTTTTACTCGCTTCTAAGCCCCTCCCCCTATCTCTCTCCTTTTACCCCAGCTCCTCTCTCTTATGTCTTTCTTTCAGTCACTCCTCTTAGTCAATCATCATGAGCTTGACACCGAACCTAGACGGGAAGTGAGTGGCTGGATCAGCCACGAAGAACCCGAGGGTGAGAAAGTTGGAGTCAGCTATCAGCGTTAGCGGTAGGTCGCGTGGTCCCCCGTTTTCAGATGACCCGGTTGCTAAGTACAGGCACGCATGCCCCACTCCAGATTTTGCATCATGCACCACGAGCTCTCCTCGTAAACTCATCGAGTGCTTGGAGATGAAGTCCGAAATATTTCCGTAAGCCGGGAAAAACTCGAACTGCCTGGCGACGACCGCGATGAACCACTCGTAGGATTGGAGTGCGTAGAAGTCGTAGATGGCGAGCGCGATGGATAAGTCGGCCGGAGCCTCGATGTTCCAAACCGCGGATTGCGTCACGAATCTCCCCGTACATTTTTCGTAGTCCCCAATAATCAACTGCGGCAGCAGGCAAGTGTAAGTCGATGACGTAGGAGAAAGGGTGACGTCATGAGATTCCAGCAAGGCGTCGTACAAGTCGTATGCTACGTCGTGCACTGGTACGGCAAATGAGAGAGAGAGAGAGAGAAAAAAAAAACATTTCCCTCATTTGGAATGTCGTCTTGATGAGTAGCTTACTAAATGCAAATTTCTGTTTTTGTTTGAACATTATTATTACATGTTGCATTCTGCAGTACAAGCTCGTTGTAGCATTTTGTATGGATCAAAAATGTTTTTACAAACCTGTATTTATTTTAAATGTAAGGGAAAGTGCTAGAAGAAGAAAAGATATCGGGAATGGTAGAAGTTTCTTTACTTTGAATTTCATGTAGATGAGTAGTTTACTGAATATAGATTTGTGTTGTATTTTGACAGTAGTAGTACCCAACTTGACAGTGCTTTCTTTAGTGCAAGCTCATTGTCGACTTTTGAAAAGACTAACAAGTATTTTCTTTATAATTTTAAATTTAAGCAATAGTGCTATTATAGAACAGATAAAGGGACTGGTAAGAGTCCCCTGAACACAGAATCACTGGAAGGGTCGCCTGTCAAATTGGTTTAATCATCAAATAAAAATCCAGATCCGTGATGACGTCACAATAGCCGCAATGGTTACCATGATTCACTTTCACGTTATTTCTACTCTTTGTAGCCTTTCTTGTTATTATATTTTGTGAAGTATATCCAACCTCAATCGTGTTATTCATCATGTTACTATAATTTTTTTTTTATGGAAGCTGCAACTTAATTTCAAAATTTATTTTTTTAAACTCTATATTGCGTTCCCTTTTATCAACTTGTAGTACTTGCTACCATTCGTGTGCATCAATTCCAGCTAATCTCCTCCATTTTGTAGGATTCTCTCTTCGTACACTAAATTCAATACTATTACATCTACATTCTGCTGGCAGAAATTGTCACTGTTATGATGCGCACATAATGTTCATACATTATAACAAGAAAGAACACACAATAAAAGAATACACACACAGAACACGATCTGTATCATTTCAGGCATGTCCTTAGTCCAGATACTGGCCGTATTTCATTGTCCGCCTCTTCTCCCACACTGCACATTACGCCACCGATTCACATAGTACGCACACAGCGCCAGACCACTGATTGCGCGACTCCACCACGAATCTGTCCGCCCGAAAAAATGTATTTCAGGGTGAAAATTTTTGTGTGCGATGCGCCACAAACGTTCGTTGTCTGCGGATTGCTAAATACAGTCCAGGGGGTGGACTAAAATCCGGGGGGGGGGGGGCACTCAAATTTTAGTTTGATGGGGGTGTGCCTCACGAAACCCGGGGAGGCTACTAAGGAGCGGAACTTTCGCCATGCGTAGGATATAGAGGATCTAAAGAACGGATATCGAGGTCTCAAAAAGGGGGTCTTCAAAGCGTCCCTGTACCGCCAATGTATGTGAGTGCCCCCCCCCCCCCCCCGGGACTAAAATGTCCTTTGAAAGGCCCACCGCAGCACGAAAGTATAAACACACCCGCTTCCCATCCGAGATTATAGGGCTAGTTCACCCTGACATTAAGTTTGTCTCAACAAAAGCAGACACATGAAATAAATATATTAGTGAATTCTTCAAAGGATAAGAAAGGATAAGAAAATTGTCATCTTTTAACATTTAAAAAGATATGATCTTTTGAAATTTCAATTTTGTGACGTTTCGTGCGAGGTGTTCTCCCAAATCTTGCAGTCTTGTGTGCAGTTTATTTTTTTTTAAATGTGCATTTTCTCAAAAAGATGCATCCTTTTACCTATGCATGTGATACATCATTAGATATACGTATTTACACACATCCCTCTATGGTTAATACCGTCGTCAACAACAGCAAAAGAGCAAATTATGTAATCATATTGCACACAACATTTATGGGAGAGCACATCACACGTGACGTCACAATATTGAAATTTCAAAAAATCATATCTTTCTCATCCTTTGACGGATTTTCGTCAAACTTTTCAGTAATATGTTTGTTTGTTTGCTTGTCGTCAGGGTGAGCTATCCCTTTAAATCATAGACGAAGTACGTACGGAGATCGCAGAACTCCCCGGAGGTGCAATTCTTGTCGCAGCGACAGAAGAAGCCAAAGTTGACGTCATCTAAGCACGTAGCCTGGTTGTGACATGGCTGATCTATGCATGAAGACGGGGTCAACGGAGGCGAACTTTGTTCTTGCAAGGAGCTCCTTGGTTCTTGTAACTCTACACGTAATGACAGTGAAACCAAACACTTACATACCTTAAGGTACAACGACATTTTTGAAGGTGGAGGAAAGAATTTTTTTTTTAGAAAGTTATTGATTACTTTAAGATAATGATTGTGACTTCTAGTGGAATCGTTATGATGTCCAAGTCGTTCACCTCAAAATAATTGGAAAACCGTTGTTTTTCGAAGCATTTCTTTTGTGAATATGATGTCAAATCAATTGACTCCTGTTACGTTATATATTTCTCTGAAACAGATATACAAACAATTGGTAGGTTTTAAGACATACAACAACCTATCCATCCATGTTGGTGTGGAGAACCGAAACACACAATTTGAGCTCTCCCCACGAACTAATGTGAAATGACAAGGCAGATAGGTTTATGATCATTACCATGAAGCGTAAGAATGACGAATGATCATTAACTAGAATAAACCATTTCGCCTCTTGACCTAGCGTTTGGTCTTGTAAACACATTGATATCTAGATGAGCTGCATCGTACCTGGTAGAACACATAGGTAGCTGGCCTCTGTCTGCACCCAGCTCGGCAAGATGAAAGGGAGATTCTCCACCGGAGTTAATTTGAGCACACCTTGAACCAAAGCGCCACGTGAGTCTGTCAGCAGTGGACAGGATTTAGGGCCGATTGTTCCCTGGCAGGACGCACAGGACGCACTGGCCGAGATGGGTCCAGTGCCCATCGACATAACAACCATCGGGACTGGATGACACCAAAGGAGCAAAGATTAACATTAACGTTAACAAAACCTTAACAAAATGTCGTTGCCCATAAGCAACAGGACAATCAACATATAATGTATACGTACTAATTCATTTCATTTCATTTCATTTCATTTCATTTATTCAACCATTATAAAAACGAAACAACAAAAATACAAAATATGTACAAACATACATAAAATAATGGTATGGACCCCTTGAAAGCAAATCTGCTTATGGGCGGGGCCCTTAACAAAACACAATACATGCATAGTGATAAACAATAAACATTTAGAGGAAATCAAATTTATAAATTAATTTGCATAATCACACACAACACGCACACATACACCCATTCATGCGACAGAACGAGAGGGGAAGAGGAGAAGAGAGAAAAGACCAGGGGAAGAAAGAAAAACAACGAGAAAAAGAGGTACATTATAAGGGAACTATTGAACAATAGATAACATGTTTTTAAATACAGATTGTTTGGGAAGAAATTTTAACCGTGTGATGGTTGAACTAGATTTTATATTATTACCAAGAGAATTCCATTCTTGCACGCCAATAAAGCGGATTGAGTTATCACTATCCTCTATTTTTCGTTAATTGACAGAATGGGGCACGCTATCCTTAATACAATTAATTTTTATTATCCCTTCGTGTGTCAGGCAGATTGTTGCTTTATGGGATTTGTGCGTATTACATGTGCTCGTGAAAAAAAAACCTACATGTGGCAAATTTACCCATTAAAGTGTAGCCTACTTTACTATCTCCGAAGCGGTCTGCTGAATATCAATGAATATTAAAAAAAGTAGATTATACTTTTACGTATCTAAACTATATCGAGCATCGTTTCTGCCAAGCAGAAATGGCTCAGTAGTTAAAGGGAAAGTTAAGTTGGTTTCAATTCTTTCTTATTTGTAATCCCGTATAATTTGTGGTGGCCATTATTGAGGTGCGCTTTTTTTTTAATATCTTGTCAAAATCTTCTTCCATTTTGTACATGGTGTATATGGTTGGATGATCTTTCATAACTAAATGATACCGGTATAGAATCTTTTAATTTGACCTATAACAGGGCCTATTACAGGGCGCCGTTATAAAGCATTTTTTAACTGAACGGCCTACCCTGTATTTTTTAAAGAAAACATGAATAAATAAATAAAACCACAGACTATCCAGTAGTCCAGTGTACCAGTTGCGCCTATTCACTTAATTTCAGTGTATTTATCATAATTATGACCATTTATTGAATGGGATTACATTAATAAAGGTAAGTGTTAGAGAAATACTGGAAGGGAAGACAACAGAGAGGTGACACACATTGGTTGAATGACAGCAGTTCACAACTCTAAATAGCCAAGTGCGTAAAAGTATGGGAGAATTCATAAACATAATAACTGCGCATTGTTTATTTATCTATTTACAGACAGAACACTCCAGAAAAAATAGGGTTATTAAAAAGGACGCAAGTTCATGAGCAGTTGACTCCATGACAACTCGAAATTGCCCTATACGTCAAGGTACGGGAAGAATCATAAACATGATAATTCAATGCGCACCGTTTATTTCTCTACTTATGCATAGAAAACCCCGAAAAGGGGTTATTTACTTACCTAATGCAATTAAAAAGTAGAGAAGTACGTTAGTCATGTTAGTAGTTGGCGTCATGACAGCTATCGGCATGGAGGCTATTCAACGAAGATCTGCAAAGAGAAGAAGCCTAGTGTCACGTAAAAGAAACATTCAAAGCACCCCCTCCCCCATTTATCCGCATTAAACATCCAAAATAGAGAGTCCCAAACAAGCGAAGTCTATCGTAATGGGTTAGGCAGTTACTGGGCAGATATGACGTGGATTTGACAATATACTACCGGATTCTTACACAACATTATCCAAGGGAATGCACGGTGGCTTTTGAAGTTGGCCAATATGACAATCGTATTGTCGTTTTTTTCTTCAAAGGATTGTCCATACGATTAATCATAGTATTGAATTAATGTCTAAAATTTTAATTGCATCTTTCTTTATAACTTTCATTTAAATCTACGAAGGGATTACTAGACATAATCAAGTTGTCATGGCGCCACAACAAGGGTTTGAAATTTACCAGCATGACATTGAGCAGTGCGTTTGTGCCTTTTGCAGAAAGACATTAAAATCATCAATTTTAAAATCTTTAACAATTATTACTGACCTAACATAAAGTTACCAATAATTGTGTGTAAGTAGTAGTAATAACTGTATCTATTTTAAAGTTATCAATCCTACTTACACAAAATAATTGATAACTTGGTCTGTGTTAAGTTATCAATAATTTTGTGTAGGCAGTATTCACAATCTTGTTTATTGATACAACTATATTCATTGCCATCAAAATTATGTTTTCTACATACTGTACAATGATAAAAACCCGAATAGACATTTTGAAATATTCATGGATAAACAAGAAGATGTTGGGCATGTTCAAACAATTTAAATAAATATAAACACGAATGACAATCATTGAGGAAAAAGGACGCATCTTTCATGTGAAACATGTAATAGGCATAAAGGTGTGACATATAGGCGCTCCTATATGACAACATATTACACAAGTGATTACTAATAGTCATAACTTTAAAACAATCTTTTTCATTTACGGTTTGCACCAAATTAAGATTGGTTAAGGAGGTCAAAAGAAGGATAATGATGCTGATATAATTACCCAAATCAGAAAATCACAATCGGTCAAGAATATCCTTACTCTGCACTTGTGGTCTTTACGTCCTGTTCGATGGCTGCTTGTGAAGTACATTTCGCGTTTTGCTTTTGGTTTATATACAGTCCTTCACCTTCACCCAACCATCTATCTTCCTAAGGATTCACCTTAAATCGTTTATATTAAAGGTGTTCCAGTTTGGAGCACGCAAACACATCCACCCCGTATCCTTATCTCCTCCTTTCTTCCTCATATCTTTCAGTAGACCCATCATCAAGAATTCAACACCTCCGTGTACAAATTGTGAGAAACGGAGTCTTGTGGATTTTAACCTAGGCAACCTAGTTCTGTCACGATTTTTGAGATCTTTTTATTACTAAATTTGATATGGGTGCGATATGTAGGTGTATTATTGACAGGAAATAGAGAGGGCAGAATTCCTATCATATTATCAGAGCAGATCCCTCTTTTTTGCCAAGGTGGGGGGGGGGGGGGCTGTAAGGAGGGTTAAGAGATGCCAAGGTGAGAGACCAGTTAGATGTGAGGGTCTTTGGGGGCCGGAGTCACTAAGGGGGGAAGGGGCCTTTTCTCTTTTGAGCTCCCAAAGGGAAGCGTTTCAACCTTCTAAGTCCCCTTATCCCCTCACCCCCCCCTTTTTTTTTTGAGGGAATGGGGCTTAAACCTATTTTTTTTACTACCTTTCAACACTCCTGCCATGGGAAGTTCCTTAAGGAAATCACACACAGTTGCGTGTGCGTGCGTCGGCGTAAATGTGTAGAAGAGATATCAAGCTTATCACAATACGTTTAACATGGTTTACCTTGCCAATGCATGCGCGTCCATATTACTTCTATTCTGCCTACGCAATAAAATGTGTTTTGAGAAATGACTAACTTATTCTCTGACCCCGAACTTTTTAATTCATTGTACTGTACAACTCTCATCACAGAGAATTTGAAATATTACTTATTAGAAGTAAACACATTCAATCACCGTCAGTTAACATCAATTTTAGGCAAGTCACCAAATCATCATCATTTTACCAGCATTACAAAATAACAAAGCTATTACCACCATGCTCAATTGACCTTTTTGGTATTTTTCTTTGACGAGTATATAAAGAAGTCGATATGTGCTTCACTTGTTTTTATGACACACGTGAAACAAGCATTTCATATTTATGACCATGTTTGTGCCGAGAGATTTAATGCAAAGGCTTAAAGATTTAAACTAATATAATGTTTTGTTTTTTAACTCCGACACGCTAGCTTGCTCAACGCAAACATTATACTGATAAACAAACGTGTGGATGGTTTAAATAGATGAAGTTTAGAAGTGTGAACAAAAAAAATAGATGTGCAATTCAAACAGTTACTCAAATACGCAAAGTACGTATAACCCGTCTAAACTATACAACAATAAAACATAAACAATGGATCCAGGAATGACGAAAACAGTTTGCTCGACTCTCCCAGGGATGTGTTAGGAAGGAGGGACAACTCAACCATAATATATTCAAACATCTGTATGGATACTAAAGCGTGCTAATGAATGTCAAACGCATTCCACAATCACTGCAATGCTTTGAAGTCCCATGCGCGGCACCGTCATTTTGCTATCGTCAACTTGGAAAGCAGTATCTTTAATTGCCTGTTTTGTTTCTCGAAGCTGTGTTTCTTATCACATTTTTTTTGCAATTTTCAAGAAAGTTAAGGGGCAACACCTCTAAAGATCCTGTATTCGTTTTTCTTCTAAATAATTGTTGAATGATGCACAAACGGAGATATAAGATAATATTCTTACTTACATAATTAACAAATTTCTTCACTTTCCGGAGATTTCCGGAAATGTCGGATTCAATCATTATCAAAATCATATATTAAGCTGCTTACTTTCATTAAGAGAGTTTGCGTGAATTTGCGTGCAAATGAGATATTTTACTTTAAAAAAACTGTTAATTTTTGTTCGCTGATATCTCTTTTCCTCACAAAAGTATTGATGCAATCCAACAGAAGTGGACAAGCGAAATAAGACTCTACATTTCTTTTGTTCTCTCTGAGAAACCGTTGCTAGGCAATCGTGTTCGTTATTGTTAAAACACGTGAAAAGCACATGCTGAGACCACGCAATTTTTCGGCGGTGCCACGCATGGGCTCAAAGAAAGAATGTTGTTTCATATCCTTTCCTAACACATCCCTGACTCTCCCGAAGAAAAAAAAAAAGGCAATAATTCTCATACAGTGAGACCTGGGGGGCATTTCATCAAAGGACTTGTCAGATATTTTATCCGACAAGTTTGCTCTCGGCCAATAAGATGCAAGCATTTCAGTAGCTTATAACAGTTTGTCGGATAAAGCGTCCGACAAGTCCTTTGATGAAATGCCCCCCCGGTACTGCCCTAATCTGACAAAAGGAAGCAAGTGACAAATCACTTAAATCTGGGTTATTGGTGTTCTTAGGTTGTACCCAGCATTCCCTACATACGGCCAGAATCTGAACATTAATTACTCATCAGTTTTCATCTTGCTGCGAGATATTCAATCTAACATGATGTGGTGTTACACTGATGACAATGCAAGTGACAGACACATTTTACTCATTTACAAGAAAAGTCTCCGTTATGGTTATTAGTTAGTTCCTTTTGTCAGAGAAGGGCAGTGTATAGCAAAACCACTTAATAAAAGTGATCTTTCTAAACAGATGGCCGCTAAAGCATGTTTCACTGTCAGTTTTTATGTTCATGTATCGTCACCCACTCGGCAATGACCATACTTACAGTGTGACAGCAAGGATGTTTAAGCACATGGATATCCATCCCTTTGAATAACGTTTGATGCCGCCACTTAATATTAATGCCTAGCAGTTGCTGTCAACAATATGATGCATACGCGATTGCGTCACGTTCACCTGGATTTTATAATAGGTCATACACATCTGCACATTTCCATACATGCATACATTTCAGCTTTCGCTGCTCAACTTTAAATTTTGTCACTAAGTGTTTGTTATGTAGTTAATAAGGACAAGCTAATACAAAATTTGATACTTTTAGAGATGAAAATACTAGCTTGGGCGCAGCTGGGCACGTTTTTCATGTTACTTGTCCGAAAGGAAAATATCTGAAAGCAACATTTCTTGCCATTTTTTGATTGAATATGACGCGTAACATTGGGAAATTGAGACTTTTGTACTGCAACTTGATATCATGTTTAGAGCCTTTTTATATTCCTCGATCGAATCTTTATAGATGCATCGTAGGTATTTACATGTCACAACTGAGCAAGTATATGGGGTGAGGATATTTCACCAAATTCTTCTGCGCATCCGATTTTGTTTATACGTAAAATGTAGGCAAAAATCATCCAGAGACTCGGCGACCTCGAACATGGGAGATCAAAGAAAAACATTTTGTAAGGCGTTCTTTTGTGACTAGAAGCAAAGTACAATGAATCTGCAACAATGAACATGATGAAATGGCTGATGGTGCTCAATGTGCTTAAACAGCCTTGTTTAAAGTAAACAACTTCACTTTATTTTGTTCGGGGGCGAACTGAGTTCTTGTCCCACAGATATCAATGTGTATTACCAGTATTTTCTGCTTCGTGCCTATTTTGTATACTTCTTTCAATAGGCATACCGCACGAATAATACGATTTGGAAGACAATGGAAATGAAGTTTACCAGATCAAAGTACTCGATCACGATAGGTTATAATACCTGTTCTCCCCTCACACACAAACACACACACACATACACACATATTTTATTGGTCATGTTGGTTGGATGAGTTTCGTCGAAGCGTGTCAGCATGCAGCCACGATTTTCATTTGTCTAGATGTTGTTGATAATAACCTATTAGACTGACATTGACTGATCTATATGTATTTTTCTGCATGATTCACGCAAGCGTGCTATTCCTCGAATATGGTTAGACTTTAGTCGACTGTAACTTAACGCTGTTTGTGCTACGGGTGGGACATCCATGCATTCCGCACGATCGTGAGCACCGACACAAGTGTGCTCTTTGCTCGTCTGGATAACACCGCAGTTCTCGTCAAGTCATTGCGGATATTCCACATGGCGAAAGGCATACCGTACTCAAATTGAACATAAAACAGCCTTGTTTAACTATTTGATGTTTTACTAATGCCGCGTGTTTACACCAGTGATACACTTCAATTCGATAGAGCAGCATTTTTGGATCAGAGGAAGGGTTAACAGAAAGCGTGAGAAGCCACCATGCAGCGGTCAAGCTGGTCAAACCTACTGACGAGAGTAAGTAGGAAGAAACCTATGGGAGATATTCAGGACCTAACGTCTACCCCTCTCCGGCGATCCATCGGGACATTCCAGCTAGTCTTCGTCGGTATCGGCGGTATGATCGGCGCGGGTCTCTACGTGATGACGGGCGTCGAAGCCCGGAACGTCGTCGGACCCGCCGTCGTCGTGTCCTACTTCATCGCCGCGGTCGCTTCGACGCTGTCGGCGCTTTGCTACGCGGAGTTCGCGTGCCGTGTGCCTCGTACAGGGTCGGCGTACACCTTCACGTATGTTGCCATTGGTGAGATTTGGGCGTTTCTCATCGGGTGGAATCTAATACTGGAATATGCCATTCTTTCTGCGTCGGTGTCTCGTTCCTTCACTGGCTATCTGGACTCTTTAACCAACAACGCCCTCCGCAATCTCACCATGACTGCTATCATGCGGGGCAACGAATGGACCGTGCCTTTCCTAGCGCCGTATCCGGACATCTTCGCGGCGTTGCTCGTGGTCTTCATCACCCTCTTTCTTATATGCAGCGTGAGAGTTTTCTCCTTCTTAAACAGCGTCTTCGTCGTCGTCAACATAGTCGTCATCTCCATCATCATCGTCGCAGGGGGTCTGAACGCTGACATCAGGAACTGGCAGGATTACGGCGGCTTCATTCCAAACGGCACAGGCAGCATCTTCACGGGGGCTGCAGCGCTCTTCTTCTCATACGTCGGCTTTGACGCAGTCGCCATAGCAAATGAAGAGACCCTTGACCCGAAGAAGAGCATACCTCGAGCAATGCTGATCTCTATCTTGGTCACGAGTGCGAGCTACATGTTAACGTCCGCCATCCTGACGCTTATGGTGCCGTATACCGACCTGGATGAATCCTCAGCCTTCACGAGTGCGTTCGCACTGCACGGAGTTGAATGGGCACGGTGGACTGTAGGTGTCGGGGCGCTGTGCGCAATGTTCTGTGCCGTGCTAACGGCCCTATATTGCCTCCCGAGGTCAATTTATGCGTTGGCGTCGGACGGACTCCTCTTCGGACCCTTGGGAGTGGTGAACGAGCTAACACAGGCCCCGATCTACGCCAGCCTATTCTCCATGGTTCTAGTATCTCTCACGACACTGTTTTTCACCGTAGCGCAGCTCGTTGAATCCCTCTCCATCGGCGCCCTCATCGGCTACGCCTTCGTTGCTGGCGCCGTGGTAGTCGTCCGCTACCAACCGGACATCGTGCTCACCGACAGAACAGAACTCCTCGCGATGTCGATTCAGCAGTCACCTCTGGACGTACCGAGATCGAGCACCGCGGCATCAAGGGTTTCGCTAGAGCAGCATGCCAAGTATGATGCCATAGAGGAAGAGGCCTGCCTGTTGATCGAGCCGGCGCCGGTCGCGGGAGCTCTGAAATCTAAATTTCGCTCAACACCTCTCATAAGACAACTCGCAAGGTTTAGACCTGGCTTGGTCGTCAACGTTAGTCTTGTTCTGACCGTTTTCTTTCAAACATGTACTGCAGCGTTCGTCCTCTTCTGTGGGCAAACTATACTGGCGGGGGAGTGGTGGGCGATTTGTGTCGTCATCGCCCTCCTACTCGGTGCCCTCGTCACTTTAGCCGTGATCGGCCTTCACTCGCAGAACGAAGGGAACGAAGATTACTACATGGTGAATATTGCAATCATATCTCACTCTTAATTTCAAATTTTCTTTAGATTCAACAGCGGTCAAATCCATTTCACTTTGAGTCTAAAAGGGTTGTAATCATTAAAAAAAATAAGTCGATATATTGGTTAAAATTTCAGTGGAGTCACCTGTGTCTCCTTTTAGCGTAATTTTGCATCCCAATGATAAGACAATGAAAGTGGCATTTCCTAACATATCAACAAACCTTGTTTTTCAGGGTTTCATCTTTTTACTAAACCTTTTGTTTTAAGAAACGAAAGATACACATCAAAATATATCATCATAAAATTAAATCAAATACACTATTAGCATGATTAGTATCGATCTTATATATGCCAATTAAACTTTGACATTGTTTGATATGTAGTAATATGCTATGAAACAGTATTAAGTACTCTACCTGCTAACTTAACTATATGAACAAGTGAAATGTCCATGATGTAAGTTAACGTAAATAAAATAATCATTTGAACGATGAAATTAGAACGATGAATACAGTTGTTTTCATGGTATAATGGGGTTAGCAATCCAGTACCTCTATGCTGAAATTCACTAACGGTCAACCTAATACGCTCCTTTTCTGGAGACAAATAAAATATTCCGAACTTTTTAAATTTCATCTTGATAGAGTATGAGATGTTTTCGATAATCATGATAGTGTAGAGGGTCTTTCCCTTTGGCATTCCGGAAAGGGAGGGGGGGGGGTCACCAAGCTGTTCGTAAGCTCCGAACGACTTTACGAACGACTGGTGATACCTTCTTGTGCAAAATCCTATACCACACATACCACACTTTGTTCATTGAGAATCTGATTTATAGCACAAGAAGGGACCACCAGTCGTTCGTAAAGTCGTTTGTAACTTCCAAACAGCCTGGTGAAACACCCCAAGAGACTGAAGTGAGAGGGATATAAAAATATAGCCATAGTCGCTGGATACGAGATCATTTCATGCACACATTATGTGCACCATCTCCACTCCCTGTGGAGTATTCCTTGCGCGCTGCACAAAATCGGCGCCGGATCAAGATCATTCACATAATCATCAACCTCCTACCAGGTACCGAATTACACTCCTGGGTGGAGAGCAGCAATGTGGATAAAGTATCTCGCTGAAGGACACAGTGCCATGGGTCGGATTGAACCTTGGACCTTGAGATCTTGAGTCACAGTTCACACCCAATGTATCACGACACATCCACGATATGAGATATAATTCTCTTTTATGATTTATTGACAGACAGTCACATACGTTTTTTTTAATTCCATATTCTCCAGAGTTTGCGTTTTGGCGGAATCGCAGTACACATACCACCTTAATCACTGTTTGTTCTATGGAAACGAGCAAACAAACAAAAAAACTCTCATAATCAGAATTATGTGAAAGCGTTACGCAAGCGTGAATGTTGTCATAAACAAACATGAAATCAAAACAACTTGATACATTAGCGCAAGTAATGTATTAGCACTGATGTATAATATTGAATTAAATGATACAGGAAATATACTAATCATACCGCTTATCATGGTACATTGCATCGAACAATTGTGTTTATCTCTTGAAAAAAAATCCTCTCATAATCAGAATTAGGTAAAAGCGTTACGCAAACGTAAACATGGTAAACGTTGTCATAAACAAACATGAAATCAAAACAACTTGATACATTAGTGCAAGTGATGTATTAGCACTGATGTATAATATTGAATTAAATGATACAGGAAATATACTAATCATACCGGTTACCATGGTACGTTGCATCGAACAATTGTGTTTATCTCTTGAACGTCATGCAATATGCGCCAAATACCACACGCACGCTTGTTTTAATTAGAAATTAACATGACTTGAACAACAAAAATTGGGTTAATTTGAAAAACAAAAAAGTGTTCCGACTTTGAAAATCATTGCTATCCTTGTTTGCGTTTGAAGTGCGTCGTATTGTCCCTATTACGTCAACGCGCTCCCAATGAACGCTTGCACTGTGAAGCGGGCCAGTGCGGACCATAGTGCAAAGCGGTCTTCGCCCAGAACTTGCTGGGTGACCTATTTAATTTTATGTAGGCTCATCAGATTATCAACAGTAAACATGTTTTTAGCTTCTGTACCATTGTTCTCGTAAAGCCAAGGATGTTAGAAGGCTATGGTAAAAAACGTGTACGTACGAACAATAAGGTATACACAATCGCTTTGCAGACTATTGGCTAAACTTAGAATGGGCTATGTGCACGACTGCATGTGACAAACGGCGAAAGGTATTTAATTTTCCCCCAGAACTTGCTGGCTGAGGTATTGATTTGATGATTTGAGTGATTTTACTGTTTTCAGATTATGAACAATAAACACGTTTTCTCTTTTAAAAGTGGCAGCTTCAACGCTTCAAAAGGTTTTGATTATATCATTCTTACATCATTTCAGTGAATTTAGCTTCGAAAGGCAAATTATTTGGAAGTATTCATTGATCTATATCTAGATAAGTCTAAAGAATGCCCACAAGTAATTATGAAATACAATCTGTCATTGTTTGTTTTTTTGACAACAGAGACACATTTTGCATTCCGAGTGGAAAGGGCATTGCGAAAGGGGAAAAAAAGATTGATAAGGCAAATTCAAAGTGAGAGTGAAGAGACAGAATAACAGATATAACATAGAAAAACAGGTAGACATGTACAGTAATATAAAAAGTCATGTCGATGGAGAGGAGGATTGGCATTGACCATAAGGCTGAAAAGACAGATGGGAGTTTAGAGAAAAGTATCCGAATGAGACAAATATAGCATTGGGCATTGAACCAAGGATGTGTATAGGAATGATAGAAGGAGCTGAAGTTAGCAATGTAAAATAATCTAGACCCATTAAGCCCAGGATTACAGCGCTATGGTTCAAGTTGAAACAATGAAAGTGCAGACAAGCGTCAAACAAGAAGGTGTACACAATCGCTATGCACACCATCGCTTCAACTTCGAATGTGTATTTGAATCATGATTAAATGTTCGTGCTAAAATACGAAGAGAACTTGCAACACCTTTGTTCGAGACGGCAAACGGAACGCACACCGAGTTAAAGCAGTCAATCGGCAGCGCTCGCTCGTTCTATAGAAATCGTGAGCGTTTTATTTTTCGTCTCGCGAAATCTCACGCGCAGATTTTGCTGCACGTAGATTATGAAGGAATTTGACATGCTCGCGAGATCTTTTGCTGGGGTCTTCTGTAAGCATGCTGATCAGGATTTTTTTAGACAGGGATTGAGATTATATGTTTCTTAATAAATATTTTTAGTTTTTTTCGAAATCCGCAAAGGAGTTTTTATGTTATTTGCCTTCAAAAACAGGCCTCAATTTTTTTTTGAAATATGTAAGCTCTCAGACCTTGCTGGATGCTGACCCTTCTATGGATTGTACGGCAACGACAGTTACGGCTCTAAAAAGCCAATACTTCAGCGGAGATTCTGATTCCAATATTGTTTGGGCTCAAAAATAAAACATTTGAGCTATTCGTCTTCAAAGTGACGCGAGATTTCAGAAATCGTACGGACTTCGCAACCGATATATACGTAAGCTCCCAGACTTTGCTGGATCCTGACCCTTCTACAAATTGAACGGCAATACCAGTTACAGCTTTGGAAAGCCGGTACTCCAGCGGAGAATTTGATTCCAGTTTTGTTTGGGCTCAAAAATAAAACATTTGAGCTATTCGTCTTCAAAGTGACGCGAATTTTCAGAAATCATACGGACTTCGCAACCGATATTCGTCCGCAGGCAGCAGAAAACACACGATTTTATTTTCAGCTCGGTAGTCGTGACCTTCACTTTACCTCTCGAACCGCGAAAAAGGTCTCCTTTTCAAACTGCGATATCTCCATGAATATATCATATTTTTGTACACTTTCTTTTGTAACTGTATGTTGGAGGTCGACATTTACTAAGGGTGAAAAAACATTTCATTGAAACAGGCAGAAAAATATTGAAAATTCGAGATAAATAATGTGGTTCTAATAAAAATTTAAAAAATGAAAATAAACTCTATATTTCAATGTCAATCGCTTTTGAGCCCCTAATATTTAGAGATCATCTGAAGCGGAATTTATTGTACTTTATGGAGATACCATTATTTTTCAACCTCCCCCCATAGAAGGGTCAGGATCCAGCAAAACATCAACCATGTTCAAATCCAGAATGAGCGAGATATGACGAAGTTGTGAGCGATCCTAACCAGTCAATCATAGTCCGCGGACTATGATTGGATCGCCTTGGATCGCCGGTAGAATTTCGTTATTATCGTGGACTATGATTGGCTGGTTAGGATCGTTCACAACTTCGTCATATCTCGCTCATTTTGGATTTGAACATGGTTGATGTTTTGCTGGATCCTGACCCTTCTATGGGGGGAGGTTGAAAAATAATGGTATCTCCATAAAGTACAATAAATTCCGCTTCAGATGATCTCTAAATGTTTAGGGCTCAAAAGCGATTGACATTGGAATATAGACTTTATTTTAATTTTTTTAATTTGTATTAGAACCACATATTTATCTCGAATTTTCAATATTTGTCTGCCTGTTTCAATGAAATGTTTTTTCACCCTTGGTAAATGTCGACCTCCAACATACAGTTACAAAAGAAAGCGCACGAAAATATGATATATTCATGAAGATATCGCAGTTTGAAAAGGAGACGTTTTCCGCGGTTCGAGAGGTCAAGTGAAGGTCACGACTACCTCGCTGAAAATAAAATGAGCGTATTTTCCGGTGCCTGCCGTTTGGCTGTAAAGGCCTCAAAACAAGTGTCATTGACTGTGTAGTACCAAGTAAAAGTTCCATGATGCTTCATCAGGGCCCTTTGTTGCTAAGCAAAGGCCCCACGATCATCGTCATTGGCTGCGTATTATAATACCATTTACATGCCCTATTATGATAGATCCGGGGGTGTTTCACCAAGCTGTTCGTAAGTTACGAACGACTTTACGAACGACTGGTGATCCCTTCTTGTGCTAAATGCGATACCATACTTTGCTTATTGAGAATCTGATTTAGCACAAGAAGGGATCACCAGTCGTTCGTAAAGTCGTTCGTAACTTACGAACGGCTTGGTGAAACACCCCTGGGCCCTTTGATGTAAATCGAGAGCCCCATAATGCTTGTTATATTTGGCTGCGTAGCACTGCTTACAGGCCCCATGTTGTGTAATACTTGCTTAATTAATGACAAGTGAAGTCCCTATTATGATAGATCCGGGCCTCTTGATGTTAATCACAGGCCCCAAAGTTATTGAGATATGCTTTTTTAATTTATTGAAGGACCCATGATGCTACACCAATAATTGAACACATGGTGATGCTTTTTCTTTGCCATTAGCTTCTCTGATGAAATATGTTAGATGTTGCCCCTGTCATGCCTGTAATCACAACATATCAATGAAGGCGTACTGAATTTTGTTTGTCGTGAATGATTTTAGAGATATTGTCATAGTATTAGAAGAGTGAGGCACAGTTGGCTTTGCATTGCACCACTTTGAGATCACACTCAAATTTTGCTATCATGCACCGTTAAAAAAGAACAGTTTGCAAAACGCGTGTTTTGGGGCAAATTTTACTTAGTCTTTGCCACCATAATCATTGTTTGTTCGATGGAAACGAGCAAAAAAAAAAAAAAAACTCTCATAATCAGAATTATGTAAAAGCATTACGCAAACGTAAACGTCATCATAAACAAACATGAAATCAAAACAACTTGATACATTAGCGCAAGTAATGTATTATCAATGATGTATAATATTGAATTAAATGATACAGGAAATAAACTAATCATACCGGTTACGAATTTGATGCACACAATCAAGAGTCTAGTACAGTAATGTATCTCAAAGACATGGAAGCTGCAGATATTGGCAGTATTAACATTTTTCCTCCACCTTCGTCTAAGAACACGATAACGAATGCATGCGGTTTAATGTAGGTAAACAATTTTGTTCAAACGAAAAGCCATAATGCTGAGAGATTGTATGTGACCTTGAACTCAAATTGCTTGTATGAATCCCAAATCAGTATTCGAATATCTCTAAGAGTTTAATCTAATCATGTGAAATCCAGGTTGATCAAATTCAGTTCAGAAAATTTTACACTTTTGGCTTACAAAACGGACTGTCAATGACTGCTCGCATTTGAATAAAATGGTGATGGCGGATATCTTGGCTCTTGGATCTTGGATCCTAACTAGGATTACATGGGATACTTTTCCTGTTTGCAGGCCCTAAATGTTATAAGTAGGCATCTGTTAAGTAATAACTATCATTTAAACATATAATTCCGGGTGGTGTACGGCAGCCCACCTTTCCACGTAGACTTTGAAGTTTTAGGCAATACAATAATATTGCAATAAGCGCAACATCTTGCCGAGCATTTATGTTTAAATAGTGTTCTAAACAATAGGATGCACATTATCTTTCAAGTTAACATTCCTTTTTGATTAGCAGGGATAAAAAAAGAATATAATCTATGCAAAAATCTCCTCGCACTGACTTTAAAAATGCTTGTTCAAAAAATATCAGTGAAATAAGTCGTTTTGTGTTAAATATGGACACAGGAAAAAAACATATATTAATAGGGAAATTGTTATGTAATTGTTATGTAAATTGTTATATGAAGTAAATTATGAATGAAGCTCAATTAAAATCTATGAAACATCACCAATCTTTTAGTATTAGGACAAACTTACAGTGAGCCAAATTTTAATAATTTGATGATTCATTTTTGGAGCTATGGCTTCACCTACGTAGTGATAAAAATCCTGAAAATATCCTTTTTTGAAATGGGTCCAATTAAATGGCCCCCAAACTATCAACTGTCAACATTAAACTTGATGAAGTACAATGTAGATACTCTTGCGGATAAACACATTTTAATGGCTAATCGTTTAGGGGCGGGGGGGGGGGGGGGGGGGGTGCAGGGGAAGCTCTCCTAGCTACTGGACTAATATACATACATAGATTATTCCTACCGCCAGATTTGCTTTGGCTTATTCCTCGCTTTATGTGGCTATTTGTGACTTTGTCTCTCACCCTATTCGTGTCCAGGTTCCTTGCGTACCGTTGTTTCCCTGGCTGGCAATTTTCGTAAATGTCGCCCTGGCTCTCAAGCTTAGCGCCTTCACTTGGATTCGATTCGGAGTATGGGTCTTTATTGGTAAGGAAATCCTAATTAATGTTGTTCTAGAATTGCTGGCTAAATCAGCTCTTTGGGGTTATCACAGGAAAAAGTTGAATAACCAGATTTTTTCGGAACGCGTCAGCGAATATAACATCGTTTTGGCAGGACAGGATCTTGATTACGATGTTTAAATTCTAATTCATTGGATATTTGAAGGCCAGGACTCGAAGAGTAGTAATGAATTAATTGGCACTATACGATTACTTTTGCACGACAAACCTCTCACTTATTAAAACGAGAGCAAGAGAATTTATCATTCTATCGTCTGGGTCTTCTGTTCTCATTATGTGGCTTATAAATAGAAGTTATATTTTCTTGCTGGTGTTATGGAAGGATTCCAAGCACTTTTCATGTTATTTCATGTCAATGAGTGATACCACATGCATTTTGTCGAAGAATCTCAGTTCTGTAGCCTTAATTCTGTTAGCCATGGATCCATTCTTGTCCAGCTCTCACAGCCAGACATGTAAACGGTACTCGAAAAGTAGGCCTAATTATGGTCATGATCAGTAATGGGCATGTCAAGGGTCAGGCATTTATAACATAATCGAACTTAACACGATGTAAACACAACCGAGATATTTTTTTCATTCTTGTACCTCTACCAGGTCTTTTGATCTACATATTCTACGGATATCACCACAGCAAGATCGGAGGAGTCAACAGACAATCAGACTATGGAACGCCAAAGGGAGATTAAAACCTTAGCATGCAGGATACTTCAGTCAGTGGAGAGATAGGGAAGTCAGTTTATGGAACGCCAAAGGGAGATTAAAACTATAGCATGCGGGATACTTGAGTCAGAGGAAAGACAGGGAAGTCAGTCTATGGAACGCCAAAGGGAGATTGAAGGGACGTCCCAGTCACATACTCAATTATTGTAAAATCGTTTTAGAACAATAGTCATGATGGTAAAACGTTTATTTGGAAACATATCCAAACACACACTATGCTGCAAATGCAACGCTATAATACGCTAAATGTCTTTACCCAGTATATGTCACTGAACATTGGTACACAATCCTATGTTTAATTTAAGGAGAAACCTCTGTATCTATTTTTCTTTATGTGATATGACGGATAGGTGTGTGCGGTGGGCTGGTTTTATTACATCAGGCTTGGAATGATTTTGTATTTTTCCCTGGATAAGTGAAAAAGGATGGTAGCGGTACAGGTGGCCGAACCGGTACAATCGTTTCAGAATCGTTTTGGCGTAATCAGCCTTGTTTGATTGCAGCGAAAATCTCATTTAAAAGATAACTACAATTTAGGGTACATTATTCCTTTAAAGATGATTACCTTCATCTTCTACTGAAATTTAGCGAGAACGACTGTCACAATCGCAGCAGAACGGCTCTGCATTGATTACGAGTCCTATCATCATTGCCACTTCAAAGTGATAAAGTCGATTTTTTGCCGACCACAGGAATTCAACACAATGCACGATATTATATTGTTAATAATATAAAGAGTTATAACAAAGAGCAATATGGAGTGGATTAAATCTATTTTAGGAAAATATTATAAGCATATTAAAGTACGGACAGAAAGGATGCTCGTCGAACCTTAACATTATATGCTTTCATGTGTGTGCTTTGATTCAAACCAATTCAACTTCAGGGTGAATTTTCCCTTTACATTATTTGGTATCGGTAAATTGAAACGACCCTGTTGTGTCGGTCCATGCTTGTGTGATGGTTGATCGATTTTTCTAAGTATCGCTTTCAGCTTCGGATCTACATGGCGTACTTTCCTTCGTCTAAAGCTTCGATGAAGCGTGGTTTCATTCACGTGAAGTTAAAGGGAGTATATTGTACTGGGAAGGCAAACAGCCATCAAAAACGTGGATTGAGCAATCTTCTTACCAATGGTCTTACATTCATGTATTGTCCATTTTAGAAACTTGCTGAGAGTTATTTGTCCTCAAATGATCCTCATTTGTAGTAATTAGTGATTAAATCACAAATCCACAAACTGTTCGGGCCGAACATTTTGAGGATTTCACTAGTAATCATTAATTACTCCAAATGTGGATCATTTGACGGCAAATAACTCTCAGCAAGTTTCTAAAATGGACAATACATGAATTTAAGACCATTGGTAAGAAGATTGCTCACAATCACCCTTTGAAGGCTTTTTGCCTCCCCAGTACAATATACTCCCTTTAAAAATCAATGAGTATGCACTATCCTTAATTTTTTTGAGAATAGCCTAAAATATAATAGGCCCCATTCAAATTTTGTAAACGTTCGACGATCTTCACCATTATGTGAATAAATTTCCCCTTCAAGAGGATGCTCAGTTCAGTTCAGTTTTAATATCATCATCTCGCAGCCTCGGCTGAATTGCATGACAATTTACAATATTCAAAGACATATCCGGTGTGAAAAATTACCATGTCATACTCATGCATCTAGTACCTGTTCTCAGGAAAAGCCTACAAATACAACGCCAATTTACAATGTGTTATCAGTCTTGTTTTTCCCGGAGTAAAGGACATTTGGACTCTCATTCAATCTCTAGGATATTTTCATCATGTTTCATCATGTTTAGAGATGTTTCCGTGTCTTCACAAACGCTCTCGGGTTTGGAGCCACTGCGCGTGCGCATCATCGTCAATCCTGGATGCTTCTGCATATATATTTTTAATTGTTGTAACTTACCATTGATGGTAACTACCCTTGGAGCAGCCAATGGGTTTTCAGCTTTACTGACGTTGCTATGGTAAAGATCATTAATAGTAAGTTACAATAGTCGTAAATATTATGTACAACATGAAATCAGTGAGCAGTAAAATGGATTTCAGTCGTAAACATATTTTCAACATGAAATCAGTGAGCAGTAAACTGGATTTCATTCGTAAACATATTTTCAATATGAAATCAGTGAGCAGTAAACTGGATTTCAAACGTAAACATAGTTTCAACATGAAATCAGTGAGCAGTAAACTGGATTTCAGACGTAAACATATATGCAACATGAATTCATTGAGCAGTAAACTGGATTTCAATTCGCGTCTGATTTCCCGTGTCATGGCATGTCATTCATACGCTACTAGGTGTTGATAAGTATTTGAAGACTATGTGCATGATAGGTAGGGCCTTTATCCAATTTGGATTTATGTACTTTCTGTTCGGTAGATATCGAAATTATTGCTCACTCATTTTGGGAATAGTAAATTTGAATTAGCTTGTATTGATTTTTTCTTTGGCATACCAGGTGGATCCAACATAAATTCCTGGTTCATCAAACATTATCATGTAAACATCGCGTGTTCATGTATTCGTAACATTTATGCTGTGAGAGAACATGAATTAAGTTTTATTTGAACTATTGGTCGTGAATTTTCATTAAAAGCCGTTTAGTAAAATACACCGTGCGCACATCGCCACTTGAATGTATTTTTGAACTGACGACATTCATGACATACGCGCATCAACAATTTTGTTTTTCGTTATCAAAAGCTGCAATATCAGGTGTAAGCTTATCCTGCCAGTTCTTCCGAATTGGGCCTAGCGCATTTATTTGCTTCTCTTTGACTCACGTTACCAGGACTTTCTATCACAAATTGGGAGTTGTAATAGATAGCAACGCTTGCAATGTTGCTGTTAATTGCAACTCAGAGTAACACAAGATCATGACTGCTATATATCAATTGCATAGTTTTAATCGATCCACACAAGGTACAATCGATCGATACAATTGCAAGTTACGATCAATATCGATCGCAGGTTCTTTTTTATACGGATTTAGTGTAGCCCTTTGATGTGGGCCTCTGGTCATGTTCTGATGTCAACTTATTCTTTTCATTGTCATTGGGGTCGAATAATCGTGGTAAACAAACTGAATACTATGATTTAACGTCCGAATATAACTTATTGAAAGTGAGGATTCTTCTCAATAATAAATGTTTGAAAATTATTATAATTTTCTCCAACAATTTGTCAGGATTTCTGCATAATTTGTTCGACGAAACATTTCAAAGACTGCAGATTTGTAACGATTTTTCTAAATAAGAAAAGTTTAAAATACGCATTTTCTTACAATTAGTCAGGCTTTTAAAAACAAATCATCGGAGAGTTTTGTTCAGCTTATCATTGGTCTTTGTTTGACAAATACTCATGACGTCACTTCAAATGTTGATCGTATTGTTATTGGACCTCTCTACCTCTCTTCTTCTCTCTCCTCTCTCTCTCTGTCTCCTCTCTCTCTCTCTCTCTCTCTCCCTCTCTCCCCCCTCTCTCTCTCTATCTCTCTCTCTCTTCTGTATAATCATTCCCGTTCTGTAACCCTTTCGTACGCTTCATTTGTTCCTATTCATATAAAATGTGTAATGACAAAACTGAATCCTTTTGTATATTACAGCGCTGATATCCTATATTAGCCTTGAAGAGACAGGTTCATTATGTAGAACGTGTTTCCTTGATCTTAATGAAATTGACGTGCAATATTAGAGTGATTCCGTGCTATGATGCCGCTATGTATATTCGACAAGGATTATAAGTGCATGGAGTGCGTGACCAAAGTAGCGTTCGACGAGAGGTGCAAACCGCGTCAATCTGCGCGAGTGTCTCTTTCTTTCTTGCTTTACCTTCTAATCATAACCAATTGATGAAATGCATGACAATAATGGGTTTACAAGACATGCATAAACTTCTACCACTCTTTGCTTCTGACGTATGGCAAGCCGTTTTAACATTTATTCCTATTTCTTGATATCACGAATTCGATTTCTTGATATCAGGAATTAGACTTTTTGATATCAAGAATTCGACTTCTTGATATCAAGAATTGCCATTGCTTAACTACATATAACCATTTCTTGATATCAAGAATTCGAATTCGTGATATCAAGAATTCGACTTCTTGATATCAAGAAATGAATTATTGATATCTGTTAATTTCGAACGCAAGACTGGTGCAAAAAATACATGGATATCAAGCACAAAAGTATTGCACAAATTTTCAACTTATTTCCAGCTCAAAAGTTGCGCAGAATTAAAGTTCATAGTTGATTTCCAGCGCAAAAGTAATGTAGTATTTGTTTTCTGATTTCGAACTTAAAAGTTCGAATTCGATTTCTTGATATCAAGAATTCGGCTTGTTTTGTATTTCTGATTAAAAGTTAAGCAGAAATTCATTGATTGGCTGAGAGCTGATGTCCCATACACACACACACAAGGCATACTTTACACAGATAAGCATGTTACACATAGCTTATGCACATACACACAACCTTGCTTATCTGTGTAAAGTATGCATTATGTGTGCGTGTATGGGACATCAGCTCTCAGCCAATCAGTGAATTTCTGCTTAACTTTTAAGCAGAAATACAAAACAAGCCGAATTCTTGATATCAAGAAATCGAATTCTTGCGCAACTTTTAAGTTCGAAATCAGAAAACAAATACTGCATTACTTTTGCGCTGGAAATCAACTATGAATTTTAATTCTGCGCAACTTTCGATTTCTTGATATCAAGAATTGCCATTGCTTAACTACACAAAACCATTTCTTGATATCAAGAATTCGAATTCTTGATATCAGAAAATGAATTCTTGATATTAAGAAATCGGATTCGTGATATCAAGAATTCGACTTCTTGATATCAAGAATTCGAATTGTTGATATCAAGAAATGGTTTTGTGTAGTTAAGCAATGGCAATTCTTGATATCAAGAATTCGAATTCGTGATATCAAGAAATAGGAATAAATGTTAAAACGGCTTGCCATACTGACGACACACAGTGGGCCAGAATGGTTTCAAAGTGCGCCAAAACTCGTAATCTCCAATATTTTCCTAAAACTTATGTTTAAATGTTGGTTCCTATTATTCGTCATTAAAATACCGCTTTCCGATTGGTTGTGAAAATACAATGTAAAATAACACAATGTTACAAATGATTTGTAGGCTAATACCTGATCACTGTGTCTTTTTAATAGCTTTATGTTGAATGGTTAGGATCGGAATATAAGGGTGTTCAGACACGTGGAATCCTTTGGAAACATTTTTAAACACATATGACGTCATTTACATACCGCTTTGTGATTGGCAAATATGACTCCAAAGAAGCATAGATACATAAAACCGTGATGTTTTAAAAACCATTTCAACACATTATGGCACAATTAAGCCAGTGATAGACGTGGTTAATACAGATATATGTTATAGGATCTTCCGGGTTGATGGTTGAAGGGTGCAACTAGATTAGCTATGCCATTTTTTATTATCATTGCTAGGTATTGACCACATAGACACCCGCTCGATGTAGACAATGAAATCCTATACTGTGAAAACACTATACCCCTTCTCTCTCTCTCTCTCTCTCTCTCTCTCTCTCTTTGTCTCTCATCCCCTCTTTCTCTATTTCTCTCTCTTTCATGTCTCATCAGCTAAGAAAAATGCAAGGAGACTGTGGAGCTTGTGATATACGGTATTCGTGTAAAAACTCGCAAATGCTGTGTGTGTGATTTGCCTGCGTATGATGTGGACACAGTGCGCGCTCAGTATCGCATGGCAGATTTAAGCGAAAAAAAAGGACGAACATGCGGGTGGAAAATAGGTATTACTCAAAAATGTACTGAAAGGTGCAGCCAAATTTGGTACCATTGTAAAGCATGAACTGTAATAAAGGCAATCATGATATTTGTAGCGCGGGAATCGACGGGAATGTTGACCACTTTTGAGCATGAAAAAATATATGCTATTTTCCTGTCATTATTTTGGGTTGCATCATGACTTACTTCCGGGAGGAATATTTGTTTGCCTCTAAACTATATAGTGAGGTGAAATAACTATTCTACAACAGGCAAATTCAATATTATGGGGATCAAATGATTCGTTAAGTAAAAAAACTTTAAAAAAAAACCCGCAGTAATACATTTACACACGATGTATATAATAATCCAAATATCCGATGTTTTTAAAGAAAAATGACCCACTTAACATCAATTTCAAGAAGAAATATTGCTCAGAGGTATGCCAGAGGTTGTAATCTTTGCTTAGAATGTGAAAAAAAAAATTGTTGTGATAACCAAACCCCTATTTTGGCGCACTTTTGATCAGGCCTGGCCCACTGTGCGACGGTCTGTCAACCTGTCTGAAACGTCGAGCCACAGCTGTTTCCGGAGCTAGCTTCTCCGAAAGAATACTTTAAGTCTCACCTCCTCCACTCCATCTGATTTCTTTTTTTTCTCACTCAAACTTTGAGCAGCTATTTCCAAAGCCCTTTTGAACGAATGACCCAACAGTTCTTTTTAGAAGATCAACACACTGTGTGACGCAAGACCCATCGTGTACAGAAACTTCATAAGGCCTACCTCTTTCAATATATTCGCACTTTTGCTTGTATTTTGTATTCGTTTTGTTTTCATATTTGAGCAAGTTTAGCGGTATGAATAGGTGTATGCAGTAACCATGGCAACGTAACTCATACAGCGGACGTGCGGGAGACCTGGTGTAACCCCTGTCTTTACCAAACTCCTTTATCGTTTTCCGAAGATGTTTCGCATCTTCGTGAATGCTTTGCTAGACTTTGGCTGTGTGCGTGTGGGCACGTTCTTTGTTAAGAAATGTATGAGACTGACGAAACATACATTACGCAATAGAATGGTGACGGGTCATGCAAGGTCAAGATGATAGGGAGAGAGGTGTCGTAAAGGAAATGGGGGGTCTAAGGTACGGTGCAGAGAGAGAAATAACTTCACAACGAGATTGTGCACTGAACACAGACAACCATCGTGACAGAGCAAGAGAGTTGTACCCTCTGGAACAGTAGCAGCTTTATGAACTTTTGAAGAAATTCAGAGTGAGAAAAAGAGCGTTAAGTTCTTTCTCTCTCCAGGTTATGTTTGGCTCAATAGCAGCCAACCTGAAGACTTGCACGATGGTTAATCATACTTTTCAATTCACCTTTATGTTTGTTATGGGTAAGTGACAGCTCTTATATGTTTTTATTTATTTCATATATTGGGTACGTTGGAATATCAAGACTATTGTTCTGATGTCTGATCAGGGGAAATATGTTTGCATATTATGCTGACAGTGAGTAGGATGTACGAATCTTTATAAAACCGTTCACCAACCTTTACTTTTCCAACTAAGGTAGGAAATTTGTAAATCTGAACTCCATAATCAAATCATAGTTGTATAATTATTGTAACCCTTTTTGTGTCAGACCATGATATTTTGTTGTTCACAATATTCTTCATTCTGTCCCGACCTAGTTTGCTTTGTCTACATTGGCACTGCATTGAACCCAGAGAACACGCGTGCTCCCCACGCCTGTCCATCATGTCCGGCAGCAATCAACCCCGGTTCCTGCCCGATCATGAGAAACTCACAAGGAGTTTTGGTTCAAAGCGTTCTCGAATCAGTCTCGGTTGAGGATTTGCCGTTTCTTTTGCCGAGCTGGGCAGATGTTACAACCAGCTTTATATGTGTTTTACCAGGTAATATTTGCCGCTGTTTAATGCAACGTTACGATTATAATCCATCAACATCATCGTCATCATATCATTATCACCATCACCATCATCAATATCATCACCATCATTATTACCATCATCATCATCATCATCATCATCATCACCATCATTATCATCATTACCATCATTGACATCATCATTATCTTCATCATTACCATCAGCATTACATCATCATCATCATCATCACCACCATCATCATTACCACCATTATCACCACCATCACCGTCATCATCATTACCATCATCATTACCATCAACATCATATCATCATCATCATCATCATCATCATCATCATCATCATCATCACCATCATTATGTTACACTTTCAATACTTTCATTTAATTGTGAATAAAGTATGTGGTGATTCGGAGCTATATCGATAATAAGAATATAGCAATGGAATAAAGTTATGAAAGTAATGTACTTGCATTTTTAAAAATAGTTTAATCCTTTCTTTTGAATTAGTACACGATCCCTCAATTTTTCCCAATCTAGATTTTTATTTGCATGTGTTTATTAAGCGGAAGTATTCTCATTTTTCCCATTCCTTCTAGAGTCCGAAAAAGAAACTTCTGAGCTTTCTTTCCCGTCTGCATGCGCAAGTCGCCCATGTCAAAACCAGGCTACATGCTTAGAAGACGCCATATTTGGCTTCCTCTGTCGCTGCGATCAGAACTGTACCTTCGGAGAGTTGTGCGATGACGGTAAGTAGGGAGAGAGACAGAGAGAGAGAGACACGGAAAGAGAGACACAGACAGAGGTACAGGCCGAAAAGAGGAACCCGGACAGAGACAGACAGAGAGAGAGAGAAAAAAAATGGGGAGACAGAGAAAGAGGGGCGGGGGAGATAGAGAGAGAGAGAGAGAGAGAGAGAGAGAGAGAGAGAGAGAAAGAGAGAGAGAGACAGACAGACAGACAGAGACAGAGACAGAGAGAGAGACAGAGAGAGAGAGAGACAGAAAACAAGAACCTGGACAGAGAGAGACAGACAGAGAGAGAGACAGGAGAGAGAGAGAGAGAGAGAGAGAGAGAGAGAGAGAGAGAGACAGAGAGAGAGAGAGACAGAGAGAGAGAGAGACAGAGAGAGAGAGAGAGAGAGAGACAGAGAGAGAGAGACAGAGAGAGAAACACAGACAGAGCCAGAAAACAAGAATCCGGACAGAGAGACAGAGACAAAGATAGACATAAGCAGAGAGACAGAGACAGAGATAGACAGAGACAGAGAGAGGTAACAAAACAAGAGATAATAAAGACGAGGAAGCTAGAGATTTTAAAGGGATAGATCACTCTGAAATTAGGTAGGTTTTAATTAAAGCAGAAACATAAAATAAACAGTTATGTGAAGGTTAGATTAAATATGTCAAAGGATAAGAAAGTAACGATTGTTTAAAGCTTGAGATATTGATTTTATGACATCACGTATGAGATGCTCTCCCATTTGTTGTTAACTACATTTTTTGAAATTTTCAATTTTCTCAAAGAGATGACACTGTATAATTTTACCTGTGAATTGATACACCATTAGAAAGAGGTTCTTACACACAAAACCTCTATGAAGAAAATATCATCAAAAACAGGAAAAGAGCAATTTATAGATTCATAAAGCACGCCACAAATGGGAGAGCCCCTGACACGTGACGTCAAAAATGAAAAAAATTAAAAGATCATAAGGTTTTTATCCTTTGACGGATTTTTGTCAAACCTTCACTGAAATGTTTCTTTCATGTTTCTGCTTCTATTGAAATCAATATAACTTTAGGTGGACTTTCCCTGAAAAAAAGGTCAGGAAGAGAGAAAGGGAAAGAAAGAGTGAGGTAGAGGTAGTGCGGTGCGGTGCAATGGTAGGTGAGTAGGGTTTGGGTGGGGAGTGGGGTTGGGTGGTGGGGGTGAAATGGAAATGTATTATGATCATGGCAAAATGTGTAGGGCGACATGAAAGAGGGGCATGTTTATGAAATCAATAATTCTAGCTAGTAATTCTATAAAAGAAATATAAAGAGTAAGGAAGGAGAAGGAGCAGAAAGAAAGATGTAATCAGAGGGCCCTTATGTTTTTTCATTGAAAAATGTACGAGTATTTAATAGTGAAGAACGTTGTTTTATTCATAATTTCTGGTGTCAGTATTTGACGAGACGAACTGGGATTACTATCAAGACTTTGGAGAATCGTCTACGTACGACATACAAGAGTCTCATTACTTCACTCTTTCTTCTACGTCGCCAATCTACTCTTTGATGCTGACGCAGCAACTCGTGGGAGACCACCAAACATGTACCGGCTTTTTCGTGACGCCAGCCAACCACTGGAACGTCGAGGCTCCGGACAACTCGTCCCGCATCGCATTTGTCATTTACGAGCTCGCAGCACACCCACTTCACGAGTGGTTCATTGTGGTGGGCAAGGGGCGGCCGATATATTACACTACATACCGGAATATTACGGATTTCATCGACGTGCATTCGTTGACGTATGACATATCGGGTGGATGGCTGGACGACATGAGTGAAAGCCAGCTAGAAATTGCCTATTTCGCCACTGGGATGCCCACGGATCTTCCAGTCACCCGCATCGTTCAGACCGACTTCTTAACCCTGGGATTTTTCGTGTCAGACCTTAACACACGATACCCGGCTAGACTCGGCGCAAAGCTCAAGCTGATTGAGTAAAACCGATTTAATTGATGGATATGCATCTTTTAGACGGATACTTCACCCTGAAATCAAGTTGGATTCAATAAATGGAGGCACATGAAAGGAACGTGTCAGTAAAGGTTTGACTTTTTGTGACGTCAGGTGCGAGGTGCTCAACCATAAATATTGGGCACACTTTTTTTCGAGAGAATGTGCATTTTTCTCAACAAGATATCCATCCTTTTAGTTACAGAAAAAGGCAGTAAAAAGTAAAGATAATGTAGATTATCTTGCTCATACAATTAATGAAAAAAAAATGTATATTAAAGGTATCCGACTTATATATATACTTACAACCTTTGTCAGTTTATGTACAGTGTTGAAAACGGAAAAGCTCCTACTATTTTGCAAACTGTGCTTAATAGAAACAACAGATATCACATCTACTCTACAAGACAATCATCTTTATTTCATTTACCATTGTTTAGATATATGTCCTCTCAAAGCACATTTTTGTTTACTGGCCCCAAAAGTTGGAATTTCCTGGAAACATCTCTGAGGGAAAGTGCCACTTTAGATACAATTAAAGTTAAATCAAAAGCATATTTAATAAATCAGTAATAAATTATCGTTCTGTTGGTACTTCGTATGTTACTCTTTGTGTATATACCATTGGATACTTTTGTACATTTGTTCATTCTTGAAATATAATAATGATAATAACATACCTGTAATAAGATAAGTATTCTTTAAAAACTGCATTGTTTCCTCATAAGCCCTTTTCAGTTCGTCTATTCTACCTCTTTTCCTATTCCTGCACATTATATTTTTTCATAATGTGTTTTTCTTCCTTTTCTTTGTTGTTTTTATATAAAAATTTATAATTGATTGATAATGCTTGTTTAGGGCAAATTATTATTATGACATGTTAAAAATATTTTTTACAGTTTATTATTTCATGTATTCAAAATTCTTAGATTAATTTTACATTATTTCAGTCTTGCCTTAATATCTCTGGGGACTTTCAACTCACAAGCTCTGCTTCTAAGATTGGCCCCTCCACATTTTCTTGTTTATATCCTAGGTTAGTTAAATCAATTTGTGTTTTATGTTATTTTAAATATTTACCCTCATTATGTACATTGTTTGTTTATTTGAAAATGTTGAATTAAATATGAATACCTTGTTGTGTTCTTATCATCATACAACAAAACCTAAATTTTGAATTACAAAATGTATGGCCTATATTGTGCGTGTATGTGTTCTATTCACCTTTATTGTTTGATTCGACAAAATATAGATAAAAGAGGATTATTATCCTTAATAACATTTCCTGATCACACACATCGACTGCATGATAACCAAGATCTGTTTGCCGATAACCATAATCTTAGTCTAATGCCCTCTATATATATCAAATTGCATTTGGATACAAGCACTGTGCACGTTATGTTGTGTGTTATATTTTTGGTCATAACATTGGCCAAAGCATTATGTGATGTTGTATATCTTCAGAAATATTTAAGTAGTATGTGAATGTGAATAAATAAATAAAAATAATGAATGGAATGCACTAGGTATTTAATCTAGGTCGTGTAATGGTACATTTTGGTTACTGTATATGCATACATTGTACTGTGCATTTTATTGTCAATTTTGTTCTATGTGTCTTGTAATATTACCCAGTATTCCACGAAGAAAAAATGTCGTAGTTGGTAAAATGCACGTTATAATAAAAGAAACTACTGCAATGACTTCTGTATCAATAATAGAACTGGAAACTAACTTTGAGCGGAAACAAATCGATCTTTAGATTTCGAGAGGGTTTTGGACGGGTCGTGCAAAACGACAGAGACCGCAATCAACACATAACGCGGCTCTGGACACAATGCGAACTGTGCGTCCAGATGTCAGTGATTGTCCGCGGTAATTCACTGGCCGCTGCAATGAATTGTGAATGAAATCTATGAAGTGTTTCAAACGAACACAAGGAAAGTTTTTGTACTTTCGGTGACAATGTTTGTCCACCTATGACAGTGAGATTTCATACCTGTTATCGCTAGTGCATACTTCTAACACATGCCAACTTCCATGACTTTTGTAAAAGAGCTACACTGTCTTTTTAAGTACCGATGTAAAAACCCAAACTCTACGATTTGTTTTTATTTACCCGAGGTAGCCATTACCTCTACTATATGAATAGCAGCAAATGGGTACTGTCTTGTTTTGACAACTCATGAGGTCGACACGAAGTTCCATGGGGAATTCTGAGGTGTTTAGTAATTCGATGCGTTGGGGTGTTGTTAGCTGTGTGGCTAAGTACAAACGATCAAATTACCTTTTTTTTTTTCTTGTGGGAAGATAGGACAGAAATTAGACAATCACTCAAAGAAGTAGATTTCTTGTGGTTTTAATTCATAATAAACAAAAGGTTACATCACGCAGGATGCATGTTCATATGATAACGAGGCTTAGCGGATAAATAAACGGAATCACGGAACAAATCACAGATAATTAAGAATGTTCACGATCGTATGATGATGACGGTGGAAGCTTGCGTCGCTGGGGACTTCGATGCCGTGTGACGATGACAGCTATGAGGCTGGAAATGTTCGTAACGATCGATGCTGATTATGACGACGGTGATGGTGAACGAGCAGCGGTAAGTCGTACCACTCGTGGATGACGACGGTCAACGATGAACGAGCAGCGGTAAGTCGTGCCACTCGGTGGATGACGACGATCGACGATGACGACGATAAACGAGCAGCGGTAAGTCGTGCCACTCGTGGATGACGACGGTCGACGATGACGACGATGTATGAGCAGGGGTGAATCGTGCCGCTCCGTGAATGATGACGATCGCCGGCGACGAAGAATGAGCAGCGGTGAGTCGTGCCGCTCCGTGAATGCCGACAGGGAAGAACGGTTGAATGTCTGTTAGGCTATGCCGGGCCTAGCTGTCGAAAATGGTTCAAAACGTGCTCCGGAGAGAAACTATGTTTCTTATTGAAACCAAAAAATGGAGCAGAACGCACTGTTTTCGGTCGAACTGGGAATTATTTCCCACTAGGCACTGACACGTAAAATCAATAGTCGTGCAGACTAAATATGGTTCACGCGTGGCTCTCCATGCAGGGCTACTGCACCCGTACGCGTGAAGGTGTCGGTCGTCAACGGAAGGTTGAGGGACAGAAGAGCTGTTTTTTCAATCAACATATTCCTTAAATAGGATTCAACGGGCTGCTGGCGGGATCCGCCGGCTTCAGCAGCGTCCAATTAGCGTACGATAATTGCCCGCCTTTATGCAAATTAGGATCCTAGAACAACTGGGAAAAACTGCGGGCGCGAAAGTAGATTCCAGCAACCATGGTGATATACAAACAATATATAAATAACGTACGACGCCATCTACGATCCAAAATAGTAATACAATATGCAATTTAGTGCTGCTACAGGTGTAATACACATTGTGATACGGACGCGCTAATCCCCTACATCATATCGGGCTAGTAAGTCACTCATAAAAGTTAATCCGGACCTGGATTGAGCTTCATTCTGTTCGGGGTTTGATTCGACAATTGTACATCTCTTTATACATGGGCATAGCAGCGTTCGATAGTGCGATAACGTCATCGGTCACGTGATCACGCGATGGCGTTACCATGGGAGATGAAAAGCCCTTGCTTTTCAAGGCAGCTTGTATGTAACTATTGTCGATGCCGGCCATGCCAGCGGGATCACTGGTCCGACACCAGGCGTGGATATCGTCCACCGAACCTTCCCATGTCAGCATGCTTTCCGAGTAGGGGAACCCGACGGACTCGCAGTACTTCGGCAGGACTTGGGCAGGGCTCGCGAGCAGATCGGAAGAATCGACAACGACCGCGTTCGGATCTACCTCCTCTTTCACGTACTTCCAGAGGTCGTACAGACCTTTGTAGTAATCACCAGGATATCCAAATTCCACGTGTTTGCGCAGATCGAATGACAGCTCGTTGGGCGATTCGTTTTCACCATCTCGACATATCTCATTCACTGCAGTGGCCTGTCTCACAATGGCCGTTCGCATGGATGAAAACGTTAGGATAGGATGTCGAATAAGAAAAGAATGACGGAAATTTCTGGGTAGAAAGTCGCGGAAACCGGGTGTTGACATACTGATGCCCATATCTTTCACGAAGACGTACTCCGCTGATGTTTTGTCCAACAGCCTCTGAAGGTTCGCATACCTGTAAGGACATAAACAGTTTTTTATTTGATTGAGAAGGAGTGGGATTTGACCCTGTAATTATGATCGTTATGTTTTAGGAGGCCCATAAGATAACCGTTCCTAGTGATAGCACAAATAAATTGAATCTTGAATCTTGAAACCATCCTATCAATATCGGGTCTGAATCAAATTGAACAAACAATGAGGAATGATGAACGAGGGGAAAGAAAATTAGCTGAAGAGCGAGGTACATTAACATATCACCTTAGGAAGTGGGAAAACTTTCACACATAAGGACGGCGAGGCGAATATATCTATTTTTTGGTAGAAAATAAAAAAAAATGCTAGAACAGCTGGGATTGCACTACTTTTGCATATATCCTTTGGTACATATGTTTTGTTTTGTGTGTGTGTGTTTGTGTTTGTGTTTGTGTGTCTGTCTGTCTGTGTGTTTGCGCGTGTGTGTGTAGGTACGTGTTGGTGTGCTGCGTGTGTGTGTGTAAGGGTGCGTATGTGTGTGGGAGATTAAATAGACAAAACCTTTCTCTCAAGATTCTTGATTGTTTATATAACAATGTTCTGTAAACAATATACATGAATATGAAAATGTACTTTTTTTTTGTTTGTATAACTATTGCAATTTATGTTTAAGTCAAAATATCAATGTACAATGTATGAAGTTTATGTAACAATGATTTGTTCAATTGATTTGAGAGGAAATAATAAAAAAAAATCTTTAAAAAAATCCAGTTTGCTTTCGACGATCGTATCATCCTGAGACGACTCCTACCTGTGATCCTTCTTTCATATGAAATCCAAAAAATGACTTAACATGAATTTGTCAAGTAGGAAGATGTACGATTCATTGACTACATGTATTGTTTCGAATCTCCAAGTGTACGAAATGTGTGCGTTCGGGATGACCGACGTCACCAATTTCTCCTAGCACCATTAAAAATTCAGATTAAACAAACTATTTGGCAACATCAAGGCTCCGTTGTATAAGATTTACCATTGATGGTAACTTTGCTGCCAATGTCAATTTCTATTGAAACCTTGAATTTGATTTGTTGTCTTGCTGTGTTACCATGGTAGTTACCATTGATGGCAGAATTACAATTAATGGTAAATATTATGCAACGGGGCCAAGGTTGGTCAATTTCGATCATTCCGTTCCAGATATTTCTCGTTTCTTGGACTACTTTCTACGTTGGAACTTGAACCGTTCTAACCTTTTTATCCAGTAAATAGTAAGGCAATGTATCACTTTATTCAACTTAATGCCAACAATAATCTACTGAAATTGTATGGATATTTTTTTAGGCGTTTACAGTTAATACAGCTTCGTAGGCCAAAGAGCTTTGTTTTTCTCCAATGCTCGATTATCCGAATAGATGAAAAAGGGTTCGTTTATCCGAAAATGATGTGTGGTGACTAATGATTATCCCCAATACCTAACAAGGTGACATGAGATAAATAAATTGTCATTGTTATTGTCATTGTCATTGTCATTGGTGATCATTTTAGATCAGATCATCCGTGTTCATAGTAAGTAAAGTAATAGTAAGTAAATTGTAGGTATATCAACACGATTAATTGTCAATTTGATCTTCGCATTAAATCGTAATAGAAAAAGCGACAGATTGTATCTAATCCTGCTTCTTAAAGGGACACTTCACCCTGAAATGAAGTTGGTTTCAATAAACGCAAAACCATGAAATAAACATAACTGAAGGTTTGATGAAATATCGGATCGATCTTTTAAAGTTCTGATTTTGAGACGTTATGTGAGCGGTGCTCTCCCATATCTTGTGTACGATTATTTTTTTTGGCAAATGTCCAGTATCTCAAAAGGATATGTTTCATAAAATTTCTATCTGTGCATTTTGATACATCAGAAACACGATGAAAAAAACCCCATCAAAACCAGAAAAAAGAGCAATTTATGGAATTATACAGCACACAACATATGGGAGAGTATCTCGCACGCGACTTCAAAAAACTTAAATGTCAAAACAAAAAGCACAACTTTTTTATCCTTTGAAAATAATGAAGGATTTTCGTCAAACTTTCACTCATGTGTTTATTTCATGTTTCTGCTTTTAATGAAACCAACTTACTTTTGTGGTGAACTGTCCTTTTACATGTTTAATTGTATTGATGGCGATCTGCAATCGACAAGACAAACACCATTCTTCGAATGATGTGCTTTGATCTCCCGCGACTATGTTGCAAATGACCTGATGGGTCCAACTGATCATGCGATCGATCGATCACAAACATTCCGCGATCAACTACGAATGGCCAATCGTGGTGTTTTTAACAGTGTGACCCTATATCATAAAGAAGTTGATTCCATTCTCGGATTAACCAAGCGTCGGATTGATAAACTTTCAGGTGAATGCAACATTATGTTCGGATAAGCGAACCCTTTTTCATGATCGAATTAACAAGCCCCAATGTTTACGACTTGTGCGTTCGGCATTTCAGATATCTTTGGAATAACCAAGCTTTACAATAATGAAAATTATCTAGCATTATATTGCATGGAATAAAACTTACGAGAGAAGCGAAGGCGTGAAGCTTCTCAAGCATGCTGCACCAGCAAGATCCGCAGCCCTTTCAAAGACTCGCTCGTTTCCATGGTAAACCATTGGTAATTCTGTGCCATCTTTGTTTCTGGTTTGAAGTATGGCGATATGGGCGTTAGCGAATGGTTCGAACCAGACGTCCACCCCGGGAATCTGGCTCATCGAGAAAGTGAAGGCGGTTGACGAAGCTCTATAGTGTGTCCACAACATAACCCGCCCAGGATGTTCAGGGTGTGGTGAAGACGGAGGAGAGGTCATCGTGGGCTTGCTATTAACTGATAGAATAAAAGACTTACACTTCGGGACCCTATTTGGGCCACTGTAATACTTGTAAGCTCTATATGAAGTGACTTGTTGCTTAAGAATTCTACATTTATTTTAGAGCTTAAGATTAGGAGAGGTTACTATGGTTACGCCCAACGCAGATAGTAAATATTATTTGATGCGTACCGCCCGCACAACCTTTGGAGCCATTGTTAAGAGAAACAGTGAAGAAACGTGCAGATATTAAAAGTTTGATTACAGCCTCGAATGGTCAATATTGTTTATTAATTATTTGTCTAAGATTGTAAAACAGTTTATACAACTAACCCATGTAACATATAGGCTGACGTAACATAATAAATATACCGAAGTGGGATCAAAATCAGCATTATCCGGCCGAGGCTTTAGCTGAGGGTAATGGTCATTTCAACATCATGCCACGGCATCACTCATCGACAAAAAAAAAATATGTTATATCATTGAAAAGAACGGAGCTTCATGTAGCGAAGTTGCCTAATCGCTAATTTAAAGATTGCAACATCGTCACTATATGCATGCACAATGCAATTCATTACAATGCCTCGGCATCGGGCAGCAGTCTTATCTTGCTGTGTACGTATTTTACAATGAACGATTAAAAAAAGAGACACTCCCATCAAATTAAAGAGAAAGTTCAACCTAAAGATAACTTAGCTTCAATAAAAGCAGAATCATGAATGAAACATATAAGTGCAGGTTCGGCGAAAATCCGTCAATGGATAAGAAAGTTATGATCATTTGAAAATTCAATTTCATGACGTCACGTGCGAGGTGCTCTCCCACATGTTGTGTGCTGTAATGATTCCATAAATTGCTTTTTTCTGTTTTTGACAACGGAATACTTGTTTTCAGGTATGTGTGAAACGTGTTTCTAATAATGTATCAAATGCACAGGTGAAATGATGCATATCTGTTTGAAAAAAATGACATTTTCAAACAAAGGTTTATGGGAGAGCACGTCGCATGTGACGTCACAAAAGCACAACTTTCTTATCCTTTGACGGATTTTTATAAAAACTTCATCACTATGTTTACTTCATGTGTCTGCTTTTATTGAAACCAACTTAATTTCAGGGTGAACTATCCCTTTAACTTCACGAAGGATTACAACGGACTTTATTTCTTACTGATGGCTAGCGTTATCCTATCAGTATACACCTGTCGTGAATGAATGGTCTCTTGGACCAACACCCCTCCCCCCCTTCCCCAAGTGTTCCGTTAAAAGGTTACTAAATTAGAAAAATGAGTTCCCTCTAATCTATGTAACATTATTCACTGAAAACGAATTTCACATTTGTTTGTCGCAATAAAGTCTCATTTTGACGAAAATTTGAAGGAAAAAAACCCGCACACCTCCAGTGACGTCAGAAAAGTCAAAATGCCATAAATGCCAACGGCGTGTCAATAATAAACCATTTTCGTAATGTATTCACAACTTTCCCCCGAGCTGCGTATTAACGCGTTATTGTATTCACCTGTATCTTGTCATTCATATATAATGGATCATGGAATGGACTTTGAATCTATTAGTTGATACTACTACGTGAATAAAATATTTTATTCACGCCGTTGGCATTTATGGCATTTTGACATTTTCTGACGTCACTGGAGGTGTGCGTTTTTTCAAATTTTCGTCAAATTGAGACTTTATTGCGCCAAACGAATGTGACATTTGTTTTTCGTGAATAATTTTACATAGATTAGTGGGAACTCAACCATTTAACGTGAGTCCATGGTCCACGAAATCAGGAATGTTTAAATTACTATCAGCCGTTTAACACTATATGCCTCTTCTAGTCACAAAATAGTGCTTTAAAAAGGTTTTCTCTTTGATCCCATGTTCGATTCCGCTGATTCTCTGGAGAACTTTTGCCTGGATTGACGCACAAACAAAATGGGATGCGCAGAAGGATTTGGGGAAATTATACTCACCCCAGATACTTGCGAGGTTACAACATGAAATAATTAAATAATTCACCTATGCCGATTTAATCGAGGAATGTGTTACAATAAGGTAAAAAGGCTCTAAATGTGATATTAAGATGTATTACAAAAGTTTCAATTTTACGATGTTCCGCATCAATTTCCATTAAATAAAAGTTGATGGAAACGCATGAGAAAAGTATTTAAGTTCGTATTCGCTTGTCCTCTTTAACTAAATAACAAACACTTCGGGACAAACTACCAGTTCATCAGCGAAAGCTGAAATGTGTGCATGTTTAGGATTATGCATGACTTATTGTAAAATTCAGATGAACATGACGCAATCGTGTATGCATCATATTGATAAGGGAAACCTTCAGTCATGAATATTGCGTGGCAGAACCAAACCTCATTCAATATGATTGATATTCATTTTGTGTAAACATCCCTGATGAAATGTACATGTTCACCCAAAATGTATGCCCAGGGAGGTGATAGGAAGGAGTAGAAACTCGAGCATAATACATTCAAACATCTGTATGGGTTCTAAAGCGTGCTCATGAATGCCAAAAGAATTCCATAATCATGACAATGCTTTGATGTTCCATGTGCCGGGCCGACATTTTTAGCTGATGTCAACTTGAAAAGAAATTTCTTAAATTTCCCATTTGTCTGTAGACGTTTTGTTTTTGACAAATTCGTTTGCAAACTATAAACGAAGTTAACGACAGATAATGACAGATCCTTGACTCTGCTTTTGTTTCGAAAAGTATCGAGGAATCATTAAAAATCGGACATATAAGCTATTTTTTTTACTTACAAAATTGGCCAATATCTTCACTTTCCGACATCTTGTGCATTTGGGGGATTCAACCACTCTCAATTATTAAGCTGTGTATTATCATTAACGGCGTTCGTGTGTGTTTGCGTACAGCAGAGATATTTTACTGGAAAAAATTGTTTATTTGTGTTTGCTGATACCTGTTATGCTCATGGAAGTATTAATTAAGTATAAACGGGACAAGCGAAATGAGACTGTACATTTCTTTTTTTCTCTCTGAGAAGCCGTTGTCACACAATCATGTTCATAATTGTTCAAACACCTGAACAGCACCTGTTGAGAACACATAACTTTTCAGCGGCTTGGCACATGGGTTCAAAGAAAGATAGTTGCTTCCTATCCTTCCATAAAACATCCCTGGTATACCCAAGACACAGTGCCCTGGAATTGCCTGTATGTTATTTAAATTGAAACACTGTTTACCTAAGGAGGTACTAGGCGAGCTGGAGATACAGCTCGCCGAATTTCTTTCTACCAGCTTCGAATCCGCCTCGCATTAGCAGCTGCTCTCAACAATATGATGCTCACGCGACTCCGTCACGTTCACCTGATTTAGGTCATACGCAGTCCTATAAACATGATAAATGCATACATTTCAGCTTTCGCTGAGCACTGAACATTTGATTTTGTCACTAAGTGCTTGTTATGTAGTTAACAATGACAAGCGAATACGAATTTTGATAATTTTGGAGAAGGAAATACTAGCTTGGGCGCGGCTGGGCACGTTTTTCATGTTACTTGTCTGAAAGGAAAATATCTGAAAGTAATGTTTCATGCATTTTTTAATGGAATATGATGCGGAACATTGTGAAAGTGAAACTGTCATACTGCAACTGGATATCACGTTCAGAGCTTTTTGCCATATTGTAACATTATTCCTCGATTGAATCTTTATAGATGCATCGTAGCTAGGTATTACATATCCCAAATGCGCAAGCATATGGGTGAGAATATTTCACCAAATTCTTCTGCGCATCCCATTTTGTTTATGTGTTTATTCTAGGCTTTGACGTCAAATACGTAAAATCCGGAAAAAACAGAGAATCGGCGGAGTCGAACATGGGAGATTAATTTGTAAAGCGTTCTTTTGTGAACTAGACGGAGAGTACAATGAATCTGAATTAATTAAACGGCAGCTGGATATCCATGTACGTAAACATCCTTGGTTTACCAAAAGTGTGCATGTGTGGCATGAGCTGTATACATGTACTTCAAGCCACTTTCACACAATAATATTGCCCTTATTCGAATAAAACATTGCATCTCATATCGATTTACTCAATGTCATCACTGTACTGGTTAACAACAAGAATAATACACGATTCTTTAGATACTGACTTTACACTAAAGTAAATTGATACACGTGGCAAGATACGTACAATATGAATTTTAATGCATCCAATTGTTCTATAATAATCATCTCAAATAAGAAAACAACTCTGACAATTGACTAGAGATTTTGTGGTCAAGTCTTACAACAGGCAAGCTCTCATCCTGTCCTGGGAATATAAATAGACAGTAAACTGATGTGGTCTAATTAGGTTGACAACACAGTCCTTAAAGCCAACCGTACATTAGGAGTTTTGGCGGAGAAATCTGTTTTTGCCCAAGGGAAATAAAAGCCACTGCATATAAAACACTAGTACAAAGGAGCGGTGCACGTTACACAACTGAAAATTATCAAAGGAACAGTCATTCACGTACAGGATGGAGCACGCTATCCTTACTACTGGGTGTATGCCTAAAATTTCTTTGTAAATTGAAATTACCCCAGAAAGCCCTTTCATTAAATTCTAACTTTTCACTAAGTTTGTGCTTCTTTGCATACATTGTACATGTATTCGCTTGTGGATTTTTTTTTTTTTTTTGCATTCAGTGAATGAGGGGTATCCGTTGCTTGAAATATCGCAGTGTATCTGTCGGTTCATCTGGTTTCAAGTAAACACACACACAAAAAAAGTAAGCCCCCCCCCCCCCTAAGCAAAATAGTACATGTATAACTTTTGATCGAAAAGGCTTTGAGCAATATAAATGGGCAGGAATGTTCTTTAACTTATTGACTAACTTCCGTGTGAAAATCGCATTAATCCACCCAGTCATGCATGAGTGGGCACACATTAAAGGCAAAATTGTCACTTTTCAAAAGTCACAGGGTAATTTTGAGATTCTATCATATGAATTTTTAATTAATTCAATTTCTGGTGCATAATTTATGTACTTTCGTTATTTATCATCAATCTCTGGATGCACTAACACCTATCCCGTCACTTAATCCATTGTTCTGGTTGAGTAAGCACCGTTTAAAAAATACTCGTCCCTCTTGAGTTTGGAACTTTTAAAAACCCTTTATTTTTGTGAAAAAAATAACACTCTAGATATTTTGACAAAATATAACATGACCTATTATTTTAACATACGAAGTCACTTTCGTGTCATAGTTGAGTGAATACACTTTAAAAATTGCACCAGTAATGCTGAAAACGTATCATTGATTGCATAGGAAACATTTAACTTTTGATATTGTCTTATTATTCTTCATTCTGTAGGGTATAACTTGCCATACCTGTTCCAGTTGTAACAAAGTGAGTCGTTAAGGTCATGATATAAGCTTTCTATTAAAACCAGAAACACCATCCTTGTTGAGACAAAAAAGGGAGGCAGTTGAGCTCGTATGGGGGTATTTTACTCAATTAATAAGGGCTCACTCACAATAGGCAGGAAGTGACTGCCCTCGGGAGAGAAATCCTTCATTTCGATGGTGGCCACTTGTGTTGATACTATCTATTGTTCAACAATTGATTCTCCTTTGCTCTACCTAGCACGTAAAAGATGTATGTGGATCTGCGCAGATTTGCGGGTATGCCGCTCCTCCGCCGATCGTGCAAATGTGAGACCGAGAAGCGCAAGGAATCACATTAATGATACAAGACATAATCATATTATTAACCACATCACAGAAATGATCCTAAAAATAAGTGAGATTCCGTTATTTAAGTCAAGCAATTCACATGCCTCATTTGCTTCGTGTTCATCCTTTATTCGAACATTTTTATAATAGTAAATGTTTTCCTTTGTCTTTACTCTTTCTTTGGAATTGATGTTATCTGAATAATGTTGATTGGTGTACATGTAGAAGTATGTCGTTGTAATATCACTTCTTATAATACACTGTATAGACCTACTTTGTGGTATCAATTTAAGCAAATAAACACCCAATCACTCAATGGCTATTATTTCTTTAATGCAACTGTATTTATTAATGACTTTATTCTGATCTGGAAAAATACACATACCTCTTTCTTCAAACCTTCATCCAAAATACAGTTCTTCCGAGATTTAAAAAAAACATTAGAATTATTTCTCCACACCAGATTTCATCATCTGATAAATGTATATGCAAATTTCATTTGGAAACGCTACCATTTATAAATAGATTTCTAAAGATAATGTTAAGAAACAAAATGTACACTTTCATACAAATGTACATGTGTATTTCTTCCTTTGCATCAGCATCTTGCAGTCAAAGTGGCAAGAACGAGCAACATTTTTCATGTGAATTTCTAATGTGATAAACAAAGCTAATTTCTTTATAGGTATGTCCAGCAAGAAATTGAATATTAGTTTTATGAATGCAAATCTTAAGCACATTCTTCAAGCAAAACGTTAGTAATAGAGTACCGAAGTGTGACGTAATTTGAGCATAATTGTCAAGACAACTGGTTGTAAACAATACAGGTAGAGCAAGCAGAGGTGATCACAATGGGAACTGTAATTGGGAATGCCCCACACTAGCCCGATAGACAATATCGGACAGCTAAACCTCTCACTAGAGTGAGTTTGTTTAGAGCCAATTGTCTTGACAACGTGTTCATATGCAACACCACTTCGGTACTCTATGGTAACTCCAAAGCTTGTCTGAGGTTTTTCGACTAGCAACAACTAAGAGATTCAGAGTGCATGCCACCCATTGAAAATGCATCACCAAGTACAAGTGCATGAAGAAACGCATATTTTACTATGCATTTAGGCTGAAAGTTGTGAATGCACTACAAAAACGGTTCATCGTAAGCTACCTCTTCTGACTTAGAAACTTCATTAGCAAAGAATTGTGATTAAGAATGATTTTCATTTGTGCTGACCTAAGTGCCCAGTTCACCACTTCACAAGCCCAAAATCTGAAAAGTGTTGGGAGTGCCACACACGGTGATATTTTACAGTTATTTGTGATATCAATTATCAAGAATTGTAGCATCCTTGTAAATTCAGTCTCTGGACAGCGAAACGGGAGAGCCCCCCCCCCCCCCCCCCCTTCACCATTACACAAAAGGCAAGATTGTAATGCTGGATGGTACACGATTATTACAAAATATTACAAAATATTTCATAAAATGTCCAATTCTTTTCATATTCTCTTGCACAGAGACGAGTATATCGATGAAACAATGTTTCATATCGATGTGTATCATGAATTTCAGATGGTTCTGTAAGTCGACCAATCACCATTATTCATTTTAGAATGATTGTACAACTAAAGGAAATAAAATCTATCCTACAAATAACAGATATAAAAAGATAAGATGTTGAAAACAGGTGTTCTACACAAAACTGTTCTTGTACTTTTGCAAAAAAAAAGAAGAAATCTTCATACATGTATGTGCACATGATTGTCTCTTTGGCTTTTCCTTCTGACATAAATATTTTTTTCGAAACTATCACTTTGTATTTGGTAATTACACAATAATATTTCATCTAACATATATACATGTACACTACAGCTAGATAATCTTATGCACACAAAAATAAATAGTTCAGTAGGACAATGCTATAAAAATGTACATTCTATATCAGGATGAAGAAAGCTTTCCAAATGGTTAATTTTGGCAAATTGATACAAATCCTGCAACGTGCCTATTTCATCTTATCCCTCCATGCTAAAACAATAAAATTGTTCCATGTAGCTATGTGTTCATACAAAAGCGGTTGGCAGCTTGGCAAAACAACATTCTTTCTGGTACATGTATTTTGCCTCTCATAGGATTTCTCCTATCTGGCAAAGCAGTTGACCCAATGGTCTTTACAAAGAGCAAATGCGTTTCTTTCCCTCGGCGGACGCCTGCAACAAAACACACGTGGCGAGAGGCGCAGACTAACTGCTTGCATGTGAATGATATTGACATATAAGGGTATAGATTTTTTCAAATCTATAACATTTGGCAAGAAAATCTTAAATGAACTTAATGAACACATATGTTATACAAACACCATGAAATTTTGACTTCCTTTTTATGCTGTGTTAGGCACAAAAGGAACATCAACCAAGAATATCACGCAAATTTGAAACAAGGTGTCACTTGTGCTTTTCTGTCTTTAACATTACCTTCCAAAAAAAAAAGAATACACAGTTTGATAGATATCTTATTTCAGTGCTATTTCAACTCTTGTTAGAGGTCAAATGTCATTTGGTGGATTCATAGGTGTCATAATTATATCAGCCAAAAAGGCTTGGAGGTTCTTAATCAGTGAGTCTATGCATAAAAACATATATACAATTCAGTGAAGTATATATTTCAAAATGATGTTACATTGCATTTGATCAGAAAAGAGCAGAAGCTCACTTCTATACAGGGAGGAAAATTAAGAAGGTCAAAAGAGCAGAATTATTTCACAAAATATCTAAATGGATGCTGTCTTATGCAAAAGAATAGGCCTTTAGAATAGTTACAAAAGAAAAACATGGCTAAAACATGGGTGCAAACAGGATTAATTCCCAGGTTGAAATAAATAAATAAGTTCTTCTCATTTTGAGAGAGATATATATATATTGCTTCACTATTTGGCCTCTGAGTACAGTGTGCAGCTGTCTATTACTTTGAAAAAGCTGTGTGGGTAGTTAGTAGACGATAAATGAATCCAATACCTAGCCTCGAACACTACAAACCTCATATGAATAACCAATGAAACATTGCAATATTTTAACCCTTTAATACAAAGCCTTTTGTAGTCTCATTTCTATCAATTTTAAGTGCTGTGTATAGAAGCGTGTGACAGTATTCATTGTACACATGATGCACAGGTTTGAGTGAGTTGGTATAAAATTGAATGCACAAGGTTGCTTGCATGGTTAAACACAAAAGGCTCAGCCGAGTGTTTTCAACCATGCCAAAGCTACTCTGCGCACACAACACTACTAAACAACAACATCAACCTCATCAAAATGTGCACAATTGGTTTTAAAAAATGGGCAACAACAAACAATATACCAAAAACTAATCAAAAATTAACATGTTAAATGTTACTGGAAAAAATTTACCAATACATGACAATTTTTTACCAGATGCATGGCAATGAGTTACCACACACTTGGCATGGAAATATATTTCAAAAGAGATTATTTTGCAATTCTATCTGCAAAATAAGCAAAACAGATAAAAATTTATAAGATTTGTGTTATAAGGAATATTAAAATGCCAAGTTGTTTTATCCTTTTTCATAATGTTGTTGGACTCAGACTGGCTTATTCTTTAGAGCAGCTCAGCAAGGGAATGTGCATGCCAACAACATGCATGATAACACATTTATCAAGATTCCATTAAGTATTCTTATGGGAGCTCATAAAATGTTTTAAATCACTTGACTCTGGTGATCAAATATTAGGAGAGAAGGACAAAACAAGTTCACATATATACACACCTCCATAACTAACAGAAGAAGAGTCAATTATGTATCTCAAAGTGTAATAACAATAAAATATATTTCAAAATAAGACAAAAGCTTGGCAAAATATACATATCAAATACTAGTTTACAGATTAAAATCATTAATATTTCATTATTTTTAAAATAGCACACAGCTTAATGAAGTAAAATTTCAATATATGTAAGATTGCCTTTCATTTTTGGTATGATATTCTCCATCACGTCATACAGTAACCTAATGCCTCTTTAAACAGAAAAGTGGTACCACTCTTCCATATGCTTTAACATTCTTGAATTTGTTCTCCTTCATAATCACTATTCACTGCAACGGGAGAGAGCAAAAGTAAGGATGTCAAACCTTTCTGCACCTCATTTCTGCAATCATCTTGAGAAGTTGTATAGAGTGGCAACCAATTTCTCCTCCTAAAGCACCATGCATTGATATGAAGGATAACAAAAAGAATTGGTTTGTCACCACTCTCCTCCTTTCCTTGTTTGTGATACATGACATGTGGAAGCATGTATTCCATCTACAGCACCACACAGTAAAAAATGATGACAAGATAAAATGTAACCACTCTCTTCTTTATTCTCGCTTTGTTCTTCAGAAGCGCCACGACTGATATATTGAATATCACAGATCACTTCTCTTGTTTTGTTCTTTTTTTTTATCACTTCAAGTCAAGGTGGGAAGTTTTGACTGATCCGTCATCACAGGAGAATCACAGGAGAAAGCGTTCATCTCCATCCTGCTCTCTCATATGCTTCATCACCAGGAAATAACCACTGTCAGAAGCAGTTCATTTCAATGAAAAACATGTTTCAGGAAGGAGAAAGTAATTGTCAAAAGCTTACAATCCTGATGTTATTTTTTTTATTTTTGAACCAATTGCTAATCTCCTTATTTCTACTTTGATTAATTCCCAATGTACTTGATCCTGTCATCATGATCGGATGCATTGGGATATGTTGGTTGCTAATAAAAGCCCAGACTGGTAACCAAACTATTCTTCAATGCCAAGAGATACTGTAACAGGGGAGGTGGTGAAGAATTTAGGTGGTTTACACTGTCCCACTCTCCTCTCCATCACCCATTCTCCTGGTGAGGCGTATGAGTTCTTCTCTGACTGCGTTTGTAACCTGAGGTGAGTACTGTCCCGTCGGGTACCGCAGATTACTCGAGACGTCCAGCTCATCGTAAAACTTATCCACCGCTTTCCCGACCGCTCTCTCTTTGCTGCGGATGGACGATCGTTTTGCGTCCGGCGCAACGACCGCGGACCCCGCACTCTGATTCTGTTTGGCGCCCTCTTTGGTAGATGAACGGGACTTTGATCCCCGGTTCCGCGAGCCGTTGACGCTTCGATCGAAGGACCACTCATAGTCCGGTTCACCTTCTAGTAACGCGACGTTTCGTTGATGCTTTTTCCGGTCCGCTTCGTCCGTATGTGGGTCTTGTTCCTGATTGGCTAGCATTTCTTGGAGCATGTCGGCATAGCGTTCGACTGCGCCCTGTTTCGTGCCTCGCAGACTGTCGCCGTCCGGTTTCCGCTCCTGTGATATCATAGCCATGCTAGCCAATGCTGGCATCTGATTGGCTGAGCCTGACCTGGGGCTTACGACAGGCGATGGATTCAATCCTCCCGGGAGAGAGGCCTGTGAGAAGGAAATTAGCACAAAAGAAGAAGTTTAGGACGTATCAGTGATCTCTACAACATACATGTAGATCAAGCTTGCTACTATCTATCATCAAACAATGTTATACTTTCATTCAAGCCATTTACAATGAAACTTTTTTTTTCTTTTTAACATCAGTTGGATATTTGCATTTGCATTACACTAATTTATATCAAATCATTTTTACTATCATGCAAGTTGTAGTTACATACATGTTATTCTCATTCTGTGATACATATATTTTGAAATACACAAGACATGGGAGCAACAACAATATGCCTCAAATATCTATATTAATTCAATCTAAACATCAATTGATTTATTTAGAAGGGAGACAAGCAGAGAAAGGGAGATTTCAATCAGGAATGTCATCCTGTCTCTAAATCCTTTAGAACTTACTGGTTCCTGCATTGGAGCCAAGCTTGCCATCTCATCAGCAGCGTTGTATGGACTCCAGATGACTTTGCTGCCCTCTTGTGGTGGCCTGTTGACAGGGAGAATCACCACCTTTGTAGTTTGGCCCATCTCTGCCGTTTGTGTCCCACCATCTGAAATGAAAATAGTCATGGAGATTAATGGTCAGCCTTTCTGAGAGTTAAGTTTGAGGATTTTTTCATAACCCTATTTTTTTCTTTTCTTTTCTTCTCTTTCATCAGAGTATTTCCATATGTATTCTCTTCCCTCCTCTCAAGCATTCTTTCATTACTTCATTTCATTTCTTCATTTTTTTCTTCATCTTTTCTCCACTTCCTGTCATAGCTCATTTCCTGCGTCCTCTTTTCTATTTCTATCATTCATTCATTCCTTTCTATACCTATAATTCATTCATTCCTTTTTATTTCTATATTTCATTTATTCTTTTCTATACCTATAATTAATTAATTCCTTCCTTACTTTGGTTCTCCATCCTTTACGACACTACCTCTCTCGGATTTATAACCCAGTAATCCGAAAGATTCCTCGACGTCTCAAAGACAATAACATCGATTGTACGTCGCAACGTCCCAAGTGGCAACGACAAATTCCCGCCAGTTCAGACGAGCTGAAGAAGCGTCCTGGATCGGACGTGAAACTTTTTTCCGTTTAAAGCCAGTAAGTCCAGATGATTAGATTCATTTCTATTCGTAATTTCTCCATCCTTCTTTCACTCTTACCCTTCAGTGCATCTTTAGGTTTTCTCCTCGGTGTCGGGGCCTGCTCTGCTGCAAACAGCTGCCGTGAGGGCCTTCAAGAACAAAAAAACATACACAATTATCACGTACATTCCATAATGCATTCAAGTCTTGATACATACTTTAGAATTCAAAAACAATCCTCTTGTAACTAGTCACTGTGACAGCTGTTATCAAGATTTATGGCACATATTTTTAAGGTGAAACATGGAGCAAGTTGAATAGCATAAAAGAACAAATATCATTCACAAAAAAAATCATTCATCATTCAAAGAGCAGTTATAATAGAGAGCAATACTGCAGCAATATGAGAGAACAAATTCATTGAAAGATGTAAAAACGAGCAAGGGATATACTTTTTGTTAGCTACTTACGGAGGCTGTGTGTGATCTCTGGGGGTCTTCTTGCCTTCTGGTCTACTTCCATACTCCTGAAAAAAAAACAGAATGCAATCAAGACGGAAAGTCAGGGTGTCCCTTTTGCAGGTAAAAAAAATACAATTTGGTAAAAACCATGGAAAATGGAAGAAGATACTGTATCAGAACTTCCCTCCCAATAATAAAACTGGAAACTGACTTGAAGCGAAATCATAGCAATCGCCATTTTTGAGGAGTTTTTGGAGGAGGAGAGGAGGGCTGGAGCAATTGAAATCTAGAGTACCGAGTAAATCCATGTTCATATCAATTAAATATTTCTTACAGTCTAATCATGAAACAGACTCATCAGCAAAAACAATGTGGAGTGTCAGATAAACCTCTGGAATTACTGACTATATTCTTTGAGAACTTGGGCAAGCAAGGGTCCATTGCGTAATCAAAGGTCAAAGCCGTGTCTTCTCAAGCATGGTGATTGATTGCAACTTGCTTGCAACTTGATTGCAACTTGCGAGATCAATTGTATTTCTGTTGAATAGAGATAAGAGAATTAGCCTTGTGATGGACTCAGATTAATCCCAACTTTTTCTTGGAAAGAAAGACTTGACTTGCGATATTAATTGTAACTCTGTTGAATAGAGATAGAGGTTGGACTTGCGATGGATTCAGATCAATTGCTAGTCAAAAGCAAGAGTGAGAGAGGAAGATTGAAAGAGATAGTGTGATGGAGAGAGAGAGATGGGGCAAACATATGAAATGTCCCGGCGATTATCTCACTGGCCTTACATGACTTGGAGCGATTACGTTGCGGGAGGGGCTCGTCTTTCCGACCAATGAGAAGGCTTCGTCTATCAGGGCATGCATCTTCTGCCTGGTCTCCTGTAGAGGCTCTGGTGGTTGGGCCTCCGACTCCTCCTGTGAAGCAACACAAACAAAAACAGAACACGCATGCAAATCAACGTAATTGCAGACTTGTTTCAATGGAATGAATGTTTATTGCAGAGGTAATACATTGTACGTGTACTTTAAAAGTGAATTGAAGAGGTTTATTGAAAAATCAAACAAAAACAAATAACAACAACTAACAGTTCAAAAGCATATCAGTTTTGTGTACATTCACTTAAAATTTGGTAAAATAACAGAAAAATACATCGATAAACAATTTCATACATTACAATATTATGGTTATACCGTTATACTACATTGAAGATGACTGCAAGATCGCCTTTGATATTACCCAAGGCTCATTTGTACCAAGTATGAACACAATCGATGCAGAAATAAAAAAAATGAGAGCAAGTTAAACCAAAAGTTAAAGAAAAATTATGCACATGGCCTCATATCATGTGAACTTTTGACCCCTAGATGACCTTTAACCCCATCATCCTAATGAAGACATGTGGTACTATGTATTAACCCAAGGGTCATTTGTACCAAGAATGAATATAACTGATGCAGAAACATAGAAATGAGAGCAAGTTGAACAAAAACTTTAACATTCTTGTAACAGACTAACGGGAAAAGTGATTACTAAGTCTCAGTCGAACAACATTCAGGCGAGACAAAAACCTGATATCCAACCTTGACTGCTCTGAGAGTACAAGGGGGAGAGAGGGTCTACAAGAAAGGGAGAGTGGTTAAAGAGAGGGAACATGACAGAGGGTATTTCTAGGTGAAGCAATAAGCTCTTTCAAAGTTCCTGTTTATGAGTCACTGATAAATGTTTGCAGAGCAGCATGTTCTCTGATGCAGAACAGGTTGCTGAACCTCTGTCGTAAAAACAGAAAATTGGCTTCAAATTGGCAACTCTATCTCTTTAAGATTTACAGCCACTTAATCCCTTTCAGAGACTGCACATTTTTTTTTGTGAAATGTTTTTGCATGAATAAAGCAACATCATCAATCTTGATGTCGAAGAGGTTCATCATGGTGAAGGATGAAGTCAAAGAGATAATCGGCTGTCTCACAATGTAGCAAACGTAGAGGCTCTACGTTTGCTACATCGTGAGACAACCGATTATTTCTTCCACTTCATCATCAATCTTCCTTTCCTCTTTCATTGGATGGAAGCATCATGCCATAAAGCAAAACCTCTATATCCATAATCCGGTGAGTAATTCACCAAGGTGTCCATAAGCTCCAAACGACTTTACGCACAGCTGGTGACCGGTTCTTTGTGCTAAATGATATACCCAAATTTGTTCCTGTTTTAACATAGTGGGAGCAAATTTCTAACAATCCCCATCAAATTTGACACATCATAAACTTTGTATGCGGATGCTTGTCAGCAACAAGACTTTAAATTTACACAGATCAGATTTCAACATGAGCTGATGGTAAACAAAATCACCGAGAATCTGATTTAGCACAAGAACGGGTCACCAGTCGTGCGTAAAGTCATTTGTGGTTTCTATGTCTCATAAATGTTCCTAGTTTTTTGGTTTATTGGTTGACACTGACCTGACACTTTTGTTTGTGTTTTGTACCTGTTATCGTTTTATTCATAGGCCTATCATTGACTTGTATATTTTGATACATGTACATGTATGATTGTGACAACACTATATTAATGTGGTTAATCGGGCAACCCGTCCTTCCTTTCTCCTCCTTCATTTCCGTTTGTATTTCTTTATAAGAAAAATAAAATGATTTGAGTGCATGTTATATTAAATCTACATTTGTTTTGTTCTTTTGATAAGAAAGGTGTGACAACCACTCAACCTAAAGCCTGTAAGCTTATATTGTTATACCTCTGGATGTTCTACTGTGTACAAGTATATGAATATCTTAATACTTTGTACATATCTTTAATAACTTGTTATTTGTCATATGTATACTTTATATGTCACTGTTTGTATCACATTGTTTGTTATTGGTGAACTACATACTTGTATGCAGGAATGAATGAATAAATAAATAAATAGCTTGGTGACAGCCTCCCCCCCCCCCCCCCCCCATTGGTTAAATGTCTAGATAACTCTTTAGCTGCTTCTTTGTGGGGTACCAGTAATCAATACAAATTTAAAAGAGCAGCACCTTTCTTGAAAATGATTGGTTAACAATCCAGAGTACGCACGCATGTTTTGCAAGCACAATGCCAAGACTAATGTCTGAGTTTATAAACATGTCTACCTAGTCTGTACAATCAGTCTCATACCAATATTAAATATATCTGTCTGTAATGTAGTACCTGAATTTAATGGCCATTCAGCACAATAGAGTATGTACAGTGAGTAACCATACACCTGAAACATAACTGTTACAGGTATTAGTGTGAACAAACCCAAGTCCACAAACAATCCAAGCATTTTGAGAAGCATGTTGTAAAAGTGTCTGTAAAGTGAGACTACTATTATGCTTGCAAGATGATTCTACGTGAATTAGCCCCTTGTCATGTCAGTCTGTTCACCCACGCAGCCTAGAGCTCAGTGCACGTAGCAGCAGCAGCGTCTGTTGCTATCAATAGCAGCAGTACACACCCTTCTCCGAGATATCAAAGCAACCGACGCGACGCTTGCTCATGAATGTGTGCGATAGAAAACGTGTCATATTTCACTCTCATAGCTCCCAAGAAAAGAGGATAGGCCACAAATGCTGATACTATGGTCAGTATCACAGCATAGCCTACAGGTATGTACATGGATGTATGTCTTGAAAGTATGCATTTTGCTAGTTGTGTGTCTGTGCTTTGAATAGCTATGTTGAAGTCACTAGAAGGTCAGACATTTGTAAACATATGTGGAATTTCATGTGCAGTTACATGTACATTGTACATGCACAAGGTTTGCTGTCAACAGACTTAATGTGCAGAGCATAGTATACAAACTGTCTTCATTAAATCACTCTGTTTCTATGTTAATGAGCATTTGAAGTGTGTGTTTGTTTGTCTGTCTGTCTGTCTGTCTGTCTGTCTCTGTATATGAATATGTCTGCATTTCTCCCAGCTACTATCATGTAGTATTGTTACAAATATATCTGCCTCTATTTGTTTGTGCCTATCTCCTTATCTTTCCAATCACTTTGTTTCTCTGTCAAGTGTTTGTTTGTCTGATGTCTGTCTCTATATATATGTACATGTCTGCATTTCTTCCAAATGCTATCATGTATCATAAAAACCTGTCTACATCTACCAGTATTTGTTTATGCAGATCTGCCTCAATATCTCTGGTACTCTCCCCTCATCACCCCTGCTCTCTCCTTCCCTCCTCTAAGCTCCCCCCCCCCCTCCACTCCCTTTTCACCCTCCCCTCTTTCTCCATCCTCTGGCTCTTGTCCCTTCATCTCCCCTCCTGTCTCCCCTCCCTCTCTCCATTCCCTCTTCTCCTCCCCTCCCCTCACCTCCACCCCTCCCCATTCCCCTCTCCTCCCTTCCCCTCCTCTCCCCTCCCCCCTCCCCCTCCCCCTCTCCCCTCCCCCTCTTCACTCCCTTTCCCCTCTCACTCCTCTTCTCCCTTCTTTCCTTTCCTCCCCTCTCCTCCCCTTATCTTCCCTCCCCTCCCCTCCCTCTCTCCACTCCATTTCCCCTCCCCTCTTCTCCCCTCCCCTCCTCCTTCCCCCTCTCCCCTCCTCTCTCCTCTCCTCATCTCCCCTCTCTCTCCTTCCCCTCCCTTCCCCATGTACATTATTTCCAGCAAAGTACCGGTAGTTAGCATCCCTGCCTCCATATACATGTACCCCCAAATCTGTTTGTCTTCAAATTAATTATGTCCATGTCTGTCTGTTAATGCCTGAGCATACAGTTTGTATACAGCTTACTGAAAATAATTTCAGTAAAAATGTATATGCATACTGTGTACATATTGCCTTGCACTTTTGGCCTTATGGTATACACTATTTAGTTTACATGATTGCATTAGATATAATCATAGTATCATTAAGGATACATTTCTTTAGTTTGCTAAATTATAATACCAGTCACAGATGGCCCTCATTTCCCACTTATTGTCTATCTCTTAACTTGTTGATTTGATTATATTTTCTTGCTTCACAAACCCTGGTTCAGGTAAGGCTCAGGAGGTCAAAATTTGCCATGGAACTGCAGTAACCAAAAGGATGGTGGCCTAATTGCACCCTATAAGGCATTTTAAGTATAACAACATATAAAACATGAAGCAAACTATATTTTTACTTTAATTTCAAAATGATCATTTCAAAGAAAGAATTAATATTTGAATATAATGATTCTCTCTTTTTTTATCTCCTCCTGTTGTGATGGTTTCTTCTTCCTAGTATGGCTGTGACACTGACAACATACTTGTACAACACATATATAACATTCACAATCATTAAATATTTTTAAAAACAAATTGTATCTATTTCAGAAACATATTTTATGTCATTTAATTTAACTGCTGTATATTTCATTGACTGAGCTATTTGGAATTGTATTGTATTACAGTTGGCAGCAAAATTATTCAACCCCCCTCTCATTTTTTACATTCTGTCATAATGAATAATATTGCAGCAGCAGATTGCTACTAAACCATTCAGATAGTTAGCAGACAGTTAATTACTAAAGAATACCGGAGAAAAAAATCAAATTTTACTGCATAGGTCATCTGAAATTGCAATTTGCGCCCAAAAAGCATGTTGCAAAATTATTCAACCCCCTATTTTACACACACGAAACGAATGCACAAATAATGACAATTTCACAGCCAGTGCATATATTCTGAGGTGAATGCTGATTTTATTTATCCTCCACCTGAAACTGGAACCTTTATATGCACAACTAACAAGTGGTAACATTATTCAACCCAGATGGGTGTATCTTTTAGTACTTTGTGCAGCATCCATATGCTGCAATATCCTCCTGCAGACGAGATGAATAACCTCTCACAAGCTTCTCACAACGCTCCTCGGGGGTGTTGGCCCATTCCTCTTGCGCACCTTGAGTGACCATCACAGTCTCCAGACCTAAACCCAAACGAGAATTTGTGGTGGGATCTGAAGAAAGCTGTTGCAGCACGTAGACCTACATGCATCGATTACCTTAAGACCATTGCACAAGAGGAATGGGCTAACATCCCCAAGGAGCGTTGTGAGAAGCTTGTGGGAGGCTATTCATCTCGTCTGCAGAAGGTCATTGCAGCAAATGGATGCTGCACAAAGTACTAAAAGACACACCCATCTGGGTTGAATAATGTTACAACTTGTTAGTTGTGCATATAAAGGTTCCAGTTTCAGGTGGCTGTGAAATTGTCATTATTTGTGCATTCGTTTCGTGTGTGTAAAATAGGGGGTTGAATAATTTTGCAACATGCTTTTTGGGCGCAAATTGCAATTTCAGATGACCTATGCAGTAAAATTTGATTTCTTTCTCCGGTATTCTTTAGTAATTAACTGTCTGCTAACTATCTTAATGGTTTAGGAGCAATCTGCTGCTGCAATATTATTCATTATGACAGAATGTAAAAAATGAGAGGGGGGTTGAATAATTTTGCTGCCAACTGTATAATGTAATGTGTTTTGTTCTAGTTTTGTTTAGTTCTATGTTTGCTATTGTCTAACTTCACAGCTTTTTAACAATCAATACAATTTTCGGGTCAGCCCTTTATAAGGGTTGATACGTCCTGGCTGCTCCCCTGTCAAGCAATATTGCTTTTCTGTGTTTTACATATTCATGAGTATATGTACTGTTTTACTCTGTATTGCATTGAGTGAAATAAAGTTGAATTGAATTGAATCAAATCCCTCAGTGTAAATCAATAGACCTTCACAAACTGCAGCTGCCTACAATCTGACATTTCACATTGCTTACACCGCAAACACAGCTTTACAATGTAAATAGACAGACATACATACTATCTACACAGTGGTATCTTATTATTTGCACAACTCCCATTCTCATTCCCATTTTTAACTACTGTAAAACCAGTAATTTTTGAGCGAGTATATTTCCATGGCACAGCACACATATAACATATCCACTGAAGTTATTTTCGCATGTAAGAAAGACTTGTCACATCAAAACCATCCATCCTAGGCATTCAAATCAACAGAATAAAGCATTGTCATGAGCAGTTAATGTGGCCACAAAAAAAAAGAATGGCTGTGCAACGCATTGCAGTTAAATGCCAATACAGTCAAACCTGTCTTAGTGGCCACCTGTCTATAGCAGCCAACCTGTCTATAGTGGCCACTAAAATAATTCCCCCAGAGAGATCATGTGTTAAAGAACCTGTCTAGCAGCCACCTGTCTATAAAGGCCACAATTTTTGTTTCCCTTGGGTGGCCACTATAGACAGGTTTCATTGTACTAGTATCTCCGGACTCCCTGATAGATTGTACGTCTACCCTGCTTAAGATAGCTGGATGGTTTTAAATTCATGGTAACATTGGAATCGTGTTTGCTCTGTGCTGCATGACAGGTGTGACAGTCAATGTCGGGCGAAAATTACCGGTTTTACAGTTCAAGCACAAACTGATGTCTCATAGGGGTTAGAGTGAAGGGTCTGGATTAGGGTTTCAGTTATATCTAATAATCTAAAAGGCTAGATTAAAGGTAATGTACCCCTTTTACAAAAGTCATGAAACTCAGCACAGATCAGCAGTATACCCCAAGGATATCACATAAAAAAAATTTACAGTCAAAGCTTTGCAAACCTTCGCAGGATTTTCCTCAAACCATCACTAATATGTTTCTTTCGTCTTCTGCTTCTATAAAAACCAACTTAATTTGGGGGTGGACTATCCCTTTAAGCATCATATTTCATCAAGAAGAAAGTATGGTTATTGCGATGTTGTACAGAATAGGTTTTAAACAACTGAAAGAAGACATTACCTATTATGCTGCAAATTCAGTCAGATTCCATTTATTTCTATTTCTTTTCTGCAGATTGTGTTCAACTGGAGCTACATGATTACTCTACCACTAGCACTGGGGCAGAGAGAGCCAAACCAGTGGAGCAAAGCAGATTCTTCAAAGAAAAATAGCAGCTAAGCTGATACCGTCCACTGGAGCAACAAGTTGTGATAAAAGAAATGGACACATACTGTGCAACTAAAAATCATTGAGGTGTATAATTCAAGCTCTTCACTGTGGCATTGGCAAGGGAAGCATCCTACCCACAGAGAGTGCATCGACCAACTGATCCACCTACGGTAGCTGGAGATTGAGACTACATTATTGCAGCTTGTGTGTGACCATTCCTGATTAGTATCAAAGAAATTGAAAAGATTCAAAATGCTTGAAATGTAACAGTGTTCTAGGAGTACAGGGTGAATATGAGCTTCAATCTGAGACTGCAGCATCACAAAATATTTAAACTAGGGTATCCCTGAAGTACAAAGTGAAAATAAACCATAGCTTCAATCTGAGACAGTAACTGGTCATGAGCACTGTCAAGGAATGTTCAAATTAGGATATTCCTGAAATACAGAGTGAAGATAAATTCAAGCTTGAAATTGCAGAGAGATCTTCTTATCAAAGGAACATTTTGTAATAAAAAGCACAATTTTGACGGCGAAGATGGAAAACACACAGCAGAACCAAGACCAGCAGCTGAGTCCGGAGGTCCCACCCACGAGGAAAGCGCTTGACTTCTATCACTTCTTTCGGAGCGGCAACCACAATGAGCTCTGCAAGAACCTATCCCTGATCGCCTCAAACCCAGACCTGGACAAACAGGACCTGGCCTTACTGGTGCTCATGCTGAGGAACGGGGCTCAGCCGTACGTCCGGCGCCTGGTCAGGGGCCAGACCGACTGCACGCAGGCGCTGCAGAAGCTCCTGACCACGGTCAAGGACAACGAGAGCCGGCGAGGGATGCGGCCATTTGACGATGACGTCGCCGAGATCGAAAGGATAATCTATGGTCCTCCCTTGAGCCCTGATATACCCTAGGATGTTAATGGATGTCAACAAGACTCAGAAAGACTATTGGTCTTGCATGTAGTGTCCGTTATCTGCTTGAAGATGAAAGGATAATTTCAGTTCCTCTCTAAGTCCTGGGGCCTGTATTACAACGAGCTAAAATTGATCATACGATTGATATCGATCGTAAATCTGTATCACAAAGAACCTACGATCGATTGTTACTTGCAGTTGGTATTGAACATAGCTTGTGTGGATTGATCGTAACTCTACAATTGATTGCAAAATCATGCATAGACTTGGACTTGCAATAGATAAGAGTCACGATTTGTAATATGGTGAGTTGCAATAGATAGCACCTTTACAATCAATTGCAAAGTTGCTATAGTAACTCACTCTTTGTGATACAGGGCTCTGATATACCCTAGTAGGCCATTATGTCTCTCGATGCTCAAAAAGACTTTTGGTCTCGGTTGTAGTCCCCATGTACACTATCCCTAGCTCACTAGAATAGACTCGACGACTATGAAGACTCAGAAAGATTGTGGGTCTAGGTCTTAAAGTGTGAATGATAATAAACCAAAACTTGTAATACACCTTGCCTTTAATAGCGTAGTGATACTTATGGTGCAAAGTAAGAATGAAGAAGTTGACAATAAGCAAACAAGGTCTACATCTAAGGCGATGCCAGGACCATCTAGAGTCCTTCCGTGAGACAAGATACACCCTGAGAACAGATGAAGACCACCAAATGTTGAAAGATGGCTTAACTGATCCACCGCTTCTTGCTTGTGTTAACTATGTATTAGGACTACTCCCTTTCCTCAGAGTCATGTTTGACATGTATTAAGGGCCATGCATCCGGAACTGACCAAACTCTAAGAAGCTTGTGATGTATGCATGCACGTATCTAAATATCTTACAGGACAAGAGTAGGTTATGAGCTGTATGAGCTGATATTTTTGCATGAGTTTTATTTTTGTCAATTTTGCAAATTGCTGTAGGGTTACGACTTTAAGAACATGCCAAAGTATTTCAAAAATAAATTTGATCACTTAGCGCATGCACCTCACGCTACTGCACGTATACATGTAGAAGCCCTGTAGATCTCATGATGGAGTAAGGCGTATCTTATACGGCTGTGCATACGATCGCTCACTAGCTACCATAGCATTCCAACGCAAAATCGAGCATCGTGTTAACATGTGCAAGCACCATTCGTTTTCTCCTATTTGCATGTGTGCATAAAATAGCATGCCCGGGTGAACTGCATGCAAAGCAACAAGCCACAAAAATATCTGTAGACCCTTTATTTGCGAAATATCTGTACACGAAAATATAGGCTTAAACAATAAGATCAATTAGATCAACAACGATTGCAGTCTCTTACAGTGAAATCTGTAGAAAAAATCAAGCCTATCTTATTGAAAAACATTTTGTAGCAGGCTGATTGATACACATAGGCAGGGCTGTACAGTGTTCATGGCAGTGTTTCATTGCAGAGCAAGGTGTAGTCAAAATCTCAGTTTCTACAGCACTTGTGTGCTTTGGGAGCTGTGCATCTTGATATTTAGTTTAAAGGGAAAGTCACGCTAACGTTAAGTTGGCTTCAATAAAAGCAGAAGCATGAAAGAAACTTATGAGTTAAGGTTTGAGAAAAATTTGTAAAAGGATTAGAAAGTTATGGACTTCTAACATTTTGATTTTGTGACGTCACATGTGAGGTACTCTCCCATGGAGACATATCAAATGCCTAGATAAAATGATGCATATCCCTTTGAGAAAATTTTCTAAAAGAATTAGTACACAGCATATAGAAGAGCATCTAGCAGGTGATGACATCATGTCAAAAATTTAAAATAATTGTAACTTTTGTATCCTTTCTCAGATTTTCCTCATGCCTTTACTAACATTTCTTTCATTCTTCAACTTTTATTAGAACCAAATTAATCAAAGGCTGGACAAATAATAATAGGAAGGAACGGAGCTTTGATTCAGAACACAACATTAGCCACTGTGCATTACATATAATGTCAACTCCCAGTTTCTGTTCCACCAAAAGCATCATGCATTATTAATGAAACTGTGATAGAAGTTGATAGTGGATTGACAGATGTGATGGCACACAATGGTCATTGTTGTGTTCTGAATTATTTATCTGACACACACGTTTTTAGGTCCAAATTTGTCGTAAAGTGAAAATCTTATTAAATATTCAAAGGACTATTACAAGGATAACATTTGATGAAATGTCACAGAAACTGCTTTGGAAAAAATTGACATCCTTTAACTTTATGATGTGTCAATTTCAATTTGATTTGATTTGCAACTTATCTTTAATGATATTTAAAGTGTCAACAGTTCTTTTATCACATAGTATAACTCTTTCTCTATCTGACACAGTACTGCTCTGTGATAGTCATGTATATTACTTGTGCAAAGACGCCTCAACGGTATAGTGGAATCTGAGATCTAATGCACAGTGATTGCAATCAAATGCACAGTGATTGCAATCAAATGCAATCAGCTCCATACGATTTGACTGCAATCTGACTGCAATAGATTGCAATCAGCTGTGACGTTGATCTCAGGCCCATCTGTATATCAAGGGTTAACCTACCTGTATGGCTGCCCCGCTCCTGACATAGTGGTTGTCTGGAAGAGACTCCATCTTCTTCAGTTTACTCTTCCCTGCCTTCTCTCCTTCCACCTTCCTCTCCTTCACCTTCTGCACTCCGCCCTTCTTCCCTCCGGCCTTCCCTCGTTGGCTGCAAGCGGGACAGAAGAGAAAATGGTTTCAAAACAAGTGTCCCTTTTGCAGGTCAAAAATTGTCAAAACCAGATAATGGAAGACGATACTGTATCAAACTTCCCTCCCAATGATAGAACTAGAAACTAGCTTTAAGCGAAATTATATCGATCGCTAGATTTTGGGTGGGTTTTCCATAACCTATAGCCTATAGACAGGAGGCAGCTGTGCACTATGGTCTGCACTGGTCCACTCTACAGTGCATGCATTCATATGAACAATGCCAGCATTGCATGCTGACAGGGATAATACAATTATGAGTGTAGATGATGCTCGCTGTCTTTGAAATGTATACGAGAATAGTTTTCCACTTTTCCTTAAGGTATTTGTGAAGCTATGACTGTGAGCATACTGCTGATTCCTGCAGAGTTTCATGAATTTTTGCATATGGGATATCCTGTCTTTAACTATTTGAGTGCCATATGTAACTTTCTTCTACAAGTAATTCACACATTTCCTAAAGGTCAAGAGTTTAAAGACAGCCCGTCCATTTTTCAGATCACCACAAAACCATCGAAACATTGGCAAAACATATAGAGAAGTGTTAGCAAGCTGTATATTCATAATTTGAAACTGATACGTAGTGTAAAATTTGAATAATGCACGTAAACAGCGTCTGATTAATAGTCTTTACCTGAGACTCTTAGCAGTTTGTGTTGAAATATCTGCTTTATTGATTAATCTGTTTATCAAATTATAAAACGCATTATGAAAAAAACTGTTCTATTGAAGGAATCATCTCCAAAGTTTGGTAATTACTCATAAAATTAGGATTTCACACACGCATAATAACCACATAGATACTGTAACAAAGACTAATACTTTTTTTGTAGTACGAAAAAAGTCGGTTTGAAATTTAACGGCTGAAATTTTTACATATACAGAAAGCTTCAACATGCTATATTCTTAGAAATGGTCTTGAATCACACTTTCTTCAATTTACGATCGTGATCGACGATTTCAAATTTTAAGCTTGCAAAAGGGATGGACAATCTTTAACCAGGGTGGCCCCGCCAGTGAGCTAAGCACCGTTCTCCCCGCGGGCCCTGGGTACATAGAACAACAAACATAACAAAAACCCTTTCACTAAAATCTAGCCGAATGGTCCTTACAGCGGACTACTCATGATTATTAATGAGTCAGATTAGATGAGACTCTTCCGTATTTGTTTTGATGTTGTCGTGTCTTGATCCATGAACTAGAAATAGTCTGCGCGGTTAAGTCGCTGCCCGGTAAGCAGTAGATTGCAGGTTCAAATCCCGTCTGGTTTCAAGATTTTTTTTTTTACTTGTTTTTCATTCATTTAAAGGATGGAGCATGTTATCTTTACTACTGGGTGGATGCCTAAAATTCTTTACATACTTTACAAACATGACATACTTGTTTTGTTGATGTTATAACACCTTGCTCATGCCTCAAGGCAGAAGATTTGAAGTGATATAAGAATTGGATAACATATGATATCAATGTAGAGTAGACATATTTGTGTGATATTATTGTATTTTATGTGACATGTTGGTGGTAACAGACTCCAAATCTTGAATGTGCCTTTGTAGCTTTTGCTCTCTTCCTATAAGACACAAATTGTCTAAGAAATGGGTCATTCCATGGGGTTGGGGCAAAGTTTTCATTCAACGTCCATGTAACGGAGGTATCAACCTTTGCAGTTCACCATGAAAATCAATTCAGATGTGGTTAAGTTTTGAGCTGTCATGAAAAATAGCTCTCTTTTCTCAGTAAAAGACGTTAAAATTGGAAATCTTAGATGGACTTGAAGCAAGATGCATATAAAAATATACAACCATTACCTGGACATCATATTGTTTATACATGGACAAGAAATATTATCTTCAAAGTCAAATTGCAATATGCCATGGTCTTTGAGAAATAATACTGGATGGGACCCCATTGTTTGGCTCATACCAATATTGGACTATATTTGCCTGTTTTGAAAGAGATATGGATTTGCAGTTGTGGTATGTCACAAAAATTGCCCCAACCCTGTGGAATCACCCAAATGCTTCATTCATTGATGTAAATATGCCATTTGTGCATCTCATGTAAGAAAATAAATGTTATCAAGTCTATATGGAGATTAAAAATGAAGGCGTGTAAATAAACAGTGGAATGGACACATGAATACAATATAATGCTGTTCCTAACAAATAATATATACATGAAGACTCTTATGAAATTGTTGAGATCTATTTTAATCTGAAATGTAAATGCAAATAAGATTTTCTGTGAATAAAAGAGCGACAATGGAAAGTCAAAAGTCTTTTTCTCCATCTCCCTTTGCATGTTATGTTTATATTCTCACCTCTTTTCCTTTCTTTCTGATCTACATCTTTCATGTTATCACCTTCTTTTCCCTTGCTCTACCTACTCCTCACTTTTTTTCTTTTACGCACCAAAGTTTGTGGTCACTGCGCGTTCTGTTGCTGAGATCTGTGAGGGGGTAGCCATTATGCCCCCTCCCCTCCCCCAGGAGATGGGAAAACTCAATACCATGAGTTGATAAGGGGTAAGTCTCTGAGCACGCACCTGTCCATCTGTCAGCAGTAGGGCTCCCTCTGGGCACTGCTGCTACACACCAGCCAACCCCCCCCCCCCCCCCCTCCACACTTTCCATCTCTACTTATAAGCACTGACCTATTTCTCTGTGAAGCACAGAGACCCCTCGCCCCCATACCTCGTACCTCCTACCAGTTTCTCTGTGAGGTGCAGAGCTACCCCTCTGTACCTCGTACCACCCACCTGTTTATCTGTGAGGGTAGAGCTCCCCCCTCCCACTATCCCCCTGTACCTCATACTACCCACCTGTTTCTCTGTGAGGGTAGACCCCCCCCCCCCCCCCCACTATCCCCCTGTACCTCATACTACCCACCTGTTTCTTTGTGAGGGTAGAGCTCCCCCCCCCCCCCCCCCATTCCCCTGTACCGCATACTACCCACCTGTTTCTCTGTGAGGGTAGACCCCCCCCCCCCCCCAACTATCCCCCTGTACCTCATACTACCTACCTGTTTCTCTGTGAGGGTAGACCCCCCCCCCCCCCCCCCCACTATCCCTCTGTACCTCATACTACCCACCTGTTTCTCTGTGAGGAATAGAGTTCCCCCCACCCCCTGTACCTCGTACCTCCCACCTGTTTCTCTGTGAGGGTAGAGCTTCCCCCCCCCCGTACCTCCTACTACCCACCTGTTTCTCTGTGAGGGTAGAGCTCCCCCCTCCCACTATCCCTCTGTACCTCATACTACCCACCTGTTTCTCTGTGAGGGTAGACCCCCCCCCCCCACCCCCCACTATCCCCCTGTACCTCATACTACCCACCTGTTTCTCTGTGAGGGTAGACCCCCCCCCCCCCCCCCACTATCCCCCTGTACCTCATACTACCCAACTGTTTCTCTGTGAGGAATAGAGCTCCCCCCCCCCCCCCCATCCCCATCCCCCTGTACCTCATACTACCCACCTGTTTCTCTGTGAGGAATAGAGTTCAGGCTCCAGTACCCTGCTGACCTCCTCCTGTGCTGCCATGTACTCCCTGCGCTGCTTGTACAGCTCTTCTCCTTGGTCACTGCTGCTGCTACTTACTAGGTCCCTGGCTCGAGCCTGACCCTTGGCCTGCTGTGGGGGGAGAGAGGGAAGACAAGAATACAATCAGTTTTACGGTACACCATGTGGTAGTTCTTAAAGACCGGAACACCACAGCCATCTATACACAGAGTTTGGCCAAATCGGTTTCAATCGGAAGCAACACGGCATGTGTTGGTTTGTTAGGCAAGCAGGTCATAAAAGAATATGTGCCATATTGCTACCTACTGAAATCAAGTTGGCTAAACTCTGTGTGTAGATAGATGTCAGGAAGACGAGAATGGAGGGAGGAGATCGAAAATGGGAGCGAGAGTAAGAAACAGAGAGAGAGGGGACAAAGATATATTCACTTTATTTGATATTTTTTCACGGAGGATAGAGAGGAGAGAGAAAACGGAGAGAGTATCAGACAGCAGGAGAGAGAAAAGTGGAGGGGGGGGGGGGGAGTTCTGGAGAGAAGGTAGAAGAGCCTCATACCTTGAGGGGTAACGGAGGAACAAGGGAAGAGCTGGAGGTACCACTGGGTGTTGGTGATTGGCCGGTGGGGAGGTGCTGCCTCGCTGAATGCATCACAGGAGATACATGTCCCTCCACGATCCTACGAGAGGTAACAGGAGATATAAAAAACATTTACATTAATCTATGTTAAATCAAAATCATACATGTCATATCATGATTCCATACCTGGTATCATGAGCTTGTCGCTTGATCTTCATTACTGGTAGTGGCCAACATTCAATCATTGCAAAGACCAAAAGTCTAAATGGCACTTTGGGCTGCCATTTCAATACTTCCCCATTCACAATATGTTCTACTCCTCCCTCTTACCCTCCCTTCATCCCAGCCCTCTCCCACTCACTCTTAGCTTGATCTTCAATACTGGTAGTGGCCAACATTCAATCATGGCTGCCATTAAAATACTTCCCCATTGACAATAAGTTTTGCTCCTCCCTCTTACCCTCCCTTCATCCTAGCCCTCTCCCACTCACTCTTAGCTCATATTTATCAATGGTAGCTGGCAGCTCCCTTGTATTCTACCTCTCCTCCCTCATTCACCTTTTCTCCCCATCACCCATAATCTGCCCATTGCCTATCCCCTCTCCCCTCCTGTTCCCTCCCTTTCACTCCCTGTTACCCCTACCACACGTTTATCTCTTCCATACCTAGCAGGTAGCTCTCTCTGGATCATGCCCTCAGTCTCACGCCCCCCCCCCACCCTGCCCCCCCCCCTCCCCTCCCCTCCCCTCCCCCTCACTCTCCTTTCGTCCTCCATACCTAGCAGGTAGCTCTCGCTGGATCATGCCCTCAGTCTCACGCCCCCCTACCCCCCGTCCCTCCCCTCCCCCTCACTCTCCTTTTGTCCTCCATACCTAGCAGGCAGCTCTCGCTGGATCATGACCTCAGTCTCACAACCCCCCCCCCCCCCCCCCGCCCCCGTCCCTCCCCTCCCCCTCACTCTCCTTTCGTTCTCCATACCTAGCAGGTAGCTCTCTCTGGATCATGACCTTAGTCTCACGCCCCCTGCCCCCCCCCCCCCTCCCCCCCTGCCCCCCGTCCCTTCCCTCCCCCTCACTCTCCTTTCATCCTCCTTACCTAGCAGGTAGCTCTCTCTGGATCATGCCCTCAGTCTCACGACCCCCCCCCCCCCACCCTCGCCCCCGTCCCTCCCCTCCCCCTCACTCTCCTTTCATCCTCCATACCTAGCAGGCAGCTCTCGCTGGATCATGACCTCCGTCTCGTCACCCTCTGGTGGTTGCGCCCTCTCTAGACTGCCAGCCTCCATGCCAAATGCGCTGTTGGCATAGTCCTGCTTCACGACGTCAAAGCCCCGCGGCACCGGCTGCAGATGCTGGTCCTGAGGAGCCGATGGATACTGCCTGTATGGGTACTATCAAAATGGGAGCAGCAAAAAAAAATGTAAAGAAGTTGAGGCAACCATGTCAAAGTCAAACATGTGATTTTGTGTTCACGACTTATTCCTAAAGAGACATTACAGTTTTCAGAAATTTCTATTTCTAATTGGGAAACTTCTTGCAATTAGAAATAATGTAGATACTGTGTATATAAACATTTTTGAAAAGATAATAAAATCATACAATTGAAAATTTAAAAAAATCTTTATTCGCAATTGGAAAATTTCATACATTTAGAAATAATACATACTCATCTGAAACATAATCAATTAAAAAAGAACTTTTTAAAATCACTAACAGCACAGGGGTGCTAGGGTGTATTTATCAACTCTGTTCTAGCGTTTCATCAGCATATCAAACCTCATTCAAACACTGATTCTTATTGTAAAAATTGTTTGTTGATAAGAATTAGGGTTTGTAAATGCATATCTAAATGAGATTAGAAATTCTGATTCTAAATTGAGAATGTTGATAAATGCAACCTTAGTGTCATTGCATAGAAGAACGGCCCTACTTTGACAAAAGGAAGCAAGCAACAAATTACTCACATTTGGATTATTGGTACTCAGATTGTACCAAGAATTCCCTTCATGCACATACAGACAAAATTTAAGAAGAAATGTTCATCTTGCTGTGAGATATTCAGACTAGCATGATGTAGTGTTGCACTGATGCCAATGCAAGTGACAGACACATTTTGCTCATTTACAAGAAAAGTCTCTTTTGTTAGTTGCTTCCTTTTGTTCAAGTAGGGCAGAGAAGTGACACTTACTTTTGCCTTGAACTGCAGCATCTTGAAAGTGTCTGGGTCCATGGGCCCATCTTCCTTCCGAGGTTTCCTCCCGCAGCAAAGACAGCAACAGCAGCAGCAACAAAGAAACAGGGCAGCTAGTGGCCCTAACACAGCTCCGATTATCCATAGTCTCTTTGGGGGTGGGGATGTGGTAGGAGGCTGTGCGTCATATTCTAGGAGATATCAAGACATTTCATACATGTAAACAGCGAACTAGGGCACCTAGTTTGCCCAACATAGCACCAACGATCCATAGTCTCCTTGGAGCTGGAGATGTGGTAGGAGGCTGTGCGTCATATTCTAGGAGAAATCAAAGACATTTCATACATGTAAGCAGCGAACTAGGAGAGCTAGTTTGCCCAACATAGCACTAATGATCCATAGTCTCTTTGGGGCTGGGGATGTGGTAGGAGATTGGGCGTCATATTCTAGGAGAAATCAAGACATTTCATACATGTAAGCAGCGAACTAGGAGAGCTAGTTTGCCCAACATAGCACTAATGATCCATAGTCTCTTTGGGGCTGGGGATGTGGTAGGAGGCTGTGCGTCATATTCTAGGAGAAATCAAGATATTTCATACATGTAAGCAGGGAACTAGGGCACCTAGCTTGCCCAACATAGCACCAATGATCCATAGTCTCCTTGGAACTGGAGATGTAGTTGGAGGTTGTGCGTCATATTCTAGGAGAAATCAAGATATTTCATATGTAAGCAGCGAACTAGGGCACCTAGCTTGCCCAACATAGCACCAATGATCCATAGTGTCCTCCGGCTGGAGATGTTAGGGGATTTGCGGAGTTGCATTCATGAAAATGTAACAAATGCTATACATACATGTATGCAACAGCAACAGCAAGCTAGTACTACAAACTAATAAAACCACTAAAGATGAGTGGGTAAAAAGCTGTCTGAGGAGCAGATTGGCTGAAGTATACAAATGTATACAAATCCATAGCAAAATCATGTTCTGTTTAAAAAACATGAACTGTTTTATACTGTATATTGTAGTTGAGGAGGCTTTGACAACATTAATATTGACACAGCAAGCTACATTACTTATGAAGCCTAGTGTAACTCTTAAGCTGATATTTTATGAAATTATCATAATTAGCCATTTCCACCAACCAATTATCTACTAGTTGTTCTCAGGCGGACTTAAGTAACATCAGTAATAAGCAGCCATATACAAAGTACAGACCAAATGAGCAAATACATATTATTCCCCATCTTCTATTTTTGAAAGCCTTTTTATGATTGCTGTGAACAATGGCAGGGAAGTAATTAATCAGACAACTGATGGCGTGTGAAACGATTGAATTTTGCAGGTTCATTTGTCACCATTCTAATTGATGTATAGCATGCTTTCATTCAAATCAATGGTCCCAATTGTTATAGAGGTGTTATGCTGCTAGCCTTGACTCTAGGCTGCAGGGGGTTTATATTTTCTATGTCTGCAATTTCAACAAAGTCTGGGCACGCAGACTAGCCTTCATTCCCTCTATCTGTATGCCATAGGAAAGGAAGGGTGATTGATAGTCTCTGTGGCCAGGCCAACTTACAAGTGATGAATACAGCCAACCTTGAATAGACAGCACAGTCTACAAACTAGCCTACACATCAAAGCCTAGAATAAACACATATACAAAATACGATGCACAGAATCATTTGGGGAAATATACTCATCCAAATTATTTGCACATTTGTAATAAGTAATGCTTACAATGTGCCTCTAAAGATGTAAATGTAGAATATTGTTAAAATAAAGTAATCAGGCTCTAAACGTGATATTAACTTGCAGTCCAAAAGTCTTGATTTCACACTATTCCGCAAACTTCCACTTGATATTCCACTAATAACTTGCTGGAAATGGTATTTAAGATATTTTCCTTTCACAAAAGGAACATGATAAATGTGCCCAGTTGTACCCAAACTAGTATTTCCATTTAGAAAAGTCTAAAATTTTCTGCTCGCTTTTCCTCATTAATTACACAACAAGCACTTCTTGACAAAAACACCACTTAATCAGTGAAAGCTGAAATGTACTCATGTTTAAGAATATGCATGACCAAGTGTAAAGTCCAGATGAACATGACACAATCGTGTATGCATCATATTGTTCAGACCAGCTGCCAGTCATGAATATTCAGTGGCGGAACCAAACCACATTCAAAGGCATGGATATCCATTTCTTTAAACATCCTTGGTTTGATCATGTGATTTTTGGAAAGACTATCTCTCTTACCAGCAGTATGTTTTATGAACTTGACATTGTCATCGTGCAGGACATGCATAACACCTTGACAGACAACACCCAAAGAACAGTGGAGAAGAGTGGAAGAGTGGAGTATAAAGATGTAAATTTAGCATGTATGAAGCACTTTGGAGAAAACTAAATGCAACCATTTTTTTAGTAAGCCAAATTTACACAGTAGACAATGTGAGGACAATTGAGGACAATACTTTTCAGTATAGTTTTGATAAAAGGCTACTCAGAGAGGAAGGTAAGAACTATTATAATAGAGAGAAGAGCACAGTGATATTTTGTGAGTGATTTGCTCTGTAAGCAGATGATTTGTGGTAAAATGGTTGCTTCTAGACCTTGGTTAGTCCTGAATAGGACTCTTGGCATCGTCAAACCCTCCCGAAATTGCATGAGGAATGTCCTAGGTCAATATGGAATACCAATTTCTGTGTGAAGCTTTGGAATGTGCACCATTTATCAGTGGTTATTCAATAAAAAAAAAAAAACCTCAATTTTAAGTAATGAGAACACTTTGCCATGATCAGCCAAAATTACAGGAAAATACCCCAAAAGATGAAATAACAATGCCTTGCATTTCCAGTGGAATTTTAAGTCATATCCTGCCTTCAAATTATATACACTCGGTCATGAGCTCAATATCGTCTATTCTGTATTTTTTCATTATCACATGAACTCAATATTTTTTCAACATCACATAAACTCAATATTATGGAAATATTGTGCAGCACTAGTTCACATTGTCATTACTGTGACAGTACCTGTTGGAGCTGTGTTGACTGCCACACCCAGAAACAAGGTCATCTCCTGGACGCTCAACTCCTCCAGAATCGCCTTGGACTCCCCCGCTGGCAACTTGGTACCATCCTCCACCACATAGAATATCAGCTCAACACTGCGTGGGTCGACCGCATCCCTGGTCAGGTCAATTATCTGAAACAGGGGCGATATGTTTGCAACATAAATTAGTGTTATAATTAGAAGACTGTATACACTTTGAGTAGTCCTAAATGATTAGTAGGGTTTTTTTATTCACAAAAGCTTGTAAAATACCTGCATAGAGACTGAAAGGAGATAATAAAATAAATATAATAAAGGAAAAAGTCTTAGCACTCTTCTGTGACAGCAAGTTCTGAAGAGAGATGTTGTTTAATGTTCTTGAGGCTCAAGAAATGAGGATCGTTATTTCAAAGGCAAAGTTGAAAATATGTTAGAATGCTGCAAAAAAAAAAGAGTAAAAGTAGTATTGCTTGCATATCTTGTACACTAGCATACAATATCATTAATCTTGTCTTAGGCTATGAGAACTGGTCTTAAAGTTTCATAGTAAAAGGGTTAATATTCTGGTTAATTTTCACTATATAGAAATGTAAGTCCAAAATAAATCACACTCTGTATGCTGCTCCAATGGAACAGAAATCAGCGATGATAATTATGATAAACATTAAGTCACAACTCTCTCACAGTTTGTTCATTTTTGTTTCCACACTCTAACAATCTGCTCCCCTTTTACAGTTTGGCTTCTTTTCAAAATCAACATACTGTTAAATTCTCATTCAATATCTGTGGCCATCCATCATGTTGCATATGTGCGTGCAAGGATTGACAATTATCATTACAATCTTGCCATGGAAACAGCTCAAGAGCTCAGACTATTGTATAGCCACCCGTTGCCATGGTTGCACAAGAAAATCACACCAATGCAACAGTTCTACTCTGAGCAATTTTTCTCCTCATAATCTTTCAGAGCAAATCATGCACATTGGAAATTTAAAGGAACAATACATGTAAAAGTAGCATCTAGAAGTCTTAAAGGGAAAGTTCACTCTGAAGTTAAAGTGTGAAAAACATGAAAGAAACAATATTAGTTAAGGATTCACGAAAATCTGTCAAAAGGAAAAGAAAATCAACATTCTTTTTTGTTTGTGACATCACATGCGAGTTGCCCGCCCAGGCCAAAATATGTGTTTGGAATTATTTTTCTTGTACATGAAGACTCGTCAGAAGCCAACCTAAAGCAAGTGGCTAGCGAGCTGCAAACGAGCTACACAATGTCTGCAACGTGGCAAGCAAATTGCGAATTGAATCATACTGCTACGAGAAACAACGAGCTGTAGTGAGGTCACAGGCCATAGGCAGTCCTTGTAAGAACGGTATGTGAGCTACCTAAGAGCATCTATGCATTGGTGTGACTGCTATCTTTGAATTTGACGCAATTCGCTGGGTACAGCTGCGAATTGATATACCAAGCATAGCACCGCTATACCCAGCAAAATACGCAAAGATGTGATTGTGCCTTCAGGGTCATTACAACCCTGCAATTAAAATAAGGAGTAACCCCCCCACCCTCCTTATTTCCAAAGAGCCCCTTTGAAAAATCAGTTATTCCTTATACGGTTGAATGGAAAACATGGTTTAGAAGGTTTGTTTTACGACATCAGGCTTTAAAAGAAGCCCTCTGCAAATTGATTGAATTTTTAACCTCTGCTTTAAAACTCTACCTTATCTGGTACAGAATGGGGGAAAACAACTTGACCTAATTCTGGGGCTGATAATACAATCCAGCAGAATTCTTCAGGATTATGTATATTTAGCCCCAATGACACATTTGAGGGGGGAAGAATTTGGCGTGAGATGAAAACCCCAGCTGTGCGAGCCAGGGTCAAGGAATGTACGTTCTGCTTGGTCATTCTGTTGATCTACAAGGTGATTCATGTCTCCATTCATCACATTCATCATCTTTGACTTTCCTTAAAGAGATATTCCACCATAAATTTACGCTGGTTTAAAGATTGTCCGTCCCTTTTGCAAGCTTAAAATTTGAAATCGTCTATCACGATCGTAAATTGAAGAAAGTGTGATTCAAGACCATTTCTAAGAATATAGCATGTTGAAGCTTTCTGTATATGTTAAAATTTCAACCGGTAAATTTCAAACCGACTTTTTTCGTACTACGGAAAAAGTATTAGTCTTTTTTACAGTATCTATGTGGTTTTTATGCATGTGTGAAATCCTAATTTTATTAGTAATTACCAAACTTTGGAGATGATTCCTTCTATAGAACAATTTTTTTCATAACGCGTTTTATAATTTAATAAACAGATGAATCAATAAAGCAGATATTTCAACACAAACTGCTAAGAGCCTGAGGTAAAGACTATTAATGACATCATTTATGTTCGTTATTTGAATTTTACACTGCGTATCAGTTTCAAATTATGAATATACAGCTTGCTAACACTTCTCTATATGTTTTGCCCATGTTTCGATGGTTTTGTGGTGATCTGAAAAAGGGACGGGCTGTTTTTAAGCAAAAGCAGAAATATGAATGAAACATATTAGTGAAGATTTGACGAAAATCCGTCAAAGGATAACAAAGTTATAATCTTTTGAAATTTCAATTTTCTGACGTCACGTGTGAGGTGCTCTCCCATATGTTTTCTGTGGTATGATTCCATAAATTGCTCTTGTCATGTTTGTGATGAAGGATTTTTTTATCATAGTGGTTAGTGTGTAAAAACGTGTTTCTAATGATGTATCAAATGCACAGGTAAAATGATGCATATCCTTTTGAGAAAATGGACATGCAAAAAAAAATTGAAAATATGGGAGACCGTCCCCCACATGAAGTCCCAAAATAAAACCCTTATATGATCATAATTTTCTCATCCTTTGACGGATGTACCTCAAACCTTTACTAATATGTTTCTTTCACGTTTTGCTTTTGCTGAAACCATTTTAATTTTAGGGTGGACTATCCCTTTTAAGACAGGGTGTCCCTTTAAATGGTCAAATATATAACATTTTGTAAAACGTATGAAAAATGGAAGACACTATATCACAACTTCTCCCAATGATAGAACTAGAAACTGATCTTAAGCAAAATTATAGCAATTAATCACTAGATTTTGATGTGGGCAGGGCATCCACAACCTACACTATAGCCTACAGACCGCTGTGCACTATGGTCCACAGCGGTAACAAAGCGTAAACATCAATAGTATTTCACTTTTCCTGAAACTGTTTGTGAAGCTGTGACTGAGATTTCACACATGTTATTGTTAGGGTATACTGCTGATTCCTGCCAAATTTCATGACTTTTTCAAATGTGACACCCTGTCTTTTAGGTGAGAAAACACATACAGAACTCTCTCTCTCTCCCTCCCCCTCTCTCTCCCTCCCTCCCCTCTCTCTCCCTTCCCCCCTCCCTCCTCTCTCTCTCTCTCTCCCCCTCTCTTTCTCCCTCCCCCCTCTCTCTCCCTCCCCCCTCTCCCACTCGCTTTATCATCAGCCACATAATTCAATTTGTCTCAGCAGTGACTAACTTATCATGTGCTTGACCTCATCCTTGGTCAAATGTGTGCAAGATACATCCATGGGAATGTATCAGCCTTTGTCATCCTTCGGAGTGGGTAAGCTATTAACCCTCATCATGACAAGGAACTACTCCAGCTGGATACAATCTCTTTTACCTGACTCAAATTGGCAACATTATCTATAATAATGATGATTACATATGAAATTCCTATTTGAAGTGAACATTGTACATTGTTGAGTGCAAATTACACGCTGTTGCCAATTTGAGGACCATATTCGTTATTGGGATTCAAAACTTTGATCTTCAAAACTAAAGATTTAACACTCTGAAGTCAATGTCTGCATATTGCAAAATGAATGCATATTTTTAAAGCTAAAAAATGGCATTTCGTTTATAAAAAAAATTTTTTTAAAGATTTTCATCAAACCTTCACTAATATGGTTCTTTCAAATGTCTCCTTGCATACCAATGTCAGGTTGTTTTTTTAGTACTTTGTCATTACATTTTGAAGGCAGTTAATGTGTGCAATCAGTAGTTGAATTGTTTATACTACCATTCCACGATCATATTTGCGGAAATTTCTTGGAGAAATGTTGTTCGAGAAGGATTTTACTTAAAGTTATTTATCTGTGTCTGAAGGAAATACTTATCCCACATTTCACATTGCATGCTCTGGCTGTACCCTTCAGTTAAAATGGAAAATTTCCATTCGACACACAATGGCAACATTGCAAACAACCGGTTACCATCGATATTAACCCTTTGTTTATCAATGGTGTGACACACACTGTACACAGGTACAGTTGCTGGATCCCCCCCACCCACCCCCCCCCCCCAAAAAAAAAAAAAATAATAATAAAAAAATAATTGTTTTAGGTTGTGAGTGCTGATCAAAAAAAAAATCAGAGCAAAGAAATTAATTGAGCATTTTCCTCAAAACACATGTCTGTATTGATCAGACTAGCACTGACACTACACCACTTGTGTCCTTGTCAGGAGGAATGTACAAGCACAAGCAGGCTGGTCGCCAGAATTTGTATGCGTGTGGCAGAAATAGACATTTTAGGGAAGCGCATAATTTACGCGTGGCAGAAAATTACATCCCTAAATTTTTGCGTGGCGAGGCTTAGCGCATATATGAAAAATGAGCCGTGCTGCAACCCACTAAAAATCGGGTTTTTCCATCTTTGTTTAGCCTTGATTTTTAGCACATATGATCAGGGTTCTTGTTAATAGCCAGTAACCGGTTATTTTTTTCCGGCTGTACCGCCGATCATAACCGGCTGTGGCCTCATAAAAAATAATAATCATAAAAAAAAATCATTTGATCATTATAGGGAACTATCATTACTGGGATTGATGTCTGACGAGTAAGAAAATAATCCCAGATATGGAACTGAATAGTAGCGGGATTCATGTTTGACGGGTAAGAAGATAATCCCATATGTTTTTTGACCATTATACGGAACTAAATAGTAGCGGGATTCATGTCTGACGGGTAAAAAACTGACCCCGACCATCGTTTTGACCATTGTATGGAACTAAATAGTAGCTGGATTCATGTCTGACGGGTAAGAAAATAATCCCAGATGTTTGTTTTGACCATTATACGGAACTAAATAAGAGCAGGATTCATGTCTGACGGGTACAAAACGAACCCCGACCATCGTTTTGACCATTGTACGGAACTAAATAAGAGCAGGATTCATGTCTGACGGGTAAGAAATGAACCCCCAACCATCGCTTTGACCATGATGTATTGAACATGTATGTACTGATCAGACTTACACTGACACTACATCAGTAGTGTCCTTGTCAGGAGGAATATACAGTATAGGTACATGTACAAGCAAATGATAGCTGGTCTCCACATTTTCAGACCCTTTTATTCAGGTTCATTCACTGACTGAGTGACAAGGGTTTGCAACTGCAACCCAATCAAGACCAATTCTATAGGGAATTTACCACTCACGCATGATAAATGTGCTTGCGTTGGTACAACAAATTACATGTAATACTTGCAAGTGTTGGTTTGTGTTACTGCTACGTTAGTTTGCATTCATACTTGTATCGAGTTCCTTAGGGGTTGCTAAGGCGTTATTTCTTACACAGCATACGTCTCTTAACTTATTAGCCATCAATCATGGTAGATTTGCTGTGATGAAAGACTTCAATGTGAATAGGTTTCCAAAGGGACCCTGCGCCATCAGAGGGTGAGAAGGATAGCGAAGAGGGAAGGAAAGAGTGAAACAGAAAGAAACAGGGATACAATAAGAAAGGAAGATAAAGTAAGAGAGAGAGAAAGAGAGAGAGAGAGAAAGAGAGAGAGGGAGAAAGAGAGAGAGAGAGAGAGAGAGAGAGAGAGAGAGAGAGAGAAAGAGAAAGAGAGAGAGAAAGACAGTGAGAATAACAAAGCTAAGAAAGTGACAAAGAAAAACAAAACAAAGCTAAAAGAGTGAGAAAGAAACACAAACCAAAACAGAGTTTGAGAGGTAAGGGTCATTTCACATGTTAATCTGTATAGTGCGGCCTCAACTGCAACTGTCTCCCTGGCAACCTAACAAGTAAGAATGTATGGAAGGAAAACATAGAAGAAAGCTGTACAGAGATAAAGAAAGAGACAAAAATGCCAGGAGGAAATGAGACAAAAACAAGAAGAAATTGTGTCAAAATGGGGAAAAAGACAGAAAGACCATTGAAATAAAACGAGAAGAGAGAAAGGGTACAGAAAGATTACAAAAGGAAAAAGAAGTGGAAGGGAATTAAAGGGAACAGATCAACAAACGGACCGAAGTAAACATGAGAGAGTGAGAGAGGGAGAGACAAAGAAGTATAGAAAGAGGCAGATAGAGGTTGAAAGATGGAAAAAGACAGAAAGAGAGAAAGATACAGTAGAGAGACAGTCAGATAAGAGAAGATAGAAAATAGAAAAAGAGAAACAAAAAAATGAGTCAAAGAAAGACAGAACGAGAGAAACAAAGAGAGGAAGAGAGATGAAAAGAAAGAGATAGAGAGAAAGAAAAGCACAATCGCAAAGATACATAGATAGATAGATAGATAGAAGGAAAAACACTGAAAGGAACCAACCTGCACAGTGATAGCCCCGACCGTCGCCGCCCTCCTCCGTCTCCCGACCACGCCCACGGCTGGGTTGTTCTCCGGGTTCAGCTGCTCCAGGAGCGCCTCCACCTCCACCATCCTCTGGTTGCTACGGGAACTGGCCTCCAAGTACATCTCCACCAGCTTCAGCTCCATGTCCGCAACAAAAGAGGGTGCTTTGATGTCGACGTCCTCAGCGATGCCGACACCTGTGGGGTACATGTAAATATTAAGCAAATATTATGAATATAGACCATGCTCGCTGGGGTTCAAATGTAAACAAATGAAGTTTTTCACTTTTCTTGAAAATGTTTGTGAAGCTATGACTGTGAGATTTCATGTATACACGTTCAATGTTCCAGTACATGTATACTGCTGATTCTTGCTGAGTTTCATGACTTTTGCAAATGAGAAACCCTGTCTTTAAAAAAAAAAAAGAAACTGGAGTTTCTGCCACTTAACAGCCAAATGAAGTTCTATATTTACATGGCTGATGTCACAGAGCTATTTTCTGATGTTCTTTTCTGGCCATTGTGTATTCTTGGAAGTTATAATCACAATGGGACTTCATCCTTGCATTGTAAATCCTTCTCCAATTGCAAACCACAAATTTTGCTGAGCAATTGTTCTGCCTGTCAAGGCCCCATATCGAAGACAAGCTGTCTCGGGGAATTAAGATGCATTTACGGCTGTCCAGGACAGCGCTCACTCAAGGCTACATGTATTCCCAGGTTATGTTTACGCTATCAAGAGATGCAATAAGAGCAGATTTGTTTTTTTGGTCATTTCAAAGACGATTGTTTGCAGGAGCGATTTCCTCTTTTTCCTGTGATGCGAATATCCCGCGGAGATGTCACTGAACAGAGATCACTGTCATGGGCCCCTTTCATATTCAGACTTGGTGAACCACGCACCCCATTCATATTCAGAATTTAATCCTCAGTTCAACATTGTGATACGATTCTCATAATTACGTAGAGGTCTGGGGGGCATTTTATCAATATTTTTCGTCTGACAAGTTGTCTTTCTCTGACATTTACCAAGAAACAGTCAGAGGCTAGTGCCTCTCAGCCAATCAAATCCAAGGATTTTACTGAAGTTGTCAGCACCGACTACTTAGTCAGTGCTGACAACTTTCATGAAATGCCCTACTGGAGTGACTTGATGTGATATGAGAACACAGGGAAATCTGTCACTGAGGAGCATTTAGCATTACAGGCCCCATTCATATTCAAAATTTAATTCCCCAATCCATCATTATGATATAATTCTCATGATTATCTACAGGTTTGGAGTGACTTGATGTGATACGAGCATGAAGGGAAATCTGTCACTGAGGAGTATTAAGTTTTACAGGCCCCATTCATATTCCAAATTGAAATCCCCAATTCATCACTGATCATGATGCACTTCTCAAGAATATTTAAAAATCAGAACTTCTCTCTTCTCATCCTGCTCTCCCTACCATCCTTTCCCCATCCTTTCCCTTATTACCTCTTCCTTCCCATCCCACCCCTCCCCCCCCCCCTCCTTCACCCCATCTCCCTTCACTACTCTTTTCCTGCCACATTATAACACATGGTACTAAAACAAATATTCAATATATTGGCAAAGTATGATGCCTATTGGCAGGTACATATTTACAATAAGACCATGGAGAGAAGATCGAGTCAATATCAAGTGTTTCAGTTCCAGATGCATGACAGATGTGATAAATCATGTCATTCTAAGAAATATAAACCTTTCAAAAGTAAAATACTACCACAAGTTTTAGTTGCAATGAGCAATTGAAAATTCATAACCACTTTAGTCTACTGTTATATCCTGTGATTGACATTTTGGTTCAAAGAACAACCTTCAAACTATCTCTTAAACCATTTTCTATGGGTATTCCTACGGACATAGGTATTCCTACTCATATACTCCGTTCCGAGAAACGTGCCAGCCTATGCTTGTTTTAAGTACTTTTTCATTATATTTGAATGCTTTTGAAATGTGTAATAAGTACTTCAATTATTAAGCTAAAGTTCAAGATCATATTTGCAGAATTTCTTTGGAGAAAAGTTGTTTAAAGGGCATGTACTGTACTGGGAAGGCAAAAAGCCTTAAAAATGTAATTGTTAGCAATCTTCCTGCCAATGGTCTTAAATTCATGTATTGCCTATTTTAGAAGCTTGCTGAAGGTTATTTGCCCTCAAATGATCCACATATGGAGTAATTAATGATTAATGATTAAATCATAAAAATGTTGGAGCCGAACATTTTGAGGATTTGTGATTTAACCACTCATTTCTCCAAATGTAGATCATTTGAGGGCAAATAACTTTCAGCAAGCTTCTAAAATTGACAGTACATGAATTTAAGACCATTGGCAAGAAGATTGCTAACAATTACATTTTGAAGGTTTTTTGGCCTTCCCAGTACAGTATATGCCCTTTAAGAAGGACTTGAACTAAACATTGTATATCCATCTCTGAAGTAAGTCTTTATACCACATTATACATTGCACATTCTAGGGGAAGTTTTCAGGGACAATGTAAAATATCCAGTGGACACAATGGCAGTGCTCGTGAGCAACCAGTTAAGATTAATATTCATCCTTTGTTTATTGATAGTGTGCACACACACACGATACATAGGTAAAGTGGCTGGGTAGCCCAAAATAATCTTGTTTTCTCGCTGTGAGCACTGGTCTAAAATTGTTGAGGTACATGGGTTAACTCTCTATGCAATGTGCATAACTAACTACTTGTTAAGGTAAAAAAAAAAAATAAACAAATTGAAATAAAGACTATTTAAGGTGGAATCCTGGTCCAGTTATGAAAATAAGCGTCGCCACCCCTCCCCCCCCCCCCCCCCCCCCAAAAGGGTGAGATTTCCAAAGAGAATGGTCTGCAGCTGACTGGGTGACACTCACACTCACACAGCTAATACTCACCATCCTTGTGACTAACTCACAGCTGTGGTCAGCTAGTTGGGACTTTGAAGGACAGAGCGTACAAAGAGTTAATAAGTCATCCTAACCAAAACACTCACCATCAACCCTCCCCCTTAACCTCACTCTAAATTGCTGATTTGCCCTTTCTTCTACAAATTATGCAAAATGTAATGAACAGGTAGGTCTGAATTCACAAAGTCGTAACATTTCATGTTGTGTAAAACAGATTTCTATTGTTTGGACCACAGTTTATTCAAATCAATTTGAATTGAGCCATGGTTTAAACCAAAGTTACTCGCGTGAATTTAGTACCCTATGCAAAAAGCACATGCTCACCATTTAAATTTTGAAGTGTTACGCTAAATCAAGCGCAGTTATATCATTGTATGCCCTGAAATCTGCATAAACCGTGGTCTACATCTAAAGCTCCTTTGTGAATTTTGGCCTTAAGGTTTAAGGTATGAACCCTAATGTTCATTTGCATTTGTAAACCAGAGGGCAATGCACTAATATGACGTAGAGAGCACTTACCTAGAACCAGCCAGAAAGGCCTGGTAGCGAAGGATGTATCAAACGGAGTGGGCGTGGTCGTCTGAGTCGTTGCCTGGGTGGTTGGAGCATTGGTGGTTGGGGCATTGGTAGTTGTTCCATTGGTTGGCTCCATGCTAGGTGACGGTGGTGGTGTTGCTATGTCAGGGGTTGTCATTGCTGGAGGGGAAGGAGTGGTAGCAGGCTCAACGGTGGAGGCCGAGGCCATCGCCGGTGGCGTTGCCTGGGTTGTGGGGACACCTAGTGTTGAGGTATCCATTGGAGGGGAAGTTCCTACTGGGAGTGTAGGAGAGGTTGCTACCGTGGCAACCGTTGAAGGGGTGGTCTCTACCATAGCAACTGTTGTGGGTGTGGTCTCTACCATAGCAACTGCTGTGGTTGTGGTATCTACCACAGCAATTGTTGTGGGAGTGACTACAGATGTTGAAGCAAGAACAGTTGTTGGCAACGGTGTTGTTGACTCACTGTCCATCATATCTGCAATTGTACGATTAGATCCAGCCGATGTTGTGACAACAGGCACGGTAGTTGTCATTGTTGACGTACTAACCATCCCTTCCACAGTGGTAGGAACACTTTCAGAAACCACCACACCCATGGAAGATGTGGCAGTCTCTGGATCTGAGGCATGCATTGTGGTTGCTATGGGAACAGAGAACGAAGAGGTATTACCGGCCAGTGTAGTAGTGGGGGAACCTGTAGGCGTGGGAGTAGTCAAAGCAACAGGTGTTTGAGAAGACATAACACTTGTACCCAGAGTGGTCATGGTTTCCATGGGAACCAAAGTGGTTTGACTTGTTCCCTCCACGCTTTGGACTGATGACTGAGTGTACGACACTGATGGAGATGGTGATATAAGAGACGATATTGATGCAGTACGGATTGGCAGAGAGGCCATTGAGGGAGATGATATGTCACTGTGTTGAGCAGACTCGGTTGGCATGGCGATAGTGCTTGCTACTGATGAGATGAAGGGTACGCTGGGAGTAACAGAACCTACCCCTGAACTTGATGACATAACTGCTACGGGAGTGGGGAGAAGGGTCACAGAAGATGGAGGAACAGATGATTGCACAGATAACGTCTCAGTCATTGTCTCATGAACAGAAGATGAGGAAATAGATGATGCTAAATTGACTGATGATACCACAGTGGGAGCGTTGCTAAGTTCTGATGTAAGACTTTGCATGGTTGCCATGGTTGGTGATGAAGCAACAGTTAGAATAGGGGTACTTTCAATGCTTTCAAAGCTACTGGTAGATTGCACATTAAAGAAGGAACTTGCACTTGTCTGCGATGTATGCATTGATGAAGCGGTAGTTGCTGATGCAACAGGCAAACTATTTGTTGAAGATGGCATGGTTGTCAGCTGTGTTTCCAAAGATAGAAATGTGTAAGAACTTTCTGCAGGCTGTGAAAAACTTTGGATTTGAGAAACAACTTCCGTCGAACCGATTGCATAGGTTGATGATAACATTTCCTGATGTGAAAGGGGCTCAGATGAAGAATATAAAGATGTGTGGATACTATCAGCTGACTGGGTCCTAAGTGAAGATTGCACACTCCATGAAAGAACTGCTGTTTCTGCATATGACTGATGCGTTCCTATGGCGACAGAAGAAGACACGCTTGATCCAAATTGCGCACTTTCGCTTGGTAGCACAGCCATGGTGTGCAGGACACTTGTTTGATGCACCGCGTCTTGCGTTTGAGCGAGGAAACTTGTCAGCAGTGGGGACGACTCCAGGACAGACGGCATTCCTTGATCTGTTAAGGAGGGATTAACAGATTCGGTCACCATGACGACATCCCACAACGAAGACATCACTTCAAACGACATTTCAGATACCATGCTTGTAATGCCATCTCCAGGTGTGGCTGTGCTGGTCATGCGTGTTAGCGCTTGGGTTGTGTTGCTGGGCGATATCAATGGGGGCGGGGTCTCAGGCACTGTATTATCAAGGCTGGAGGGGTGGGGGACCAAAGGGCCTGACATGCTGGGCACTGGGAAAGTCTCACTGGGATCTACACTTGGGTGTAAGGTAGTAGACGGTGTTGGTGTTTGGATTAAAATCTGTGTTGACTGAGTTACAAGGGGAGAGGAAAATAGTGTATCGGGTGTTGCATCTAGTGTTGAAGTTGACAGGGTATTGGATGCATGTGTTTGGATTGGGATTGGTGTTTGCGGGAGAGGTGTAGCACTTGGTGTAAAAGACAGAGAAGGCACAAGTGATGAGTTATTGGGATTAAGCTTAGATACCTCAAGGCTTGGTGATTGGATAATACTCTGTGTGATTACATGAGTAGATAAGTCCTGAGGTGACACAGTGTTCTGTGTTAGTACTGAGCTAAGGTCTACAGATGACTGTGGTATAGAAAGACTTGAAGACACTGTTGAAAACATTTCAAAGTCTGGTAAAGTTATTGATGGGGTATTCATAGGAGTTGGGATTGGTTCAGAGTTAGTTTCCAGCAGCATTACAGTGGAATTGATGTAAGAAGTGACAGTAGCGGTAGCAACATCAATATTCATATTATCTGTGCTAGCATCGGCAAGTTCTGATGACAGTGCAGTTACAAGGGTAGCAGAAGCGGCAAGTTCAGTAGTGAAAGCCATACTTGTGATTTCTATGCTAGACAACTCCACAAAGTTGGAGTCTGCTGTTAAGCTTTGCGCAGGAGAGGATCCTGGTTGGGCTAGAGTCTCACTACCTGTCTGCACGACAGGCGGGGTCACAAGGTCAGAGGTCATAGCAACGGTGGGTTCAAGTCTGCTGGACATGAAGGTTGGAGACTGGTCACGAGTGGAACTGACCGCGGGAGTGAGAACGGGTCCTACAGGGGAAGGAACAGAAATGGTAGAACTTGGCATTGGCATTGAAGTTGGTATTGGTATTGGTATGGTACTGCTGAGGGTGGTAGACAAATCAACGGAGGATGTATATGATAGCTCTAGGATAGCGGACAAGGATTGCACAGAGACTGATGCAGATGAGACAGAATATGGTGACGAAATGGCTTGATAGGAGGGTGATGCAGTTGGTGCAGTGGAAGATTGGAGGATGGTCGAGAAGAAGGACAAGGTTTGCACAAGCATGGCTGTCGATGCTGCGTCTTGAGACGCAGCGGTTTGAGACAAAGATGAAGCAGGAGGAGATAGGGATGATCTCATGGGTGAGGGGGAGGATCCGACCAAGATTGATGCAGAATGCATACTGGAAACAGAAGGGGTGAAGTCTACAGATGTGGAAGGCAAAGCAGAAGCAGGAGCATGCTGGGATATCAGAGAAGATGTAGCATGATATGATGAGGAGGGGTACATAACTGAAGATGCTATCAAGACGTCATATACAGTGCTATACATAAAAGTAAATGACATATCAATCAAAGAACGATCAAGCGATGAAGAAGCTAAAATACTTTGCCTGACAATACTAGATTCATATGAAGTAAGTTGGGAAGAAGTTACCGGCACTGTAGATGCTATAGAATTATCCAAAGTAGAAAGTAATGGAGGAAAAGAAGAAAGTTTTTCATGAATGATGGATGAATTGCTATGGGTAGAGGTGAGTAGTGGAGAAAGTAATGAAGCTGGTGATGGCTTTCCGGTAGGAGTCGTTGAGGTGTCCGTCCCTGTATATCTTAGGGCATCTACACTTGACATTTGGACAAGCGAAGCATACAAGAAGGGTAATGATGCAGTTTCATGCATTGGTGGGTCAATAGATTCAGGAGGGTCTGACATTGAGCCGGCGGTCGGCGAAGCGTTAACAGAAAATGAGGAATACTCATGCATGGACGACCGCTGCGGTATCCCAGTGGCTGTGAGCACAGCTTGAGTGGAAACGTGATCTACTGATGCATGAATTGACAGCACAGATGGAATGTTAAAGCCAAGATCAGGAAGCGAGGGTGTCGCTGGCTCTGAGGTGATTTGGCGTGTCATGAAAAAACTTTCGGGGCGAGTGTTTGCGTCCGATCTGGACAAGACGAGCGGAGCGTGAATTGCAGATGTTTGTGCATTACCAGATGTTGGCTGGTGGTTTGGGAGTGTCGGTGTTGAAATCATTTGTGAGGGTGATGCAGAGAAAGAGTCATTCATTATTGATGAAGGTGGCAGTGAGACGGATTGCATGGGAGATGAGGTGCCGATAGCTTGAGAAGACGACCGAATGTCAAGCAGTGAAGAACTAATGAAACTGGATGAAAGACTCATAGAAGGATAGAGATGGGTACCGGAATATAGAGGTAAAGATGGATGGACAGTTGGGATAAGTTTAGAATTGGACAAGGGAGAATTTGAGGAAGGTACTGATGAAGTGATAGATAGCTCATTAAGAGTAACTTCACTTCTTTCAATAACAGAGCTCATTTCTAAAAATTGAGATGAAGCAATATTTTGCACTTCATTTTCAGCACTTGTATAGCTTAACCAAACTCCATCTGTTGCAGTCAGATAATAACCGCTGACTTCAGCACTTTTCATATTTTCCCGCTGCGTAACACCAGGAGCAAGAACAGATGTACGTTCGGGAGAATCTGTTGAGTGTTTCGAGGGAGAAGGGGGCAATGAAGACCCACCAGAAACGGGATGTTTGTAAGTTTGGGAAGGATTAGGTGACTGGAATAACAAGCTAGCTTCTACAGTCTGGAGTAATATTTTGGATGGAGATGTTGATTCTGCAGAAGCAGGGTCACCAACCTCAATATAAGTTGGGGGTGGAGTCACATTGCCGTCATACATGTTGCCTGACGAAGACTGCAAAGCCTCTTCAGTCTCTGCTGCGCGAATTTTTCTGACTTTAAACTGACCCAGGCCATCACGTAAGAACCGCATGTTTGCGCTGTGGTGGATATCTGCAATTTCTGAGCTGATTGCAAGTGGCAGCGGATCAGAGGAAGCGGACAATGGCGGGGTTTGTCTCAGGGCTTCCCGACATGACAAAGATAATTTGCGAGAGGACTGACTCAGACTGGGATGAGGTTTATCTTCTTGCTTGTACGGAGTAATGAAGGAGGGACGTGATTGGAGGAGAGAAGGGAATGCCCTGCTGTTAGAATCTATTTCTGAATAGACAACACGTTCGAGGGACGTGTGTGAGTCAGGCGGACTGTGCAAGGCCTGGCTAACAGCAGTGTCCAATGACAAAGTGGGTTTTGATGAGGCGCGATATTCCGCAGATAAAGCTGAATTGTGGCCAGGAATTGAGTTTGTCTCGAGGGGGAGGCGAGTCTCGAGGGAAGAGAATCTGGCTCGGGGTGTTGTTGGGAGATGTGTTATAGGGAGAGGTGCGTTGAAGTCACCATCACTGGAGGGTGATGATGGATCCAATGCGCTAATCGCTGGCAAAGTGGCTACTAACGACAGATTTGCCTCAACAAGGCCTGGGGATTCTGGCCGAGCGCGAGGAAGAGCAGGTGTCTCTTTCTCGACACTGATGGGTCGCTCGGAATGTGTCCCTGTCATCGAGGGTGTAATCATGCTCACTGAGAGGTCAGAGGTCACTCTCATTATCTCTGAGGCTATCAACGCCTCAGTGTAAGGGATACTCATATCTTTGACAGTGATACTTCCCATTCGGGGGATCGGTAAACCCATCTCACTCGATTCTGTCCTGCTAATGAATTGTACAGCTGGGACGTGATGAAACGCAGGCATGATGCCGCTACTACCTTGCCATAGAATAAGTGAATCTGAAACAGGTGTTATGCTTGCATCATAAACAGAAGATGTTATGTACACTGAGTTTGGGTTAGATAATGAGGGAAGGGATGAATGGGATTGAATTAGGTCTCTGTTAGATGAAGGTAAACTTGTCGGATATAAAACTAAAAATGGGTTAGTTTTAACAGCGAAAGGCCTTTGCTCAGCCAAGGAACTTGGGGTGACTAAAACCGAATTATCCCGTGTTAATTGGCCATGAACATGTTGTCCCAAAATAGGTGAGTAAGGCAGGGAATGTGAAAGAGCTCCACCATCGGGCCTTTGTACACTTCCTGAGGTTTGACGTGCCACATGTGCCGCTCCAATAGAAGGAGCGCGCAGCAAATTAGGGTTCGTTAGGGAGTTAGCTGTTAATGACATTAGCTCGGGTAATGGAGCAGGACTTTTGACAGCTGCTGACAAGAAAATGAGGGCTTGAGAATGAGAGGCATGGGAGGTATTAAATCTTTTGAGGGAAGGTGTTGCTGTATATTCTGTTGATATCTTTGGGGCAGGTTGTGTATGTCTTATGTCTGTATTAACTTGGAGTGATGATGAGGGGCCCAGGTGTAGTTCATCGAGAGTTCCAGAATTCACGAGGAGGTCAGGTCCAAGGGAAGGATTCTTAGCAAATGAAAATAGGTGTTTGCTAATAGGCTCATGCAATGAACTGGGGTTATTATAAGCAGTTTCCACTTCAAGGTTTTCATGCAAATTATGCAAACTAGGAGCTGAAGCTGATGATAACACAAGATATGTTATTGGTTGCAGCAATGAAGCAGTACTAGGAGTCTCCCAATCAAAAGGAGGCACAAGTGTTAAGGAATGCTCAGAACTCAGGGTGGCATGCAAGCTGGGGTACGAAGGCTGAAGGTCCAGAAAAGGAGCAAGCTGATTGGTTGAAAGTTTGGTTGCCATGGGGATGGTTGCAGGAGAAAGCAGATTCTGATACTTGCCCACTGTTTGAGATGCTAACACCACAGATGAGATATCTGCAGAGAATAAAAAGAAGAAAAAGAAATAAGCTGTTACAATAGTGCATCTGCTATGGGTTCCAATGATGTATATCATGTCTATACTCCCTGATAAGAATTGGCTACAAATTGCAGATTAAGAACCTTAAATTCTATGACAAATAAAATAGATTCTGCTCCCCACTGTCTGTCTGTCTGTATGTCTCTGTGTGTGTGTGTGTGTGTGTGTGTGTGTGTGTGTGTGTGTGTGTCTCTCTCTCTCTCTCTCTCTTTCTCTATCTCTCCTTTCCTCCCTTTATTTCTCTCTGACTCTCTCTCTGACTCTCCCTCTCTCTGTGTCTCTCCCTTCCTTCCTTTATCTCTCTCTCTCCTTCTCTATCTCTCTCTCTCTCTCTCTCTCTCTCTCTCTCTCTCTCTCTCTCTCCCTTCTTCTCCCTCCCCATCTCTCTCTCTCTCTCTCTCTCCCCCTCCTTCTCTCTCTCTCTCTCTGACTCTCTCCCTCTCTCTGTGTGTCTCACCCTTCCTTCCTTCCTTTATCTCTCTCTGACTCTCTCTCTCCTCCTCATTCTCTCTATCTTTCTCTCCTCCACCCTCCTCCACCCTCCCCCCCCCCCTCTCTCTCTCTCTTTCTCTCTCTCAAACACACTCTCTCTCATACATATACACACACTCTCTTTATTGCTCCTCCGATTTCTCGATCTCCTATCCCCCTTCATATTTCCTTTTTTATTTCGCTCACTCTTACATGTACCCCACACACATACTCCTTCTTTCTCTTTCTTTCCCCTCTCCCTGTCATTTCTTCCCCTGTCTCTCCTCTTCTTCATTGGTTTTGTCATCTTTATCTATCCTTTCTTTTCTTTCTTAAAAACGTGTATCAACATAATCTAAAAATTGCCACGAGAATAACCAATTCTGGCCTTACCCAAAAATAAAAAGCTTGTTCCTGATTTATATTCCTGTCTCCTACTGGCACTGGTTTTCGCATTGAAACTCAAATTTGATGCACTTTCAATCACTTCTTAATGACCCAGCTCAAACGAGTGAACATATGTAGTACACTTGAACTTATAATCTTAAAAAGGCCTATCTTTCATGTACTGTACTTATAATCATGGACTATGGTATTTTCAATGTATTATTAAGTGAACAGTGAAACCTACATCATTGACCACAATTTGAACATGGTCTTTTGTTACGCTGACAAAACTCAGAAGGGACCTTTTGAAATTGTGTCTGCTTAACAAAAGACCATGTTCATAACGCCTCCACAATACAATAAATAGACCACTGATCGATCAAGATATCAAGAGCGTATTGTCTCCCATAGGCAGTCTACTTTACACAGGATACACTGCACCTCCATGTACATTCACAATGTGTAAATATAGAACACGGATGATTTTACTTGGTACAGACCGGTACAACACTTCATCACTGGCCTTGTGTGCTGGCTGCATTATGATAATTATGATGATGATGCATAAAATTCATTTACTCTGATCCCCATATATTATTATTGACATGGAACTTGCTGGATGATACATGTATTTCTGCTTTTTAGTGTGCGCTTTCACTTCATCACCATGGCAATCCTAACGCAGTTTGTAAATTTGTTAAAGCTTTCATATTAAAGGTCGGATGCACATGAATCCCTTTTAAAGACAAATTCTATACAAGTTTGCATACCACAGGAACAAAAGTACTGTTTTTTTAACACTATGGAACTAGCAGTGATTTAGGAGTCACATATTGAAAACATCTCTATAGTGTAGTCTGCATTTTAGGTTCAGCTTTTTTAAATCAAAATATGGAAATGAGATTGGGACTCCAACCATCTTCATTATCTCATCTTAAAGTTGGTATGGATCTCCCTGTGTACAGGCTGTTACCTGTGTGTATTTTGTCATTTTTTGTGATCTTTAAAATTAAGTTTAAGAGTCTACCAACATTAGACTAGTTATAATTTTTTTGAGACATTGTGAAAACAAATCAATTTGAAAAGCTGTTACTTACGGTTCCTTTATTCTGTGTGAGGTTTTTAAACAATATTTTTCTTCCATTTAAGTGCATTTTGATAATTCTGTGTATGCCTTGATACATTTTTGCCCATGTAAAGAATATGCACAGTTCATATGGAGCAATATTCTGTTCATCTGGCAAACACAGGGTCAAGCAACTTTAAAGACAGGGTGTCCCATTTGCAAAAGTCAAGAAATTTGGCAGGAATCAGCAAGAGGGATAATTTTGCTTCAAGTTAGTTTAGCCTGGCTTCCAGGCTCTAGAACATTTATTTAGCCAAACTGCAAAATCGGGTCTCATATTCACAAGTCTAATCACTGTTTCTTCATTCTCCCCCGTTTTTTTTTTTCAGCCGATCCTAAAAAAATGATGACTCTACTGCAGCCAGAACAGGGACGCATGAAAAATTTCACACTTCTGAAAAAGTACCCTCCTAGAAAATCATGTCAGAATCTTGGAATGGCAAAAAATCAACTGGGGTATGACATCACGCAATATCCATTTTTCTTTGTGGTGAGACTACTTTCAGTCACATGACATGTTCTCGACCAATCCTAGTGTGTCAATATTATTGACTGTTCTTACTTGTTATCTTGACCATTGTATGTCTTTATATCGATATTTTTACACAGGACCTTGATGAAAAAACAGTTCGTACTGGTCTTGTCATCCTGTTGAAATACATGGGGTTTTTTAATAAATAAATAGAAATAAATCAATACTTTGACAATTTTAAGAGCTGGATAGAATTTAAAAAAATATGTCCAGCAGCCTGAAAGGAAGGCTACCGCCATTATTGGCCAACCCAAGATGTGTGGTGACTGATCACGCAGCAATGCATCACACATACCGTGTACTTTTTACTGTTCCTCCTGCTTATTATGAATAGGATGTAAATATACGGCCTTCCATCATTCATCATTCTAAAAGCATGCAGAGGGAATGTCACACGTCTCGGCTGAGTTACTACATACATGTACATGTTGTTCAGTATCTAATTTTAATAAGGCACTATTCACATTTTATACTTAAATTTACAGACAAATTATAGCCCTGTATACAGGTGTAACATGACACAATAGTACCGATGCACGTCAGCGAGTAATTATTCTAGTTACTCATTGAAGTACTAGGTCTACTGTGGTATTCGATTTTAATAAGGCGCTGTTCATATTTTATAGTGTATTTAAATTTACAGACTATATAGCCCTGTTGATGTAACATGATACCGCAATTATAGCACCAATGCATGTCGCAGAGAAATTTTCTAGTGACTAGTTGAGTTACTGTTCTAGTATTTAATTTTAATAAGGCGCTGTTCACATTTTATAGCAATATACTTAAATTTCTAGACAAAAAATAGCCCTGTTGATGTAACATGATACCACAATGCAAGTCGATGAGTAATTTTCTCACGACCATTGAAAACACAGATCATACATTAAAAAAAGATGTTACATTTACTGCATGTCATAAGAATAGCTACTGACGAAATGCTGGTATTTTTCATGATTTGATCGGCAAAATAGTTGTAAAATGGGAACCAATTACTGTATTGTGACTGCCGTTCTTGTATGCATCTGTGCGCAGTACAAGTAGATACCCTCTGGGCACATTTAGGAAAAAAAAATTCCTTCTGAAGCAATACCCCTTACCTTAAAGATACATGTAGTCCGTTTTGAAATCATCTATCACGATCGTAAATTAAAGAAAGTGTGATTCAAGACTATTTCTAACAATATAGCATGTTAAAGCTTTCTGTATATTTAAAAATTTCAGCCGTTCAATTTCAAACCGACTTTTTTCGTACTACGAAAAAAGTATTAGTCTTTGTTACAGTCTGTATGTGGTTATTATGCATGTGTGAAATCCTAATTTTATTAGTAATTACCGAACTTTGGAGATGATTCCTTCTATAGAACAATTTTTTTATGTGTTTTATAATTTAATAAACAGATTAATCAATAAAGCAGATATTTCAACACAAACTGCTAAGAGTCTGAGGTAAAGACTATTAATCAGACGTTGTTTACGTGCATTATTTGAATTTTACACTTCGTATCAGTTTCAAATTATGAATATACAGCTTGCTAACACTTCTCTATATGTTTGCCTATGTTTTGATGGTTTTGTGGTGATCTGAAAAAGGGACGGGCTGTCTTTAAACCCTATTCTGACTGGGCTTTTTGAGAGAAGGTCTGGCTGGGGGGGGGGGGGGGGGGGGCGGGAAAGAAACAAGCAAGAAACTAACAAGGCGTAATTACCATACACAGTGTTATTAAGCAATTTAGGAAGAGCAGAATTTTGATATATTTCATATAACCTATGCAAAATGTTAATTTTTGTTCCATTTTGGCCTGACGATACCATTACATAAATGAAATGTTGCGTAACCTCAGAACAGAGAGTCTCATTTCTTCAAACTTGGTCTCAAAAATTGCAAGACAATGCAAAGTCACAAAGAGGCATGCCACTGTACATGTATGTGGCAATTGCATGTGAATCATACATGTACATTTTACCCCCCCCCCCCCCCCCCTCTCACTGTCCCCCCACCCAATTCAGAATAGGATTAAACCTAGAGTGTACATTTAGGCCATTCCAAGCTCTAGTTTCCCCTAAAGAAGGGGCTCAATCTAACAACATTACACATGGAATCAAGAGAAAATGAAGGAGGAGGGAGAGAATTTGTGAAAACGATATAACTAATGCAATTTGTCCATGAGCTACACATGTACAATTGTACCTCGAAGGGAAAATGGTGTGAAAGCTCTATCAATAGTAAGTTTAAATGCAACAGGGCCCTGTACAAAAACCTATGCTAAACCAATGTAACTTAGCACCTGTGTTAATAGCTTCATATCATGCGTAAATTCACACTATGTTTATTGTACAATGATAGGCAAACTACAATAATATCAAATAAAAAGCCTTGTCATAACAGATGCCAAGGCTTTTTGTCGCTATCCCAACACCCTACTCCAGGGTCGTAACGGTTTGTACTGTCACACAATATCAATTTATTATTAGCCCTCGTGATGATAGAGCTTTCACAATACACCACTTGCAAAGCCAGAGGAGAATGCACTGTACATGTTTAAAAAATGTCATTAAATTTAAAGACAGGGTGTGCCTTTTGCAGGTTACAAATATAAAATGTTGTCATTGTTTGGGCACACTGCTGATTCCTGCCGAGTTTCATGGCCTTTGAAAATGGGATACCCTGTCTTTAAAGATTGTCCGTCCCTTTTGCAAGCTTAAAATTTGAAATCGTCCATCACGATCGTAAATTGAAGAAAGTGTGATTCAAGACCATTTCTAAGAATATAGCATGTTGAAGCTTTCTGTATTTGTAAAAAATTGTCCGTTAAATTTTAAACCGACTTTTTTCGTACTACGAAAAAAGTATTAGTCTTTGTTACAGTATCTATGTGGTAATTATGCATGTGTGAAATCCTAATTTTATGAGTAATTACCAAACTTTGGAGATGATTTCTTCTATAGAACAATTTTTTTCATAATGCGTTTCATAATTTAATAAACAGATTAATCAATAAAGCACATATTTCAACACAAACTGGTAAGAGCCTGAGGTAAAGACTATTAATCAGACATTGTTTATGTGCATTATTTGAATTTTACACTACCATGTTGCATTTGAAAACGTATCAGTTTCAAATTTTGAATATACAGCTTGCTAACACTTCTCTATGTTTTGCCAATGTTTCAATGGTTTTGTGGTGATCTGAAAAAGGGATGGGCTGTCTCTAACGGTGGCGGTGGTCTAAACCTATTGCAAACATGATAAGGTATAAAGTTGTGTCAATACAAAGGTAGAGAGAAAGAAATACTATGAACTTTCCTCAGAATGCAAGAGCTGAACAGTGGGTTTCAACTTTCAACCCTTCTTATGCAATGCAAAATGCCACTCTGCTCATTACTGGTGAAGAAATACTACACACATACATTGCAGCACATGAAGGGTTAAAGGGAATATACTGTACTGGGAAGACAAAAAGCCTTCAAAAGGTGATCGTGAGCAATCTTCTTGCCAAGGCCCTTGAACATTTTGAGGATTTGTGATTTAATCACTAATTACTCCAAATGTGGATCATTTGAGGGCAAAAAACTTTCAGCAAGTCTCCATTATGGGCAATACATGAATTTAAGACCATTGGCAAGAAGATTGCTCATGATCACCTTTTAAAGGTTTTTTTTTTTGTCTTCTTATTACTGTACAGGATAGTCCACCCTGAAGTTCATCAAACCTTTTCTTTCATGTTTCTGCTTTTATCAAAATCAACTTAACTTCAAGGTGGACTTTCCCTTTAATGGCCTTACATTGACTTCTACATATATTAATTTCTTTTAAAAAACAATTATTTTAGCAGCTGCATTTCAGACTTATATCTGGTTTCATTTTTATCACATTACCAGTACACATGAGTCATTGCACAAAGGGGAAATAAATGTGCATAAAATGTGCCAATTTCAATAAGGGAGGAAGAGTCTGATAATATTGTTTATGTTATCATCAAGGATGAATTAAATACTTTTGTTTTCAGTTTGTTTTTATCATAACAGGTGTCTATACATCTGAAAAACAAAACATTAGTTAAGTAACATGTACAGTACATGTATGAAGATCTAAGTATCACACAACTTTGTATGAAGGGGTAGAAATCCATGTTAGCAAATTAGCAGGCAATGATTTCTATTGAACAAAATATCATAAGTTTGTCTTCCACTTTTCATCAGAGTAACACCTTAGAAGCTTTTGAGAATTCTAAGTCTGAAATCTAATTGATAAGGGAATTATGGAGGTTTGCATACTAGTCACTCCATAAGTTGGAACATCTTAAACTACAGGGCACCATTACATAAAACTTACCATCAACTCTTAACCTGCCATTGTCGCATTTTTGCGACTAAGGGGTAACGTGGCACTGCCACTGTCGTGCCAAACTCAAACTGTATTTAGAGAAAACCTCCGGCACAGAGGAGTCTTACCCCCGGCAAATTAAGAGTTAATGATAACTCTGCCATCAATGGTAACTACCATGGTAACATCGCTCAGCAGCCACTCAAATTCAAGATTTCCATAAAAGTTGCCATCTGGAGCAAAGTTACCATCAATAATAAGTTTTATGCAACAGGGCCCAGATGTGATGCAGTTCACATCCTTGTCCATGCAGAGGATTCAAAATATCCTGAGGATAACAATTTCTTTTTTTTTAAAGCAAATGTGAATACTTCTTTCCTCTCATAATCATATCAGGAAGTCAAGCTTGAAAAATAACGCCCACAATTGTTCTATCCCTCTCCTCCCCTCCCCAGCTGTATGCTGTATAGTACTGAAAATATCAATAATATCAAGTTTATGCCAAAAAAAACATATCAAATAGACAATATTTTCTTGTGTTTCTGGCGTTTCTGGCACAATCGCTAATAAATTGTGCACTTTCGAGAGCTACACACTTGAATCAAAGTCATATTCTGCACTGTATGTTCTTGTGATGAAAGCAGCGACAAAGAATGTCACTTCTTGACACATCAGACGGCTATTAATATGAGGTAGAAAGAAAGAGAGCCGCTCTCTCCGGCTTTCTTTCTACCGGTACGGCAAAGCCATCAGCAGAATCATGATTGAAGAAACATCACTGTGGATAGCCGGCATGGCACTGTACATACATGTAATTACACACAGCAAACAAATTGACAAAATGACGTTCACCTCTAAGGCCGTGTTTATCAACTTTTCAGAAATTTAAATGCGTTTCCAAAGGCCTTTACGAACGCGTTTCCAAACGCGTTTAAAAAACGGTGCGTTTATCAAATCGATCGCCCAAGTTGAAAACCGGCCTTGTCACCATAAACATGTGGTTTTAACGCGTGTCAAAACAGCTTTGCATTTATCTCGCTTCTTTAAACGCGTTTAGGATCGTACAAATTTGCGTGTTTCAAAACAGCGTTCCAAACCCCAAAACACCTTTGCGTTTATCAACTAATTTAAACGCGTTTGGAAACCTAATTGAACCAAAAAAAGAGTTGATAAACACGCCCTAAGACATGAACAGAGATGAGGATGGTTCGTTAAATTATCAGCAACAACATCCTGCATACAATATGGCTGAAGTTATGTGTCCGTTTGTTTCTTTGAAATTGTTTTCCTCTGCGATTTTCCACTCAATAGAGAGATAATTTTTTCCAACCATGTTTTTTTATGCGCACCCAGACTGTCCTAAGAGGGTTAATTATTTTTTTTTTTGTCATTATCAAAACAAATTGAAACTGCTTTGACCTGCAATCCATAACTCCTTTTTATTTACAGCCAATCCTTCTGTACATGTCTTTCACCTGTATACCATCACTGGTCCACCCCGGGCCCAGGGTGAAGCTAGCTGGCCAACGCTACATCAAATCTGCAGTAAAGCGAATTTGCAAATTTGATGATCGATCGGCCGAATCAGGTGAATATCCATGATTACGTACATGTACATGTATGTACTTGCTGCGCATGATGTGGTCTTTTAACTGTAAAGGGTATATCTGGCATTATCTGTTAGTATTATATATATAAAAAAAAGAAAACATGTAGGAGTGTGCCAATATATGAATGACTTACTATAAGTCTATGCGTCCATACTCAGTTGTGATAGTAGTGTGTTACAATCTCAAGCCCAGGTCCTTGACTAATGTGTGCTAAGAATTTCATGTGACTCTGTCAGTACCAAGCCAAGAAAACCCCACTGACTTAATGCATTTTATGTACCTATGGTATTGATGGGGTTAACCCTCTCAGTACCAAGCCAGGAGAAGCCCATTGCCTTAAAATGCATTATATGCACCTACATGTATGGTACTGATGGGGTTAACCCTCTCAATACCAAGCCAAGGAAAGCCCCATTGACTTAATGCATTTCATGTACCTATGGTACTGATGGGGTTAATCCTCTCAGTACCAAGCTTGGAAAACCCCATTGACTTATTACACAATTGATGCACCTATGGTACTGATGGGGTTAACACCAGTACCAAGCGAGGAAAAGCCCATTGACCTAATGCATTTCATGCACTTGTGGTACTGATGGGGTTAACCCTCTCAGTACCAAGCCAAGGAAAGCCCTTTTGACCTATAATGCATTTCATGCACCTATAGTACTGAAGGGTTTAACCCCCTCAATACCAAGCCAAGGAAAGCCCCATTGACTCAATGCATTTCTTGCACCTATGGTACTGATGGGGTTAACCCTCTCAGTACCAAGCTTGGAAAACCCTATTGACTTGTAATGTGTTTCATGCACCTATCGTAGCAAGAGGGTTTAATTAATTGAAAACAGGAATCTCTACAGGCTAATACAAACACGGACCACGAAAGACAGGCTAGTGTTTATTTCTCAGGAGGCGTAACGTGACAAGCCAGCTGATTAGTGAATAACGCCACCAATCATTCGTCTGTGTCAAAATTAATCTGGACGGGAAATCTGACCTCATCCTGGGAGTATGGGCCGCTTTGATTTTCCTTGATGGTTCCCCGAGCGTGGAAGATTTGGAAATTAAATTTGGAAAGTCAATAATTCACTGCTCAAGGCCTCGGATGTTCTTTGTTCTGCAGGGGAAATACCATGATTAAATAAGAAGAAGAACACATGGAGAACTTTATAATAATGATAAGGTAGGGAACGAGCAGAAAAAAAGATATCAACGAAGAAATTCAAAAGGAAAAAGAAGACAATTACAAGGAGATAAATAGAACAATGGGAGGAAGAACATCAGAAAAGAAAATGTAAGTGGAGAGAAAGAAACAAAAGAAGAGGTAAACAAATGTTTTTTTAAGTAGATGAAGAGGAAGCAAAGTAAGGGGACAAATGCAAACACTAAGCAAGAACAAAGATGAAGAATAGAAAGGAGATGGTAGGGAAAAGACAAAGAACAAGAATATAAAGAAAAGGAATCATTGTGACGATGGAGAATAGCAACATGTCCATGTTGATCAATATGGAAAGAAGGAGAAAGATTAAGATGAAGGAGAAGAGGTAAAGAAGGAAAAGAAGAAGAAGAAGAAGAAGAGGAGGAAGAAGACAAAGAAGAAGAAGAAGAAGAAGAAGAAGAAGAAGAAGAAGACGAAGAAGAAGAAGAAGGAGAAGAAGAAGAAGAAGAAGAAGAAGAAGAAGACGAAAAAGAAGAAGAAGAAGAAGAAGAGGAGGAAGAAGACAAAGAAGAAGAAGAAGAAGAAGAAGAAGAAGAAGAAGAAGAAGAAGAAGAAGAAGAAGAAGAAGAAGAAGAAGAAGAAGAAGGAGAAGAAGAAGAAGAAGAAGAAGAAGAAGAGGAGGAGGAGGAGGAGGAGGAGGAGGAGGAGGAGGTGGAGGAGGAGGAGGAGGAGGAACTGGAAAGACAATTTGACAAAGGGAAAAAGAATCAAGATGAGGAATGCAAAGAGGTAAGGAAGGTAAAGAATAGTAGGAATAGACAAAAGAAGATTAAAAATAAATTAAGGAGACAAAACAGAAAACAGGAAGAGAAAGGAAAAGATGAAGAAAGAAACACAATAAATGAAGATGAAGGAGAAAGGAAGAAGAAATAAAAGAGGAGAAAGAAGACAAGGAAGAAAATACCAAAAATAAGATAGAAAAAAGAGGATGGCAAAGATGTAAACAGAAAAAGACAAAACAAATAAAAGGATGATTAAAATCTGAAGATAGGTAAAGATGGAGCATGAAAATAGAGGAGACATTGTGTTGGTAACATGGCTCTTGTCTAGCACATACAGTGTATGGTGCCCAAGTCTCTCAATTCACTTTATCCCTGATATTGCTGGATGCATTTCCAGGCAAGCCAAAACATGTGTCCACCATCTTCAATGGAGCGTTTCTTGTCGCCGCGGTAATTTGACAAGGGATCTCGATAAATTCTGTCAACACTGGTCATCAAATCTTACCGGACAGTATGTGGACTTACAGGAAAGTCTACAGACATTTTTAGCACACCATCTTTCTCTGTGAGTCTTCTACTTCCTCTTTCTCCTCTCTTTTTTCTCCTCCTTCACCCCCCCCCCCCCCCTCAATTTATTTCTCTGCTCAACCCCTCTGTCCTTCTTTCTCTCATCTAACAGTTCTTTTTAATGCTTATTCTCTTCTGACCCACCACCAACTCGCGTCCTCAATCATCAATCATCCACCCTGAATTTTCCTTTTTCTATTTTCCTAAAGAAAGGGTGTCCTATTTTTTTTGTAAAAACCACGGAAAATGGAAGATACTGTATCAGGACTGCCCTCCCAATAATAGAACTGAAAACTGACTCTGAGTGAAATTATAGTGATCACTAATCTTACTTCTCCTCTCCAACTCCCCTTCCCTTGTAAACTGGACCTCCATTCATCCAGTGATTGGGCGGGTTGGGGGGGGGGGGGTGGAGATAGAGCAGTAAATTGTGTGACGGCTCAGGGCGAAAAAGGATCCCTAAATGACAAACGAGCTGTTGTGAGAAATCTGGGTTGTTCTTCATTATTTATAAGGGATCATGCAAAATGAAATTTTTGAAATTTTGAAATATGTGAATATATATGTATATATAATATATACATATATATATGAATCGTAATGTTTTGGGGTTGGTGAAAAGCAAATCATTTTGCACCGAATTAAATACCTTAATCTGTATCTGTATCTCATATGACAATGTACTAGAATTTACGAATATACAAAGTAAATAACAATGCAGCTAACTTATGTCACCTTTAACCACATAGGTGAATTCCAATCATGTTTACATATGTTTTTCACAACTCTTTGTCTTTTATATGTGCCCGAAATTTGAGCTGGTCAAAAGCAAATCTCTATCATTTTGCACTGAATTCAATTATTTTGATTTGTTTCTTTCTTATATGACAATATATCAAAATTGGCGAATAAACAAAGTAAATATAATATATCTTATTACACCAGGAATAGAACGAGAAGGAAATAAAAAATATGAACCCAATTTCCGAAGTTAATGATATTTCAGTCTTTAATTATTATGTCATATACAGTACATAATTTACATATACACATACAAATTACAACCATGTTTAGATATGTTTTTCTAACTCATTGTTCATTGTTTATTGTTTATCGTTTATATGTGTCTCAAGTATCGCTATATATTGTTGTGTTATTGTGCTGGTGGAAAGCAAATTTCCATGATTTTGGACTGAATAAAATATCTTGTATCTTGTATCTTGTATGTTCTTCAGGGAGTTCTTTCCATCATATCAGACAATTGTTTGAAGTTTTTGATCTTGCTATGTCCATGCAAGATGCTGTCCCATATGTTGTGTACTAACTTTTTTGAAAATGTTGATTTTTCTCATTCAAGGATTTTACCTGTGCATTAATTAGAAACACAGTTTTATATACATACCTCTATGAAAAAAATCATTGATCAAAAACAGAAAAAAAAACAATTTATAAAATCATACAGTACATAAAATGTATGGGAGAACACCTCTCACGTGATGTCACAAAATTAAGATTTAAAAATATCAAAACTTTCTTATCCTTTGATGGATTTTCGTCAAACCTTCACTAATGTTTCTTTCATCTTTCTGCATGCATTGAACCCAACTTAACTTCAGGATAGACTATCCCTTTAAGGTCTGGACGTGAGGCTAATGTCACCATCCCTGTCCAGTCTTGGGCAGAGAGGAAGGATTAGCCTAACTGACCAGACTTAGTTGTGGTTGCTGCAACCCATCAGAATCTTGAAGAACACAACAGACCACACCCCGCAGCCCAAACCCTACCAAGCAAGGGAAAAAAATACACAGGGTCTCGAGGCGACCGCCCCCAAAATGCTTGAAGGAGCCCTGGAAAATGTTCAAACAGCCCCAAAATTCCTATAAACACAATGTAAAATTGTAGCCAGATCGCCTATTGTGCTCAAAAAGTAGCCCCCGAAAATGTTGAATCAATTTTTTCCCTGCAGTGAAAGTACCAAAGCCATGGTGCATAAACCTTATCATTGATGGTAACTTTGCTATCGATGGCAATTTCTATGGAAACCTTGAATTTCATTGGCTGCCAAGCGATGTTTCCATGGTAGTTACCATTGAAGGCAGAGTTATCATGCAATGGAACCAAGGCATTTTCCTCCCCACCTTTGCACCTTTACATGACATGTCCAGTCTGCAGTGCTTGGACACGACCAGGGAAAAAAATCAATACAACATTCTCGGGGGCTACTTTTTGAGCACATTGGCCAATATGGCTACAATTTTACATTGTGTCTATGGGAATTTTGTGGGCTCTATTACCACTTTCCAGGGCTCTTTTAACCATTTCGGGGGCAAAATCGCCCCCCCCCCCCCCCCCCGAGCCCCCATGTATTTTTTTCCCTGGACTCTACCCCGTGATTAATACAGTAATCTAGGGTAGACCAGTCTGGGCTGGCATCATTGATGGTCCCGTTATATTCACGGTGCTAGTCGCTGGGAGGGCTGGACTATCTTAATTAGCTCATTAGTGGTGATGGGTAGTCACATCCTTCAGCACAGTGGGACAGTAGCCTGATGTAATGAGGGGGTATTTCCCCTCTATGGCATTGCACAGAGATTGGCCTGAGAACCTTATCACTGTAGACATAAACACATGTCTGCTGATTAATCAGGCTGATGTAAAGAGACTACTAGTACTGTAGTTCCCATGCACTGTACACGTGTATGCCCATGTTTGTACCCTAGAACTCCTGACACATGAAACAAAACAAAAAATACTAACTTGACTTGACTTAAAGGTCCCTCTACATCAAAATGTATTGACTTATGTTGATGCAACTTAATATTGATAAATCACTAACTGTTTAATGGAAATATGTGTCCTATAGTTTAAAATATTTTTTCTACATTTTTCTCATGCACTGATAAGCCCTGCCTCCAAAATATTCTCCAACTCAAGATTCCCCTTGTGACATCATCAAAGGCAGTTAGCAGGATAATAGACAGAATTTATGCACAAACTAAACATTGCAATAGCATAAAGTGAACACAACTTTGTACCTCAGACCTCCCAACGATTAAGACATACCTGGCACAAATCAGATTTAGCCTGATCCATCAGACACTTTGACAAGACAATGTCACAATTAGACTAGTCTGTGCCTGCAGACTTTTTATGAAAGTTAGTGAGTCTGAGTCAGGAGACTATTAGCCATACATGTAGGCTGTGTACAGTATATTGCACAGGCCTTTCATTAGGACATGATTGTCAAGGCAGACTGTACTGGTAGTCTGAGTTTGCCAGACACATCCTCTGAGACAAAGCCATAATTGAGTGCGTCTGTGCTGTAGACTATGTGGACCCTCTATGTGGATCAGTATTACAATGTACATGGTTCTGCTAGTTAGTAAGGTATCCTTGGCTCTACACCGTGAAGTGTACTACAGACTGCAACATCTCCCAAGAGGTCTTGCAAGAGGGTGTAAAACGTACAACTCCATTCATGTACATAACAAAATTTGTGAAATTTTATTTGAACACAACTCATACAATGTACAAAATGATGTATTTCCAGGATCATGATCATGTAAAGCTGTGCATAAAGGCAGTGCTTTGGGTGTTTTCAAATTACATAAATGCATGATGATTTAAAACATCCATGGTAATTACGAGGGGATGGTTATATATTGGGTAAACGACTTCAAGATAGGTCTATGTTATTGACAACCAGGAGCTTGTTGAAGAGTGAATGAAATATTCAGAATTTTAGAATTAGCATTGATCAGATGTGACAACTGAGTACTAAAAATAACCAGGATTCCTAACAAAGATGGATAGATATCTTGTGAGTTATTTCCTCTCCTAGCTAAAATATTCTTATTTCTCAACTGAAATGAGAAATGAATTGTGTGTCAGAGATGGCTGTGAATATAAGCATAATATGACAAACCATATTTTGTGATTTACAAGTTACAATGTAGATGGAGACCGCATTTGACCCAATTGATGTTGATTGTAAGTAATACACAACATGGACCAAAGTCTGTGTGTTCCTTTCATGATGTCAGACATGAAAAGTAGCCTCCCCCCCCCCACCCCCCCCCCCACCCCCACTTCCACCCCAGCACAACAAGTCCTGTACGTACAGACTGACATGCTTATGTACTAATAATACCATCAGGGGAAAAAATCAATTCAAAATTTCCAGGTGCTATTTTTTTAGTGCAATGGCCGATTTTGCTACAATTTGACATTGTGTCTATGGGAATTTTGGAATAACATCATACATGGTGCACACACTGACAGACAGAAGTAGATTATATACTGTACACACAAAATATGTATACACACACAAACACAGACACAAATGCACTATGAACACACAGCCACACACATACACACACAGAGACACACTCACACACTGGAAACCATGGGGATGTGTGGCATTGTGTGCATCTACCGCAGACACACACAGGACTGTACAAAGTGGAAGAATGTCATATTGGTTGATTTTAAATGTCAATTCCAGCGCAATACTACGGTTATGAGGAACCCAGCTGGGGTTTAGACCTACATGTAGACATACACTCCTTCCTCTTTTCGCTCCTCTTACAAATGCATCTTTCTTAGAATTCAGCTGTGCAGCTGCATACAGTATGACCCTACAGTATTGCTGCTACTGTACAGCACCATACGCCTCCATCATTATCCATCATCATCATCATCATCATCATCATCATCATAATCATCATCCTTATCATTATTTTATGTCCCTTTCATTTTCATCCGAGACTTATTCCAATATTCTTACTTCTTCATAGATGTTTTTTTTTCTTCTTCATCATTCTCTTCTCTTCTATTTCTTCCTCCTGCTTCTGAAGAACTTCTTCTCCTTCATCTTCCCTCTCCTTTCATGTCCTCATCTTATTTCCTTCTGTTTTCTTCTCCTTGTGTTTGTAGCTTTCCATCATCTTATCCCATTCCTGCCATCTATTCCCCAAAGCTCTCATCTCATTTACTTTGATATTCAACTTAACCAACTCACCCCCCCCCCCCCCACCACCCACCCACACCCTCAAGAAAAAAACAATCTTAAACAAGCAAACAAAACACTCCACCAGCTGAACAACTCATTTCCATACATAATTCAGACGGTGCGTCTAGATTTCTCTTTGCGGCCAATTCCCTGAAATTCAATGCTCTTTGTGTTTTGTGATAGTCTAGAGGGACGCTGTCTAGCTGCTGTACTGCCTGCATGCATTTCTTATACTGTGATTCCACTGTCTTCATTTGTGTGGGTGTGTGTAGGGTGTGTATCAGTGGGGATGGACTGGTTTATGCCCCAAGGAGAGTATTACGAGCTGGTGGCTCAGACATCAGAATGATGAATTCATGGGAAACTAAGCCACGGGAAGGAGAGAATAGGACAGGATGAAAAAACAATGGTGCCACACCTTGTACATTACATGTGTGCAGTATTTGTACGATGCAACTCTCTCTCCCTCCCTCATTCTATTTTTCTAGAGCAACGATACCACATACATTTCTATCCCACTAGCCACTAACATGTCCATGTACACTGTACATGTGTATGCACATCTAAGTGTTCAAAAATACTTTTGACACTTTTGAAAAATAATCACAAATAAGTCATAATTCAAATCAAGTTGAAAGTTACACATCATTAAATGATATCATTAAATATATGGATTATTCCAAGACACAAAAGAAACTTCGAAAAAATTGATATCCTTTGACTTCATAATGTGTAACTTTCAGCTTGATTCAAATTGATTCCAAAATTTAAAAAATATGACAAATTTTAAAAGCTTCAATTTCACCCTGAAATTTCAATAAAAGCAGACAGAGAAAGAAACAAAGCAGTGAAGGTTTGATGAAAATCTGTCAAAGGATAAGAAAGTTATGATCTTTTAAATTTGATTTTGTGACATCATGTGCGGGGTGCTCTCCCATACTATGTACATGTACATTGTGTACAATTTTTTTTAAATGTCCTTTGCTAAAAAATATTGCATGCTTTTCGTTTTACCTACTTGAATTTGATACATCACATATTTTCACACACAGTATGTACCGCTATAAATTCCTTCATCAAAAACAGGAAAAGAGCAATTTATGGAATCATATACAGCACACAACTATGGGAGAGCACCTTGCGCGTGCCGTTTCAAAAGATGTTATCCTTTTGATGGATTTTCATCAAACCTTTCACTAATATGATTCTTTCATATTTCTGCTTTTATTGAAACAAACTGATCTTCAGGGTGAACTATCCCTTTAATAACTTTAAAGGTCGGGTACCCTTTTAAAGGGTTAATAAATTAGAAACGAATTTCACATCTGTTTGCCGCAATAAAGTCTCATTTTGACAAAAATTTGAAAAAAAACGCACGCCTCCAGTTACGTCATAGAAGTCAAAATGCCATAAATACCAATGGCGTGAACACAATATTTTATTCACGCCGTTCGAACAATACGTTACCAATCAGGTAACACACACACACATTTATAATCACACATTATTGGAAGAAACAAAGTAACAAAGTAATAAAATACAAAGGTAAAGACAATGATAGTCTGTGAGTTTAAAGATAAACTGAAAATTACCTTTTTATCTAAATATTCTACGTAACCGAACGTAAATTGTCCAAACGATTTAATATCATTGTACATGTATGTATTATAGGGTGTATGAGTGGGTGTGCTGTTGTATGACTGTGTGTATGTCTGCTATTATTTTTATGTTGTTTGTTGTCTTTTATATGTAATCAATTAGGAAAATTACATTTTTGTAACAATTGTGCATTTATTTATATTTTATATGTAAGGGAGCTGCACCCTCAAACCTGTAAAGTTTTTTGCAGCTTCCATTTTCATTTTCTCTTAACTTATATGTACAGTGAATGTTTATACATGTATTTTATGATTTTGAAATAAAACCCATTTTGAATTGAATTGAATTGAATCACCAATGGGAACGAACCCCAAACCTTGTCCGAGTAGCAACAACTAATAGATTCAAAGTGCATTCCATCCATTGAATCTGAATGACAAGATACAGGTGAATGCAATAACGCGTTACTATGCAGTTCGGGGGAAAGTTGTGAATACATGTACATTACGAAAATGGTCTATTGCTGACTTCCGTACATGCCGTTGGCATTTATGGCATTTTGACTTCTGTGACGTCACTGGACGCGTGCGTTTTTTCCAATTTTCATCAAAATCAGACTTTATTGCGGCAAACAAATGTGAAATTCGTTTCCAGTGGATAATTTTACATAGATTAGTGGGAACTTATTTTTCTAATTTAGTAAACCTTTAATTAGACCGAAAAATCTGTCTCTGTAGGCCGTTGGATCCGCTGAGATTGCAGGTGGCTCTTCTGAATTAATTTGGGGGTATGTTAAAAAAAATATAATTCTGATTCAAGTATGCCCTGAATGAAACAATTATTCCTGTCCATCCTTTCATAAAAGTCATGAAACTTGCCATGGATCAGCAGTATACAAGTACCCTAACACAAACAATACATTCTCATAGCCTTGCAAACCTTTTCAGAGTTTCAGACAGCAAAAGTGAAAATGAAAAAAACTTTCCTTGTTTGAAGGGATAGTCCATTCTGAAGTCAAGTTGGTTTCAATAAGCAGAAACATGAAAGAAACATACATAATATTAGTAAAGGGTTAGGGTTAGAAGAATTTTTAATTATTTTTCCCCTGGAGACTGATGAAAATCTGTTAAAGGATAAGATAGTTATGATCTTTTAAAATCTCAATTTTGTGACATCATATGATAGGTGCTCTCCCATGCTGTGTGATGTATGATTCCTTCTATTGCTCTCTTTTTTTATTGAAAGAATTAATTTTTCTCGGAGATACACAGGTCTCTAAGCGTGTAATGTTTCTTATGATGCGGTAAAATAATGCTTTTTCTTTTGAGAAAATCAACAGTTTAAAAAAACAGTACACAAATTGGGAGAGCATCTCGAACGGGATGTCCCAAAATCAAAACTTTTAATAAGCATAACTTTCATATCCTTCGACAAATTTTCATCAAACCTTCACTAATACAGTGTACAGGGTGTATGTTTCTTCAATTTTCAATGTTTCTGATTTTATTAAAACCATCTTCATTTCAGGGTCGACTATCCCTTTACAACACTGTTTCATAGCGAAATGGGACAGGACCATCCATCCAAAACCTCAAAAACTTAAAGTACAGTGTATTCTTCTCATTTTCTGTGATATCTATTTAATTCATGTTTTTAACCCGCAAAAGGGCTTAGCTTCCTTTAACATTACATTTTACAAAAAAAATGAAAATTAAAAAAATGTTCAACTTCATAGTTTTTAACCATTACCAGGCTGTGAAAAACCCATTCACATACTACACATCATCATGCCAATGGTAATCGCCAATGGCAATGGTATTGGTGACGAGGGAGTTTTAAATTCAAAGTTAAGATAAATTTAGCTAGGCCTAATTGAAGAGCTCAAGTCTCAAACACATCAGTTTTTATTTCACCATGTTCAAAGTTTTAACGCCTGTTTAAAAAATCACCTTAGTAACAGAAAAACAATTAAGAGGAAGAAGTACACTTTACATTCGTGAATAGATATAACATTATTATGGGGTACTGAGCCAATTGCCATTTACCTGCTACAACTGATGGATCGCTGGGCTCCGACGTAACGGTCAACGTGCTCATACCCGGTAGCTCCGGGGTAGACGACAGCTGAGCTACCGCTGTTGAGAGCAACGGAGCAGCTGCAACCAGCAACAACATCCATGTGGATAAACAAACGAGCCTCCGTCCGAGAAAACTATTGCAAATAAACACAGGCGTCATGATTGCTGCCATTAAATTGGTACCAGCATCGTTGTTGGTTAATGTTCAATTGGAAACATTCTTGAAAAGTAAGCTTGGTCGCGTAAACTTAGGTTTCTCTCATTTTGGTAATCTCCTTTTCACGCGACTGCGGGAATCTTGACCACCACTCTCCATTTGGTTTCGAGGTGATACGGGCCGTCTACGACTAGACTACGGGGTAACCGTAGCGGCTAGCTAGCGCACATGCAGCATTGAACTGAAACTACTCGTTGACGTTGTCAGTCACCGTAACAACAGCGACAATCCATTTGAAGCATCTAACTTAAATTTTTCTTTCAACCCGGCAAGAGGGGCACATATGTCAGATCATTATCCCATTGCCATAGTCAAAACCATCGCTATTAAGAGTCCCTTGGCCTTTGATAATGATCTATCTTGACAGAGTTGGTAATGGTCGGAATGGCAGCTCAAACGAGTCTAGTTTGCTATTCAAAATTTAACGCGAGGGGAAAAAATATGAATGATGAACGCCATCTACCGGTACGGTACAGACAAGCACAGTGAGTGCAAAACGAGGACAGGCGAATCATGATCTTTTTCAAAGATCTATCAATCTGATTCAAAGTAATTTTCACCCAACTATTTTAGTGAGTGAGATATATTAAGCGGCACCATTTTAGGAATAATATGTTGATAATGAAGCAGATCTTTATAGCACAAATTTGGAGAAAATATTCTAATAAAAAACACGTACTACATTAAAATGATGCTCATAAGCGCTATAGAGAATGATGGTGTCGCTATTTAAAACCTTTTATGAGGATAAATTATGTTTTTTTTATGTGGATGTTATTACAGCATGGATTTTGCCCATTAATTGAGATTTACATTTAAATCAGAATTGCGTGAAACGGAAATGATCTATCTGGCATGTTTGGACTCTAATTTCAACTCTTGAAATATGAAATTTACTTTGAACTCATTCTTTCAAATAAGGCGTAATCACAATTTTTGAAATTACAACGATTTTATATTGATAGGACTAGACAATGATTTACAAAATATAGCACAACGCACTTGCATGATATTTGAATTCTGAAAGATTATGATTTTCATATTAGGCCTATGCTTTTCTGGGATATTCTATGAAATGAGTTAAGCTGGTTGAAGATGTAGCTGAGTGTAAAGGCAAAGAAACTATTGCACGTAGTCTGTTTGTTATGACGTACTGCATTTGAATTATTCTTCACTGTTTAGTTTCACATCTCCCATATCGGATTGTGGTTCATATAATGTTTAACATTACCATATTAACAAATCTTTTGGCTGCAAAATGGATACATCACCGTCAGAGACATTAGGGTATGAAAGACACTTAAGAGGCCCTTTTAATTTGAGGGATAACATTCAATATACTCTGTTGGTCATAAAGGAAGAATAAATATTTTTGAATCCACTGGGGTTTTTTAAACATAAAAGCCTACGCGGAATCAAAATGATAATTGAATGATTACATAATGTTACGCCATTATACACAGGTGAACATGAAAAACTTGTATTCCGTAATAAATTGTTTTGGTGTACAGTGTTGATTATGAAAGCCTTTGCATTTGATATTCTGTCCGTTTCCCTGATTTAGCACTATGTATAAGAAGGTTGCATTTTTTTTCTAAAGTTCCTTGCACCGTTCGCAAGAAGAATGGGTAGAGAATTTCCCTGGACTATACCTTGTGCAACGGTAAGAGAGAGAGAGAAAGAGAGAGAGAGAGAGAGAGAGAGAGAGAGGGGGGGAAGAGGGGGGGAGGGAGAAAGAGAGAGAAGAAAGAGAGGGAGAGAGAGAGAGAGAGAGAGAGAGAGAGAGAGAGAGAGACAGACAGACAGACAGACAGAGCGCACTGCGGTAGGAGAGCTAGAAGCAGACTGATATCACACAATGGATGTCACAGATATCAGAAATACTGAAACGTCAACGTGAGGCGGGGAACGTGCGGCCAAGAAAATCTCCAGGACGTCCCAGATTGACCACAAGATGCGATGATCGCCAACTCTGCAATCTCAGCCGGAAATTGCCCGTGAGTCGTCTTCCCCAGATAGCAAAGTATCTGGGCCAATATGGGTTTTATGTGCGCCAACTGGGGGCCCCTATGTACCATGTAACACCCTTACATGGCCCATATGCATGGGTCGTCCCACACAGAACGAAAATTAAACAAAAATACATAATGGGCCCAACATGGTATCTTTATGAGCGATGTGGTTACATTTCTGCATGAATTGAGCCCAGATATAAATATATTAAACCCATAATAGGCATCAAGGGCACGAAGGTTAACAAAAATAATGTCCACACCTACCACAGAGTATAGCCCGTCCTCTTTGAGTCAGGGAGCATAAAATGCTTCATCCAGAACATTGACAGCATATGGTCTCATGGAAGAGAGCCGGTTCATCCTTGACCGAGTGGATGAAAGACAGTTGGTCGTTTAGCCGAGGAAAACCTTTGCGATGACTGTATCCACGAGACGACTCAAGGCGCGGAGGCGGCTCGATCAGTGATGGTACTGCATGGGCCGGCATCCACTATAGAGGGAAAACGCCACTGGTGGTTCCGGACGGAAGCGTCATGCAACGCCACCACCTACAGGGACATCCGACTGCAGGACGACAACGCTAGACTCATGCACAGGGCCGCTGCAGAAAGGGAATTCTTGGACGCAGAGGGCGTCGTGCAGTGGCCATGGCCAGCTTGGTGCGGCCGGATACCAATACCATACAGCATGCATGGGATGCCCTATAGGTCGAGCCAAACAACGAGAGTGATGTCATTCCTCAAAATTGTCATGGGAAGACAGGTACTCTGAGGGATCTGAGAAACTGTGCCTGTTGACACCTCCAACAAGATAGTGGACAGCATATGCCACATGTGCATGAGCTTGTTCGTGCATGCCAGAGGTAATATTACCCAATGCTCGTGACTGAGTAAGAACAATGATTAAAATAAATCGTTCATGAAATTATACTTAAAAAAAGTCATGTGGAAAACGTAAGAGAGATTGAAAATGAATATCTTATGACCCTATTTCCTGTGCATTGGCGTCATGGTTGTTATACATGGTCGTGATATCCTTCGCTTAAGTAGGACATAAAGTTGTTAAGTGAATCACTGTCAAATGTGTGCAAGAGGCAGAAAAGTAAAGTAAAGTCCTTATCATGTACCATAAATGTAATAATCACGCTGTGAACATTTGGTGACAAGAATATGCCACCTTCATGAACAACAGTGTACATGTTGCCGTACCTTGAACCCAGAGGAAGCTTAATCTAAATTCAAAAGTAAAATCGAAGTTTGCTATACCTTAATTGAAAATGCTTATTTAGCCGTACGTAATTGACATTCCAAAGGGCGGTTACAACACTGCATAGGACCGGATGAAAATGGAGAGAGAGAGAAATCCAGGGGACGTTGTCCCTATATCAACCCGCATGCTTGTACTTTGCTCATGTTTTCTTTAGGGGTTTGCTATTTGTTTAGGATACACGTTTGGTGCATGACCTACGATAACAGAAAAGTTTATGCTTCGAGCCCACAAAATCATATCGCGATTTTCGTTTGTATGACGCGAACGGAACAAAGGCTTACACGTACCTCATAAGCAGTGGTAGGTTTCCATATTATATAGGAGGATCCGAAATGGAGTCACAACGGCTAAACCTGCTTGTTACTGTGGCGTTGCTTGTTGTGCTAAGCTGTTGTTTGTGTGAAAGCAAAAACGTGATTATTGCGGGGTTATTTTCCGACGGTAGCCACTTTTTAGCTTTGGTTCCAATCGGCAAGAGCTTAGTTCAGCGCGGTCACAATGTCACATTTCTTCTTAGTGACGTCTATCATGACATTGCCGCCAAGAACCCTGAATATAAGGACCTTTTCTCCTTTGAAAAGTACCATTGTCCGGGGTTGAAGGAAGCTATAGCACAGCAGGATGAGATAATTGAACGACTTTCGTCGGCCAGGACGCAAGCAGAAACGATTTATGAAATGGTAAGTGCGTTTGGTGATAATAATCGCCAGACGTGCTTGGCCATTTTTAGAGACAAGGAACTCATGGGACGACTGCAAACGTATGATGCCGTCGTCGTGGATGTTGTGTGGCCATGTGGAGTGTACGTCAAATCTTTCCTAGCGAAACACAAGAACATCACGCTTCGGTCGATTGTCGTATCCACCATGACTTCATTCCCGTACGTCCAGCAAGTCGCTGGCTCACCAGTTAACCCTGCGTTTCAACCTGCCCAAATGTCTACATTTACGTCATCGATGACATTTGTCCAACGCGTGATGAATATATTTTCGTACATGATGTCAGACGTCTTCTCCTACTTTATAGCATCCCGTCCATACTTTGATATCGTGGATGAATACGATCTAGACCCCCAAATGAAAAGAAGTCTCCATAACTATATCGATCTGTACCTAATAAACGTTGACTTTGCGGTGGAGTTTCCGTATCCATTGACGCCAAACATCATCCCCGTCGGTGGACTCACATCAAGACCAGCTGAGCCACTCACAGGAGATCTGGAGAACTTCATGCAGAGCTCAGGCGCCAACGGAGTGATAGTCTTTTCACTTGGATCTACCTTCACATCTTTAACTAAGTCTAATCCTGCATTTATACAAGTGTTTATTGATGTCCTCGGTCACTTCCCGCAGAAGGTCCTGTTCCACATGAAAGATCCTCTACCAGACGTTCAGCTAAAGGACAACATCAAAGTTATGTCTTGGCTGCCTATGCAGGATGTCCTTGGCCATCCCAAGACGCGATTGTTTGTCTACCACGGGGGCAACAACGGCTTCCTCGAGGCGGTATACCATGGAGTACCGCTTGTAGTAGTTCCTCTTGTGGGCGACCAGATCGACGTCGGAGTAAGGGTCTCAGCCATGGGACTTGGGACAACTATTGATAAAACCCAACTTACTCCAGATCACATTCATCACCAAGTGGCGCAAGTCCTTGAAAACCCAGAATACAGTAAAAACGCCAAACGCCTGTCTGCCATCTTCAAAGATCGACCACTGGCTCCTGCGGATCGAGCTGCTTTCTGGATCGAACACGTCATGAAACATGGTGGCGACTACATGAAGTCGCCCGCCCATGATCTGTCTTTTATCCAGTACTATTTGATTGACGTCATGGTGTTCGTCCTACTTCTCCTGCTAACCCTGACTTACGTTATGTATCGCTTGACAAAAATGTGTTTGCACTATTGTGTACGAAGAGGTTCGAAGACGTCAAAGGGTAAACTCGACTAATATCCGAAATCTCACTTCAGAGGTTGAAAATTGTTAAAAATGTTTCTGGGCATCTAATTCTCACATAATGGGGGATATTTGCAAAGCAGCATCCACCTCTCCTAGACATACTTTCCCCCATTGGCATAATAATTCTGGTATATATAAGAAACTGGTTTCAAATTCGAGGTGACGTTAGGTTTCTCCTTTTTGCTTTTCATTTTCACGTTTTTCAAATTGGTAACGTGTAAAATGTTTTGAAAGGTTGTCGCGATATTGAGAGCTGAAAAACTCTTGAAAAGGAATTTGTCAACCTCATTTACTTGGGTAATAGGCACTCCCATGAATGATTGGACAAAATTAACGAACGGCAAGGGTGTTTGGATTACGTTCAAAGTGTGACGTAATTAAATGTAACGTAACTAATATTGTTGTGTTCATGCAGTTGAAACTGAAAGGAAGGTTTGTAAAAAGATCATATCATATCATTTTACCATAATATCAGCAGTGATATAGTTGCTACACGTCTAGGAAACTATTTTGGCATGTCCTAGCTTATGTAGTGTAGCTAACAGAAGTTCAAGTTCTTATAATCATTACAAAAACAATTATCATAATATCATTTCGATATGTCAGACCTTCAGGTAATGTCATGATAAAAATAGCAAGTTGGTATCAATGCATCTTCCTACAACACCAAAGTATATAGGAAAGGGTACCATAAAGTGTAACGTATGATAAATCGTGGAATTTCAAGGGTAGAAAATGTGTTTCCAATGTCTGTGGAAGGAATTAAAACTTGGATTAGCTATTCATATTCAAATGCTAATATTCAACATATTTTCCAGGGAAGAGAGGAAGGCAAGAAAATCTTGATCTCAGATCTATTTATACTTGAGGAGAGTTTCCATAGTTTATATTAGTGGTATCCTCGAGGGTATAGTGTGGCAAGCGGTGATTTTACAATGACGTAATATTGTCTTAGGGTAGAACTGGTGTATGAATGCGTGTGTGTGTGTGTGTGTGTGTGTGTGTGTGTGTGTGTGTGTGTGTTTTGATTCATCCAGGAAGAAATTTGGTTTTGTAACAGATAATCTGTGCTCCTTTTGTCACCAGGAAGTTGAGACATATATTTATGTGTTTTTAAACTGCCCAAAAGTTAAGGAAGTTTGGCAAATTATGATTCAATTATTTGAATTAACAGAAATTGCAACTTTAGAATAGAAGGATATATTTGTCGGTCTTCCAGGTAAATCTATAAGAATAAAATTTGTTAATACGTTGATAGATATGGTAAAATATATTATATTTAAATCTAGAACAGGATCTACTCTTCCCTCGTCAAGGAAAATACAACGGGATATTTTGAACTATAGAGAGGAGGAAATGAAATTTGCAATTAAAAGGGGTAAATTGGGACTACATTTGCAAAAATGGGAATATATTGACATGTTAATTTGATAGACTATGTAGGTTGTTTATGTAATAACATGTATAATTATTTACAACAAAATAACGGGAAAGGTTAGCTGAATAGACACTATAAGTTATTTATGTAACATATGATTATTTACAAAAATATAATTGGAACGATTATATGATACTGCTTTGGTAGGTTATGGAAAGATTTTTTTTTTTTTTTTTTTTTTTTTAACTATGACAGTTGTGAACGCGGGAGAAAAGAGGTGAGCGTGAGCAGGTTGGGGAAGGGAAGGGTGGGGGGTTGAGGTGGGAGGGTTAAAAGGAAGGGGGTATACATGTAGAAGTTAGTGTTTTTTTTTTTTTTTTTTTTTTTTTTTTGGGGGGTATATAGCGAATTTAAGGGAAGGGTAGTTTAAGCGGTTATGTATATGGTTGGGGTGGGGTTAATGTTAGGGGGTGGGGGGGGGGGGTGGGGGGGGGGGCTGGCTGTCCAGATGGGAGTTAGGAATGGTTAGGACTAATTTTAGGGGTGTATTATAGGTTGGGGGATTAGTGGGCTTGTTTATTTAAAACTTGATTCCGGAAGCTATTCGTTCAGTTTATTTGATTAAACATCGTTACATGATTATAACAATTGAGTAATTATATTTAATATTTTCAGCTATTTTATTGTAATTAATTTACAAATGCATATATATATATAAATTGCATGATTGTTTTGTTTAATTTGTGTTAATATATTTAAACTGATTATATGAATTAAATTTGTATTATTATGGAATCAGAATAAAGATCATTAAAAAAAAAATACAAATTACGAATAGAAACCAATCTGATTATCTGGACTTACTGGTTTGAACAGTTTCACGACCTATCCGGGACGCTTCTTCAGCTCGTCTGAACTGGCGGGAAATCGTCGTTGTCGCTTGGTGTCGACGCACAATCGATGTTATTTACGTCACCGCGGAGAGACCCTCCCTCAACAAAGGAGGGGGAATCCGGGAAATTCCTCGACGTCTCAAAGACAATAATATCGATTGTGCATATCGCCATCAAGCGGCAACGACGATTTCCCACCAGTTCAGACGAGCTGAAGAAGCGTCCCTGATCGGAAGTGGAACTTTATGCTCTGTTTCAAACCAATAAGCCCAGATGATCAGATTGATTTCTCTTCGTAGTTTATACAATTTATATTGATTTCTAAGAAATAAAATAAAGGTAGCCATATAATTCCCGCTTTTTTACAGATTTGCTCACGGTCGCTACATAAGAGTTCATGTGACGCCTCCGCGCTTAGCGCATATCCAACAACCAGGAACACGACCTCCACAACAAAGAACCACTATACTCTCCTTACGCCCCCCCCCCCCTCTCCCCACTCCCCCTTCCAGTAATCCCTCTCTTTCTCTTTTTACCTTCCCCACTCTATTGTTCTCTTTGGTCGGTTCTCCTCTATACCAGTCCTCGTATCGGTTATCTTACTTCATTATGTGTTATCATTTATTAAATTATTCATATTTATTTCCACTCTAGGTTCAATGATCACACGCCTTGCTCCCTTTGTTATGGCCCCCTCCATAAATGTATGAATAGTGTTTATATGAGTAAATAATTTGTGTTTATTATAGTTTGCTCGTTGGTTACGTGTCTTGTACCTGAATGTATGCATTGTTTCTCTTGTTGTTTTTCGTAAAAAATAGATTTAGTCTTGAAACTTGAATCTAGAATAAAATAATCCACTAGGCTTCAATTAGCTAAAAAGTTCTATACCTATTCTGCTCTACTTTGACAAAAGGAAGCAAAAGGGATTTTTCGTGTAAATGAACCAAAATGTATCTGTCACTTGCACTGGCATCAGTGCAACACCGCATCCTTTTAGACCAGGAAGGTGTTAGAACTGGAGTCGGTACGAAGAGTAATTTATTCCTACACCAGTTGCGTTCATTGATAGCACAATAAAATATTTGACGCGTTTGGTTCTTTGATCGAGGGAGATCCGCCGCCAAATATGCAAGACAAATTTTGGATGCATTTAGATGAATATATGTTCTGTATGCGCAGAAGATTTCAGAACCACTTCATTTACTGAAAGTGAATGTGCAGTAGTAGAACATCGTATAATGATACGATTCTGTGAATTTCAGAGTACATTGTTGCTTCGTTTTATATATATATATAAATCAAGAAAACTGTCAAAAAATGTTAGAGAAATGCCTCCATATTGCCCATTGGGCAATCATATTTCCTTTCAAATATCTTGTAAATCGTCTATTGAGTGTTTCACCTTCCATGGAAACAAGCTCGATTTCATGTGCAGAGATGTCCAAAAAAGTTACGGACCAAATTCTTTCTACAAATTTTATCAAATTTTCTCTTCGCTCACCCTAATCTAATTTCCAGTGTGTGTTATAAGATCAGCTATGAACTCCCAGCGAAGGCGCCAAACGGTTGACATATTCCTCAAACCAGATTTTCTTTTCTTATTCAGAGAAGAAGATGCCTGATTAGAAATACAGCGTATTGTTTGAAACACCTTAATGTCTGGATTTTTTTTATGAGGCGGCGGTCATCATAGATCAAAGGAAGTCTATCCGAGCGCAGTCCATCCATGATAGGTCCATGGTTAGATTACATATCTCACAGCAAGATCAATGTCTCCTCTCCAGATTTTGTCTTTAGAGAATGCTGAGTACAATCTATGAGTACCAATAACCCACTTTTGAGTGATTTGTCACTTGCTTCATTTTGTCAAAGTAGGGCAGTATTGCACCTCGTGTGTATTTGAAAGGTATTTGAAGGTATGTTTTGAAGTATACAAAGAAAGTAAAAGAAAAGTACATTATAAGAACATACCAAATGAATCAAGTCAAATTCCAAAAGTGTGTACAAATGTTTTTTTTGTTTATATACAACAAAGCAATCATGGTATAATTTGATTATCTTCCAATTCAACCAGCAAAAATCCCTCAATTTAAACAAATGTTTGAGGTGCTATTACAGTATAATTTTATGTTGCATGATATTTTCATCATTATGTGTGTAAATTTGTACAAAGTATGATTTACCAATAAAGAATTCTACAAAGAAACTGCAAAATTATTGATTGGATGATGTATTATGTTAATCTTTAAAGATTATGTCATATACTTAAGTTTGAAATTCCTAGACATGGTCCGATTTAATACACACACAAAAAACACAACAACCTTGAACATGAGGGTCTATTTACGGCGAAAGGGCCCTGGGATGTATGCATATGTATGGGTTCTATTGCAAAAGGTATCAAGATCACAGTTCGATCCGTCCGATTTTACTTCAATCATATCAGGAATACATCAGGACGTCAAGAATACCACAGTCTTCCGTTCACATTACCACACGAATGTATGACATACTAGTTACCACACACTTGCCTGTGATAAGATGGTATTTTTTTTTTTTGTAAGGGATAATCCGGGGTATGGCGCAACGGCTCAGCTAGTATCCGTTTAGATTTTAGTGAAAGGGCTTTCTGGGGTATTTCAATTTGCAAAGAAATTTTAGGCATACACCTAGTAATGAGATGAGGATAGCGTGCTCCATCCTCCATCCTTATTACTGGGTGTATGCCTAAAATTTCTTTGCAAATAGTATCCGTTTGTTGACAAAGGTGGCAGATCACGCATGCGCAGAGCCTGCGCCGTGTCAGCAGTGTAGAAGGATAAGGTGTATTTTGTTTATTATTAGGTATATCATTATCATTGTAGTAAATGGTATTTATTCAAAACAATCCACGATGGCAGTCCTATGGCTGAATTATAGTGGTTTACAAAAGTAATTGCATATCAAGACTATACACCCTCCCCCCTTTCATTGACTGGATGGAGCAAGCTATAGGCCTATCCTATACTTCTACTGGATGTATGCATATATAAGTTTCTTGACAAAATTGACATTGCCACTGAGAAAGCCCTTTCACAGGCTTTATCCTACCGCCCCCCTCCACTTTCCAAAGCGTTCGGCAGCGCCTATAATTCAATGATTAAAGGGATCATTCACCCTGAAACCAAGTCAGTATCGATGAAAGCAGACGCATATGAAACACGAACATAATAACATGATAGGCAAAGTGATCGAGGTTTTTATGAAAATCCGTCAAAGGAACAAAAAGTTATGATCAGCCTATCTGACGTTGTGCGAGGTGCAATCGCAAAAAATTATGTTGTGCACACTTTTTGTTAAAAATGAGCATTTTCTTAAAAAGAAATGCATCATTTTACCTGTGCAATAATGATATATCATTAGATCATTATTACACGTTTTCACACACACGCACGACAAAAAATTAATTCCGTTGTCAAAAAACAGAAAATGAGCAACGTTACGGAATTATATCTTACACAGCATAATGGGAGAGCACGTACCTTGCATGTGACGTCTCAAATTTGAAATTTCAAAAGATCATAACTTTCTTATCCTTAGACGGATTTCGTTAAACCTTCATTTATATGTTTCTTTTATGTTTCTTCTTTTATTGAAACCAACTTATCTTCAGGGTGAAAATACCCCTTTGAGTTGACATGATGAATAGAAAACGTAACATGGGCCATTATTTTATAAACCTATCATAATTGTATTATTTAGAGAAAGAAAAATAGCTTTACACATGCAATATCATACTCCTCAAACCATACCAGAATGGTTGATGGTCTATCTCGCACAATGAGTGGCTCGCACACGAAGTACAATTTCCCCGTTGAACAAGTTGCGCATGCGCATTTCAAATTGTCAGTTTTTGCCAATCAATTCTGGAAGAGCATTATCTAACACCGCCATTATTCCTCTCCCTGATTGGCAAGTAATCGGGTTGAATTTATTTCTAGTTATTCATCATGGTGATTCTGCATATAGTTAAGTTGCTAAATTAAACATAGTTTGTGCGAGGTAAGTGCCAGTTCATTTTCTCAGAAGAAGGGTGCATCACTGTACTGTAGCCTTTTCCCTCCAATGAATCAATGTCTTGTCCCATGTGCTAACATTTGTGTATTGTTTCATCAACTCGGATGAAGTCTACATACAACACTGGGCTACACCACTGTATACGGACTGGAAAGATTAACATAGTCATAAGTCATAAGATTGCAAAATCTGTCTGTGATATGTCTTTAGATCTGCTGAAGTTTAAAAAAGGTATTTGGATAAACAAATGCACCATCTGAGTTGGTTATTATTGATGTTTACATGACTATTTTTTTTGTGAATGATGTCGGAAAGATGGGTATGATGCAGGTGCCTCAAATATTTTCATACCAAGATGAACAGGTAAAATACTGAAATTTCACTCAAAAATCAGAAAAGTTACGCTCTTTAAATAACAATTTTTGGATTGAAGATGAACGACAAACTTTGTGAGAAATTGCACTTTGAATATCGCTCGGTAAAACACCGCACATTCACATCATTGAACCTTGAAACATCCCCTTCCGATAATGTGCAATATCTCCGTCAATCTGATGAGTACAGTGCCGACATTTCATCAGTATTGCGACTTGATCATGCTCATTCCAGTGGAGTGAAAAAATGACGGGAAAGTTTATGTGATCAATCATGGAAGTACGAACGCTAGACGGCTAGTCTCATTCGGGGCATTCTTTAATCAAAATTACATTTTTGGACATACCCCCGAATAGATACACTACAGCTCAAAGGAATTGGCATAGGGAAAGGGAAGAAGCCGCAGTTTTAAACCACGGTATATTTTGTCCAGTTCAGCATGAAACATGATGCTTTGTTTCATGCTGAACTGGACAAACTACCGTGGTTTAAAACTGCGGCTCCTTCCCTTCCTTCCCTTTCCCTTTCCCTCTGCCAATTCCTTTGAGCTGTAGTGTAGGTCGTTCAGAGGAGCCAGAAGCAATCTCAGCGGATCCAACATCCTACAGAGACTTTCGGTCGAAGAGGTACTTGGTGACTTGGTCTCCGTCAAAATGTTGAAAAGCTGGACCCCCCAAATATAAAACTGTCAGACCAGTTCAGATTGCACCATGGCATGCATGTAAAATACACTCAAAACAGTGCAGTGCATGGCACAACCACAGAAAACATCGTTGCCGAAAATAAAATCCTGCGTAAATCAGCAGGAAAGTAGACAAAGCCATGGCATGCTCCAGTCTTCATACAGGTGCCATGTCTGGGCCAGGCACTGTCGCACACGTACACTTCGGCTCAAAGGAATTGGTTTAGGGAAAGGGAAGAAAGGGAAGGAGCCACATTTTTAAACCGCCGTATATTTTTTCCAGTTCAGCATGAAACACTATGCATTAGCCTAAAAAGCATTATGTTTCATGCTGAACTGGACAAAATATACCACGGTTGAACACTGCGGCTCCCTTCCTTTCTTCCCTTTCCCTTTCCCTATGCCAATTCCTTTGAGCTGGAGTGCACATGATTAACTGTTTAAGGCATTTCCATAAGGTACTCCCCAACTTTCCCCCTATTTGCCAAGCAATTACCACGTTATTACCACGATTACATTCTCCTTTATTTTTGTGATTCAGTTTCAACATTTGGATGAAACACACTGTCTCTGAATCGATTATTAATGTTACAGTGAAAAATTTCTGACAAGCTTTGGGCTTGCTATTAGTGATGTATTATTTGTATGATGTGAATAAAATTGTCAAACCTATCAGAAATAGTCTATCAGATCGAGACATATCATCAACATTGCAAAGTTCAAAGATCAATCTTGAGTAAATTGATGGTTAATAGTTTTCATATTTTTTTTTTATAAACAGTGTTGACTGGAAATTTATTGCTTGATGTGCAGGAGAACAAAAATGTGTTATGTAGTGGCACAATTTTTAGAACTGCTAAGCTCCATTTGTCTCTTGCTACCTAATGAATAACACATACTATGTATACACTTTCAATGCATGTTCTGTTACCATATCTACCACTACAGCCTGACAGGTAGCTCACAACATGGATGACGTGTCCTTCATGGACACGGCATCAGACGAGGAGCTGGAGTTTCCCCCTCCTCTTCTGGAACGCATCAAACAACAATGGCAAGCGCCCTCAACCCAAACAGGAACATCCAGTGTCCCTACTGAGTCTTCATCCAGAGATGCTGTCAGGATGGGGAGTTCGTCAGTACAAAGCGATACCAGTGCGTCTGCCTTTCATGTGCGTGGCAAGCCTCTGACGGAGGTCATCAGCAATATTTCTAGGAGATCAGGGGGCCACAGTAAGCCATCCAGAAGCTTGTTAGAAGATTGGAAGAGTCGGATGCCAACTTCCGAGCCTGACTCATTCCTAAAACGAGATGAAAGCTCCGATAGTAAACATAATGGTCGCGAAGCATACACGCACCTGTCTCGTGGGGTTTCAGAAGAGAACCATAAGAGCAAAGCTGGGATGAGTGGTGCAGATGAGAGGAATTTGAAATCCTACTCACATTCTCCTATCAGAGGAGAGAGGGGTAAAGAACCTTTCAAGTCACGGAGCAGTGAGAAGGGGCTGTCGGGAGCAGGGGTGAGTACAAATCCGTCCCTGTGGTCAAGAACAGGGAGTCCTTCCAAAGTTCCTTATAGTTCGTCCCCAGCATCCAGTCTCCACATCCAGTGGGATGGGAGAGGGAGACGTCAATCAACACCCCTGGATTCACAGAGAGACAGGCATTTAGGCGATTCAAGCAGGAACAACTCTACCTCAGCCTTCAGCCCCTCAAGGAGACACCATACACACATAAGAACGCTGCACGCCTCCCCTATCCTCATCTCTGAGCCACCAGATAGCAGCATGGGGAAGAAGGTGGACAGAATTGGATACAAGTCGCATCAGCCAGCCAAGGCAGAATACCAACCAGGTCGAGACCAGTCAGCTTTTGTGCCTTCAAGTGCTTCGCTTGATGATTTATTATCACCACACCCTGTAGATTTGTCTAATAAGTCCACGTCTCATGAGACTGACAGAAATTCAATGGAAAGAAGGCATCATCGCTTGTACCATAGCCCACCCAGTAGCAATACCCCTTGGATGAGTCCCTTCTCTCCAACTCATCGTAACGTGTCGATTAGTCCACAGAAATCTCCCTCTAATGGAAGAGTTAGAAATCTCTTTCGAAGTCCAGACAAGGAGCATAGCCCAAAGAAAATGTTTTCAAGTCGATCTTTTTCACGCAAAGACCCGGTGTGGGATCATTTGGATGAGGGAAGTTCTCCACCCAAGGGTGCCAATGGGATGCTTGAAAAGAAGACTTATCACAGCTCTGGAAGGAAGAGTCCTGCCAAGTCAAAAGATACAAGTCCCTTTACACATACAAACCATAGAAGTGGAAGTTGGAGTGTCAGTCGAAGTCACGACAGGTCCATCACTGACAGTGATGATGATCTTCCGCTGATAAAGCTGAAGTACAATAACAAACCTGACTCATACAAAACATCCCCTTCCTCGAGCTATGTTAGCAGCCATAGATACCAAAGCAAAAGTGACCACTTCAAGAAGTCGCCATCCAAACCATATACTCTAACCAGCAGCATGGTGTCTCCAACAAAGCTGGTGATAAGCCCCACAAAGAGTCCACTATCTCCCAGTACCTCAAAAAGCAAAGCGGGAAAAATTGTGATATCGCCATGGAGACCTTGGGGTGAAAGGAAGGGGTCTTCAGATACAGATATTTTGGAACGTTCAGTGCCACGAGAGCGCTCGGAGCGTCACTCAGGGGATAGTGAAGATGGAGTCCCGCTTCACAGACTGAGCAATGCAAAGAAGAGGGCTCAAAAGATGAGAGCTTTCTTTGGCTTCTCGTCAAGTGATGAAGATGACCACAGCGATAGGCATCGGGATGATAAAAAGAGGAAGACCCATGATGATAAGTCATGTGCAGAATTGGAAAGAGACGCTACCTCAAAGAAGAGACGGACTGATGAACCATTGAGAGGAGAGGTGAACTTCCGCATTGGTAAGAGTAAAACTGCAAGCCAAGACAATGTCAGTTCCACAAGTGTGAGGCCGAGGAAAGAACATACCAAGAGACACCACAGAAGCCCGAAGCATAAAGAGACATGGGCTTCTTCCCATAAATCTCGTAGGAATGACAAAAAAGGACTTAGAGCAGAAAAGAAAGAGGAAAACAATGCTGTCTTGAAGAAACCAGAGCGCGCTCATTCACATGTATCTAGCAGCGGAAGTACTCCTCCCTTCTTGAGTTCCCAGGGTGAATGGGGAGACAGCCCAACAGCAAGTACATTCAGGTATTCCTCTCCCTCCAAAGACATTACCTCAAAGTTCAGTCCAATGGCTACCTTATCAAAGCAGTCTCCAGACATTGTGGCATTAAGTTCATCTGGTAGTGGAGTGAGGCCGTCGCCAGAAGGAATACATATCACGCATGCGCAAAGAGAACTAAAAAAGCCTCAAGGTCCTTTGTTGCGTGTTTCTCGTAATTCTTCAGATGTCCCCTCCACGAGCACTGCTTCGTCAAGCCATGTCACGTTGGTCAATGATGACAGCGATGATGAAATCGTGATGGTTCAGGACAACCCTGATTCGTTTGAGTATGCCGCAGCTCTTGTTGATTCTTACTCCAAGAAAAGGAAAAGTCGTAAAGCAAACGACACGACTGCGCCCCTGGCTGCGGGATCTTCCACTGTGTCGACGGGGGACACTGCGCGAGAGAGGGACGCTGTATCTCCATCGATCCTCGAGCGTCTGAATCAGCTGGATGAAGACGAGGCCATGGCAAGAAGGCTTCAGGTAATCATAACTAGCAGTGGTACTCTTAAATCCCAATACACCCCTCTCCATAACTATATTCTGATGTATATTGTTCATTCTAATTTTCTGGTTCAGTAATAGTGTGCTTTTGTTTTCGACGACAGTGCACTGTGCGACGGTAACAAAACTACTTCCGCACTGTCAGGTGTACGAAGTGTCAGTCCTGCGAATAACTCGTTTCGTTTTTCAGGATTCAACAACGAACTGGCCAGCCTGAGCATGAGCATGGCGCACCGGTTGCCGAAGAAGGCCTAGGCCAGTCAAACCCGCAGAATAGCGCGGTGAACATAGGGCGGAATGGCACACGCCACATATAAACATCTTTAAAACCTTTCTTTATTAAAAAGACCATAATAAATCTGAATTCATCCAACATGACATAACGGTATGGGCAATCGGTTGTTTGCCTTCCTTTGTAATATCATCACATATTCAAATTGAAACTTATGGAATGCATAGCTCAGTCTTGGTCATAAATTTTCGAGCAGCAAACTTTGTGTGAGAATTTATTCGTACAGCATTTTCATTTTTTGGGGCGACGGTAAAACACCCCGAAAACCGTCGCTCTGCTTTGGACGACGGATGAAACGGGAGATTTGAGCTTGCGCAGATGGGTCCATTCTGGTTTTTACTGTCGCCCACAATGCACCATCATCTTAAACGAAAGCACACTAAAGAGACAGTGATGTATGCAGATTTAATCAGGAGCTCCAGTTTTAAGGCCCTAGAATTTGAATATTTGTTTGGTGAGTTGGGAGGTGTGTACACAACAGCTCAAAGGAATTGGCATAGGGAAAGGGAGAGGGAAGAAAGGGAAGGAGCCGCAGTTTTAAACCGCAGTATATTTTGTCCAGTTCAGCATGAAACACATCACGTTTCATGCTGAACTGGAAAAAAAATAACTCGGTTTAAAACTGCAGCTCCTTCCCTTTCTTCTCTTTCGCTTTCCCTATGCTAATTCCTTTGAGGTGTAGTGTAGGTGACCCATTTTTAAAATATTTTTCATACCCTGTGCAGAAGTGGCATTTCCTGATTAATGTGCAAAAAGTAACCTGTCCATACTGTGAAAACCTGTCATGATAAATCTATAGAGAATATAGATGTCATCTAGCACTCTTACATTTATCATTAAGTATTGATTGATATTATGATCATTATTTGCATTTCAGGAGGAATATGATGCTGAGATGGCACGGTCTGTCCAGCAGCAGTCAGCCCAAGCAGCCCCAGCGGCCCGGGATGAGCCAGACCAGGGCAGGGATGCACATGGTAAAATATGCTCACTCCTCTTTACATATAAAATAAATGTTATAAATGTTCTAAGAGATTGATTAATTGCTTCTTACTGTACATAATCATAGCTTGCCCTTAAGCTTTTATTTCAGGTGGCCAAAATTAAAGATCCAATATCTCTCACCAAAGACTTATGTGATGTAGATCATAATTTCTTGGTGGCCAATACAAAGTTTCAAACTGCCAAAATAAGGTTTCAGGTGGCCATTCGCATCTGGGCCACTGATAAGGTAGAGCCCTGACTACGATTGATCTTATTATTATTATGGATAGAAACTACAGATCAAGAGTTATTTCAAGGTAAATTTTTCAACAATGTGCTTGTGTTTCCAGTTTCATGCGGTGACAGTGCACACGCAAGCGCACCGCACGGCTTAGGAGGTTTTGACCCTTTGCCCAATATATCCCACGAGATGTCTTCCAACGCGCCTCTTCAAGTTGGCAACCTTGGCCTGGGCGTCGGCATCCCCATGACGATGGGCATCCTCCATCCTCAGCCGGAGCTGGATCGTCCGCCCACCCGGAGGGTAGGACGGGGGTCGCGGCGACGACGAGGAAACAATGCCGAGGCTGAGGCTGACGCGGCCGGCGGGGCTCCTTCAGTGTCGGGATTGGGACGGGTGGCGTGGCCTCCCAATGGTGGCGAGTGGGACGATCACTTCTTCGACATCCGGTTCCCCTATCCTGATCTGGAAACCGACATTGGAGCTGTAAGACTTAACTCTTTCTGTTTATTGATCGTATGTTAGGTGTTAAACAAATTTTTGACACTTAAACAAAAAAAACACATAAAAGTTAGAACTCAAATCGAGCTGAAAGTTGCATATCATAAAGCCGAAGGATGTCATTTATGTAGAAGCAGGTTTCATGACAGTTTATCTATTAAGTAATCATCCATTCAATATTTAATGAGATTTTCACTTTTTTTAAAAAAAAAATATTTGAAAAATTTGTATGTTTCAGATGAGTAATTCAGACCACAACAATGCTCATTATTGCAAGGATTATTACTGGAGTAAAAATAATATAAAACGTCATCAAACATACTTCTACACAAGCTAACATCTTTTGACTCTATGTTTTTCATTACATTTCACCTTGATTCAAATTGCAACTATTTCCATCATTACTTTTACAAAATATATGATTATTACTATAACATCACTTACACCTTACGCTTCATTTTGCAGCAACTATGTATATATTATCATGAAGTATGATTATTACCTGAAGGGCACTGTTCATCAAGCCTCACTAAGTTGAACCAACTACTTATTTCTTATCATGAAGTATGATGAACATATCCTAAGCACTCCTCCGTAATTTGCAACAACTATTTTTTCTTCTCTTTTTCTATGTAATCACTCTGTGGCTAGCTCACCACTTTCGTCACCATCCTTTTCTTCTGCATTCCTTACATCCTATTTGTTTTCAGTTAAAATTTAATGAAAGCTAGAATTAGTCTTGTGTGAGTGTAATCAATTAAGATTCATATTTTTTTCACTCCTCTCCTTTTTGCACCCCATAAGTGATTCCAATATCCTAAACAAGAACAACTACACGGTATTTCCAAGAGTTTCTAAAAAATGTATTTTAGTACACTCGATGGAAACTAAAAAAAAATGTACCTATAGAGCTGGGAAAAAATTAATTCAACATTTTCAGGGGCTACTTTTTGAGCATATTGGCCATTTGGCTACAATTTTACATTATGTGTATGGGAATTTTGGGGGTTCTTTTAACATTTTGCAGGGCTCTTTGAAGCATTTTAGGGCGAAATCGTCCCGAGCCCCCATGTAAATTTTTCCCTGCTATAGGGCCTAGAGTAGGGAAGTGGTATTGTTGTATCAATTTTAATGCAAACTTCTTATTCTAAACAACATCACTCGTATGAGAATTTCACTTGTTCAACACTCCCAACGTTTTTTTCTGGTATGATCTCTGCTGTTTGCTCTACCAACATACCATCAGTTTAGAATCAGTTCTCTCCTTACATGTTCATATAACATACAACTTTGGTGCTCAATATCTTTTATTAGTCTACTGGTACATGTACATGTACATTGTATTTTGTTATGTAAAGGCACTCACTCATAAGCAGACTTGCTTTCCAAGGGTCCTTGGTATTATTTCATGTATGTGCATAATTTAGTTGTATTCTTCTTTGTGTTTACCGGTATAATGACCAAAATGAATGAAATAAAATGAAATACATGTATGATCATCATCATCTCTCTCCCTCCTTTCCTGGCGTCCAGCGCTTGCTCGAGGACCTGGTGGGGTTGCGTCATGGACAAGGGCGTGGACAGGGGCGTGGTCAGGGGCGTGGCCGGGCACGAGGACGGCGCAGGAGGGACAATCAGCCGGAGGGACACGACGGCAATAACTACGATGTATGTCTGCATAACTCTTGTTCTCATTAACAATATCTGTTATCTTGTCTACTTATTCCTAAGTATTGTGTTTTTATCGCATGCCAAGCAGTAGCATGGTGGATAGTTGCGCAGCCCCGTAAGCTGTAGACACACGTTCAAGTCCAGCATGGTCTCCTGTTTTGTAGTTAAAGGGATAGTTCACCCTGAAATTATTTTGGTTTCATTAAAAGGAGACACATGAAGGGAAGACATCAGTGAAGTTTTGACGAAAATCAGTCAAAGGAAAAGAGAATTATTTGATTTTAAAGTTTTGATTTTGTGCTGCACATGCAAGATGCTCTCTCATATGTTGTGTACAATTCTTTTGAAAAATGTCAATCAAAAGGATATTTGATATGATTTGATATATCATTAGACACATGTTTTTACATATATTAAGAGAATTATTTGATTTTAAAGTTTTGATTTTGTGCTGCACATGCAAGATGCTCTCTCATATGTTGTGTACAATTCTTTTGAAAAATGTCAATCAAAAGGATATTTGATATGATTTGATATATCATTAGACACATGTTTTTACATATATTATCGCTATGAAAAGAATGTATTCCTCCATCAAAGAACATAAAAGATGCAATTTATGGAAAAGTAATACACAACATATGGGAGTGCACCTCGCGTGTGATGTTATAAAATCAAAATTTTAAAATCAAATAACTTTCTTTTCCTTTGGCTGATTTTGGTCAAACCTTCACTGATATGTTTCTTTCATATTTCTTCTTTTATTGAAACAAAAATAATTTCAGGGTGACCTATCCCTTTAACATAAGCCAAGCAGTAGCATACTTAATTTCTAAGAAATTGATCAATCAATCTAATTACTCCAGAAAGTAACAGCAAATGAAATATTATATCATCTTACACATGTCAACCCACAAGGCTATTCTGTCAGAAGCATCATGTCTTTTTGATAACTGTGATGGCACTTGCTTGTGGAGTGACAGGTGTGATGCACAATGCGCATTGATTTGTTCTGAATTCGTTACCTGATACACACACATTTTTCATGTCCAAATTTGTTCTAAAGTGAAAATCTCATTAAATATTCAATGGATTATAACAAGAATAATCATTTCAAAAAATATCACAAAATATTCTAAATAGAATTGAAATCCTTCGACCTGTATGATGGTGCAAATTTCAGCTTAATTTGAGCTGTAACATTGTAAACGTTATTTTTTTTCATCAAATGTGTTCATTATGTATTTTGTTACATTTAAAATGATTGTAAAGCGCATCATTGAGATTATCAATACTATGCGCTTGATAAGTGTTTGATTATTATTATTATTTTCAAAAGTGTAAAGTTTTTGACACTAGAATGAATTGTCTTGCAAGATTTGAACCCTCATTTTGGGGTTACAGTTTGATATTTCGAAGGTTCGTTTAGTCCGAAGGTACGTTATTCCAAAGGTTCGTAATTCCGAAGGTTCGTAAATTGCCTATACCTCGATGCTCGTTAGTCCGGAAGCGAAAAAGGGTTCGTTAATCCGAGCATTGGTCGCGTAACGCTCGGAATAATGAACCATCGGAATAACGAGTGCATCCTCATTTTTGTGTGCATGTGTCTTCTCCTCATGTAGGCTCTCCTGCAACTTGCTGACAGGCTTGGCCCTGCCATTGACAAGCGGCTCACGCAGGCCGCCATCGACCGCCTCCCGACCTTCCGCTTCTCGGCCGACCAGCACGGCCGCACGGAGGACGAGAGCTCCTGTCCCATCTGCATGGACGACTACGAGGAGGGGGCGGAGCTTAGGAGGCTGCCCTGTTTCCATGGCTACCACAAGGACTGCATCGACATGTGGTTGAAGGTAGGCAAACAAACAGGGCTACGGTCTGAAGCTTGGTTGAGCCCCGAGGCGATTACGCATAGTAAAACCTTTAATCATCCTAGTTTCTGATCTTGCCTTTTCTTGTAACTCCTGCTATAATCCTCTCAATTGTGCTCTCTGTGACTCCAAGACTCTTTCTGGCCAATTTCCAAGGGTGCAATGAGTGCTTTCAAACACTCGTTCAAAACACTTATCCAAAATGCACTTCATGGGGGCACTGTTTATGCTCACCTTTTTCGGGCTCGAGAGCAATGTTGACGTTGACCCAGGAGGACAGGTCACATTTATGCACACGAGTTGCATCAACAAATACAAAAGAACGTAGGCAAATTTGGGGGGCATGCTAATTTCTATCTGATCTGCACTTTTTTGTGCGTTTGAGATGCGCGTTTAAACAAAAGTAAGCATGGAGGCAAACACATTTACAAAGCCTCATTCTGGCCCCCAAATTTGAGCATAAATGCACATTTAAGTTTCTTCTCCAATTTCTAATTTGTTACTGAAGTCTCTGCCCAATAGGATAATCCTGGAATTATATGTTGATTGAATCGTTGTCTTATGAGGGATATTGGAAGATTCTAATCTGTGAATAGGATTCTGAGGTTTCCCAAATTTCACCCAGGCTAGTTGTATTCGTCTACCGTTACAAGTCAGAATAAACCATCAAAGTAAGTAAACTATGTGTTTCATTTGTCCACTTTCTTGCATACAGAAAAACCAGGACCCGATGTGCCCCATTTGCAGAGTGGAAGTCAGGATTTAGGTGGTGTTACTGTGAATTATGGGACTGTGAATTATGGGACTGGTGCATCATGGGATGTGGATAACACTAGTGACGTAACAACGGATGCATCGACTGGCAATGTCATGGAAGTACTTGGAGAAGGGTGTTGGGGTTGTCAAGTTGGTGAAGTTGGATGGTGAAAAATTGGCTGAGCATGGAGTCGTCTTTATTTACCGAAGCTACTAAGTATGGTGCTTGTATCTGATTTTGGTACTTAGTCTAACCAGGAGATAACACACTCTTTGCATTTAGATCTTCATCTTGTAGATGAAGTGCAATAATTTGGAATTCTTCCTGGCAAATCATCTGGATACTTACAAACTCCAACGTGGGTTGGCAAAGTAACGTGGAATTAGCTAGCTCGAATCTTCTCGTGCAGATATGATTCAGACTGCGGTATAATTCCATGATCAGGATACAGCGCCCTCTTTTGTCAAACTTGGTCCAAGACAGTCCATCTGAATGACATCCCTTTATACATGTCGTGTTTCTATGTTGCCTGAAAGTCACTAAAGGTATCAAAGGGAAAGTCCACCTGAAGAGAGAATCGGTTTAAACTATAACGAAATATGAGGGAAACTGATGAGCTTTTGAGAAAAATCGGGACCACCAGAAGGCGCAAAGAAGAAAAGTATTTTTTCTTTAAATTTGCGTTGCTTTCGTAGACAAATTTGGACTACGCACCATGTTTATTCCTGGGCCCTCTTTCATAAAACTTACCATTGATGGTAACTTTGCTACCACTGGTAAATGCTGTAGACACCTTCAATTTGATTGGCTGTTGAGCGATTTTACCATGTTAGTTACTATTGATTGCAGAGTTACCATTAATGGTAAGTTTTATGCAACGGGCCCTAGTGGGTGCATTGTTTTGTTGATAGCAGAGGGAAGGTATTTCTAATTTGTGACTTCAAAGAGAAATTATGATCTGGGTCCTGTTGCATAAAAATTACCATTGATAGTAACTCCATTATCAATGCTAACTACGATGGTAACATTGCTCAACAGCCAATCAAATTCAAGGTTGCCATAGAAGCTATAATTAATAGCAAAGTTACCATCAATGGTAAGTTTTATGCAACAGGGCCCTGTGTTGTACGTTGCATTTATACAATTAATTGTATGTCTCTATCATGAATTGATTCAGTGTTGTACTTTGTTTGATATGTATAGGTATGCATTATACTGCAGCATCTCAGGGTTTCTGTGTATCAATATTGAAGACTTTTACACTCTTAATAGATGCAAGATTGTAACTTCCTACTTCTATATAATGATGTCAGTCACTATTCATGTATTTACCACTTTTTCTATACTGCTACATGTATTTCATTGCATTGTCTTTTTCTTGGAATGTTGTTGGAAGTGTATTTATAGAAGTATTTGTTTTGTGTACTCAACACACTGGACATAATTGATGTTGACACAGTCATCACAAAACTATTTCCACTGATCTTAAAGGGAAAGTCTACCCTGAAGTTAAGATGATTTTAATGAAAGCAAAAGAATTATAGCAGTCGAAGTTTGATGAAAATCCGTCAAAGGACAAAAGATACATGTATCACATGCGAGATGCTCTCCAATATGTGTGTACTATTTTTTGTTTGAATGCTAATTTTCTCAAAAGATATACCATGTGCATTTGATATATCATAACACATGTTTTTTTACACACATGCCTTGATGAAAAGATATATTCCTCCATCAGAAACCAGAAAAAGGGGAATTATGGGGGAAAATATTCCCCACATATGAGAGAGCATCTCAGACGTGACGTCACAAAAGTAAAACTTATTAAAATACTTTCTTTTCCAACTTACCTTCAGGGGGGACTTCAAGAGTTGACATGGTAATGACAACTAAGTCGTGTACTCTCGAAAGGATGCTAAGCCATGACATACCGGTAGTTGAATCCAGAGTTTTGAAAGTATGCTGTACAATGATTGTGTTTAAACAAAGAGTTGTTAGGGAACTCCCTGGTTTAAATCATTTTGTGTATTGACATGAGAGTTTGTACTTTGTAATCACAGCTGAGGTATATATGGGATTACTGCCTCTAATGTAGCATAGATCATATCATCCCTTATACAGTATGCTGTGTAATCTCAGAATCACGATTTTTGGTTCACATTTCACTCGATAGATACGATCAATGGATTATCTGTTTTTCTTTTGATGGCATGTGTGTGTCTCTTGGCTATGTATTTATCTGCTAAGATTTTCTCAGATTTGTCAGTTTCGCTTTCTTTTTCCATAAAGAAATGACATGTGGAAGGTTCTTAAAGACATCAGTGTGATGAAAAATTGAGAACCTTAGAATTTGACGGTCTCCTTTGCATTTACAATGTATTATGAATTTTGTTGATTGTACAAAAACATTGAAATAGACATTTATTAAAAATCATATACATGTATATGGGAAATTATGTGGCACCAGAAAGCTTGGAGCTTGCAAAAGACAATGAGATATTTTTTAGATCTCCTACATATTGGAGAAAGAAAACAAAAGAAAATGTTTTAATTGCTACTCTCTACTCTTGGTGTCAATTTCCGGAGCACTTCAGGTAAATTGGGCGATGCTTTTGATGTCTAAATTTTGAATCAAACCATCAAGGCAAACACGGTTTCAGTTCACTAAGGCAAATATCTGTTGAAGATGGAACACGATGATCAATGCAAGTTAATGGTATGTTCCTTTCTTTAATCAATGATTGATCCACACTCTAAATCTGTCCAAGAGGGGAATTGTCATAACCTGAATCATCATTAGATCCCCTTTGTAATGTTATGAGGTACATGTATTTCCATATTCAAAATCGATAAACGGCTGCTTTAAAATCGCATAGGCGTGAAAGGAGACCACTACTGCAAGTGCGGACAAATCTGGCTAATTCACGCGGGTTTGCTTGTCGCCGTAACACTGGAGAAAGTGGGGAACGCGCTCAGATCATGCATCGTCCGCAGTGTGTCGGCTCCCGTGTGCAATGGACTCTCCTCTCGTGCGCCCATTCCGCCCGGTCGACTTAAAGTACGTGGTACATGTAGTACACGTGTAGTGTTTCTTGAAGTAATATTTGATATGCTTGTAACAATGTGTTGTTCATCATTGTAGCCAGTGTATTGTTGTAGCTATGTTTTCGGATATGTAAATGTGTATATGAAGGATGGTTTGACTGCCTCGTTTTGAAGAAGTAATTGATATAAACATGTCTGTGCCAAGATGTGGAAATGGTAAGATTTTGTAGTTCTTTCTTTACTTTGTATGGCACTGTAATGAACAAGCCAAGACAATACCTGTTTGAAAGTCAAGCTGCCCTCTTGGGCGAGTGTCATCACATGTTTCCAAGTTTCTTTTTTTTCTTTTTTGCCTTTCATGGAGTCTTTTTTTTTTCTTTACCAGGGTACATGTAGGTCTCTCAGGGAGCCAATCACAGGTCTCCTTTGGAGGTAGCCTAGTTACGTGTACTCTGCTGTGTGGTGCATGGACACAACTGAGTCAGTTAAAGGGATAGTTCACCCTGAACTAAAGTTGGTTTAATAGAAGCAGAATCATGAAAGAAACATCAGTGAAGGTGTGATGAAAATTCGTCAAAGGATAAGAAAGGTACGATCTTTTAAAATGTTAATTTTGTGACGTCAGGTGTGAGGTGCATTCCCATTTGTTGTTTACTCTTTTTTTAAATTAAATTTTGATTTTTTTTAAAATTAAAGAGGATATGCATCATTTCACATGTGTATTAAATACATTAGAAACTCGTTTTTGCACACATACCTCTATGAAAAAAAATTTATAAAAAAAACAGAAAAAAGGCAATTTATGGAACCATATAGCATACAACATATGGAGGAGCATATCACACATGACGTCACAAAATTGGAATTTAAAAAAATTATATTTTTCTTATATGTACTTTGACACATATTCGTCAAACCTTTATTTCTTTTTGTCGTTTATATTTCTGCTTGAAACTAACTTAAATTCTGGGTGGACTATCCCTTTAAGAACTATGTTTGAATAAAAGGACTATGCTCTAATCCCATGCTGGCTCGGTTGTGTACATGCACGACACAGCCTAGTCACTAGGCTTCTATCTCGTTCCCACCTGAACACAAAATTCGCTGTGAATTGCTGCAGCAAAAAACTGTAGCCTTAGTGTGAACAATCCTTTATATTAGCAGGACTGATGGCAATAAAATGACGATCGCTTGAATCCAAATGATAAAAAATGTGAACGTGGGACATCAGAGGTATATTAAAGCTAAAATGTGGACATACATGTACTGAACTTTCATTTTGATTTAAAATGCAATTTAGTACAGTGTTACAACACTTGACGTTGTAATAAGCCAGTTTGTGTTAAAAAGCTTGTAGAGAGACTGTGTTTTGATTTCAACATAATAACAGGTGATGATGGCGTATCATTATCTGCATAAATTATGCTACTGTTGAGAAGGTGAGGGTTGCCATTTTTACATGTGAATGTTTATATACTGTGTGTGTTTTGAGAATGAGAAAATGGAAATAAAGCTATATTCTATTCAAAGCAAATTTGGACCTTGTTAATGTGTGATGTTAAGAAATATTGACAGCAGAACACTTTTCACAATTGTTTTACTGATCATAAAAGAGATATTGTAGTTGTGATGACTACTACTACAACAACTACTACTACTACTACTACATGTACTACTATTACTACTACTACTACTACTACTACTACTACTACTACTACTACTACTACTACTACTACTACTACTACTACTACTACTACTACTTCTACTACACAGCCAGTTCAGAGTCGTGCAAGCGCTGCATTTCTGTTGCTGTAATACAGTACATACATGTACCACCATCACCATCACCTCTGCCTTCTCAGATTGGCCCTCTTCCCACAATGTATATTCATGTTTATTCAGAATTATCCACCCATTTATGCTATTAATATGCAATAAAATGCGAAATTTTCATCATATGTAGCCCTACATCTATTCTGTCCTCTCTCGCTTGTCTACAGAGTGAGTAAAAGGAAAGTTGTCTTGGTCGAAATAGGAACATTTCATCATGGGTTCATGATTATATCCTGGTAGGGTGATCCTTCCAGCGTATTTCGGCACCATTTTAAGGTGGATCTTTGCATACATGACTGAATAGCGGACAATATGCGGAAGACTACAAAGTTCTCCTTTTCCCGAGTGGCTGGGTGAAGAATAAAACAAAGTTTGAAATAATGTGCACACAGAAAGACACTAACCCCCCCCCCCCCCCACACACACACACACACATACACACACACACACACACACACACACACACACACACACGCACACATACACACACACATGCATACTCTTTCTCCCTAACATACATACACACATTTACAAAACACACACGAAGTACAAATTACTTCATAATGGAGTACGTACATGTATAATATAACACAACCCATTTTCTGATTACACATTGGTTTTTACCATTATCGCTGAATGGATAAGTGACAATTACCTCGCAATCTTTCCCATAACTTATTAACTACCTCCTCCATCATCATCACCATTTGTTTATCATTATCATCATCGTAATCATCAGCAGCAGCACCAGCATCGTCGTCATCATCATCATCATCATCATCATCATCATCATCATCATCATCATCATCATCATCATCATCGTCATCATCATCAAGTGTACCTGAATCTAAAAACGTATAGGTACAAGAACATTACAGATGGATCTTGGTGTGTTTTGTCTTAATATGAACTGCGTTTATGCCTCCCCATTAAACGTAATTAGTCAGAATCGGCGATCGTAAACGCACCTTGAACGGCGTTTATATCAAAATGAGCATGAACGCAACCGCGTTTTTAAATAAACACGTATCAAAACGCTGATTTTGGCCCCAAAGTTGAGCATAGACGCACCCTTTGTTGTTCTAGTACTTAGCTACAAATGGTTAAACAAATGTTATTTATGTTGAGCCATGTTTAATTAGCATATTTCTGTTCACCCTCAGTTTGTGTGTGTGTCTTTCTGTGTGTACATGTATGTTTAACTTCTGTCAAGATTTGTTTTGTTCTTTAGCCTGATACTTGGCGCAAATGGGATTTGGCAGTCTTCCACTTATTGTCCTCTGTTTCGTTGTGGAGGCGAAGATCCAAATGAAAATACATGTAGTACCGAAATATGCTGGAAGGATCACTCTACCAGGGAAATTAACCAATTATTAAATGTTAACTTCAAAACAATTAAGATAACTTTAAAAAGATGGGACGTTTGTTTTGACTGACTTTGTATATCTCCACTGCTCAGTCCGATCCATGTAGGTTTGTCTCGCTATCCATCCATCCACTCATTCATTCATTTATTCATTCATCCAGCCATCTTTCCATATTATCCACCCATTTAGTCACTTTTCAATCTATACCTCTGTTTATTATTTCATTCATTTATTCATTCATCCATTCATTTATTCATTCATCCATTTATCCATCCATCCATCCATCCATTCATTTATTCATTCATCCATGCATTCATCCACCCATGCATCCACCCATCCAAACATCCATCCATCCATCCCTCTCTCCATTCATTTATCTTCTTATCCCTCGCTGTCACTCTTCCTTCTCTCTTCCATCCACACACCCATCAATCTGCCATTCGCACTCGGACGTATACTCCACGCATTGTGCATAAAGGGTCGCATGAAATCAATAATCGAGTGACATTTCCATTTTGAGACGATGTCCAGTGAAAGTGATGAAGAAAGAAAGATAAACCATGTTGTTCAATTAATTCACAGTGAGCTACAGCCAAACCTGTTCAGAAAGACCACACTAGAATCACTGCAAAGTCATCTGCATGTTACACTGTCATACAGACAGCTTTTACTGTCTTGCAGACAGATTGCAGACAGATTTGACTCTATGTTAGAATTAATTTAACATTTGCATGAGTAAGACTGACTGTCGATATTCGATTGAAAAGGTATTATACATGTATTTCATATCGTTCCGAATTTGCTGCTGTATCTCTGTGTTCATAATAATTATATTGGCTCCTTTCTCATTGACAGTATTCATTGAAAAGTGATTCACAGGAAAGTTCGATTGAATACAGAGGAAAGACAAAGTCCATGAAATGATACCACATGCCTCTCAAGATGTAGCAGTGCACATTTTGGAATTTTGAAATATGCTGGATTTCGTACATCAGACTTTTGAACTAGATGGGGGAAATAAGTCGGACTTTCGAATATGCAACGTACACATTCGATATCGGACTATTGATCTTTGATACCGGTAGGCTATTTTCGGCACATAGTTTTGTCGGACCGTAGCCTGCAGCTGGTATATGCAAGGCTTACGAGTCGCTGGGAGTCATAACAAATCGTGCTTTTTCAGAAAGTATTCACGTCATAACGAGAGAGAATACATGTAGTTGCAAATCACTCGGACTATTTAAGTCTATTTGGAGAACACATGTTGTAGTAATCGGTGCACACTACGCTTACATGGTGTGCTTTCAGAATTTGGTACAGATCTCTTCAATTCATGACGAGTTAGAGATAGAAAATGAAACTAAAGAACTATAGGCACAATCTGAACTGTTCTATCGTGAAATAGTCGGGTTCAAGAGCGGACAGGCGCTAAACTAACAGAAGATTTTCCCAAAACCCTTATTTTTCTTGGGCCTGCACTTCTTGGCATCAAGCCAGCCGTCCTCCCCGGCATTTCCTGGGATTGAGAGTAGAGCAGAGAGGGGGGTGGTGGGGGGGGGGGGGGGGAGGGGGGTATAAAGGAGAGAGAGGGGGGAGTGGGGGCGGAGGGGAGAGAGACAGAGACAGGGAAGGCGAGAAATAAACAGGGAAAGAGAAATACAAAGGATAAGACAAAGAGATGGGGGGGGGGGGGTTGATGGAGAAAGACAGACAAAAAAGTATAAAAAGCAGGGGAGACGGAGATGAAATTAATGGAATGCAGAAAATCTCATTATAGACGTAAAATATGGGCATGGGATATGAACGGTTAGATATATTCAGTATTGATCAAGTGAAAACGAAATCCACAATCACTGAAATTAAACCCAGACATAAGTGAAATCTTAATTAAGTTATGCCAAGCATTGAAAATGCTAATTTTTCTCCTTAACTCACAATGAAGAAACGAACACAATCCACCAATTATTGTTAAATCTTTGTCCTTTTTTAAGCTATTCATGTAAAATTTTAGAGCCCAGCATGTCCTCTAAAAACATTAAGTACAGTATGTTTTTATCAACCTTTAAACACATTTAAGATATGATTAATATACTTTCGTAATAATAATAATTCCACTGGCTTGTTTGTATAGAGTATAATAAAAAGACCAAATAAGTCTACGTCAGCAAACTACGTAAAGAATAGAAATACATGGGGTACGTGCACCGAACTTCATAGTTGTTGTGGTTCATCCAAAGAACGAAACTTCAGACATTTTCGTACTTTTATAAGTCTCTGAATTTATCCGGCAAGTTATTCCATAACATGCACGACGACAACCAAGACAGTGGCAGCGTGGGAAAAATTACATTTCCTCGTTAGATTTTGTTATAATTTTCGGGACGTATGATTATGACTAAACTAGAATGAAGTGTTGTTTCTGGTTTGAAGTGTCTTAAGAATTTACAATCAACATTTTTCTCCTTTATATTAATAAGATGATCGTATAGAAAATGTTAAATCAGTAATTTTCCGATCGTAAATCATATGCAAAATGTTATATCGACGTGGACATCTGTGTTAATGGTTTCGGTGTCGTCAAAATCAGATGCAGTCATCAGAGTAAAAGCTGATTACAATGGGGTCACATTAAAACAGAGTATATAGTACTTTTACAAAAGTCATGAAACTTGGCACGGATCAGCAGTATACCCTAAATATAAAATGTATGACATTTCACAGTCGTAGCTTCACGAATAATTTCAGAAAATGTGAAAAACTATCCTTATTTACGTTTGAAACGCAGCGACTTTATACTTTATTGCAGCGAGCAGCTCCCCAGTTCTTGCATTGCACACACTGCTAGCTCCGTAGTGCACAATCATTGACCTTTGTTTAATACAACTTTAATTAACACCATGCGGTTGTATTCTTTCAGGATATTGAACCCCACGTTAGGGTGGAAAGGGGTAAGGAAAGAGTTAAGGAGGAGAGTTCGATTTGTATTTTAGTTTATAATACGTGGTCATATACAAAACTGAAACAATGAAATGAATTGAGAAAAACTGTAAATAAAAAATTGGTGGTGGAAGCGGCGAGCTTATCACATTCGTGGTTTAACATAACAAAGCGAAATTTCCAAGTCTAAAACAGTAAAACTAAAAACTGTTTTGTGTAATTGACATGAAAAAAAAAGAAGTAAAATCTACCTCCCTTCTTTCCCTCTTTCCTTTTTCTTCTTTCACCACAAAAGTGGGTAAAATAAGTATAAAAATACAGTGTTATCGAACGTTTACTATTTTCTTAACAGACTTTCAACATGGAAATATTCAAACAACGTCAAAATTATTTCTTATTTATATAAAAAACAAAAGAACTAGAAATGATTACTCTGATTGTCACTGAGGCCCGCATTGTCTTCTTTCGCTGGCGACTCGACTTATCCTGGCGACTCGACTTCTCCCCACCATGCCTGTGCGTGCTGCACTAACGCCAGACAGACAACCAGCCAGGTCACGAGATACACTTTGGCTACCATGCTGGGAGGAAAGGAATGTGGAAAACAACAAAGGGCGTCAAAGGTGGAATAATATTATGGGGCAGATTACATCGTATACATAAATAAATGTGATAAATGGAATCATTGACCCCAATACCCTAGAATAGTGGTATTGTTTTTTTTTTTTTTTAATTTAAGCCCTTCCAGTTGATAGACATGGAAACATAATACCCCAAAATAGCCATTTAGATATGTAAATTAGTGCAGCCATCTTGGATTTTACAATAAAGCGATGGTCGTTTGCATAAACAAATGTCATAAATGCAATCCTTGACCCAAAATACCCAAGAAAAGTAGGATGGTTTCTCATTTTAGCCCTCCTGAGATGAATTGAGCACTTAACTCAATACAAAATATATGCAAAGTAGCTAATTATGCTAATTATGGAAATTAAAAAAATGGCTCAAGGTTCCCAAGGTGGCAACCAAGCTAAATTTTCCTCAATACCCATCTGGAACAAGATTCCATCAAAAAACCTTGTACTTATGAAAATGTCGAGGTTTTGTACACAACCCATGGGACCGTCTACAGGAATAGAAGGGAAGTTTAGTGGGAGGAGGAGGAGGAGGAAGAAGGTGGGAAGAGCTACGAGGGAGGGGAGGGGGGGGGGGGGGTGGTGAGGGAGCTCGGTGGAGTGTGGAAGAGATATTAGGGATGCTCGAGGACGAGGCCGAAGAAGGTGAGGTCGGTAAAAAATGAAGAAGGGATGGGGGGAAAGAATGAGGAGGAGGAGGAGGAGGAGGGGAAACAAATGAAACGGAAAAGATGAGGACACGTAATAAACGAATAGGCAAACAAGTACCAATGGTCAGAAACCAGTAGAAATTCTAATGGTTTTTCTCTACTGGTTTCTACTGGTTTTTCTCTATACTGGTTTCTACTGGGTTTTCGTCCTGGGTACAACTTCTCTAAGCAACTCAAAAGAGTTGTTCTCCTGTAATCGTCTAGATCCGTATCTTCATCCTTGTCCTTATAAAGATTCATCTCTGATTCATCGCCGTGGAGACGACGAAAATGGTCAAAAAAGTGTTGAAGCATGAACTTTAGAGGCAACTGATTGTCACAGGGCGGGGTCGAATCGCTACCCTGTGAGGGATCAGACCTCTTCGACAAGACAATGGATCGACAAAGACTAGATAACACCAGTATAATTATAATGCAATAGTACAATATTTATTAATACAACACATTGCAATCTACTTTGACCCCAATACAATGGTTAGTCGTCACTTAGCTACAACAAGTACAATGTACAATTTATATTCAGTATATTATTGGCCTTAGTTCAATCTCTTTCTTGGTGGTTTCTTGCTACTTGTAAAGTCCTTGCTGGTAGTTCCGAGCCCTCTGGCCTAGCTCAAGTGTCTTTCCCTCGGAAAGTTGAACTTTAGTCCCAAATTAAACACCCTGTTAATTGTAAATGAATAGGGATACGGTATATTTCCTTTTTCTAACCCAAAGCAAAATATATATTTAAAAATAATTTTCTTTCCCAATTTCACTGTCCTAACAGGATCCTCTTTTGAGTTCCTCTTTTCGCTCAGTGAGTTTTCCCAAAACATAACCTTTTGACCTGGCTTGCCATGAGAAGGCCATAAAAGTGTCAACAGTTAGGTCACTCCTAATACGTCACTTTTCCCTGGACTGGTATGTTCCTTGATATTCTCTGTGCTGAGAATGTATGTACACAATTTGAGTATCATAATGATAACATATGGAATAAGATTAAAATATCTTTAGTTGTAACCCCAAGTCAATAAAATATATCGGCATAAACATCATACAACATTCACACCTCTGAAATACATGCATAAAAGAAATATAAGACTTACAACTTTGTTGGTGTTTCCAAAGACAGTATCCACAGAATCCTCCACTTGTAGAATCAGTTTAAACTCTGAAGTTTTACTGTAACTAGTTGAAGGGGGAGACCGCTTCACAACTCTCAGTTGCACCCCTGCACACAGAGTGTTTCCTCTCTTGTTTATTTTGCACAAATCTTGTTTGTCTCCGGTCTGATTAATTTTGCTCTTGCACCTTGGTTTTATAATGCTCATTAATACATGAGTCTATGGGAAACTGATATTTGTACACATGTACAAATCACTCCTACTACACAATTCAATATAGGGCCAATCAGACCATTCTCATTTTCTGTCCTGGCATTTCATTGGGGGTTGGTGGATAAAGACTTATATTAAGAATCTGTTAATTGGTTCCTGAAACTGTTCCTAAACTCTTCTTCATTTGGTTAAAGTTAACACCCACACCCTTAAGAACCGTCGGTGACTTCTTCCACTTCCGTCGGTGACTTCTTCCCCCTTCCAGGAAGTCAAGGTGGCCTCAGTCTAGCTCTGATTATGGTCCTGAGTTTGACAAGTCTTAGCCACATGTGTCAGAAAAAGCACCTGTTTAATGTCCATATCTACCCTGGCACTGACCACATTATGTTTAGGTCCTCTTTGATGTGGAAACATTATTAATGACCGGAATATTTCCTCTTTTAGTCTTCTTGTCTGCTATCTCTTATTTGAAGTGTAACTCAGTATTAAGGGCCTTGAGCCTGTGGGTCGACGACCTGGCTCTGTCCAGTCTAAACACATTATCATTGTTTGCAAATCGTGCTCCCACATACTATCTGAATGGGTACACTTGTAACCAAATGGTGCCCTTCACATTTATACTTTACTGTGCTTGCTACACTACGACAATCTAATTCACATGAATAATATAATATCACGTCACACCGTGACACTGATAATATACTAGTATTGCCTGGTCCCCTATTGTACGGGATTGTCCTTGAATCTTTCTTTGCAGGCGAATTACCATTCAAAATTTTCCACTATTATCTTGGGTTTCCTGTCTTTATTGTACGAAGTTGAACATATGGATAAAAACAGATTCCCTCACCTCACCACACACGTCCACACAACCCCCGCAGCTGCGCTGCCACTAATCAACGGCTCGCAGCCTGAAAACAAACAACAACTTCCACGTATCTCGAGCTCTGCAATGCGTACGTACACTCAATCAACGTTATCCTGCATAAAAATGCCATAGTGCGGTGCGTGCATATATAGGTGCGCGTACGTAGAGTCGGAAGAAACAAGACGGTACCGGTTTATGTTGTAAGAATTGTCGCTCGTTTTAAACATTACTATTCAATTGATTCACATAGTTACAAATCTGTTGCACTTGTTCTCTGGCAAAACGTCAACCCTTGAATATATTTTGCAGAAGATTCGACCTCGTTCGCTTCCATCCGTAACCGGTCGTTTGATTCGGTTGCCGTCAAGGGCCAGAGTCAGACGACAGCGCGGCTACCGCCTTTTTGTACCGGACTCTGAGTGAACATGAGGCCGTAACTCTGGGGACGGCACTAGTACCGCCTCTGCTGACCTGTCTCGGTGCAGCTGCACAACCATCACAGTGCTCAGGCTTTTAGTAAGTTCGAAACAAATCATGAATATGCACTTGCTATCCTGATAACCTGACTAAACGTTGAGAATAACGACTGATTCTAAACTCCTAAAATCCTAAACTAAATCAGAGTGACCAGGTGACTGAGGCCAAGCCGAGGCCGAGGTCGATTCGAGAACGGCAACGTCGAACTTAAAAGTAAGGGAATATTTTGTTACCAGCGAAAATATCTGCAATAATATTTAACAATCCGACCACACTCCAGAATCAAATAGCACTTAGTTCTTTTGTACATATGATCACCACACTAACTGCATGCAGACATGCATGTATGACCGAGGGCTAGAGTCACAAAATATGTCTCAATGTAAAGCAGTCTGTACCACTTAAACTAAGTCATTGTCTGTATTTGCACACTTACAAGGATTTATCCCTGCAAACTTCCATTAGACAATGGATTAGATATCAGTATAGGGTCAAGTGGATTACTCAATATGTGTATACTGTTCAAGTTTGGGTGATGAGGGGGATAGGTTGTCTACATGTAGATAACAGCTTGTATCATGCTGCACTTGAGCTTAATAGTTAAAGATCCTGCCTGGGCTGAGGCTGAGTACAGCAAGCTGGAGATAGATCTAGTATATACTGTACACTGTAGGCACTGAGGCAGAGAAAGGAGGATTGGAGGGAGAGAGAGAGAGAGTGGGGAGAGTGTACATGTAGGTATAGATCTACGCAGAGGGGATGGGGGGGGGGGGGGGAGAGACAAAACAAGAACAAGAGGAAACCACCAAGGCAAAAAAAACATGGAGAGTAAAGAACATGTACTGTATGAAAAGAAGAGAGAGAGAGACAAAATCATATTACTTTGATGGATTTTCATCACACCTTCACTAATATGTTTCTTTCATGTTTCTGTTTTTATCAAAACCAACTTGATTTCAGGGCGGACTATCCCTTTAACTTTAAGGAGCTGTATTGTAACATGCACCAAGTGATGGGTGAAAAACAGCTGCACCCTGTAGTTAAAATAAGCATCAGAGGGAGAAGTAAATACTTTTGGAGAGAATTTGCACTTGATCATTTCAGCTTGATTTCTTTTTTGCTTAACAAAGTTCTTATTTGTGTTTCTCTTTTTGTCTTGTTTGTTCTTGATCTCCTTACACAGATCATCTGGACTTACATTATACTCTCTTAGAATGCCTCTGAGCTGGACTGAAGACCGAGGGGTGATGCAGCATGATTGTGTGATCAAGTCATCACACTACCAGTAGCTACCAGTACATTGAGCCTCTCTCCCCTCCTACCCCCCCCCCCCCCCCCCCCACCCACCCCTACCCCCATCCCAATCCCCAATAAGAAAAAGTTACCTTTACCTGGAATATTGCTGCCATACACACAAGACTAATCAAAGAGACATTTTCTGTATGTACTTTTAACATGTGCCTCTTGGAGATGTACATGTAAGCTACATTTGAAAGTTTCCCTGATTGCTCGCCATCCAAACGTATAGTCCTGCGGAGGGAGTGAAACATGGTTTCCTGTGATTGTGACGTCCTAAAGTTGTGACGCACTTCAAACCGCAATCTAAATAATTGTTTTGATCAAATGACAAACCATGTTCATCCAAGTACAGCTGCAAAATGGAATTTGGAGTGGTGTGATCCGATTCACATGCAAAAGGATTTGTGTACCGGGACATGTACATGTACATGTGTGTGTAGAAGGATAAATCCGACATTGGTGTGAAATACCTGAAGGCAAGATGGCAGCTTCTAGCGAAGCCTCCATCTTCAGCATCCCATACCTCAGCACCGTGAACCTGATCACGCTGGGGACGGAGCTGTGTGCGTCGGCAGCCTTCAGCTACCTACCCCCGTTGCTCCTGGAAGCTGGCTACTCAGAGAGCGGTATGAGCACAGTCATGGCGCTGGGTCCATTCTTAGCGCTCTTTCTCCTGCCCATCATGGGCACGGCTAGTGATCAGTGCCACAGCCGCTTCGGCCGCCGCCGCCCCTTCATCCTCGCCCTCTCCATTGGTATCATTGTCTCCCTCCTTGTCCTACCCAACAAGACCACCATCACGACGCGCTTCAGCTCGTTTGTCCCCGAGAAGGAGTTCGGCTTCGTGCTGCTGGCATCGAGCGTTATCCTTCTGGACTTCTGTTCGCAGGTGTGCTACACGCCGATCGAGTCGCTGCTATCGGATCCGTGTAAGACTGAGGCGCAGCGAAACCGAACTTTTGGAATCTTCTCGCTGATGATGTCACTGGGGGCGTGTCTCGGCTACTGGGTTGTCTCGGTCGACTGGAGCAACACAGCGATGGGGTTGTACTTTGGCGGGCAACAGAGGACGCTGTTTACGATCCTGCTCATTATCTTCACCGTATGCATGTGCATATCGCTGTACGTGGCACGAGACCCCCCGCTGACCACTCCCCTTGATGACGGCATGGAGACAAACTCCCTCAATGGTCGTCAGACGCACCCCTTTAATGGGACACTCACCAGTGGAGCGAGGTCAGCCAACAACGGGAAGATCACGTCAGCGGCCCTGCCGATACCAGTAAACCCCAAGAAGCCATTCCTGAAGATCTTCACCAAGCTCTCCTCAACCACCCCGTTCTCTCTGCACTGCCCGTCGTGGCTGCGTCTCCCAGCCCCGTTGCTAGGGCCAATCAGGGATACGATAGAAGGCATCAGGACCATGCCTCCCTCCATGCAGCTGCTGTGGCTGGCTCATCTAGTCACCTGCACGGCCGTCATGGGCTTTAGGCTCTACTTCACAGACTACATGGGAGAGGCTGTTTTCCATGGCAACCCAGACTCTCCGCCAGGCTCCCTCATCAGAACAGCTTATGAGGAAGGTATGTACCCTTGAATTCCAAGCATGGTCCCCGTTGCATAAAACTTAATGGTAACTCAATCATCAATGGCAGCCACCACGGTAATACCGCTCGATGGCCAATCAAAGTTAAGTTTTCCATAGAAGTTACCATTGGGAACAGAGTTACATTCAGTGGTAAGTTTTATGCAACAGGGCCTAGGATTGGCTGAGTTTAATCTATTAAAAAAGAAAGCTGAGAAAATCAATATCATGTGGGGACTTCAATCTGCATCTACAATGCACTGCTTACCATGCAGCGACTTAATCATACAATATGTATGTTCATGTGTAGGAACCAATACTGTCATGGAATGTTCTCAAATGTTATAAAATTGCATTAGGGTTCAGTGCATTTGTTTCACTAAATCCTGTTCTGCGCTTTGTACTCAAAACTGACAAAAAATGACACTACCCTAGATGCAAATGTCAGATTAACACAGCCACTTACATATATATATTTTTCTTGTTTGTCAGACATTTTTATTGTGATACAATTCAGTTACATGTACATAAATTATAAACGACCACTTGATTGCACAATAACCCATTTTGTAATGTATTTAAAACTTCCCCCCTACATGTATATGTGTACACCCTCCACGCACACACACACATGCACACCCTGCTGTACCTGTTATTCTACATCATGTCATCATGTTTATCGCCTGACACCAGGCATTGTCTGTCAGTGGCAGTTCACCAGTTGGAAAGTAGAGATTGAAGGATTTTCCCATTGCTGCATGTTACGGTTAGAGTTTCTGGCTTTGTGAAACCTAGTCCAGTTAGGATGTCAACATTTACCATGGAACTGCAGTAACAAACGGGATGTGGCTTAATTGTGTCCTAAATTAAGGTATTTAAAGTTTATTCAGCCTGTTGTCCATTGTGCGAGCAGCAGATTGAATAGGAGTTGTGCTGCTTATTATCTGATTGGAGGAAAGCCATCCCACATACATGTGGGCTCAGTAAAGAGCAGGTTAAGGAATAAGAAAAGTAAAGTGTAAATGTACCCACATAAAGTATTATTCGAATATTATGTACTGGGAAGGCAAAAAAGCCTTCAAAATGTAATTGTTAGCAATCTTCTTGCCAATGGTCTTAAATTCATGTATTGTCTATTTTAGAAGCTTGCTGAAAGTTATTTACCTTCAAATGATCTACATTTAGAGAAATGAGTGATTAAATCACAAATCCTCGAAATGTTTGGGCTGAACATTTTGAGGATTTAATCATTAATCATTAATTACTCCATATGTGGATCATTTGAGGACAAATAACTTTCAGCAAGCTTCTAAAATAGACAATACATGAATTTAAGACCATTGGCAAGAAGATTGCTAGCAATTACATTTTGAAGGCTTTTTTGCCTTCCCAGTATGCCCTTTAAATATTTTGTCAGATTGTAGCACAGTCCCCTCCATCTAACCCACACTATCCTACATCCTACATCATCTGGACAGTGAGATCCTCTATGGATGCCATTAATTACACCAGATGGAAGTGTCAGATTGTAGGGTTGGAGAAATTATCTAAACATGTGCTTTTTGTACATGTCTGTACAGGGTTCGTGTTTCTGTGCTTATGAACAGGAAGTGTGGTCTTCCATAATGGATCAATAGTTGGGTGTGTCTGCGCTTAGATCGATGATTAAAGACAGAGAAAGTGATATAGACATAATGACTTGCAGTAAAAACAGTTGCACAAGTTGGCAATAATGTATATTATGGTTCTGTCTACAGTAAAGAGATATTTTTGGGCATTTAACTGAATCATTTGAAATTATGACTACCTTGCGCCACCAAAATATGACAGAGTGTTGAATTAATTTCCTCCAAAATAACTTCAGCTAAAATCCTGCTCTGAATGTTCATTTATATATTTATAATCTAAGCCTGTACAAATTTGCCATAGCACGTTGGTAACGGGACAGACGAGTGTGTTCGTCCGTTACCAACGTGCTATGGCACATATGTACAGGGCAAATTTTCTGAAGCGTGCAAAACCTTGTAAAGTACAAATCAATACATTTTTTTCAATAATTTATTATTATTGGCTGGTTTATTTAGGAGACAAAAAAGAAATAATTGGAATTCAAGAGATTTATGCAAATGTTACAGTAAATGTAACAGAAATGTACCCCATATGCCGTAGTCTCCACACTTTCACATGCAGTAAAATTACTGTGCAAGCTAGAGAAAAGTAACGGTATCATGAAGACTTTTGAAGAGTATACCTTTAGAGTCAAAAGTGGCCGGTGGCATTATGTCTGTCTGACCGGATCTCGTTTATGCAATAACTCAAGAAATAATGGACTATTATGTTATCCAACTTGTTGCAGTGACAATATTATATGACAGGACAATAAATTATTACATATTGGTTTGATAGGTCAAATTCAAGAGCTTTCACCATGTATACATGTATAACAATGGCAGGTTATACCAAATATAATTATTAAAAGCTAAATAGTAAGTATTCCAAGGACTGGCCAGCCTTTATAGTACTCTATAGTTGCTTTCATGCCTCTTTCACAAGGTGATCAATTGGCATTCTTCTGTTCATAATAATGTTGATAATATAATCAAACTTCTACTCTTGGTTTATAAATCACATGCACAAAGATGGTACACAGGTACTGTACATTGGCTAAGTAGCCCAAAATAATCTTATTTCTGGCTGTGACCTAATGACGTCATAGCTCCTCTGGCTTCTTCCTCGGTTTAGGGCATAATCTGTGTTACCAGACATACACATGAAGCTGTTAACAGACTGGGTTGTGTCCATACACGTCACAGCCTCTAGAGTATCTAGGCTAAGGAAGTGCCAAGCATGCAAGGGGCAAAAATCTTATTAACACTCTTGGTTCATTCAGTTCTAATTGACACTGTTTAAAAACACTGATTTTAAGCCCTATACACCTTCTGTCCCTCAACAGGCATCCGAACAGGCAGCTTTGGTCTCCTACTACACAGCATCATCTCAGCCCTCTTCTCCCTCATCATAGGGGGCACTATCTCACTCTTCGGCCCTGTACGCGTGTACATGTTCGGCATGGGCGTCTTCACCATGGCAACGTTCGCGATGCTCTTTGTGGACGGGATTGCGTTCACACTGCTGCTGGCCAGCCTGACAGGGTTTGCCAACGCTACCATCACCACAGTGCCCTACACTGTGCTCTCCAGCTATCACCAGAGGAAAGAGGTCAGGCCTGGCTACGTTTGTTTTTGTCCATAACCCTCATGCTTTAGAATTGCCAATAGTGTTACTTGAGCAAAGACTATCAGTGTACTAGATGATTTTGTACACATGCTCATGGACTGGGCAACGTATTGTGTGTTCCATCCACAGAGTCGCATACATGTTTCACTCATCGGCATCACACATTGTTTGGCATATGTACACTACAGCTCAAAGGAATTGGCAAAGGGAAAGGGAAAGGGAAGAAAGGAGCCGCAGTTTGAAACCGCAGTATATTTTGTCCAGTTCAGCATGAAACGTGAGGCACTAGCCTAAAAAGCATCATGTTTCATGCTGAACTGGACAAAATATACCGCGGGTTAAAACTGCGGCTCCTTACCTTTCTTCCCTTTCCCTTTCCCTATGCCAATTCCTTTGAGCTGGAGTGTACACAGTACTGTGCCATGGTCATCTGCTAACACAGAATCAGAATCAGTTCTAGGAGGGCAACAACTAATAGCCATAGCTTCACCAATTCTCCTTACCACGTAGAAGGACAAGTTGTCGTACAATGCACATGCGCTATGGGGGGCATTGTGGGACTTCAGCAGTCTGAAGAATTATTGAAATGTAACCTTAGTTTTTTTCTCCACCTACTGTATGTAATGCTGAATATTGAATTGATGTGTATTTCCTTGTCGTTTTTATCCACTCTCCAACCAGCTCTACTTCCAAGACTGCGATAACAGCGAGGGCGCCCTCCATGGGAAAGGTGCGGACCTGGCGCTCCTGGACAGTGCCTACATCATGTCCGAGGTCATCTCGTCATTCCTCTTCGGGCTCATCGTCGAGATGTCCAGGACGACCTCGGCGTATATTGCGTGTTCCTTCGCGTGTGGGCTGGCGAGTTGTTTCCTGGTGTCGCAAATCAAATAGGCCTACAGGTGATTTTGTTAACGCTTTCAGTACCATAGGAACATGAAATGTGTAATAAGTCGATGGGTTTTTCCTAGCTTGGTACTGAGAAGCTTTAAAGGGCATATACATTACTGGGAAGGCAAAAAAGCCTTCAAAATATAATTGTTAGCAATCTTCTTGCCAATGGTCTTAAATTCATGTATTGTCTATTTTAGAAGCTTGCTGAAAGTTATTTGCCCTCAAATGATCTACATTTGGAGTAATGAGTGATTAAATCACAAATCCTCAAAATGTTCGGTCCGAACATTTTGAGGATTTAATCATTAATCATAAATTACTCGATATGTGGATCATTTGAGGGCAAATAACTTTAAGCAAGCTTCTAAAATAGACAATACATGAATTTAAGACCATTGGCAAGAAGATTGCTAACAATTATATTTTGAAGGTTTTTTTGCCTTCCCAGTACAGTATATGCCCTTTAAGACAGAATGTCCTATTTGCAAAAGTCATGAATCAGCAGTATACCCTAACAATAGCGTGCATGAAATCTCAGTCATGGCTTCACAAACCTCTTCAGGAAAAGTGAACAAGTTTTGATTTTGGGACAACACATAAGAGGTGCTCTCCCATATGCTGTGTACACCTTGGTTGGAAAATGTAATTTTTTTCAAATGCATCCTTTTACCTGTGCATTTGATACATCATTAGAAATACATAGTTACACACATACCTCTATGAAAAATTAATTATTCCATTTGCAGTTTACAGTGGATGTAATGCCAAATTCTTAAGACACCTTGAAACGTACAGAGAGAGGAAGTGAGTGAGGGATGAGTGGTTGTGGTGGTGGAGGAGGGGGGTAGGGGTGGGGGTAGGGGGGGGGGGGTGGGAGGGGGTGGAGAAGGGAGAAAAAGGAAGACCAAGAGGTAAAGGAGGGAGGAAGCAATGGAAGACGGAGGGGATGGAATGAGAGTGAGAAGGGTTTGGGACGGAGAAAGAGAGATGGGAGAATAAAGCAGAGGTTAAGAGAGAGAGAGGGAGAAACTTAAATAAAGGCAAAGCTATATATTTTTTTCTATATAAATATTTTGGTCCATATTCAAAATGGTCGTTTAACTTAGAGGCATACTAAATATATGCTAACTTTATGGGGTGCAAAATAAATCATGGCCTTTTCATCACATAATCACAAAAGTGGGTGATTTAGATTATTTGCTGTAATTATCATGTGGACAAGCTCAAGTACCATAGTGATTCCGAGCACAAAATTCATGATATTGAATCAATGATGTTTTTTTTAATTTTTTTTATTAGCATCCCATGAAGGAAGTCCATTTTTAAGTTCAACCAACATTGCGAATATGGACCTATATACAGTTGAGGCCAGTGTACACCCAGGAAATTCAAAGAAGAGTTGCCACTTGCCAAACATCATAACATTTACTGTATCTTATAAAATATTTGTCCTATCTTGACAAATTTGATATCAAACAAATGAGTATGTCATGTCTCTTCATCACATTGCTTTGCCATCAAGAGCTGAAAAAAATTTAGGCGTCATTTTTTCCTCCCAAATCTTCGTATCTTAGACAAATCCAAAATAAAAATTAAAAACAAATTGCTAGTTACTTCTCAACACATCCATTTCAGATTACACTTTTTTGTTCAGTGGTACATGTAACATAAGTCATAGATTTGACATTTATATATTTCTATGAAATGATGTTTGAAAATATAATAACAAACAATAGAATACATTTGGCACAAATATTTTTTTTTCTTCAAAGAAAATTCCACCTGAAATATAATTTAATCCCAACAGCATCCCAATCATGTGAAAATGCTTAACACACTCTTTCATTTGATACCAAATTCGTCATGGTAGTATATATATTTCTGAAGATATAGTCAATTTGCGATGTTTGGCAAGCGAGCAGATTTCACTGAATTCCATGGGTGTATGTAAACTTTTGGCCTCAACTGTATGTACGCATCTTAGAGCAGTGATGTCTTATTTTATACCTAGGATTGTTGGAGAAGACCAATTTATTGGTAAATTAGATTTTATTTTTTACACTAACCCTTTTGTGCCATATTACTTATTTACTCTCTTAATTATCCAAATAATAGTGTAATATAATCATTTAACCTCTCAAAACTAACCAATGACAATCCTCTATTTAACATAGTTTATGTCTTATGAGCGGACCAATAACAAGTACTGGTATGATATTACTTGCTGTTGCTGTAATTTTAAACCAATAATCCCACCACTTGCTGTTGCTGTAATTTTTAACTAATAATCCCACCACTTGCTGTTGCTGTAATTTTTAACTAATAATCCCACCACACTTTAACATGTACATCCTGCCATAATTCCATTGTGAGTTTCATGTTTCAAGGCACTGATATGTGAGTAATTCTCAATATTGCAAATCAGTGTACATGGTGGTATCAGCTTTTCAGTCGAATTTGTTGACCTGTATACATCTGATCTTGTAGTCCGGCACATAGTGCTTTGCGTCCACACAATTAATACTCTTTTTATAGTGCGTGCTGACTTTACACCGCTTCAGAAGCGGGGTAACTTTAGCACGGGGTAAGTCGTTTTATACTGCCTTTTCGACCACCTATGATGAGAGCGAGACCGGACTAGTTGCTGTGGTAACCTTTTGCCCAATCAGCTGTGCTTCCCGCGAGCGTGAAAATTGAACGCTCGCTCGTCATGCATGGGTCACTGATTTAGTCCGCACTAAATCGAGAAACGTTTTATAGTGACGTTAGCTCGGGTCTGATGCGGACCTGATGCGGACCTGACCCTCCTCCCAACCAGCACTAACTTTAGCTCGGGCTAAATATTTTTCGACCTTTTATAGTGAGAGTTACCCCGCATTAGGTCTGGACCCGATGCGGGGTAACTCTCACTATAAAAGGGGTATAAGAAACCCCTCTTTGAGTCAAAAGAGTTCTTAGTTCTACTGCAGTCATCTTCTGAAACCTCTGGTACGAACTCTCCATGTGTAGAAAATATCGGACAAATTTCTGTGGGAAAGTGGGTTACCGGGAAAGTGTCGATGGTGATGCGCTCATTTTCCCTGACTTACAAATATAAGCGGAAGTGCAAAGTTCACCGCTATACACACCAAAAATTGGTAAAGTCTTACAGCGCCATGCACAGTGATATTTTATAGTTATTTGATTTGCGATATCGAGAATTATATGTTGGGCTCGGTTGTAGGCTAGAGTGTGTTGACACATTGTGTGAGTGGACACACAAACCAAGCGCTGTTATCAAAACTAGTATGCACACATTGGCCTGTAGTCATAATAGTGGTAATAGGCCGCATAGTAAACAAAGACTAAAGTGTATGAAATCTAATGGTGATATTTTATAGGGATTTGCAATGTCGAGAGTTCTATGTTGGGCTCGGTTGTAGGCTAGAGAGTGTGTTGACATATTGTGTGAGTGGACACACAAACCAAGCACTGTTATCAAAACTAGTATGCACACATTGGCCCGTATTCATAATAGTGGTAATAGGCCGCATAGTAAACAAAGACTAAAGTTTTTAAAAACTAATGTACAATCATAGCTTCACATTGTCTGGAAAATTTGACAAACTACCCTTGTTTACGCACTAACCATAGTCTACATTCATAGACGTCTTGTCCCTGTCAGCGTGAAATGCGGGCATTGCTCCCATTGAACGCATGCACTGTTCAGCGGACCTGTGCGGACCATAGGTCACAGCCGTTTGCAGTCTCTATTCTATAGTCTCGAACTGTGTTGAATTGCATTTGGAATCAAACAAGAGTGTGCTTCTTCATATAGATAGCCAAACAATAACAAATACAGTTTTAAATCTCGCCTCTTCTAGACCAGACCAAAAAAAAAGGGTTTTTTTTTCCACTGATGTGGGCATAAATGCAACAGTAGCAAAGACATGTTCAGGTTTGATATAGAAAAGTTAAATAGTAATAGTACGGTTGCAATTTCATGTGTGTATTTTATGGGTGAATATCTATGTAATATTACAATACATGTAGTTTGATGATAGAAATTGTACTTATTTATAGATGTAGCAATTTTTGAATATGTTTCTATTATAAGAATGTGTTTCAAAATGTTAGGTCTTGTTGAGCAGCATTTTGTAAGTTTCAGAGGAAAGATGAGTTCTTATTAATTTCCAGATTGGGAAGGCATTACCTAGCCTGACTTTTAGGCTCTGGGACATTGCTATTTTAAAACTTGCATCTATTTGTACACATTGTCCATCTATGGGCGTGTTTATCAACTCTTCTTTTGGTAGAATTAAGGTTTCCAAACGCATTTAAATTTTTTTAAACGCGTTTCAGGGAGTTAATAAACGCAAAGCTGTTTTGATTATGGGCTTCAGAAAGCTGTTTTGAAACACGCAAATCTGTGCGATCCTAAACGCATTTGATCCAGAAACGCATTTAGAGAAGCGAGATAAACGCAAAGCTGTTTTGAAACGACTTTAAACCACGAGTTTCCGATTTCTGAAAACACGCGTGCCACGCCATGTAAACACATCGATCACACACTATTGTACTACAGTGCACGTGTAACGGCGCAGTAGAGCTGCGCAGTGACAAGGCCGGTTTTCGACTTGGGCAATTGAGTTGATAAACGCAAAGGCCTTTGGAAACGCGTTTCAAATTCTGAAAAGATGATAAGCACGCCCTATAATAGGTTCGTGCTAGAATTGAACTCTGCGTGAGCTTGTGTCTGTGATGCTAGAATTTAGATTATAAATGTCTGCCAGCCTGAATGGTAGGCTACACATTACCCCCAATGAGGTTTCTTGTGTGTGTGAAAGGCCTGTGCTCTTTGCTAGTCTTACATCCAGATTGTCTGCATTTTTTTCTCCACTTATGCATTTGTAGTTTGATCTAACAGCATTCTTTTAAGTACTGTATTAACTGTATTAAGTCCAAAGTCTTTTATTTGTACTTTAATGTCTAAATAATGTTAGCTTACAATTTTATTCCAAATGCTATTGTTTTTGATTTATGTGTGTGCTTTAATTTATTTTGTTGTTTGTACATGAATCTTCAGATTTATCAAAATTTATGTTTGTACTTGTAACTCGTAAGTTGTACTAGTTAGAGTATGATCTTAGAGATTTATCATGTGATAAGCTATCTTAGCAGCAATTAATCATTTGAGAAAGAATTGTTCATGTAGACAGCTTTAATTCATGTGTAATACTATGTAGTGTATATGGAGAGCTTTACTCCAAAAAGTGTTGTATTTGTCAAACTTTTAACAGCATTCAGACTTTTACCTCATGTGCTGAGGTATATGATATGATATAATATGATATGATAAAGTATGGTATGATATGATATGATATGATATGATATGATATGATATGATACATAGTATATTATGATATGCTATGATATAATATGATATGATATGGTATGATATGATGATATATGATATGATATGATATGATATGATATGATATGATATGATATGATATGATATCATATCATATGGTATGATAAGATATAATGTATGATATGATAAGGTATTATATGATATTATATTATATGGGCTTAACCGCACTGCTTGCTTAGCTGATTACCCCTTCATGTGCCATACGTCTTGTGCCATACGTCCGTGCCTGCGCTATACGCCAACATCATAAGATATGGCACATGAGAGAGTGAGAGTGCCATAAAAAATGCTGCTCTATGGGATTCGTGTACATTAATGGTAAAAGAATACACATTTTGCACATCCATGGTTAAGCCTGTACACAATGTACCAAGCATTCATCAGACAAGAGTAGTCCCTGAGCTTCAAATGTAAATTAGAAATGGATTTTTCTCTTATTTTATTAAACACAGCACTGTACTGCATTTGACTCTCATGACGTTCGGACAAGACTGAAAGCAACAAGCTCTCTTTAGAAATTCATTTGGTGGTCAACCACCTTTATGCTGATTATACTGTATATCCATGTACGAGCAGAACATGAACGCACCGATATATGAATACGTTCTGGATGGTGTATGCGTCTAAAGATATTTCTTCGTTTATTCCTGAGGTGGTATTCTGAGAGAAACTGAACTCAAAAACTGTCCCAGCTTAAGTCAGTTGATATTCTGAAAACGGACTTATATATATATTTATAAAACAAAAAACATGTATATGTATATATATATATATATATATAACAGAAAACAAAAGCAAAAACAAACTGCAGTGCTATTATGGCCCATGACAATTATGGATGGTGGGGGACTTGAAATTATGTCAACAATTTTGTCGTTTTCAGGGTACCGTCCCTGTGGATTACTGTGTAAGACTAGTGGAAACTGTTTTTTCTATGACATTTTTATAGTAATATATTTGTGCAGATGAGGCTCTTGATAGAAACATCTTTCGTAGACAAAAAATATTTAGTTATACATACATGTATATAGGTAGTATTTTTCACTTCTAATATTGTATTTAAAGAGTTTTACATAGTTTTCTCTGTAACACATGAATTGGCTGATAAAGAAAGTGAACTATGAATATATCCTTCTTTTAATACTTACCTGAAGTCTTGTCATGATTTTGTCGTTGTTTTACAGTATTTGTAACATAGCCACATGGTGGTATGTTTGTGGATTATATCGATATTAAAGCGAAAGTCTACCCTAATGTTAAAATTGCTTTAATTATAACAGAACAAGGAAAGCAACATATTAGTGAAGGTTTGACAAAATGTTTACAACGATAAGAAAGTTATGATTTTTTATAAGTTTTGATTTTGTGATGTCATGTGCATGATGCTGTTCAATATATTATGTGCTGTAGGATTCTATAAATTCCCTTTTTTCTATAAATAAGGAAAAAAATATTTTTCATGTGTGAAAAAATGTGTCTAATGCTATGTCAAAAATTATAACATCTTGAGAAAATGGACATTAAAAAAAGATAGTACACATCTTATAGCAGAGTATCTCGCAGGTGACATCACAAAAGTAAGATTTTGAAAATTCATAACTTTGCTATCCTTCCACGGATTTTTGTCAAACCACGTATTTGTTTCTTTACTATTTTTATCGACTTAACTTCGGGGTGGATTTTCCCTTTGATGATGCCGTTGAGTGTTTTGAGTGTTGAGTGATTGGTTCTGGCTTGGTGTTGATTTCACGTGCTATTTGCGTTATGTGCACCCTTTTTGGCGAGAGAATACCACATGCCTTCCTTCTTTACCACCAAATTAACGTTTAATAATACACATTTTAATTTCCCATGAGCAATATTGATTCCATTAATATGCAACCAACCCCGTCTGCTTCGTATGTATGGTTAATCTACAATCTATGCGACCACTTAGCCTACAAACATTGATTAATGCGGAACCCCACCCCCTTCAAAATATCATGGGGAAATGGAGAATTTGATTGGGTATGAAACTAAGATAAAACGGTGGCAAGAAATCTTTTCAGTTCATCTTGTGGCATATGTGAGAATAAGCCTTGTAGCCCAATAGATAGAATGTGCTGTTTATGATAACATGTTATAATATATTGATTCTATGTGTGTGTGTGAAAACATAAAGGAATTATGCCAAAGCCATCGATCGTTCCACAAGAGGCAAGGAAATGTTTATCCACCTTAAAGGGAAAGATCACCCTGAAATTATTTTGGTTTCTATAAAAGCAGAATCGGACAGGAAACATATTAGTGAAGGTTTGACGAAAATCGGTCAAAGGAAAAGAAAGTTATTTGATTTTATGGTTTTGATTTGTGACGTCACGTGCGAGGTGCTCTCCCATGCATATGTTGTGTACAAAATGATTCCATAAATTGTTTTTATTTTTCTGTTTTTGACAACGGAATATTTTTATTTTCGTACAGGTATGTGTGTAAAAACGCATTTCTAATAATGTATCAAATGCATGCACATTTATAAGGATGCATATTTTCGAGAAAAAAATGTGCACGACATATGGGAGAGCACCTAGCACGTGGCGTCAAAAAAAAAATAATAAAATAAAATAACGTTTTTTCCTTTGACCGATTTTCGTCACACCTAAACTAAAATGTTTCCTCCATGTGTCTCCTTTGATTGAAACTATCCCTTTAATAAAATGTATGTAACATTATGGCAATAAGCGGCATATCAGCGTCAAACTGCCTCCATGTGCAACGTACCTAAAAAAAAAAAACAACTTTAAAATCAAATACATGTAACTTTTTTTCCATTTGGAAGATTTTCATCACACCTTAATGTTTCTTTAATGTGTCTACTGTTATTCAAACTGTATATCCCTTTAAGAAAATGTAGGGAACATTATGGCAATAAACGGCATATCGGCGTCAAACTGCCTCCAGTACTTAAGTCTACATGCACTACATAAAGATGTACAACCTTTACCGGGCTGACATACGTATGTGCTGTACCATGGACCCTACCACGAAGGGTCCATACACGTTGTATTTTTGCCAAACGTTCTGCGATTAACGGTCTCGCCAGTATTTAAAACAGCTACACAATAACTCTTTGTGATTATGGTGGAAGTCATTTCCTTCAATATTTGCACAGGGCTCTCCATCTTGCTTGTTTCGATGTTTGTCCTGCGCGCTCCAGCAGGTTTCAGTGGTTGTGAATGTGTGTTTTGAGGGCAGATCTTATTTTTACTTTGTCACTCGTTGAGAGAGGGAGAAAACAGGAAACCCTTGGGATAAAGATCAGAGAGCGTGAATATATGTGTGTGTGTGTGTGTGTGTGTGTGTGTGTGTGTGTGTGTGTGTGTGTGTGTGTGTGTGTGTGCGTGTGTGTGTGTGTGTGAAGCAGAGAGGGAGAGAGAGAGAGAGAGAGAGAGAGAGGGACAGAGAGAGAGAGAGAGAGAGAGAGAGATAGATAAGTCTGTCAGTATGTGAGGGAGTCTGAAAATATATACTATGAAGTATTTGTTTGATCTTCTTCCTAATTTCACCATTCTCCCCGTAATTGAATAGATGAAATATCCCGATAGAATGCAGCCACATAATGTTATGCACCAGTATACACAGGGGGTTTCTTAAAGCCCACGTTCTTTAAGCCCCCGTCGCACTTATACGGAATCAGCAGGGACGAAGCAGAACCAACCGGAATGACAATTTCTGAAAATTCGAGTCACATTCGGGAGGGAATTTCGAATTGAGCTAAATATGTAAAAATGCCGTTCGAATACTTAGAATGTCCTTTGAACCCATCTCGAAAGATTCTTTTTATTGGCTCTCGAATGCAGCTAGATTGAAGTTGGAACACAGTAGGAATATTACATGCAGTTAGAATGTAGTCAGAGTGCTGTTGACTGCACTTCGAATGCCGTTCGATATTTTACCAGTTCGAATGCACCTCGAAAGTTTTGAGCATGAGCAAAACATTCGGGCCGGACACAAGAATGGACCCGAATATTATCGGAATGCACTCAGAATGCAGTCAGAATGCACTTCGAATATTTAGGAATGTGCCAAGAATTTTCATTCCGACGGCATTCCGGCTTATTCCGCCTCTAGTGTGACTAGGGTATAAGCTAAGAAGTTTCCGCACGACTGGTTACCCTTTCTTGTGCTAAATCAGATGTCCCAACTAAACACAACAAAAAAGTAAGCCCCGCCCCCACCCCCCCCCCCCCCCCCCTTAAAAAAAATAGCACAACCAGCTCAACCAGAACAATGGGTTGAGTGTCGGGATAGGTGTTAGTGCATCGTGAGATGGATGATAAACATTGAAAGGACATAAATTATGCACCAGAAATGGAATTCATCAAAAGTTCATATGACAAAATCCCAAAATTACATTTTTGCCTTTAAAATTTGCCCACTCATGCATGATTAATTGGATTAATGTGATTTTCACAAAAGTTAATCAATAAGTTAAGGAACAATCCTGCCAAGTTATTTTGCCCAAAACCTCTCCGATAAAAAGTTTTACATGTATTTTGCTGAGCGGGACTTACTTTTTTTCTTGTGTTGCGTTCCATTTTTAACATATAGTTAATTTTCAACAATCCTAGTCAAATTTAACACGGAAATCATAAAATTTGTATTCAGGCAGACACTTGTTAACAAGAATTTTAATTAAGGGAGACCAGATTTTTTTTAAATGATGGGAATCAAAACCATTGAGAATGATTTACCACAAGAAGGGGTAACCTGTCGTTCGTAGCTTAGAAGAACTTGGTAAAACATCCCCCAGGTATGTAGACATGTATTCATAGCTGCAATGCTTGTGTATGCCTCCCGATGTGATTATAGCAAGAATAATGAGAGTCTGGGGATATGGTCGGCAAGTGAGGCCGTCTAGATGTATACATTGGACGTAAGTGTCCCAATAGGGTTTGTTCCTGGAGACTAATTATAGAGATAGATCGAGAGATAGATGAAGAGAGTTGGAGAATGAGATGGGGGAGGGGCGAGAGAGAGAGAGAGAGAGAGAGAGAGAGAGAGAGAGAGAGAGAGAGAGAGAGAGAGAGAGAGAGAGAGAGAGAGAGAGCTGGGGTGGGGTGGAGGGAGAGAGGGGAGACTCAAATGAGAGAGGTAGAGATAGATAGAGCCAAGGAGATATAAACTATGGAAAGTTAGAGAGACCGAAAGTGAGAGAGCAACAGAGAGAGAGAGAAAGAGAGAGAGAGGGGGGGGGGGGGGGGGGGTGGAGACTAAAATTAGAGACGATGAGACAGATAGAGCTCGGGAAATACATAAAGAGGGATATTATGTAGAGTGTGTATGTGTGTGTGTGTGTGTGTGTGTGTGTGTGTGTGTGAGAGAGAGAGAGAGAGAGAGAGAGAGAGAGAGAGAGAGAGAGAGAGAGAGAGAGAGAGATTCCCATCAGCTTAAGTTGAAATCTGATCTGTTAGATCAACATTTTTGTTGTTAACGTCTGAACACAAAGTTTATGATTTGTCAAATTTAAGTTTGTAGGAAATTCACTGCCACTTTGTTAAAACAGGAACAAATTTAATTTAGAACAAGAACAGGTCATCAGTCGTAGGCAAATCATAAACTCGGTATTCAAACGCTTGTTTACAGTTTTAATCTAACAAAGATCTGATTTCAACTTAGGCTGATGGGAATCAAAATTTTTTGAAAATCTGAATTGGCTCACATGAACAAGTCACCAGTCCTGCGCAAAGTCGTATGTTACTTATGCACATCTTGGTGAAACACACTGAACTCTACACGTAGTGTTTACACCCTCATAATGCATTCCATAATCACACTGACCACTGGACATGAAGAAAGGACGCCTCACACATCTGGCCACTTTTGAAAACCGAATGACTCGTTATTATAACATAATCATGGAAATTTCTCTGTGGATTTCTCGAAGCATAGCAATAGAGGATAAAATTACGGAAATGAAAAACATACACTGGCATCAAAAGAAATGTGAACGATTCTGACAGACATACACACAAATGATCAGTGAGATTAGTGCGGAAATGTTTTTTTTTTTTTTTAGGGTAACTTTCTTACAGTGTAGCACTGGAATTTGCATTGGTCTCTATAGGCTTGAAATATGCTTTTGGTTTTGTTTGAAATAATCACATGGTCTGACATCTAATGACTTATACAGTAAGCAAAGAGGATCATTGATTATAGCTCTTTTGAAGAAATAATGGGAAAAAGGGAAGACAATACTCAAAGTAATCATGGTATGTATTTTCCTTCTTTCATAGTTGTTTGAACTTTGGCTTGCCTCTGTAACACAGGAAATAAAGTTTCAATGTGCCTTCTGCATACATATTCATCAGAAGTGTAACTGTACTACACACATGAAACTACCATTAAAAAGCTTTGGGCAATGGATCTGTTGCGTTGGTAGTTGCGATAAAGGGCAGGTTGCGATAATTTAAAATTTATATGACGGGTAGGCAACATAGTTCTAGTAGAACAATTTTGTATTCAATTATGCTACAAAAAAACAATGGCATTAGTAAGACGGAGGCAACAAGCAAATTAGGTGTACACACTTTTTAAACTACACGATTTACATGAAGGGATTAATGTGCGTTGTGTGATCTTGTGTAAAACACACACGTAAGTGTCCACATCAACTACAACACTGCAACATTTTCAGGTGCAAAGCAGTTTGTGCATAGTAGGACCGCCACAAAATGGAATTAATGTCCTTCTTGCATGAATTTACATGTACGCTCCACATCCACAAACTGTACAATTAGTCAGATTTTTTTTGGTTGCTTTCCGAGTCAAAAGCGAGTATCTGCGTACACATGAAAAAGGGCTACATTATTTACAGGTGTAATAGGCATCTGTACAGTATTTGTCCCCTGCGTCTCAAACTGATCACAATGCTAAATCGCTCTTATAGAAATAACGTTTCCAGAGGCAAATTAAGCCACATAATCAGAATCAGCTGTATGAGGAGCTAGATGTATCCAGTCACCGCTTCTTTCCTTTATCCTTAAACAAAAAAAAATTGATGCATGTGTACCATCAAACTTGGAAGAAATAACAAAACATACTCTAGTGAGTTTTTTCACATTAACTTAAAACTATTACCGGGAAAAAAGAAGAAGAACAGCAAAATTCAACAACAAAAACTTAAAGGAAAATGTTCACTTTTCAATAACCATCATTTGTTCTCTTTTATATTAAGTACAGTACTTTTATATTACTCTGTTTGTTAAATTAAACTTCACACTGAAATGTGGAGAGAACGCTCGAGGCAAAGTATGGGTCACGTGGTGGTCTTTCACAAAGAAAGCCTCGCTAAATATTTGCTGGATAAAACGGCGACTCTTCACCCAACTCATCCTATTCCTGAATGTATCAACCCATTATGGTATATACAGTGAACAAGAACATGTCTGCAAGCTAATCCTTGGCTTTCTGATTGTCAAGACAAATCGCGTGATGTGAACACTAATACAGTATTTCAAATAATTGAAATGCAAATCAAGATATTGGATCTAATATATACAAACCATTTACATCACAGTGAATTTTTATCGAAATGTCATCATTTTTGTCTTTTCTCTAAAAGATACAAATACATTTTAAAAATGGGAGGGGGAAAATATTTGTTAAAAACTTTTGAATATACAAGAGTATGGCATTTTTCAATAAAATTTGAAACATAAAAAAATACTTGTGGAATTCATCGGATCAATCTCATATGCTCAATATTAAAAGATATTAAAAGATATTAATGTCACGACAAAGTGGGTGAAAACAAATCAATCCATTACAGGGCATTAAATTTACAAACATTTAAAAACACAAGTTGGAAATCTATCAGTTACATTCATTTCAACACGACATAAAAATTGATCAGTGTACTATCCAATGGACTCAAAAAATATTCTTCGTAACATTGCGTTTATCAATTTCATAATTCACATACAAAATTAACATGGGGTTTCTAACATATTGTACATGGGAAAAGGGAGCCACATTGCATAAAGCTCTCCAAGAATGGTAATTACCATGGCAACGAGTGCACTTCTCAGAGCTGATTGGGCGTTTCCTCGGTAGTTACAATATTGAAGTTGCAGTAGGCAACATGGCCCAGATCAAGATTGGGTTTTCTGTTCTTATCGATCTGGGGCCATATTCATGAAAGCTTACTACAGTGTAGCCTCGTTGGTTACTACAATGCATGCATTTCAATACACTTTAGTAACTAACTAGGCTTAGTAAAGTTTCATGAATATGGCCCCTGAACAAGAAACACAAATGGCTTTACCCTATCTCTACCATTGGCATGCACATGTGTGGCACGTCAATGGATTATTCCAAACTCTGCTAGTGCAAGGGCTAGCCCATGGAGAGGATCCAAGAGAATGTATTTCACCTTATTGTGTTGTAAATGCCTCTTGGCGAGAGGAAGGGAGTTTGACAGTAAAACGTTCAGAGAAATCCCACAGACAAGTGCCGAAGACAAAAACTGCATTTCAAAAATATATCATGTCCCTTCATTGTTATCAAAATATGTGCCACAGAGGAAAAGTTATTACTCTTAACTTTAAAAGTGGATAGTTCACAACAGAGTAAGAAGAAAAATCATAGTTAAAATCAATCAGAACCACAGAACAGCAAATCAGAGTATTATCAAGGAAAGTTACTATTTTTGACAATTTAACCTGAAAAGCTTTACTTTCATTGTATGTCATCGCGAGTGGTTCTCTCCTATCTCTATTGGAGCTTTTCTGATGCTAGTGCTTGTTCGTGCACATACGACTTCTACATGAACATACCATCCACAATCAACAATCAAAAACAACATTTAAAAGGTTCAATATAGCTATGTACAAAGATAGATTAAAATACATTCAGTCACCTTACGTACATGTACTCTCTCTCAGAACCTATCTCCTGTAAAAATCCGCTGGAACATGAGCATTTCTACAATCAAATTTGGTACTTGTCTTTGCTACTGACTTTTTGTCTTTATCTAAAACCTCACCTCTCGCCATACACTTTCATAACATAATCTGAGTAACGTTTTCAAATATACCCCGTCACGTGCTGTAGTTTTACACACTGGGCACAGCGACCCCTTTTCCCGACTGATATTAACTCTGTGACAACTGTACACGGCTACATAATTTTCCAACACCATACTTTAATAGACAGACACCAAATTTACAACTGTATTCAAATGTTTGGAACACATTAGGTGAGGTGCTTAATTTCCTTGGCAATGCCTGAAGAAATAAACAATCCTCCCAAATTTCCCCCCACCCCCACCTCCCCCCTTTGTGATACTGCTGACCAATACTCTTGCCGGTTTCTCAAAAATAGACATCATGTGACTTTTGGTAGAAAGGTGAAGAACTTGTACACGGGGTGCAAGGTTGCGACCTCAATTTGACCCCACACTGATCGAGGGAGGAACTGCGTCAACCTGTCAGAAGTAGAGATATAGAAGAGAATGATTGATTAACCTTCTCATTACCATTGTTTCATTCACTGTGTAACAAATCAATGGTTTCTTCATGCCTTGGTACAAAGAGGGTTAACCCTCTCATTACCATTGTTTCTTTCACTGTGTTATAAATCAATGGTCTCTTCATGCCTTGGTACAAAGAGGGTTAACCCTATCACCACGGGCTCATTCACTGTGTTTTAAATCAATGGTTTCTTCATGCCTTGGTACCGAGAGGGTTAACCCGCTCATTACCATGGGTTCTTTCCCTGTGTTATAATCAATGGTCTCTTCATGCCTTGGTACTTAGATGGTTAAACCTCTCATTACCACAGGCTCTTTCCCTGTGTTATAATCAATGGTCTCTTCATGCCTTGGTACTTACAAGGTTAACCCTCTCATTGCCATTGGCTCATTCAGGTCATCAATCACTGGTCTATTCATGCCTAGGTACCATGAGGTATTAAAGATATTATTAAAGGTAAATTAGATATTAACAACTATCGTCCAATCTCTTTACTGCCCATACCTGCAAAAATATTGGAAAGGGCTGTTCATGCACAACTTTATAAATACTTTGATGAAAATTCTTTGTTATCTTCTATACAATCAGGTTTTAGACCGATGCATTCAACTCAAACATGTGTTACTGATATTTCAGAATATATTCTGCGTAATATGAATTCTGGTAATATCACAGGTGCAATTTTTCTTGACTTGCGAAAAGCATTCGATGTAATTTCTCATACTCGTCTTTTAAAAAAACTATCGATGTATGGAATACGTAATTTTGAATTAGAATGGCTTCAATGTAATGACCTATTTTTAAACTCGGAAAAGACGAAAACTATGCTGTTTGGTTCAAACCGTAAATTAACAGGTAAAAAATTGGCAATAATGTACAAAAATGATATCCTTGAACATGTCAAAGAATTTAAATATCTTGGTGTTGTGTTGGACGGGAGTCTTAATTGGACTAGTCATGTTGATCATGTTGTAAAAAAGATATCACAAGCAATTGGCTGCATACGTAGAGTAAAGTGTTACCTTACAAAAGAAATAATGATAGATCTGTTTTATTCTCTTGTTTTACCACACATTGATTTTTCTTGTACAGTATGGGGAAGCTGTGCCCAAACAAATATTTCACGTATCCAATGATTGCAAAACAAATACGCTCGAATGGTTCTTGGCATGGATTTATTCACTTCGGCAAGTTTTCTATTAAGCACTTTAAATTGGCAGTCAGTTAAGCAAAGAATCCGGTATCAACAAACGGTACTTGTATTCAAAATTCTCCATGGGCAAGCTCCCCCTTACTTAAATACCTTAATACAACGCAGAGATGTTAACTATACAACCCGTTACGCAACCCGCAGCCCGTTATTTGTTCCCACACCTAGAACTGAATACATGAAAAGATCAATCTGCTATTGTGGTAGTAAACTCTTTAACAGCCTCCCAATCACTGTTCACTGTTGTAATACTCTCACACAATTTAAATCAGATGTGCGTCGTATAAGCTACACCTGGGCACTGCGTTAGGCCGGGGGGGGGGGGGGTCACTCACTCACTTACACATTTGTGTGACTTTTTTTTTTTTTCTTTTCCTTCTTCAAATGTGTTTTTGTGTTAGTCTTTGTTATTGTTATCTTTCATCTTTGTATTAATTGTATTTGAATGTTACATATTTTGTTATGTTTACGTGATTTGTATCACAGGGCTCCTTTGGAAAGCAGTCCTTGAGACTGAAAGGACTACCCTGTCTAAATAAAACGTGAAATAAATAAATAAAATGAGGGTTAAATGAGGCGATCATGTTGAAGCACATTCAGATCTCGCTGCATGATTTCAGGATTTCTTTCTCTTGCACTCTCATAAAAATTGGGTGATCGAAACCAAAAGGAAAATAGGAGGAAGCAAATATCGCATGATTTCCATAACTAACATCCTTATACTTAGGTATCAGTAGTACATCAGCAGATTTGCCGCACATGTTGCACTTCTTTTGCGGATAGCTGGCTACTAAGCAGGGAAAGTTTAAGACAAGGTGTCCCTTTTGCAGATCAACAAAATAACATTTTATAGACACCAAAGAAAATGGGAGAAGACACTGTATCAGAACTGCCCTCCCAATAATAGAACTGGAAACTGACTAGATTTTGAGGTTTCGGCTAGAGACTGGAGACATTTTGAGGTTTTGGGCTGGTCGTCCAAAACTCACAGCCTATAGACCTGAGACCATTATGCGCTATGGCCCACACCTCTCTGCTCCACATTGCATGTATTTAATGGAAGCAATGCTTGCTGCTTTTTCAATCTTAAACAAGGACAGTTGTTCACTTTTCCTGAAAATGTTTGTGAAGCTATGACTTTGAAATTTCATACACATTATCGCTAGGATATACTGCTGATTCCTGTCAAGTTTCATGACTTTTGCAAATGGGCCACCCTGTCTTTAAGGCAATAAGTCAGAAGGACAGCTGACCTGTGATGGTGCCTCTTCTCCGTTCGGGGTGCCATTGGTCTGGTTGACCTCTGGTGCGGCTGCCTTGATGGGCACGGCTGCCTCAGGGGGCGTGACGCACACCACGGGGGGTGCAGCTGCTTCCTGTTTAGGGTCAAAGGTCAAACAGAGCACCAATGTTAACATATTATAGTAGCATACAATAAATGACTCTTCAATAAGTCTTGGAATTAGTGACTTACAATGTCTTTATTCACTCAAGATCTCGGCTGATCATAGCTCGTCATTTGATTGTCTCCTCGCTGCCAACAGATGGCACATACTCATTACAACCAAGGGTTATAATTGGTGATGGGATTGTTGGTGACAGTCATGAATGAGGATTCATTGAATACATAGGAAACGGGGTGGCATGGTTGTGAAATGTAACTGAAGATCTTGAGGTCCCAGGTTCAAGCCCATCCGTGGCATTTGCATCCTATTGCTGCTATCGACCAAGGTGTACAATTGGGTACCCAGTAGGAATGAAATGTGTGCCTTAATTCTGGCTGTCATGATTCTAAATAATCACTTGGGATTGGACAGGTGTCACAAAGCAGGAAAAAATACATGGGGGCTCAGGGCAATTTCGCCCCGAAATGCTTAAAAGAGCCCTGGAAAATGTTTGAAAAAAGCCCCCAAAAGTCACTAAATACAAATTTGATAAGAACCTAACTTTCTTGTCCTTTGAAGGAACCTTAAGTGTTTGTTTCAAGTTCCTGCTTATATCGATACCAACTCAGTTTCAGGGTGGACTATCCCTTTATCTTTCAAGTGATTACTTACCACAGCAGGAGCCTCTACTGCATCTGCTGCACAAGACAATGGAGGGGTGGGTAGATAGGAGAGAGAAAGAGAAGTAACTGTTAGTGAATGACCACAACTAATCATCTATACAATCTTGAAATCTTGAAATTTTGAAAGGCTTGGCTGAAGCAAGAACAGTTTGAATAGTGTGCCTAATCTTACCCTCAAGCCACGAACAGAAATAAATTGTGATAAAAATAGATTAAATAACTTGAACCCCAAATACTTGGAAAATATATTTGTCTTCCCTTCAAGTTTGACTCTTAGTGTAGTCTAGGCCATGTGTATGTGTTTGTGCAATCTCAGAGAAGATATATATTTCTGTGAAATAAAAAAAAATAAAGACAAATAACTGTTCATCAAAAGTACTAGTTTTTATTTGTTTTCTTCCTGTAAGACATAGACACATATATCAGCTAAGACATTGCATATTTCTTGATATGATTAATGCCCCAACATACATTATTAAAAAGAAAATTATCGGAAGTATGATCGAACAATGTCATGACTACCATTGTCTTGTCTGGTTGTGAAATGAGCATTATTAGTATCAATGCCAAAATAGTGATTACTTTATTAGGGGAAAGGACAGTGAACCCAATGACTGATTTGTTCAGATTTGTCCCACTCAATTTCAAAACAATTCTTCAAATCCTTCCAATCTACATTGTAGTTCTGCTTCAATTTGAAATGTTTCACAAAACTATGAGGGTAGAGAAAACATCGGTGATCATAGCAAGGACTCCCAATTGGGAGTGCCTGACACTAGCCCACTAAACAAGGTCAGACCAGCGAAACCCTCACAGGAGTGATGTGTTGTCTAGAACCCTCAACCTGCATAACAATGGATACGACAACATCACTTTGATCGCAGATATCGGTGTCTGGTAACAGGTGGCTGATGGGTAATGGGGATCTGGATTATCATGGACGTATTCCTACCTTGATCTGCAGCGGCCGACTCCTCCTCTGCAGTGGCGTCTACAGGAAGAAAAGAAACAAACGTCTCAGGGTTAAAGGGAAAGTCAACCCCAATATCAAGTTGTTATCAATAGAGTACCGAAGTGTGACATCATGTGAGCAGATTGTCAAGACATCTGGTTCTAAACTATGCGGGTAGAGCAAGCAGCGGTGATCACAGCGGGGACTGTAATTGAGAGTGCCTGACACTGGCCGGCTAGACAATATCAGAAGGTAAACATCTCACAGGAGTGATTTCGTGTAGAACCAGTTGTTTTGACAACATGCTCATATGACGGAACCACTTCGGTAAACTATAGCAAAATTAGATATGAACAGATTGGTTCACATCTGAGTAAAATCGTGCAGGGACGTAAAAGACAAGGCTCCAAACTTACTTTCCTCAAAGGGTGTCCTGACCTCTTTTAAGCGTTTAGAGGTATAGAACCCCTGTTAAATTTTCTAGATATCAGGGGGCCGGTGTTCTTATTTGGGTACCAGTGTACAGTGAAGAGTCCTGTCACAAGATATTTATTTTTTAAATTTGCTATATCATAAAACATGGAATGAAGTTTTTAGGCCTGGTTAAGCACAACATAGTAGGATATGTGTGCAAATATGCTATCTGTTTGCATATTGCTTGAAAAGAAGAAATAATCATTGAAGCTGTTCTTTGAGTATGGAAAAGCAGCCCTACATGTTAATTCCATTATCATGGATGAATCTGTTGCCTCTATTTATTTGAAGAAGAGGGGATTAAAGGAGATTTGTGCACAGGATGCATGCTTTCAGAGCTTTCAGGTGTTGCCAAAGCAAGGGGTCAACATTCAATGGACCGAAACTTATCGTATGGATTACTTGTCAAATTTTACTAAAAATTTCACCAATCTGCTTCAAGAAATGCCATGTTTTTCTTCAAAAGTATCTCACTTCTATCAGTGTAATAATTTTTTAATTTTTGGAAAATATGAAAAGGGCATCCCTGACAAGGGTAATTTTTGCGTTGTTGTGTCACCCTCTCTCAACATTTGTTGTCTTATTTCTAGACACGTTCATCCTGATTGTCTTGTAACATGTGAAATGAGAACCGAAGTGCGACGTCATATGAGCGCGTTGTCAAGAAAACTGCTTCTTAACCATGTGGGTAGAGCAAGCAACAGCGATTACAGCTGATTTTCTCTCATTAGGAATGTCTGAGACTTGACACTGTCAGATCAGTAAATCTCTTTGAGGGATCAGGTTTAGAACCAGAGAACTGCATAATAATGGGCATGAAAACACCACTTCGGTACTCAATTGGAATGCACCCTGTAACTATTGACTCACTAGCAAAAACGCAGACTAGCTTAGAGTTCCTGTAGGAACATATCGCTTGAGAGATAAGGTCACAATAATGAAACACACCTACCATTAAAATTGGTCTACAATGCAGTGGCATGGGGTTGCACCATCATAAATCAATCATTTTAATGAAACATTGAAGGGGCCCCACTACACACAAGTGCCGATCAATAAAAATGTAAGCAGCTTCCTATGACAATCAGTCAACCTGGCTGAAATGTTTTCTTTTGTGGCCTGCAAATTAATTATGATGTGGGCCATGTTGCATATAGGTTTTCTATTATTGTAACTATCAATAGCATCTCACTACCATGGCAACAGGTGTAATAATGAGATCTCATTACTTGTTGTTATGGTAGTTACCATTGATGGTTAGTTACAATAATTGAAAACTTATATACAACATGATGTTTTTTCCTCTTCAAGACACATGTTACATACACTACAGCTCAAAGGAATTGGCATAGGAAAGGGAAAGGGAAGAAAGGGAACGAGCCTCAGTTTCAAATCACAGTATATTTTGTCCAGTTCAGCATGAAACACGATGCTTTAGCCTAAAAAGCATCATGTTTCATGCTGAACTGGACAAAGTATACCGCGGTTTGAAACTGTAGCTCCTTCCCTTTCTTCCCTTTCCCTTTCCCTATGCCAATTCCTTTGAGCTGTAGTGTATATTTCATCTGGTAGACAAGTGATGCTCTGAGGATTGTCTTCTTTGTGCGAAGTTTACAAGAAAATAAATATGTCAGGTACTTCATTTTGGAGCGAAGGAGTCGCCCATCAATGAAAATCAATAAACAGAATTGAATGCAAGAAGCTATTATTTCAGAACACAAAAGCTTCCTTATAATATGTCAGGCCGTCTGATTTTCCTTAGACATTTTTTTTTAAACTGATACCAATCTGTATCTCTGATTTGTCTACTTTGATTCAATTTAGCCCATCGTCAGTGTGGAACTGCCATTTAAAACTAACACTGTTCTGAACGTTTCCTTCCAAATTCAGAACATTTCAGATCAAATATCTCACTGATGGTATAAAAATATACCTGTTTGAAAGCCAAAATTGCATGAAATGAATTCAAAGGCCATGCAAGCTCATTACAGGGCAAAATGGTTTTGTTTTCATGAATGTAGCAGGCTAAATCAAGAAATGCAAATCAAGAATTACAAAGGGAAAGATTGCAATTGCCTATGATGTGACAAAAAAAAAGAAGGAAATACAGATTCCACTTTCAGAAAGCAAAGGGAGATTTGGTTTCTTAATTGTGAAGGAATAGAATTCTTTGAAATTACCAAATGTCTTCAGCATACTCTGAACAAACATTTGGAAGAAAGCGTGACACAATAAGCAGAAATGCTCACAAGGATGCAAACTTTACTTTAACTTTGTGCACAGTAGGCAGAAAACTGAAAGAGTTATTTCCTTGATTTCTACAGTAACAGCTGTAACACAAGTCTAAGAAATCTGTCATCAGAGAGACCAATATTGGGCCCCCCAAATATGCTTCAACGAATCAATTGTTTTTACAACCAAAAAACACCAAATCAATATTTGCAACTTTAGATGGTAAGAAAAAATGTGTCTTGTAAAAGAGGAAAAATTGTATGAGTTGATCACCATACTTCCCTGAATTATCCACAAATATGCCATTTACATATATTTCAGAGTATCCTCACATTTTATGATAATAGCGTAGTTTGGTTTAGTATCTCCGATAACATACATGTACCACCGGCCACTTTGTGGTAGGGGCATTAAAGAAAGAAGGGCAATCCTTCTACCAATATCGGACAAATTTCTGTGGGAAAGTGGGTTACCTGGAAAGTGTTGATGGTAGTGTGATTATTTACGCTGACCTACTTATATTGAATGGGAAGTGCCAAGTTAACCACTTTACAAGCCCCAAATCCAAAGTGTTAAAGCGCCACATATGATGATATTTTACATTTACTTGTGATATTGAGTATTGGCCAATTCTGATGCCTCTAGGTTAAATTTCTGGGCTACAGTTACAGAGGACAACTGTGCGTCTACTAAAAAATAGGCCTCTTTCACAAGCAACATACATATTGCAATGGAAATCAGCTCATTGTACGCTCAAAACTTGTTTAACACACGTACAAAACAATCCCGACGAGTGTTAGAAAATATGAACTTCCCCATGCTATGACTTGACATGGTATTTCTCCAGCTATTGATGTTAATGTTACTAAGAGTTATAACTGGTCTACGGTATACATTGATCTGCTCTGCAGTGTGTGGTTAATATGTCGCTGGAAACACAATACCATCAACTATAAGGAATTAAATATCACTAATGAAATAAAGAACAATGTTATTTAAGTTAACTCTCATCTAAGGAAATCAACAATCGTCTGCTCAGCAATACACACTCAGTATATTTCTGCACAAGTGATACCAGACTAAAAATAAATAAATAAATAAATATAAATGAATTTCCAAAAAGATTTGTTGTAAAATCTCATTGTTAAAATCTAGTCTAGAGTATCCAAACGTTCCTCTGCACTCAATCCAAAGCAACTAGCTACAAGAAGAAATATACACAGTTGAAATATGAATAATATAATAATATTACTGTTGAAAAATCTGGTCTGAAGAATCGAACATATATCAAAATATATAATTGATTATCACTGTTCACAAGATTCCAGTGACTAGAAAGAAACAAATGAATATTACCTATGAATAATAAAAATAAAAATAATGTGATTAAAGTTAAATCTGGTAAAAGGAATCAATCAAGTATCTGCCCCGCAGTACACACTTTATATATCACTGGTCATATGGAAACCGCAACTAGAAGACAACAAAAAATAAAATATGAATAAAAGAATAAACAATAATGTTATGATCTGGTCGACAGTAGTAGTGTCTAACTCTTGTCTGCCCTGCAGAGCACATCCAAGATAACACTGATCATAAAATATCACCAACAAACCTTGAAGAAATTAACAAAATACAAAGTATGAATAACAAAAATATATTTAAATATTAATTTTTTAAAATCTAGTCTAGAGTATCCAAAATTTGTCTGCTTGCGGTCCATAGTAGACACTAAATATACCACTGCTCATAAGGAACTTGCAACTAAAAGAAAATAAATAATCATAAAACAATAAATAATTAAAAAAATATATTTGTTAGGAGAGGGCCTTTTTTATGCTTGCTGGGCATACACTGCTACTTATGCCACAGAACATTCAGCAAGATAAAGCATGCATCTTTCAGCTGCTGAGCTCGAGTTACAAAAACATATTTTGGTCAATACCATGTTGTATTTTTTTTTTTTGTCTGAGAAGGGAAAATGTTAATTAAAAAGAGATGAGAAAACTCCCACGAGCTCTGCACCATTTAAGTTTTAAGTACGTGCCTTCGTTATATGGTATTATGCACTGGTGCTTAGACTGAAGAAATGAAACACACAGAAAAAAATAATATCTGAATAAAAGACAACTTTGTATTCTTGTAGGTATCTTAAATCCAAGAAAATAGTTCTATTACAGCTCCTAAAATAAATCAATAAAGAATAAAGGTAAATATTAATAAACAGAACACAACAAGAATTAAAACAAAACCCCACAAATCTAAGATACAGGAGACAGGCGTTGCCATGGTAATAGATAAGTGGTCATCAAAATATCACATGAAGTTGAATTCCTTGAAAGAAATGCAAATATAGTCAGTTTATATCACTTTAAAAAAAATGGCACAATTTCTTTTTTCAGTGGATGAAATGTCTCTTGAATAGGAATAGCAGCTCGTTGAACATATCTGTAATAGTGGAATAAAATTTGGAATTAATTAATTGGACCTAAAAGACAGGGAAGAAATGTGGAAAGAAATGCATTAGCAGTGCATGTTTGGAATATGTCATTTCCCACACAAACCATCAAAGTATACACGATAAGGTTGGGAATTGAGAAATCGGGAATGCAAAGAAAAAATAAGGAATCTTCAAGTAAATCACTTCTTGAGGAAAGAAAAATGGGAAAAACAAATGTATTAATATACATAAAAATACTTGAGAAATTAGGTCGTTTCATTTGTAACAATAATCAAGCAAACAAACGGTGCAACTAGAATCAAATATATGCCAATGCATCACAGTGTCCATGCTGGAAGCATCACTTATTTCTGTGAAAAAGAAAGAAACAATGAAAAAAAACCCAAAGATTTAGAATTAAATCATACAATATTGAAATACACTCACAAGATCTTTTTTCAACTGGCAAAAAGAGAAAAAGAAAGTTCTTCGAGGGTTAGTGGTAAAATTGTGGCGTCCCTAGAAGAGAAAGGGTTGTTAGATAGTATGGGAGGTCACCAGGAATATCACAGAAACAGGAGGATGCGATATGAGCGAGTGGGTTACGCCATCTAACGAGGAGAGAGAGGGAAAGAATGAGAAGAAAAATCATGATTAATCAGAAATATACTCTTGACTTGAAATACCACACTGATAACTGCAGGAAAACTGTGCAGACAAGAAAAAAAAAGAGGAGGAATTTAAAGTTAAATACATACAGGAATCTGGGAGAAGAAAACACGCTGAATTACTGTACACATGCTAATATCTTCATGGTGGAATTATTTTTTAATGCACCACGGCTTGCAAAATCTTAAAATTTCCTCAGGACTCAATCTATGCGCATGTAGGAAGTGTGAAGCAGCAAAATATAAAGACTTAGTTTTGTGTTGATCTGGGTTTTCAAAATATGTTTTCCCAATATGGCGTATACAGTAATAACCAACTCAGAAGATCGCACGCCAACATATAAGGCACATGGGGAGATCTGTTACAGAAATGTTACAGCTCAGTTAAGAAGAGCAAAACAGATGTGTAAAGGTATCCACAAGTAACTGACAAGATTGAGGGTCTGGAAAC
>OZ022592.1:10079065-10206565 GCA_963669155.1 Arbacia lixula
CTCAGAGGGCGCCTCTGCAATTTCTAACGGCGGTTCGGAGACCTGGATCTCGGGAATGGGCCTGGGTACCGCCTGCGGGATGGGTTCTGATGCCGCCGGGACCTCAGCGATTTGTACCTGGGGTTCCGCTGCCGGTGTCGGTGTTGGTGCCGAGGGCTCTGGCTCTGACGGTGCACTGGGAAGAGACTCGGGGACACTGGCCACCTCTCCCAGCTCAGGCGCAGGCGCAGAGGGTACCTGCTCCATCGGCTCCTGACTTTCTACAATGTCCTGAACCTCCATTGGGGTGGTGGAGGGTTCTTCTTGAGAGTGGGGGGTCACGGTTTCTTGGGCGGTCTCTTGGGCGGTCTCTGAAACCTGACCCAGGGTAGCAACCGACGCCACTGCCTCAGGGGCAGGGCTGGAGTCCGTTTGTGGGGGTGCGTGGATTATTTCAGATTCTGTTGTCGTGGGGACTTCTGGAGCAGGTACCTCTTGCGCCTGTTGCACCGCAGCCAGTGCTGTTTCACTGGAACCTTCACAAGGGACTTCCGGTAACGACCTTGACTCAACCTCCTGAACCTTCTCAGTGACCTCCTCTACAACCTTCTCCTCTTCGGCAACCTTATCCTCGACCTTCTCCTCCTCCTGCTGCTCTGACCCTGACGGCTCAACCTGCATGGGTTCCGGGATGGGAACGACTGGTGCTACAGATTCTGCCAGTGTCTCCGGTTCAACCTCCTTTGCTGACGATGCAGCTGCTGCTTCGACCGGTGCCTCCACCGGAGGGATTACTGGTTCGAGGGGTTCTGTCGGTGGCGTGGGAGGTGCCGTCTGTGATGTAGTTGCTGTTTCTAGGAAGGAAGATGACGAATATAGGTAATGCATGTGATCAAGGTGTAGTGACATGGGGGATAGACACTGGGTGACATATTGCGCACAGAGGATTGAATGGACTGCTAGGATACATTTAAAAGACAGTGAAAAAGAGTTGTGAAATGCAAGAATAAAACATTTAAATATCTCCAATGAAATGCAAGAATACAAAATTTACAGCATTTCAAATTTTGTTCACACAACATATGAAGAGGAAGATGTATAGTGCATATCAATTTCTACATGACACACACTCCTACTGTGTGAGTGGAGGATTGAAAGAGATCAAATGTCAGGGAGTGAAAGAGAGAGGCGTAGAGGGAGAGACACTCCAGAAAAAGCACATCAACATCACTATACAGCCAAAAGAAATGGAGGGAGGTGGGTCAACAAATTGTCACACTAATCATACAAATTATAAAGAGCAATGAATGAAGATATGTGTACTCTTAAATGTACTCTTGTATGCAATAATTGATTCTCTGTTTGCATTCCAATCCTTTTGCAAAATTTTGAGTGCCGTGATTTAAAAGCCCTTTTCAACTTCACATCTTGGGCTAACTGCGATGCCGTTAATAACCTTGGGTGACCAACACAATGAGATGTAATACTCAACATGAAACATAAGTCAACATCATGGAATGTTTGACCAACAGGAAAGTGCATGCCTGTGCTTCCCTGTTGGTCAAACTGACATTAAGAGTAACAACATTGGGGTGTGAAATGTTACCTGTCTATTTGTTTTTGTTTCATCAAGTAACCGGCATTTTGGTGATTTTGGCAACTTAATCCTAAACAAAACAGTCCTGGGCTCTGTTGCATAAAACTTACCACTGACAGTAACTTTACTCCCAATGGCAACTTACATGGAAACCTTGAATTTGGTTGGCTGTCAAGCTATGTTACCATGGTAGTTACCATTGACGGCACAGTTTCTATTAATGGTAAGTTTTATGCAACAGAACCCTTATAATAATAGAGGTCATTACTACGGGACTCAAAATCATAACAGAACCCCCCTGCCATCATCAAAAGCCCAGGTCTCATTTGATTTCAATGACCATGGCCCCATTGCATAAAACTTACCACCAATGGTAATTACCATAGTAACACAGCTGAAGAGCCAATCAAATTCAAGGTTTCCATAGAAGAATACATTTGTTCCAAATTATCATCAATGGTAAGTTTTATGCCACAGGGCCCATATCTATGAATATGAATAGAATCTGTGGTCAGAATAGAATACTGCCATGACTACAAGCCCAGTAATATCAACAACTTCTAACGCTTACCTTCCACAAGTAATTTCAAACATAATTTAATACATCACATGACAAAAAAGTGCTGCATATATGTTGGTTTTGATATAAATATAGTCAAAATTTTTAATCAGTAATTTTACAAGAATAAATTGAAGAAGTTACACAAGTGGACACAGAGGACGATTGCTTATTTCACCTCGGTTATGGCGAAATATGAGAATATAAAGCAGAGAGTATTAATGAGAGCCCAAGCTTGAGAAAGAGGTCTCAGAAAAAAAACAACCTGTACATGGGAAATGAAATATATGTTATTGGGTCACATGTCAAAAGAAATAGAACATGAAAATGAAGACCACATTCAGACAAATGTTCCAAACTGGTCCAGGATAGATCCTGTGACAATGACTCCACTAGCTTGCAAGCTGGCCTTAGTTGATTGAGTGCTTGACACATTGTTTGTTATTACACAAAATGTTTGCCACTGTGGCCGCTTTATTTTGCAAAGATACCAAATGTTATAGGTGTGCATAAATAAAACATTTAGAGCACACAAATGTGAACCATTTTAGAGGTTAGATTGCTCCTTGAAAGACTTATGCCACCAGAGGCAATAAGAGTCATTACTGTGCTCACAGATGCAACAAGTTGAGCCAGTGGAGTGCATTGCATCAGCTTATTGGGACGATTATTGGTCGGAATCGGGGGGTAAAGGTCGTATTAACTGGAACACTGAAATAAAGAGAATTGCTTCAGTAGTTCGGGTGGGGAATACAATGGGGAACAGTTGAAATTCAAATATTGAAGAGCAGAAACAATTCTTGCAATACAGAACAAAGGAACACATGAGGGTGAATACAAGGTTTTCTTTGGTTTAAATTACCCAAAGAAAGGCTGAGATAATAATATCACAGCCAAGGGGGAAGGTTTAATAAGAAGGGACGTTTGTAACCAGTTACGTTGTTGTACTTGCCTGGGGAAACGCTTCTATGTGTCTGCTAGTGCCACACTGGGCACTAGCTACTGTACACTTTGCACTCAATGGCAATGACAAAACTTCCCACTACATTGTACATAACGTGTGGGCAGACCATGGTATGCAATCTCTGAGACAAATGTTTACCTTGATTTGATGATTGCAAAATATCCTCATCAGTACAATTCATCTAATATTCTATGTTATATGGATGTGTGAGACACACTGGTTTGCCTTAAAATTTTTTAAAACGTTAACCATCATTGGAATTGGTCTGATTTTCTAATTTAACTTTTCCGAATATCAAAACAATATAATTATAATAATCAAATGGCAAAGTAATGTGTACTTCATTCAGAACAGGATTTAATATTTGGGAATATTTTGGAATATCCTTGAAGCAAGTTTTCAGAGACCAATATTTACTATAATGATAAGGTAGAGGGTAAAAGACCTGGGAAAGATACAAAACCTAAATGAAATAAGGAGAGAACAAAGAAAAACAAAAGAGGAACAAATAAGATAGAGGAGATGAAAAGGGGACAATATACTCAAATAAGTGAAAGAGAGAAAAAGAAATGAGAAAATGAGAAAGAGAGAGTGGGAGGAGAATGAGACAGAGAAAGGAAGGGAGAGAAAGAGAGGGAAGAGAGAAAGAGGAAAGTAACAAAATGAATGAAAGAGAAAGAGAGGCAGGGGGAAGGGGGGAGAGAGGGAGAGAGGGAGGGAGGGAGAGAGGGAGGGAGGGAGGGAGGGAGGGAGGGAGAGAGGGAGGGAGGGAGAGAGGGAGGGAGGGAGGAAGACAGGGAGGAAGATAGGGAGGGAGGGAGGAAGATAGGGAGGGAGGGAGGGAGGGAGGGAGAGAGAGAGAACGGAGTAACAAAGTGAATGAGAGAGAAAGAGATGGGGAGAACAAATACAGAGAAATTGCTACTGAAGTGTACAATGAAAACACAAGAAGAGAAAAGAATGATACGAGGAAAACTTTGAAAGAGATACATGAAGGGTCGGAATGGGAAAATTGGAGGAAAATGAAAATGGAAAGGGGTGCAGAGAACTGTCCAACACTCTGCTCAAAGTTATAAGAAAACCAGTAGCCAAATAGGCGTAATTGCTGGGGAGAAGTTTATCACAACAATAGATATTTGGAAAGTGCCAATATACTCTGAACAGAGAGAGTACAAAATTGTTATCCAAACTGAAGTGGAAATTTACGAGAGTACACTTCATTGAGAGTAAACACTTCAGGAAAGTGAATTTTGTTAGACAAAGGGCCAGGATATGTGTCAAAAGTAAAAACAAATATACCTGAGTTTTACCTCTTGGGCAGTCCAGATTCAAAGTCGAGCTGATTTAGGAGCTGTGCTCTTCATGCTGGATGAATGCTCTAATACCTAAAATACCTAGTTTACTTAGGCATAATTGCATTTGAACTCACTAAACAAATATTGTAGAAATATATATATAGAAAGGGCTGCACTTATGGTGTGAACAAAAATGAGAGTCACGTTGATGTCCTGCTAAAGAGATGGTTATCTGGATTTCAGCTGAAAGAGAACTCAAAACACACAAATACAACAGTACAGGATAACGTCTCTGAGATCTTGCAAAAACGTAATTGTAGGAACTGCTGGAAAGCTGAAAAAGAAATTGTCATGAAAATATTTTCACTGAATAAGAATGATACCCCACCCCCCCCCCCCCCAAAAAAAAAAAAAAAAAAAAAAAAATAATAATAATAATAAAATAAAAATAAATAAATAAATAAATAAATAAAATAAAATAATAAATAATAAAATAAAATAAATAATTCAATAAACAAATAGATCATATAGCTGGTCATTCCGACACAATCACAGGCTATTTATACAAAAGTGTGTTTATTACATTTCTCGGTCTAACCACTACTTGACCATACACGCTACTACAGTCAGCTATCACAGCAACAGTTATCACAACCTGAATTCAGTCAAGGAAAAGAAATACAGAATCAGTATCGGCAAACATCCTGGGGAAGAGTCTAGCTGCTTCCTAAAAGCTGATTACATAACCAACTCATAGGCCTCATTGGTCAGCCAGACAATCCCAGGGACCTGGGAGACTGGCAACAAAAACTCAATGGCCTTCAGCTGGACAATAGCCCTAAGGTCATTCTTTGAAAAAGGCCCTATCTGGAGTCTGGCTGGGCCTGGCATGTATCTCTGGGTGAGGATTAGACAGCCCCCTTCTTTTATCCTTAGGCTTAAAGGGGGTGTTTGCTTGTACTTTGTTTGGATGTGAGTGTTGGGCAGTTCATGGTGAAACAACATGTCAGGAGGAGCATGACTTGAATGGTGGTAACTATAGCAACAGCTGCAATGCTCAAAGCTTATTGGTTGGTACTGTATTCCTTAGCACTTTCATTCTTTATTCAAACTCTAAGCAGACAGGTACGACCTTGGATGATACACAATGCACATACTTATATAATGTAAATGTACACAGAAAAATACAGATCAGATAGTGCATCCATTATACCCAGTAAGAACTGTTGATACCTCTGCTTCATGTACAGCACCTTGATAACATACAGGTAGGGTCATGAGAAAATGAACTATCAACTGCCCTAATATATAAGTCGTGTAGGTTGATGACCCCTAAAACCTCAGGAAGAAGTGAAAACGTGCCTCAGTGACTTACTTAACCTTATTTAATGTTTTTTTTTTTAATAATTTAGGGAAATTGAAAGAATGTCTCTCAAATAAAAACCAAGAGAAAATAATTAATCACTCATATACGGAATGGAGCACGCTATCCTCAATACTGGGAATAAGTCTAACACTTGTCTTTTAACCCTGTGTATGCCAGATGAACTAAAGCTCTATGGGAGTTCAGTGTGTTACTTGTGCAAAGATGCATCCCTGGTGTACAGGGAGTTAAAGGGCATATACTGTACTGGGAAGACAAAAAAGCCTTCAAAAGGGGATCATGAGTAATCTTTTTGCCAATGGTCTAAAATTTACGTATTGTTCATTTTAGAAACTTTTCCACATTTGGAGTAATTAGTGATTAAATCCCAAATTCTCAAAATGTTCAGGCCGAACAATTTCAGGATTTGGGATTTAAACCCTAATCAGTCAAAATGTGGATCATTTGAGGGCAAATAACTTTCTGCAAGTTTCTAAAATGAACAATACATAAACTTTAGACCACTGGCAAGAAGATTGCTCACAATCACCTTTTGAAGGCTTTTTTGTCTTCCCAGTACAGTATATGCCCTTTAAGAAGGAATGAGTTGTGTGGACTTTAGAATACAAACCCATAAGGCTTTAAAGACAGAGTATCTATTTTGCAAGTCAAATAATACAAGTGTGTAAATATCAAGGAGTATGGAAGAAGATAGTGTATGAGAACTTCCCTCCCAATAATAAAATGAACTGGAAACGGACTTAAAGCAAAGTTATAGAGATCAGCAGACTTTTGAGGAGGTTTTGGACGATTCTGAAACTTATAGCCTAGAGACCAGGGACCACTGAGTTGATGGTATGGTCTGCACCATTCTGCTCCTCAGTGCATGCATTCAATGGCAGCAATACCAGCATGGTGCGCTGACAGGGACAATATGATTATGAATGTAGACTATGCTCCCTGCATTTCAAATGGAAACATGGATAGTTTCTCACTTTTCCTGAAAAGGTTCATGAGACTATGACTGAGAATTTCACACACGTTTCCATTAGGATATACAGTGAAACCTGTCTATAGTGGCCACCCAAGGGAAACAAAAATTGTGGCCTTTATAGACAGGTGGCTGCTATAAACAGGTTCTTTAACACATGATCTCTCTCCAGAGGAATCATTTTAGTGGCCACTATAGACAGGTTGGCTGCTATAGACGGGTGGCCGCTAAGACAGGTTTGACTGTACTTCTCTTTCCTGCTGAGCTTCATGACTTGTTTTGCAAATGGGACACCCTGTCTACAAGCTTTAAAATCTGTCTGTCAGCTGATGTTCCAAACCCTGCTGTTAAAAACAAGAGTGTGTGTATGGACAATTTGTGTGGACACCTATACGTAAAATCAATAAAGAAACCTTCAGCTCTGTCTCGGAACGCAGAGGGGGAAGGGGGCGGGGCAGGGGCAGGGGTGCAGGGGTGGGGGATGAATAAGTGGTCTTCTTTTGTCTTTCTGCCCAGGGTCTATAGTAAGGAGTTCTTAGAATGCCTCAAGGACAATCCCCATCAAGCCAAGAGCTGGGTACAAGCGTATTCAAGAAAGGAAGTCAGACTTATTGTTATGATAATGATTGTTGTTATGGTAATTCTGGCTGTCACCTGTCAGATCACACCATATGTCCTTACGATCTTGTAAGCACGCCAGTGCATTGAATCATTCAAATTGTAAACAGACATACAAACCATTAGAGATTGGCTTTTTCACTTTGAATCAAGCAAAATGTGTCACAGAAATTTGGGTAAAGTAACATGTCAAAGAATGGACGTAAAAGATTACAGTACTGTGCTCTCGTTTTTTGATCGCATACTTTTTATTCTCAATCAATTAGTTTGTTCATGTACCTTGTTGACCACACATAATCCGTAGTTTTGTAGCGTTTTGTGACTGGAGTTATTTGCATGAACAGGTTACCCTCAACTCAACTCTTCCCAGGCTTGAGTCTTTGTGTAGAGAGTCAATATCTAAACAAATTTGTGGTACTGGCAGTCTGCTCCTCCTCTCTATTGTACCTTTTTATTGGCTTCTTTCCTTCGTCCTTTCCTTCACTTTCTGCCATTCTTCCTCATCACGAGTGTTTTTACACTGTCTTGTTTGTGAATTAAGAATTTAATCATATATTTCAGTGATCTATAGACTACTCTTTCATTTGCATTCCCCATCATAGAAGGCCCAATGCAAGAACCTTTCCTTACATTAATTGTTACTTCCATTAAATGTTACTCCCAGCGAAAATGGTAGAATTTTGTTCTTGTGTCGGAAGTCTTCACTTTCTTTTGACAGCTAAGATTTGGAGCGTAGATGAGTAGATCACCTTATCACAACTGTCTAGACCCAGCCCAACAAAACAAAACACAACAAGCATCGAGAGCGAGAAAGACGCAACAAAAGGCAGGCCTGGGAAGGGGTTTCTCTACACAAGGTCGTCTGCAACAGCCCAACCAGGGAAAAAAAAAACATTCATGGGGGCTTGGGATGTAGCTCCCACAATGCTAAAAAGCGCCCCTGTGACTAACCAAAGAGCCCACCTGATTTTTCTTCCTCAACAGCGTGTCATCACAGCATAGGTTAAGGGGTGTCCATTCCATTACATCAGGGCCCTGTTGCATAAAACTTTCTCTTGATGGTAACTTTGCTAGAATGGCACCTTCTATGAACATCTTGAATTTTATTGGCTGCCAAGCAGTGTTACCATATTGGTTACCATTGATAGATGATTTACCATAAATGGTGAGTTTTATGCAATGGGGCCCAGGTACGTAAAGTAACTCCTCCAAAAATCTCCATCCCCCCCCCCCCCCAAAAAAAAAAAAAAAAAAAAAAAAAAATATACAAAACACATATGATAACTGTATACTTGCTGAATGCTTTCTTACATCACAGCAAGCTCATGCATAAACTACATTGTTGATCAACTTACTGAACAAACATTGGAGAAAATTCGCTTTTAGAAGGATTTAAGTCAAGGTAAGCTTAGCTCACTTCTATACTCTAATTTTGATCAACTTTTGCTTTTAGAAGGATTCAATATTCACGATTCTACTCAATAGCTGTGAGAGGTCTAAAGCTTGAAGGCCTCGATGAGAGGATTGTTTTTATTCAAACAAAAAGGCAAACTTCCTGGAATGACACAAACCTAGCCGGCAGCTCAATCCATAATTCCATCCCAACAAGGTCGCAATGACCCGATAGCTATTTGAGACGCAGCATGAGCATTAGCCCCCCACTAACAACAATATCCCATTCACACCAGTGCTGTAATAGCTTGGGCTATTTATGTCACCCTATTGATTGGTATTGAATTGTTTTTGTTGGGAAGACACAACCTCTCCCCCCAACTCAAGGATGGGTAAGCTAATACCCTGCCCCATTTTTTTCTTCCAAAATCTAGGGCGGCATCCCGCTCAACCACATATTGAAAGGGAAATTACTCTAGGTTAATGATTTACTACCACACTGATAAAAGTAATTGATACTAACAGACTGCTTTGTTGAAAAAAATATCTAAATCGATGCTTGAAAATTATATCTGAAACAGACAATTTCTAGTCAGACACTAAAAAATAACGCTCTTTATCAAAATGGAATGAAATCATATGTGTAAAATTGTGTTATTTTCAGTATAGACCCATGTCAGCAAAGTGCGCACAAGCTTTAACTAGTTAGACAGACTTTTTTTTTTGACTTACTTTTAATGGAGCTTGATATTTATTTCTTCGCACATAAGATGTATTTGCCAATGCATTTTTAATTTTTGATCTAAGCTCTCAACATTGTTTCAGGGGATGAGTGAAAATAAATGGGAAACTTTTGAACTTTCTTCATTACTATATAGAGTTGAGTAAAACATCACTCATTCTTATCATCATGTGAGAGATAGGAGGTAACACACTAGCAAAATAAATCAAAATGATAAAATAATGAATACACATAAAATATCAATAAAACATCAAGAGAACACTAATGAAAACATATATAAATAATATATTATATAAATAAATAATAATAAAAAAAAAATAGTAAAAAGCAAATAAAGAGCCTGCCACAGTAAATGCGTTGGAAAGCATGAAACAAAATAATGCCTCCGGCCACTTCGTGGCGGAGGCATAATTAATAATAATAAAGTAAATAAAGGTTAAGGGTAAAGAGGGCATGTATTTGAAGACAAAAGAAATCTTGTTTCATACGTTACCTTCTTTTACTTCTCCATCTGCATCTCCTTGTGGCCCCATCCCATCATCCATCTTCTCCTCTTCCTCTTTGGTTTCTTCCTCCTCCTTCTCCTCCTCTACAGGTGCTGGGGCCTCCGCAGCCTCCGGTTCCTTCGCCTCGGCTTCCTCCGCATCAACCTCATCCTCATCCTCCTTTGTAACCTAGACAACAGATGTATGATGCAATCAAGTAATTTTGATTTCCACTTTAAATAACAATACTGCATTATAATATACTGAAGAGTGTCAACGACTGGGAAATAATACCCTGAAAATATCATTTTTACAAAATCAAGAGATTTATTCAACATACTGCAAAAGCTCCCTCTCATCTCACTCGTGAAAGGTCGAAGAAGCGAAGCACTCTGTGGATGCTTACCTACAACATGTAAATCTTTCATAGTTGCATTTTGATATGCTGTATGTTTACAAGCTTGTGGCCAAAGCAATCTAAAAAACAAACAAACCCACAGGTTTAAGAGAATGGTGACTTGGTCCTGTTTCATGATAATGTTGAGGACATTTTTTTTGATAATTTTCGAAATCAATACCCAATCTGTCCTTCATGGAGAGTCATTCACAAAGGACACACAGTCAATGAAAGGATGAAGTGATTGTTAATCTTTTTAAATCCGACCATGATTAACCATATAAAAAAAACTGGGGAGACAAGTGTCTGCATAAGTTTTTGATGACTGAAACATATAAGGTTAAGAACACAAAGTGTATTGCTCGTAAACAATGGAGTGTGCTCCTAACAAGCATGAGTAGTCTTACAGAACCTCCTACCCACCCATGAACATCTCAGCCCTGCACTGTAGAATCAGTTGAAATAGATAGCAACTCACTGTTTCACAAACCATTACTGTTATTTATTGCACATATAATTTTGCAATCAATTAGATTGCAACATTTGATCCACACAAGCTACGATCTATATCACTTACAAATTACGACTGTTCTTTGTGATACGGGTTTATGATCATTCTCTGTGATACGGATTTACAATCAATATCAATCAGTTATACAACTGGGCCTTGTTGCATAAAACTTACCATCAATAGTAACCCGGCCTCAATGGTAACTACCATGGTAACATACATGTACCTTGACGGCCAATCAAATTCAAAGTTTCCAGAGAAGTTGCCACTGGGAGCAAAGTTACCATCAACGATACGGTTTATTCAACAGGGCCCTGATCTGTCCATCGTCCAATCAACCGTAGCTCTTTTTGATACAGACCGCAGAAGAAACTGAACAACGGACCCGTTACCTTGGTTTCCGGCTCTTCCTCTGCGGCCTCTGGGGCCTTTCGCTTGCGGCCCCTCCCGGTGGATTTCTTCTCGGGGGTGGGGGTAGCCGGTGCGGCCCTCGAGGGCCGTCCCCTGGAGGTCCTGCCTGGAGAGGGGGTGGCCTTCTTGGCTGGGGGCGGGGGCGAGGACCGACGGCCCCTGGTGGGCACCTCAGACATGTCAACCTAAGAGGAAAAAAAATACCAGGACCCCATTGCATAAAAAATTACCAGGAACAGTAACACTGCCATCAATGGTAATTACCAGGGAAACATCACTCAACAGCCAATCAAATTCAAGGTTTCCATAGAAGTTGCCATTAGAAGCAAATATACCATAAAAGGCAATTTTTATGCAACAGGGCCCAGTTCATAGCTGCAATGTGCACATGAGCAGATTAATGGTACACATGACTTGGGCCCTGTCTTATAAAAAGTTGCCACTGATCAAAGAAATTGCAAGTCCGATCTCATATCTTTAATGCGCAGATATGCTTTTCACACTGGCAAAAATTAGCCCCGTACTATCCTTAGCCCCGTACTATTTTTGAAGCTTTTCACACTGGCATTTCTTAGCCCCGTACTATTTCTTAAACCCGACTAGCTTTTCACACTGTTCTCACTCGAAATCGTTAACCCCTGACTTTCTTGACAGCTTATGAATATTTATGAGTGTACGTCTTGCACATCGGCTCTTTACCACTCCGCATCAAGGTCACTCGCCCGTTGGGCCTTATCTGATTGGTCTCGGCGTTTCGGCCTTGAGAGCTGACACCGCATTTCCTTAGCCCCGTACTATTTTTCGTTTCTGTTCACACTGGCGCTCTTAGCCCCGGACTATTCGGCTTGGCCCTGCAATTGCGGTGTTAGCCCTGCTTTTTTGCAGGGCCAAATAATCCCGGATTATTGGTGGGGCTAGCCTACTTTGGTAAAAACCAATGTGAACAGAAAGTGGTCTAAGCTTAGCCCCGTACTATAGGTGGGGCTAAGCCCCCCCCCCCCCCCCCTAGCCCCACCTATAGTACGGGGCTAAGGAAATTTTTGCCAGTGTGAAAAGCATAAGAGTACAACATCAATTGCAAGTCAAGTTGCGATCAATCGCAATTCTTCATTAGGCATGGCCCTGTGGTAATTTCAAACACAAACCAAGTAAGCTAAGAATTCATTAGATGGTAGAACACATCGGCAGTGTATGTTTTAATCTGTGATTGGGGAGTGGGAAGAGGGAAACATTGTTAGACAACAGAATATACAGTTTGTTTCCAGATGAAAACAATCAATCAAGGAACAAGAACTCAACTTCATAGTGATGCCATGAACATACATTATTATTTTATGCACTTTTATCAAAGTAGAAATACATTAAAGCAGTAAATCAAGTTGATAGAGCAATACTTTACCTGTGGCTGGTTAGCAAGCCTGGCGCTGCGTCGACCAGTAGGGGCAGCAGCCCTATCCGTAGACTGAGACCTGCGCGGCATGATAGCTACAGTCAAAGATACAAAGAGAGAGAGAGAGCAAAAAAACATTAGCATTAGAACATACTTGTTTTTACTAACTAGTAATTCCACAATTCCTCTACACGAAATAAGGGGCCAATACTACGCACAAACAGCGAAAAGCGTCTAAACAATTCACAATGCGCAGTCAAACTCTATGATCAGAAATAACTGTATCTTGAGTTTGCAGGGTGAGAGTTTTCACCTGCTAAAACAACTTGTGATAGGTGCTAGCTTGTAATTACTTATTTTCTATCCTGAACAATGCCTAAAGAGAGCATCTGAAAGTGTGAAAATCTTCTCAATAATATAATTACATGCTTACCTGTACAGAGAATGTGCCCTCAGTGTATGTTAAAAGAAAGTTAAAATATCTGACATAATTTGTTGCTCTTTGAAATCTAAAATTACACCTGGTAATGATCTGGATTGAAAACTAGACAATTATAATTCCATACATAAAACAGTTAAACCGATCACAAAGGAGAAAAGAACAAAAAGAAAAGGGGGGGGGGGGCACTGTTACGACAGCATGACTCAAAGTAGCCCCGGGACTGCTCCCGCGCAGCGGGAGCGTCCTGAGGGCTCGCCACCAATTTCCCGGCATGTCTGGTCCGACTACCGAGAAATCAACCCGTGCACATGAATGCATTACTCATTTCAAGTACATTTATCACATATAAATGGCCAAATGTATTGAATGTATACCTGAGCTATAAAATTGCTTGAAAATGCTAAGCAACGTTACAAATTTCCTCCTCACATACGATCATGATCTTTGTAACAAATACGGTTTGCCGAGGATGCCATCTTGGCTGCTTCAAAAACGTACACGGTAAAGGGGAACTGGCGCATGCGCATAAAGTTTTGCATCGCAGCTGCTGTCGTGCGATTCTGAACAACTTTAGGTCGAATACAATTTTTAAAAATACAACATGGATTAAATTCATCTTCAAACCAACTACGGAATTATTCAGGTATATATTTTACGTAAATATGTGCAATAGATTTGAGATTTGAGTTACAGAATTGCTGAAACCAACTAATATAATCACTGCTAATCTCGACTTCCTTACTTCAAAGCTCCGTGCTACGCAGCCCGCTCACTGCGTGAGCGGGCTGGTCGCAGTAAGACTCAAAGAAAAAGGAGACATTGTCATCAGGGGAAGTTCCAATATCAAGAAGGAAACTTTAAAAAAAAAAAAAAATCAGAGCGATTTAGCTCCTACAACAATGCAAAAATGAGCACCCAAATAACAAACCTATTAACATAAAGCCTGTTTGAAAAGTTATTTCTCCTCATCAAATTCAGTGCAAAACATACACATGCTACGGCAGGTGTTTGTTTTCACAACACAACAGAAAGCTTGATTGAAAAAACAGCCATAGTAAAAAGAGCAAATGCAGAGGCTGGTAACTTAATATGATTTATGTTGAGAATTAGGCTATAGAAATATACTTACCACCCATATACTGTTGAGAGTCTGTGATGTGATGAAGCCCCAATCAAAACAGATGACTATTTGAAGCTACCCTCGATGAGCAAGCTGTATTCATTAGAAACACGCTCATCCTATTCTTATGCAAGCCAGCGACTGTGGCAAGTCTAATCCCACATGCCTAGACTCTTTCACCAGCCGTACATGCTACGCTACAAAGCGCTCATTCAATAACACGCACATTTCCCATCGTTCGTGCACATGCATACTACACGCACTTACCCTACGTGCAAGATCCCCAACAATACATCTGCGACATCATACCCAAGATACGCAATTTTGCGCACTCACAACACCGTTTCCACTAGAAAACACATCTCAATGTTTCTAAATGCATATATAAAACTCACCTCAGATGCAGATTATTCTAAAATTGGAGAGAAAAGGTGGAAATCGAGACAAAATCCAGGCAGCCTCCGCACAGCTTTCCTCAATCTTGCACGCTTGCCTCGATTTACAGATGACCTTTGTGTTTTTGCTGTGACCTCAAAGCCCGCGAAACGGGCGCCATCTCGTGGGCTATTCCAGCTTATTCAACAACAGTAGCCTAGCTGGCTCGGCTTTTAGATTGAAGTTTCTTCATTGGCTTTCTTTTCTGTCTTACATTTCTTTAGAAAGTTGTCATTTTCTCTTCTTCTTTTTTTTTTGTTAAAGTTATTGTTTTATTTCTTTTCTTTCCCTCCTTTTTTGGTGGTTTCTTTTCCACCTTGAGAAGTATGTATTGGAGTTAATCATTCTTTTTTTCTCTTTTCTTTGGAAAGTTATTCATCAGTGCAAAAGTATCCATGTACACACGGTTAATAATTTAGAATTGGGTGAGTTTGAATGCAAAACTAAAAATCATTTGCAGTCAACGTATTCAATTTAATGCGCAAGTTTTGTTTTTCAATATCGTAATAACCTTTCTATGTAAATTGTATTTCAAACATTTATATATGTCAGAAGCATATCGAACCCAATTCAACCTTCGGGATGCGATGTTTGATTTCTATTCAACAAAAAATAATACAATAAAATTTCAATTCAATCATAATATCTTTTCACAAAGCTGTCAAAACATTGGTCGTGTTATTACGGTTTTTGCTTTTCCGCATAGCCCTACGTCTCATAATTGTTATTGCATGATTTTTCTTTTGATGGATGTGTATATCTATAATTCACCCACCCCCCCCCCCCCCCCCAAAAAAAAAAATAATAATAATAAAAATAAAAATAAATAAATAAATAATGTGTTATGTGCATGCATGTTTGATTGTTCTTTTGTGTAATTGTGTATGTACATACGTGGTAATGTGTGTATATGATTTGTTGGTGTATGAAGTGTGTATGTGTATGCGTGGATAAATGTGAGTCTGCATGTTCAACCTTTTGTGCGCCTCACAAGATGATTTTCTCTGTTTTGTCTGTGTATCAATACTATTGTATGAAAAATGTCGTCTTTAAAGTGTTAAATAGGCCTATTATAGGCCTACTGTAAAAAAAAAAAAAAAAAAATTGTTACAAAGATGAAACCTGTAATCCCCTGTCGTGTGTACGATCAGGACGATATGCAAATTCTGGAAGACAAAGTCCTACGGTAACCATGGTAACTTGAGATGCACTCTTTTTGTAACTAATTCTTTAAGCGCCCCACGAAATGGTTGATAGCTGTTCCGTCTAAACCATCATGATACGGAGAGCGTGATATGGTTGCAACCTCTATAAGATTACAAGGAAATAAGAAGAAGAAGAAGTCACATCGGGTACGTCTGCTGACTCTAATGATTTCGATTAAAGAATAGCCCAAAAGACATCTTATGTTGAATGCTTGAAGGGTTACTAAATTATTGAAATAAGTTCCCACTAATCTATGTAAAATTATCCACTAAAAACGAATTTCACATTCGTTTGCCGCAATAAAGTCTCATTTTGACGAAACTTTGAAAGAAAAAAAAAACGCACGCCTCCAGTGACGTCAGAGAAGTCAAAATGCCGTAGATTGTACGGAAGTCAACAATAGACCATTTTCGTATATGACATTGTATTCACAATTTTCCCCCTAACTGCGTGGTAACGCGTTATTGCATTCACCTGTAGGCCCATATCTTGTCATTCAGATTCAAAGATGGAATGCACTTTGAATCTATTAGTTCTTGCTACTCGGACCAGGGAGGTGTTACGAAGGAGTAGAAACTCGAGCATAATATATTCAAACATCTGTATGGGTTCTAAAGCGTGCTCATAAATGTCAAAAGCATTCCATAATCATGACAATGCTTTGATGTTCCATGTGCCGTGCCGACATTTAGCTGATGTCAACTTGAAAAGAAATTTCTTTAATTTCCCATTTGTCTGTAGACGTTTTGTTTTTGACAAATTTGTTTGCAAACTTTAAGGAAGTTAACGGCAGATAATGACAGATCCTTTACTCTGCTTTTTTTTTCGAAAAGTATTGAGGAATCATTAAAAATCGGATATTATAAGGTATTTGTATCACTTACAAAATTTGCCAATTTCTTCACTTTCCGACAACGTGTGCATTTGGGGGATTCAACCACTCTCAAAATGATATATTGAGCTGTGTATTATCATTAACGGCGTTTGTGTGTGTTTGCGTGAATCAGAGATATTTCACTTGAAAAACTTGTTTATTTGTGTTTGCTGATACCTGTTATGCTCATGGAAGTATCAATGCTATTAACAGAACGGGACAAGCGAAATGAAACTGTACATTTCTTTTGTTCTCTCTGAGAAGCCGTTGCCACACAATCATATTCATTTTTGTTCAAACACCTGAAAAGCACCTGTTGAGAACACATAACTTTTCAGCGGCTTGGCACATGGGTTCAAAGGAAGAAAGTTGCTTCATATCCTTCCATAACACATCCCTGCTCGGACAAACCTCGGACAAGCTTTGGGGTTCCCATTGGTAACGTATTGTTTGAACGGCGTGAATAAAATATTTTATTCACATTTATGGAATTTTGACTGCTCTGACGTCACTGGAGGCGTGTTTTTTTTTTTTTTTTAATTTTCGTCAAAATGAGACTTTATTGCGGCAAACGAATGTGAAATTCGTTTTTAGTGGATAATTTTACATAGATTAGTGGGAACTTATTTTTTTAATTCAGTAACCCTTTAATATCCCTTTAATTCTCCCTCTTTTCGCATGAACTATCGCATGTTTGAGTGTGTGTGTGTGTGTGTGTGTGTGTGTGTGTGTGTCTGTCTGTCTGTGTGTGTCTGGGTCTGTGTTCGGAGAACTATATTAAATTTAGGTGCTAAACAAAATAATACATTTGACACTTTTCAAAAATGATTACAAACAGTGCACTATTACAATCAAGATGAAAGTTGCAGATTACGTTATCGAAGGATATCCCAATCATTTTTGGAGCAGTTATGTGTGGCATCATTTTGTGATATTTTTGTAATATTTTTTTTTGTAATATTTTTTTTTTTTTTTGGGTAATAGTTTTGTGTTAATTCTTTGAGTAGGCCTATTATAATTAGATGTTCACTCTTTGTGATCTACCTAACATTTACCATTTAACTATTAAAGTGAAAGCAATATGCATTTCGAGGTCACATGACGTCTGTGGAAGCAAGGGTGCATTAATACAAAGGAGCAGGTAATAAGTATCATAACTATTGTGTAACTATTGTATATTCATAAACAAACTTGTGTTAATCCGCCTTTGTAAGAATATTAACTAACATTACTGTTTTTTTTTAAATTAAAATTCGAACCGGGACACGAATCTAACCGTATTGCATATCGTCCAAGCCCGGTTAGCTCAGTCGGTAGAGCATCAGACTTTTAATCTGAGGGTCAAGGGTTCAAGTCCCTTATCGGGCTACAAACGTTCCTTTTATAAAATTAAATATGACCATTTTCCTAAAGATTGATCCATGCATTTCTTTAGTTTGTAACATGTGTAAGGCACACCATTACATAAATTATAAGTGGTATTTGATAAAAGATGTTTATCTCTTATTGTACCATTTTGATTTTGGCAGGCAACATGGACAGCTGTATCATTTCACCGCTTCGCTTTTTAGGTATACTTATACAACATGACTTTTTGTATGTTAACTCTACAAAGCTATGCCTTGGATAACCTTATTGTTAATTTTCATCCCAAGGGCTCCCCCAATAAGCAGTCTTGCTTCTTAAGGGTAATATTTCAAAAGAAACTTAAAGATGAAGGGATAGTTCACCCTGAAGACAATTTGATTTAGATAAAAGCAGAAACATGAAAAGAAACATATCAGTGAAGGTTTGACGAAAAAGGATAAGAAAATTATGATCTTTTGTGACGTCATGTGTGAGGACCTGATCCCCCATATGTTGTATACAGTATAATTCCATAACTTGCTCTTTTTCTGTTTTTGACTTAAGACTTTTTTTTCTTCATACATGTGTAAAAACATACATGTATTTCTAATGATGCATCAAATTCACAGGTAAAAGGATGCCTTTTTTCGAAAACAAATTGAACACAACTTATGGAAAATCGCCTCGCACGTGACGTTACAAAATCATAACTTTAAAAGTTCATAACTTTCTTATATCCTTTGACGGATTTTCATCAAACCCTCACCATTCTTCCATGTGTCTGCTTTTATTGAAACCAACAATGGTCATATTTAATTTTATAATATTTTAATTTTATAAAAGGAAAGTTTGTAGCCCGATAAGGGACTTGAACCCTTGACCCTCAGATTAAAAGTCTGATGCTCTACCGACTGAGCTAATCGGGCTTGGACGATGTGCAATATGGTAAGATTCGTATCCCGGTTCGATTTTTTTTTTTATTTTAAGTAATGCTTGTGCATAATCCTACAAAGGCAGATTGACACAAGTTTGTTTATGAATAGGCAATAGTTCCACAAGTAGTACCTAGTCCTTGGTATTAATGCACCCTTGCTACCACAGAAGTCATGTGACCTCGAGATGCATATACTGCTTTCACTTTGGCTCAATGGTAATTGGTAGGTAGATCACAAAGAGTGAACATCTAATCATGATATGCCTACTCAAAGAATTATCACAAAAGAATTACCTAATCAAAATGATGTCACACATACCTGCTCCAAAAATAATTGGCATATCCTTCAATAACGTAATATTTAACTTTCAGCTTTACTGTAAATAGTACACTGTTTGTAATTATTTTCAGAGTGAACTATCCCTTTATAGTCAGAATTGGTTTAGCTGGGTCAGTTGGTATCTGAAAACTGACTGACGTCACAAACTGTGTCAATGGGCCAATCGAGTAGGACAATCAAGTCAAGTGAAGACAGACAAGACAGTCGAAATCAAGAACTTGACACCCAGTCGCTTCCAAAATCAATACTGACAAGCGCATTCAATCATGAACGCATATTACAGGTAAAGGGGAAGTAGAGGCAGTGGCCTATCTATAGGGGGGTGGGGGTAGAGAGTTTAGCCCCCCCCCCCCCTTTGAATCCCCCCCCCCCCCAAACAAACAAACAAACAAAAAATAAAGGGGGGGGGGTAATAATTGAATATTGCCTGATAGGACAACAACCCCCACTCCAACCCACCCCAATTTAACCTGCTTTAAGAACATGACTACACACACACACACACACACACACACACACACACACACACACGCACACACACACACACGCACACACACACACGCACACACATACACACATACACACACATACACACGCACACACACACACACACACACACACAAATCTCCAAGAGATCAAGATAATCTTATATGCATGGTAATCGAATTTGTCGTTTAAATGTCGATGATGAGGGGAGTGTTGTACACTAATGTTTTTTGTTAAACAAAGAACATGCTATGAATGCAGGTGAACGCTTTTTAAGATTTGTACTTATACTGGGCGCTGTTCAACAATTGGGTTTACATACAAGGGGGCTGTAGTAAACAACATTCATTAACTCGTTTTTTTTTTATATTCATGTCATCATTGCGTAGTGAACTCAATTCGGCCTTCGGCATGTTCGGGCTGCGATGTATGCTCATTTAGTAACAAAATCTTTCATGTCAATTCAATCAAGCGATCTAGCGTCTGTTGTTTGATTTTCAAACGTCCACGAATACTTTCGTAATCTATGGGCAGTATGAAGTATATTGTGATTTTACTGATCATACGTAATTTTCAAGATTTTTAAGAGATTCTTTCATTATAAAACAACGGTAGATAAGATTTTTAGAGATTGAGAGTAGAAGAACATAGAAAGCTCTTGAGTCAGATGTAGGGATAACCACTTCTCGTCTCTACTTGATAATCATCCAAAAGACGTCAAGAAGTGATATTACTGATGCCGGTGTCACCGCGTCAGGTGACCACCCGCGTCAGATGTCCAATTTTTTCTACGGTATCGTCAAATAGTCTCAGTAAAAGCTAGGAACACGTTCAGATTGTCGTTACCGCGTCAGGTGTCCAGGCGTCACCGCGTCAGATGACCACCCGCGTCAGATGACCAGAATTTTGTACGTAACGTAGTCTGTCCCCCAGACTCATTATTAGATTGAAATTATCAAAAAATCTACATGTATATACTTGTAGTCGATTTTTCAGACATTGTTTCATTCATTGTAGGACCACAGAGTCAGATGACCAGATTTTTTAACATAGCGTAGTCTATTCCACAGACTGGTTTTAAATTGAAATTATAAAGAAACCTTCATGTATATACTTGTAGTCTATTTTTCAGACACTGTTTTATTCAATGTAAGACCGACCGCGTCAGATGACCAGATTTTCGGACATAACGTTGAATATTCCACAGACTAATTTTAGATTGAAATTATAAAGAAATCTACATGTATACACTTCTATTTTTTTTTCAGACACTGTTTCAGTCAATGTAGGACCAACTGAATCAGATGAAAAGAAAACAATCTAGAGTGACAAAAAACAACAACACAAACACAAATGTCAAAGTACTGAACTAGATATGTGGCAAGTTTATTTCAAAGCTTATTATCATGTACATGTACGACATGAATAATGACAGTGATACTTCTGCCTCAAGGAGTGTGCTACATTAAAAAAAATCCCTCGTTCGATGACGCATTTGACCTAGAATATTTATGTGATGGATAACAAATGTTTTTAACGCCATTGATAAATGTTTTGCACATGCCCTTCCCCATATAAAAAGAAACATAAAAAGGGTTAGTTGCTCCATATGTTGGGCAATGGACTGACCATATTATAAAGTCCGAAACATGTAAACAAAAAAGGGGCATTGTCCTATACCATTAATTGAACACAGGTTTATGCTCGTTTATGATGTTTATGCTTATTTTCACTTTATGAATCATCTTGAACATGTTGAATCTTGACCCCACAATACCCCTCCCCTATCGGTAAAGACAATGTGCATCAGTATCAAGTAGTTCCATCAAAATCAATGATGGGACTTTACACATGAATATTGCTTCCTTTTGGCAAGAGAATACTATTCCTAAAGTAAACCACCTCGACCATAAAAACATGATTTTGCAATAAAATACTAAAGATGCATTTAGACATTTGTCTTTAACTGCTGGAACATACATGAATGTTGTATAATGATTTTAGATATTTGTATAACAATCAAACCCAAGTATAACTATAGAAATTTCACTGTTCAAAGGTGATTATCACCCGCGTCTCCATTATTCCTTTGGCAATTCTCTAATGTGTGTGACCCAAAAAGTTGACTTTTTTTAGTAAGTAGTCGTATTTTAAGATATGGGGCATGGTACATGTATTTTATTTATTTTTGTTCCATATTCAAAGAGTAAATCGTTGGCTCCAAAATGGCATACATGTCATCAATTTTTGGCCATCACATCACAGATCAATGGGCATGGCTTTTACGTTATTTGTGTGACATAAATTTCAGACAAGTAATGCGAAATCCATGCCCATAATGATCTGTGACGTGATGACCAAACTTGATGTTGCATGTCTCATTTTAAAGCCAATGATTTACTCTTCACGAAACAGCGATGTATGTCGCTGCAGCAAGAGAAGCAGACCTTTGAGTCTGGGCTGATGGCCAGGGCGCAGGCAGGGGCGCTAGACGTCAGCTGTGCATTGATGTGGGGTGTGGCAGGGGTGGCAAGGAATACACAATACATACTACTTTCAGACCACTTTCAGAGTAGACTGTACTCCAAGCTAGAGTAGCCCAGGGCCATGAAACATCATCATCTTCATCGCGGTCCCCGATTTGCATTCATAGTGGGGTGGTTAAGCGACAAATATGAGATGAATTGTGTACTTTTGTCTTCAATCACCAAGTTTGGCACACATGTTCAAAATCATATTTGGAACAATATTAGATATAGAGGCATCTCAAAATATTTTCAGGGGCGCCTGGTGGAAGCCCCCATTTGAAGTGCCCCAATGGCCCCATATGTTATTTTTACTTCTTTTCGAAAACTCACGGTCAGACTTGATAAAAACCTTGATAGGAATCATCCTTAGATAATAGGGACCTTACCTTGTTCGAATTGGTGGTCATGAGTGGCGAGGGGGTCGGGGCATAGCTCCCTAACGCCCCCCCCCCTTTTTTTCTTATTTTGCGACATTTTGTCAAGAATAAATAACTGGATTTTAACCAAAGTAGATAGGAATCATCCTGAGGTTATAGGGACCATTTATTTGTTAAACTTGGGGTACACAAGTGGCAAGGAGCTGGGGAAGGGGGGGGTAGCCCCCAAAACGCCCCAGGGGGAAATTTCTTTTATTTTTTTTATACTTTTTCTCAAGAATGAATAACTGGAACCGTCCATAGGTATTAGGGACCTTAAGTTGTTTGAATGGGGGGGGGGGGGCACAAATGGCAAGGATCCAAGAGGGGGTAGCCCACCACAAAAAAATGCCCCCATTGGGCAACTTCCCCTTATTTTTGGCTTTTTCAGAAGAATGAATAACTGAATTTGAACCAAACTTGATAGGAATCATGCTTAGGTATTATGAACCTTAAGTTCTTAAATTGCGGGGGTGGGGGAGGGGGGGGGTGGGGGGTGGGGGCATAAATGGCAAGGAGCCGGGAGGGAGTAGCCCCCCCCAAAAAAAAAAAAAAAAAAAATGCCCCCCTTGGGGAAACTTCCCCTTATTCTTGAGTTTTTCAGAAGAATGAATAACTGAATTTGAACCAAACTTGATAGGAATCATGCTTAGGTATTATGAACCTTAAGTTCTTAAATTCCGGGGGTGGGGGGTGGGGGGGGTGGGGGGTGGGGGGGTGGGGGCATAAATGGCAAGGAGCCGGGAGGGAGTAGCCCCCCCCCAAAAAAAAAAAAAAAAAAAAAATGCCCCCCTTGGGGAAACTTCCCCTTATTCTTGAGTTTTTCAGAAGAATGAATAACTGGATTTTAATCAAACTCGATAGGAATCATAAAGACCTAAAGCTCTTAAAAGTATGCAAGTGGCAAGGGGCGGGGGGGGGGGAGGAGCCCCTTAAAATTCCTCTTATTTTTTTCCTTTTACTCAAAGGTAAATGACTGGATTTTAAGCATGAGAGAAGTCATTCTGAAAGGAAAATCTAAGGTTGTAAAAATGGGATTAAGAAATGTTGGGTTTCATAGAGACTGGACAGATTTTTCTCACACAATTGGATTTTTTTTTTTTTACAAATGGAGTACCCATCTGACATTAATTAGCTACAGCACAGCCCCTCCCCTACCACCTCAGAAATGTGCCTTGCGGTCCAATATAGCAAGAAAATGGAATGTACGTTTCCCGAATGTATCCAAACTGTACAGTAACCAAGGATAATCTAACGTATACATGTAGTTGTGTACTCATCTGATGAGGAGACAAGGAGCCTGAAGGAGGATCCAAGATAATGTCCAAAATGGCTGCCAAAGCCATGTATTTAGCTTTGTCCTGTTCTATTTTTACCTACAAGCAACAAATTCGGTACATACCGGTAGCTTAATGATTATGAACTCAACAACATTAGATAAAGATTAAAGAGGCACTTAAAGATGGCCCGTCCCTTTTTATCTGCAAACTTCATTAAAGTTTGCACATATTTAGCACGTATCTTTGCGATACTAGCTGTGAAATTTTAAGGTCAGAGGTACTATAACTCCCGTAGAATAAATGAAAATCTAACTAGTTTTCACTGAGGCTTGTCTATTTTTGTGGTACAAAAAAGGGAAGCTCGATCAATTACCGAAGATTATTTCCTCAAAACCGAATATTACGCTTTGTCGCTTCCAGTGAAGGGTGATATAGCCACTCTCTCTCTCTCTCTCTCTCTCTCTCTCTCAAATGATTACAAAGTCAGGGAACTTTCAGAATTAGGCTTGCAAAAGGGACGGGCTACCTTTAAACGTGTGTCCTTAAGATGCCATTTGTCAAAAATGTCTGCCAACGCAATATTGTTAGCTTTATTCTGTTTTTACTATAACCTACAAGAATGAAGTCATGAGATGAACAAGACCTGGAGAGAGTGGAGGATTTCTTTATTTAGGTTCCTGGATAGCAACATCTGCCAGGGCTACCGGCTACTAACTACATCAACCGGATCACCAGAGATACAGGACTTAAGCTTGATGAAGTGGGACAAATAATGGACGACAGGGATCAGTGGAGGACCACCAACAACAATGTTTTCGACCGTGGTCGACCATGATGATGATGATGACAAGAATGAAATTTGGTACATAGGTTTCGAATCATAAACTAGGCAATTTTACAATATAGAAGCAATAAAGAATGTCTATCTTGAGGCGCCATTTTCAAAGATGGCCGACAATCTAATATATTAATCTTTATTCCCTCCAATTTGTTTCATTTGATCGAGATATGTTTCATAGTGAGGGCATGAATAAGAAAAGAGATTATTGGCAATGCATAGGCCTAGTGACAAACGAACAAAGAGTGGCCTTGAAAACCAACCCTAAAACATTATATGGCCCCAAATTATAATATGATATAAAATATATGGATATATGATTTCAATACAATGTTTAAAAAATTGAAATTTGATGTTTTATCATTAATCTTTCTAACCGGGGTGGCTAGTTCATGTCAGATGGAATCCCCATTTGTAACAAATTTGTCCCATAGCCTGAGAACAATCTGTTGAGTTTTGATGAAATCTTATATTAATTTTTTTAGATATATATCCCATTTTTACAACTTAAAGTACTCTTTTCCGAGGTGATTTCTTTCAACTTTGGTTCAAATGAAGTCATGTACCTTTGAGAAAAAGTAAAAAAATAAATGGAATTTTCCCCCTGTGGCCATTTGGGCCGCTACCCCCATCCCCGCCCCTTGCCATTTGCGTACCACCGTTTTAAGAACTTATGAGGTCGCAATTACCCATGAATCATTCCTATCAAGTTGGGCTAAAATCCAGTTACTTATTCTTCTGAAATAGTCGAAAATAAAAGGAAGTTGCATGGGAGCATTTTTTGGGGGGTGGGGGGTGGGGGTGGGAGGGGGGTGAGGTGAGGGGAGGGGGTGTGCGTTTTAATGATCCCTTTTACCTTAGGATGATTCCTATCAAGTTTGGTCAAAAATCCAGTTATTTATTCTTCTGAAAAAGTCACAAACAAGAGAAAGTTGCCCATGGGGGCATTTCTTTTTGTGGGGGGGGGGGGGGGGGGAGGTTACCCCTTTTCGGCTCCTTGCCATTGTTGTCCCCCCATTCTAACAACTTACGGTTCCTAATACCTAAGGATGGTTCCAGTTATTTATTCTTGAGAATAAACGAAAATTCCCCCCCTGGGGCGTTTTTTTTATTATTTTTTTTTTTATAAAATCTGGCCGTGCGTTTTCAAAAAGAATTAAGAATAACATATAAGGGCCCTAGCTGGAGCACTTGGGGGGGGGGGGGGGTGGGGCACATGCCCCTGAATTTTTTTTGAGATGCCTCTAATATCTAATATTGTTCCAAATATGGTTTTGAACATGTGCGCCAAATTTAGTGCTTGTAGACAAAGTACACAATTATTCACCTTATCCAACCCACTATCATTTAAAAGTTGATGCAGTCCTCCCCTAAAAAAGCACGCACGCGCACGCGATTTTCGAGTTCGCTGCGCCGTGCTTCATCTCGCGTCAGATGTCCAGGCCAATCTGAAATACGGTCAGCGTGAAATTCATCCGAACATTTGTAGATACCATACAAAAATGAGTGTAGCAGGTAAATAAACAAAGTGCTACGGTGTCCTCTAGTCATCCGATATCTACGAACAGTAGCGTTAATATGATGCCATTTTTTCGTTCTTGGGTCTCTTTAACGACACCATAAATATTTTGGACATCTGACGCGGCAGTCACCTGACGCGGTGACACCGGCCATGGACGCAGTGTGTGCGTCGGCATGAACAAACCATCATAACTCGTATGCTGTACGAGCAATTTCCTGTCGTATAATGTGGCTGGGTTTTAAACAAGTCGCCCCCTCCATGACTCTCTCACTTTGCTACACGAGCAAACATTGTTGCTTTTCCCTTTATTATCATTATGTACTTTAAGGGGATATATATATTCCATCCCGAGGTTAAGGTCGTTTCTCATTGCACTCTTTCTGTTTTTGATGAAGGAATACCTTTTTTCATAGATGTATGTTTTGTAAAACCGTGCTTCTATATCAAATGCATAGGTAATAATGACACATGTCCTTTTGAGAAAATCAGCCTTTCAACAAAAATTGTACACAACATTGACTTGGGAGAGCACTTCGCACGTGACGTCACAAGATCACACCTTGGAAAAAAAAGAAACATAACCATCTTACCCTTTGACCAATTTACGTCAAATCTTCACATTATTTTTCTTTCATGCTTCTGATTTTATCAAAACCAACTTAATTTCAGGGTAGACTATCCCTTTAAAAGTAAATGAAGAAGTCCGTAATATCGCACGTGTTAACCGTCACAATTACAACAATCGGACACGCGGGGTAGCGAGCACAGAAAAGAACATTATGCTTATATTAAAATCTTTATGCCCTTCTCACGAGTAATACACGCAAACCCCATAGAGGAACAATTAATTTGGCAGGCAAAGGCTTATAATGTCCTCCAACGCCTCCCCCCCCCGCCCCCTTTGATCGCTGTACTCATGCTGCGCCATTAGAATAACTCAAGGTTTGCTTATTTTGCGTACAGCCGACCATCGTAACAATATTTCGAATATCATTTTTCGTGCTCATACGCTCTAGATATGACTTAGTATTGATATCGATGAAAAACCCATGCACAACCTTGAACTTTGCGTAGGGCATATCGGAGACAGCATTTGTTCCGTGGGGCTGAACGGCATGTTCATTATACAAATTCCTTCATCACTCACACTTTTTTTTGCTCTCGCACGACAAAATTAACATAATTCCGTGATTTGGTACGCAATTGCTTGATATAAAGTGCTTGGAGTAGAAGAAGGATATTAATACATTTTGTCCATTTCCCTTTTTTGTGTATGTGATATTTTTGGATTTTGTTAGAGGAGGTATTCAATTTCCTCTTAGCTGTTTATCTTTCCAACTTCTCTTTCCTCTTCCTCCTCTTGTTCTCGTTGTTCCTGTTCCTGTTTCTTATTATACTCATCTCCTCATCTCTCCTTCTCCGTCATCATCATCACCATAATATAAGAACAAAACATACTTACCTCAGTCTGTGTTTTAAAAACCCTACGGAGCATAATTACTACCAATATAGTTCTATCTGAGACAATATTATTCACTCAGTATTTCCTTTCTTAAAAAATGCTGTATCACTTACATGTTACTTGTGCTTAAAGTGAAGCGCAAACCGCAAAGTTCAGATCATGTAGCATAAGCAGGACACGCCATATCATTATACAATACTGCATAACATGGTTGGTGCCGTATGTCATAACTGTAACTGCTTCTCACTACAACGTGTGGTACATGTTTTGTATGTTATGTATTTAAAGACAAACGTAAGCAATTTGCAGCGACCGATAACTCAACTCTGATGGGAAATTGATGGACATCCACGTACCCTACAAGATTTTTGCAAAATGTGCTTTTTGTGTGTGCAGCACGCACGCGCACACGCGTTAGCGCTAGCCACTGTCCGAGCGCACGTACGGGCGGGCTCGTCTCAGACAGAGCAAAAATCTCGACTAACCCAGAGCAGACGAGAAGCTTATCCTCATTGCAACCTCGTTACGGTTTCCACCGCGCTATCAGCATCACCTCAACCGCCATCTCCGGTTTGGGCGCCGTCCCCGTTACAGAACCTGCATCACTTCTACTGTTCCTACCGCTATACTACCACGAACACCACCACCACCACTACCACCACCACCAACATCATCATCATCATCATCAACCTCGACGAGCACCATTTTCACCATTAGCGTCACCTCTCATTATCCTCATTATCATCATCATCATCATCATCATCATTATCATCATCATCATTTACCACCACCGCCAACATCATCTTCATTGTTATCATCATCATCATTGTTATCAGCACCATTGATCATTGCCGTTATCAACAAGACCGCCGTTTTACCGCCATCAATACCTCCTCACCCATCACGACCACTAGCACTACCACTGCCATCAACATGATGGATTAAAAAACGCCACAATTATTACCACTTTCACCACTATATATACTACTAGTCCTAAATCCACCGCCGCAAGCACCACCACCACTAGATCCCCCACCCCCGCCCCACACCTACACCCCAATCACTGATACCACTGCTACTATCAGCACCGCTGATACATCTTACCTCACCATCACTCTTTTTTAAACAATTGTTACTATCATCACCACCACCTCCTCGATCTCTAATCTCCAATTACACGATGTCGTACACCAACTCGACGTCACGTCCGGACTTCATTAACCCGTACGCAGACCAGGTGGTCGTTCACCTGATCGTGCAGGTGTGGACGGCGACTAATGCCTTTATCGGAACGATTGGCAACATCATGATCATTGCCGCTGTCACCCTCCACCACAAACTACGGAACATCGGTAAGAATGCGATCAATGTTCTAAAAGATTTATTTGCTGTCCATTCTCAAACAAGTCATTGCAAGATTTTGACGCACTTACGTTGATCCTACAGTGCTAGGAAATGTGCCTTATCCATGATTAACGCTAGCGTACCATAAGATCAGTACACATCAATTAAGTTTGTGAAATTGGAAATTCGACAATGACATAGAATTAAACTAAAGCATGAAAAAATATACATAGCCTTGTATTTTGTAGCAACTTTATAAAAAAAAATACAGTAAAATAACTAAATTAAATATGACTAGAATGCACAGTTGGGAAAAGGATTACTCTGAAATAGTAACTTACGTTTTGATTTTAAAAAACAAAGTTCGAAGAATAAGGCTCTGTCTGAAAATCAATTTGATATGTAAAAGTCAATGAGCATCCACCACCTGTAGGTCAGTTTTTAGTTTACTACATTCTAAGGGATGTGTTTAATTCTTTGTATGGAAACGTTGCATAAATGCACCAGGGAATTACACCAGTCCCAACGCCCCCAGAAAAGAGCGTTACGTATCTGTTCTAATCCCGATTTTCGAGTCCACTCATTTCCTATTTTTAAAAAAAGATTCGTACTTTGCCTATCTACGACATTATCCAAATGCATATGTCCTCAATAATGCATCGTTTCTTCCGCGGCACACTGCCACCGTACTTAATACACATGTTCTCTTTAAATACTTCAATCCATGACCACAATACGAGGGCTTCAAATAAATTTTACCAATGGAAAGTTACCTCTACATCTATCCAATCATCTTTACGACACATTGGACCAGCTTCATGGAATTCTCTACCACCTTTCAGTCAAAATATTCAATTCTGTAATTCATCTCAAAGTATTCTGAAAAAAAATATTGTTAACTCACTGCTAATTTTCCTGACTATTTAATTTCATTAAAGAGTAAATCATGTTATACCAAATAGATATTTAGCCATTTTATGTTTTATTGCCATAAATTATAGGTGCGCCTAACCATCAAGCCTCTACGGCTTTTGCAGGCGTACCTTTTTCCTCAGTTGTAGCCATTTATATATTCCATATTCAAATCGTTAATACATGTGAAATATTAATTGTTTATTTATTATCTATGAAATATATTTTCATGTTTGCATCATATTTTACTATGTTTGTAAATATGTTTTTTATGTTGATGGAAATGAATAAAGTTCAATCAATTAGTTCAATCAATCCTATAGCATGCCTATACAGAAGCGTATCGTGTGGCACACATGGGCTTAAAGATCCAGGGCGCGTTTCTCGACACGATGACAACTCTAAGCTCAGCTCTAACTCCGATAGTTGATACTGAGGTGATTCTCGAAGCTATTACAACTCTAACATGTCTAACCTCAGCTCTAACTCTGATAATTAGCACTGAGGTGATTCTCGAAGCTATTACAACTCTAACCTCAGCTCTAACTCTGATAGTTAGCACTGAGGTGATTCTCGAAGCTATTACAACTCTAACCTCAGCTCTAACTCTGATAGTTAGCACTGAGGTGATTCTCGAAGCTGTTACAACTCTAACCTTAAGTCATGTTAGTAGCTCTAAATGCTGGAACTGCTCGGACCCTGTCGCATCTGTTGTTCTCAATCGGACGATCCTTGAGAACAACAGTGGCTCACGGAAAGCTGAGTTGCGTAATTAGAACCGTGAAAATGAACATATTTGCATTACGCGTTCTATGATAACATTTCTGCTGCATTTTGTCAGGATTCGCTAATTATAAAATCAGCTGAAGCGGGGAAAGGGGTTTGCTTGTTTAACATTACTCCATTGAAGGCGAGATTCATGAAAAAGGTTAACAAATATTTTAAAATTTTGAGTATCATTCGAGCATTCCGTAGATCAGACGGCTAGTCTAAGTAATCCAACATTTTAACACTGTTTAATGTTGAAAATTCACTCGTGTTCGCTTATTTATATTTGAATGATTAAGTCTACGTGTGATTGAGATTTTTGCATCAGTTGTGAATATCAACACATGCATGTGATAACCCCTTTCTTCAATATTCAGACATTTATTCTAAGAATGACATGTTTACGTAGACTATCATTTATATGGTATTTTTCAACACAAATATGACCAAATTGCAAAGCATTGAAGGAAATCGATGAGCTGATTTAACAGAAGGAAATGAGACTGATATCACACCAATCTTCATTAAAATGATGCGTTATACATCAAGCCATAGACTAATCAACGTTTTAAACAGTACTTCGCCCCAACAGAATCAGAATTATTTCAACCTGATATTTTATCGATTATTGCTGAGTTTCGTGAGAAAGGCTATCAATTTGTATCGGAGTTGGAGCTAAGGTTAGAGTTGTCATTGTCGAGAAACGCGCCCCAAGTTCCCTTTATCCACTGCTTATAATAAGCAAAAGGAGACAAGCCAGTCTTATGTTGAGAGTTGGAGTTCAAAGTTGGTTAACGATGCCACGCCATCTGTAACACGATGTAAAAAAATAGGACACTTTCGGTAACACTATGTAGTTGGATTCTCTCAAGATATTTGACGTGATTATGAGAGAGAAAAAAAAAAAGAGAGAGTGACAAGAGGAGAGATGATATTCGATTTTTCTTACATTTACACAAGACTGTATTTAGCTGTAGTTGTCGATGTTTAAAGGGTTATTAAATTAGAAAAACAAGTTCCACGAATCTGTGTAAAATTATCCACTAAAAACGAATTTCACATTCGTTTGCCGCAATAAACAGGGGTGATAAAGTCTCATTTTGACAAAAATTTGAAAAAACGCACGCCTGCAGTGACGTATGAGAAGTCAAAATTCCATAAATGCCACCGGCGTAAATAGAATATTTCATTCACGCCATTCAAATAATATGTTACCAATGGGAACCCCAAAACTTGTCCGAGGTTTGTCTGAGTAGCAACAACTAATAGATTCAGAGTGCATTCATTCCATCCATTGAATCTGAATGACAAGATACAGGTGAATGCAATAACGCGTTACTACGCAGTTAGGGGGAGAGTTGTGAATACATTACGAAAATGGTCTATTGTTGACTTCCGTACAATCTATGGAATTTTGACTTCTCATACGTCACTGGAGGTGTGCGGTTTTTTTTTTTCAAATTTTCGTCAAAATGAGACTTTATTGTGGCAAACGTATGTAAAATTCATTTTTAGTGGATAATTTTACATAGATTAGTGGGAACTTATTTTTCTAATTTAGTAACCCTTTTAACGAATTGGTCCTCCGTGTTCACATGGTTTAGGCGAATATGTCGAAATACGGTGTTTTGTTGGTCACTGAGCAATAGGACTACGCCGTTTTCATGTTTTTTTTGTAATATAGTCACATTTTAAAGGCTTACTGCGTATTTATATATCTATTTATTTACTTCATCTTATTTTACCAAGATGCACGGGCTGTGGGCTAAGAGCTATTCCCTGGGGGCCCTGGGTATATAGCATAACACCGACAATCAAAGTGCGTAAATACAACTTCTTACATCTTATATTTTCCTTTTTTGTTTCCATCTCACAATGAATATCCCCCAATCACCCACTACGTTCGATGTCACGTTTTTTTGTTGTTAATACGACACATTCATCACATTCATGACATTAGATTCCGCAAAGCCCGGTCTGCACACGGAACATATTTACATGATTTAGTTGCCATTGACAACTTTTATATGAGAACTAGAATTCTTGCGTCGTGCCAATACTCTGTCACAGTTTGTTTTTGTATATAAACCTATACCGCCGGGAATGGTGAATACATTTTTAATGTGTTTACATGGCAGATGGAGACATCCATTCCGTATACCAACGCTTGTCGGCATACCTTGCTTGGACGCTCCCCCTTTTTCTGTCTCCGTATTTCCTTCCTCCAGTCGCATTTTTGAATGTGGCCTATTTTTCTATTATGCCCTTTCGTGTTCTTATCATCTGTGTGCCAGATAAACTGCTGCCCTACAGGAATTTGTTGCATTACTTGAGAAAAATGCCACAGTTATGTGGCATATAAAGAGTTATCTCTCTCATTTACCACTGGCATGAAGATGAGTGGAACGCCAATTGGCTTTCTGCAAATTATTATACAGTATAATATGGAAATTTGAATGAGAATACCCAATATTTTGGACTTATATTTCGGTTAAAGGGGTTGTGTAGTAGGAAACTACATATTTCGGACTCGGAAAAGATATGGGATTTGTCGTTACTCTTCGGAGACGCACACTTCACTGTCATCTTGACCACACGTTGAACGCAGGCCTCAGAACACATTTTCTTGTTGTTTTTATAAATATTTATTAAGCATAAGAAGGATGGAAACAACATCCATAAAGAAAAATGACAAATGAATTACAATAAAAACAAAAAAACAAACAAATGAATTGCATAGATACATAGATACAAGGCACAGCACAATAAATTCAATGTACTTGAATAACGAAAAAAAAAGGGAAAGAAAATTCTGAGCACATTTTCGATGTACGTACAAAACTAGAATTCTAGTTCACATGTCTTCACACAATACCATCTAACAACCTTTCATGTGGGAATAATTGTTTCCTTATGTCAGAAATGTGCTAGCTATGTGATGCTATGATAAGCTCTTGCAGGTAGTCATTGCAATGTTTATTTTGTGCATAAATTATGTCTATTATCCTGCTAATTTCTACCTTTGATGATGTCACAGGGGGGAATCTTGAGTTGGAGGATATTTTGGAGGCGGGGCTTATCAGTGCTGAGAAAAAATATAGAAAAAATATTTTAAAACATAGGACACATATTTCCATTGAACAGTTAGTGATTTTGTTATATACATATTAAGTTGCATCAATAGAAGTCATCACACATTTTGATGACAGGGGCCCTTTAAACCCTCCCAGTCCCAAAGGAAAGATACTGAGTTGTCATGAATATGGTGGCTGCCAGTGATTTGTAGTGACGGGGCTTAAGGAGGGAGGATTCCTCCTGACATTGAATATGTTTGCGAAACCTTCGTATGAACCACAATATGAACATAATCTTTAAATATCAAATATGACATTAACAGTGACATCAGATTCAACTAATGCGTTGTTGTTTCCAGCTTTATTATACACCCTCTGACTGCGCTAGTGGTATACATATAAGATGGTTTGCCAATAGATTCTTTACTATCTTTGTGCCAAGGGTGTTTATTTTTACCATTATTGAACACATATCCCGATGAAAATAGGTCGGTCTGACACACAAAGTGTTCATTTGTTCGTGTAGGACTATCCAATAATTAATCCATTTTAAATGATATGGTCTATATTTTAGTATTTGCTGAATATGTAATAAGCGTTACTTAACTTAATGCATTAGGCCTTCAAAAATGATGTGGCATTACTCTAATGGTATAAAGGTGTTCACTACACGACAACTGACTATAATTATGTTCCGCGTTACCACGGATACTGCTTGGTCTCGCGTATTACATGTATTATTCAGAATTTAAGATGTGAGATTCTGCATTATCGATCCCCATCGAATATCAAACGTTCCTCGTTGAACTGAACTGGTGTGCTCATATTGTTAACACCTTCTATAGATTCCATTAGGTACAATTAGGCGTTTATTATACACGCAGTCACGTCTTGAGTCTTATAAGCAAACATCAAATTTGAGCGGCAATCGTTTAAGGGTGTAGTTTTAATATTTGCGCTCAAACTAACTATCGCTCTTGCCAAAGTAAATAAAATCTCCTGATTATTTCCTACTCCCCTATCACCCGATTCGCCAACAACATCACAGCATGGAAGCGACCATCATGAAGACAGGTTACCATGGTAACCACCAGACTGGATGAAAATAGAGGCAGGAAGGTGCAAAATCACGTATTTAATAACGCCATTGACTAGCGTATACAAGTATACTCCATTTATGATTAATTTGAACCCACACAGGTTGTTAGTAAGCAAATAATCAACGTCGGTGAAGGTAATGGGACGAAATATCACTTCCGAGGCGATCTGGATGTAGCTATCTTTCCGAAGCTTTTAGCTGAGGAAAGATAGCGTATACATTCAGATCGCCGAGGAAGTGATAGTTCGTCTCATTGCCTGAAACCAAGAGTTGATTATTTGCTTTATATTCCACATCTGATACCAACAATCTATAAAATAAATGACAATTTAACGTACAAAAGCATTCGTGTCGGTGCGGCTACATATTCACGCGACGCTCCGAAACCCGGAAGCAAATTGACTTTGTGAACGTTATATAGACTCTACAAATTCCAACGAACACTATGACATGGTGATGCAAATTGTTAAGATTTTGACGGAAAAGCAAGAAGTAATCGAAATTCTCTTACCTGTGCGGTATCGGTGAGAACATAGGTCCTCCGAGAATACTCTTTAATTGTAATAAATTACAGGCAAGTGAAATTCTAGGTCAATTTTGGTACGAGGTGGTAGAGAATTGCACACTTTCTTTGGTGAAGTACTGTGTGGGGGAAATGGAAGGCCTGCATTGCTTTGTACGTACGCGCGCGGCGCAGCGCGCTATAACCAAAAATTTTAATTTCCGCGCGCGCACCGCGGTGTCGTCTGCGCCGATAGTCCGAGCTACGCACTTTTATTTCGCGCGTACTCAAAATATTTATCACGCGTTTGGACTGTGAGGAGTGAAGAGATCAGCGAAACCAAAAAGTACTATCACCTAGAGTGTAACGAACTTTCCTTCTCAAAAAAGTACTATCACCTACAGTGTAACGAACTTTTCTGCTCAGGTGATCAGATGGGAAAAACTACGATTCATCACGTGATCAACTCTTGACCAATCATATAGCAACATTCTTAGTATGTGGAATATAATACTTAATACAAACACGTACCTACATTATATGATCAGTTGTGTTATTCATGATGTTGATAACATAAAGGTAATCCACCCCTTTTGTAGAGAAAGGAAAATTATGTAATCCATTGCAGGGAATGTATTTCCTGGTGTATCAGTGAAATTTGCTACACATTTTGGGCAGATACCTCGACAACGTTGGAGATGAAAAGCCGTCGTTGTTAATAAAGTCTGCACACTAATTTCTCACAAATACGACTCGCTGATTGGCACTGCTAGCCAAATTATTTCCTGCATTACATAAGCCTGAAGTAAAACATAAAATGACAGGTTGTGAAATACGAATTTTGCGATTGACGTATACTTAAAAAAAAGGACTGCAGAGACTTTGTACTGTTCTGTTACGCCTCAGCATGCATTTCAAATGCAAAGTATGTTGGACTTATACTTGCCATCTTCAATATTTAGTACGCAATATTATATACAAAGCTGGCAAGAAGTATTCCTGGTCACTGTTGATAATAACATCTGATCGAGTAGCTTAATTTGCGATATCCAAAGTATGTATGTCTGTGCGTGCGAAAAATAAATGTACTATACTACGCATTTTAATAAAACCCACTAAAAGGCACAGCTTCAACATCATTTTCTTCTAAATTACCACGATGTTTTCCCCAACTTTATATTCTGGGACTGTGAAAGGGAAACGCTACAATTCCTTCGAAAAATGTATACCTACAGATAAACATAAACGAAATGTACACTAACCTGACAGAAATGAATGATTAAAACAATCCTTACTTGTTTGGAGTTATGTCGTACACACACGCACACACAGACACACAATTCAGACATAATTAGCACCCATGTGCACGAACGAGGATTCTGTACCTCCGAGCAAAGACTAGCCTCTGGTCGAGGCCCTGGCGAAGCGAAGCGAATTAGGCCTGGTGAGAGCAGCGAGCCACCCCTTGCTTCGTTAGGGAAGCAGCCGCCAGGGCCTCGACAAGAGGCTAAACAAAGACGTGCGTGACAACTTTCATCCATCGGGCTTGTAAACTGGATCATGGACCTATTATGGAAGGATAAAAAACAACTTTCTTTCTTTGAACCCATGTGCCAAGCCGCTTAAAAGTTATGGTGCTCTCAACAGGTGCTGTTCATGTGTTTGAACAATAATGAACATGATTGTGTGGCAACGGCTTCTCAGAGAGAACAAAAGAAATGTACAGTCTCATTTCGCTTGTCCCGTTCTGTTAATGACATTAATACTTCCATGAGCACAACAGGTATCAGCAAACACAAATAAGTTTTCCAAGTAAAATACCTCTGCTTCACGCAAACACACACAAACGCCGTTAATGATAATACACAGCTTAATATATCATTTTGAGGGTGGTTGAATCTCCCAAATGCACAAGTTGTCGGAAAGTGAAGAAATTGGTCAATTTTGTAGTTAATACAAATAGCTTAGATGTCCGATTTTTAATGATTCCTCAATACTTTTCGAAACAAAAGCAGAGTGTTAGGATCTGTCTTTATCTGCCGTTCACTTCCTTATATAGTTTGCAAACGAATTTGTCAAAAACAAAACGTTTACAGACAAATGGGAAATTGAAGAAATTTCTTTTCAAGTTGACATCAGCTAAATGTCGGCTCGGCACATGGAACATCAAAGCATTGTCATAATCATGGAATTCTTTTGACATTCATGAGCACGCTACAGATGTTTGAACGTATTATGCTCGAGTTTCTACTCCTTCCTATAACACTTCCCTGGACCTATCATGGATGAACTGCGCTCGGATAGACTTCCTTTGATCTATGAGGTCCGCTGCCTCATAAAAATCCAAGACATTCAGGTGTTTTAAATAATTAGCTGTATTTCTAATTAGGTAGTTCCTTCCTCTGAATAACAAAAGAAAATCTGTTTTGAGAAGTATGTCAACCGTTCAGCCTTCGCTAGGAGCTCGTAGCTGATCTTTTTACAAACACCAGGGAGGTGTTAGGAAGGAGTAGAAACTCGAGCATAATACATTCAAACATCTGTATGGGTTCTAAAGCGTGATCATGAATGTCAAAAGAATTCCATAATCATGACAATGCTTTGATGTTCCATGTGCCGAGCCAACATTTAGCTGATGTCAACTTGAAAAGATTTTTTTTTAATTTCCCATTTGTCTGTAAACGTTTTGTTTTTGACAAATTCGTTTGCAAACTATAAGGAAGTGAACGGCAGATAAAGACAGATCCTAACACTCTGCTTTTGTTTCGAAAAGTATTGAGGAATCATTAAAAATCGGACATAAGCTATTTGTATTACTTACAAAATTGACCAATTTCTTCACTTTCCAACATCTTGTGCATTTGGGCGATTCAACCACTCTCAAAATGATATATTAAGCTGTGTATTATCATTAACGGCGTTCGTGTGTGTTTGCGTGCAGCAGAGATATTTTACTTGAAAAACTTGTTTATTTGTGTTTGCTAATACCTGTTTTGCTTATGGAAGTATTAATGCCATTAACAGAACGGGACAAGCAAAATGAGACTGTACATTTCTTTTGTTCTCTCTGAGAAGCCGTTGCCACACAATCATGTTCATAATTGTTCAAACACCTGAACAGTATACAAATGATGCACAGATTTGAGTGGGTCGGTAGGAATTGTGTACACAAGTTACCTCTGAATTGCCTGAACCCACGAGGCGAAGCCGAGTGGGTTTCGGGCAAAATTCAGAGGTAACGAGTGTACACAATCCTACTGACCCACGAAATAAACCTGTGCATCATCTGTTTTATAGAATGGGCCCCAAAATCTGATAAAAAAGGGTAAAATCTCCATTAACATAATTTACCGGATGCATGGCTAGCCATGCGTCAGTATTTACCGGATGCATGGCTGTGATTGACCAATCAGATTGCAGAGATCCATCTTCATCATCAATCATCATCAATGATTGGAAAATCTGTCAAGACTAAAATTGTTGTCTTCTTTCACGTTGACAAGTGTCCAAATAACACAGCTAAAAATATGAAATGATTTTCTCCATACACCATGTCAAGTGGACTGTGGACAAATAGAGTCTTTATGTTTAGAACTACCTAGTTCATCAAGCTTTGATTTGCCTTGATAACAACCACTTCATATCAGGAAAGACAGATTTACTGCAATTTACTGCGATTGTCCAGAGTGGCGTCGAGTGCCCAAACGAACGTATTCATAATGTACAGTGTACATGCCTCTAGTAGGCAACTCACCGCAGCACACACTCTTACAGTGCTGCGACAACGTAGAATTCAGACCCGAGTTTGTCCACTTCTCCGTTAGAAATATCTTCCAAATGTACGTGTTTCACTCCTGCAGAGCGTTTGAATGTAGAAAATGAGTGTTCGAAGCTTTGGGATAAATTTATACTTACTGACAACGTCTGAATCGTCCAAAATTTGTTTCAATTCTTCACCTAACTTTACCGAAGCTTCTCGAGTTTCGTGGGTGCCGCCATTTACGGTAAACAATGTCGGTATCGATCATACTAAATCTCGATATCGATCATATTAATTCTCGGTATCGCGATATCGTCTTGATATCGCGTGCTGCCAGTAAAAAACAATGCATGGCAAATTACGGGTAATTAACCAATCAGATTGCAGAGATTCTGACACCCATTCCATAACACCTGTTGAGAACACCATAACTTTTCAGCGGCTTGGCACATGGGTTCAAATAAAAGAAAGTTGCTCCATATCCTTCCATAACACATCCCTGCACACACTGTGAATTAGTTTTGGGGTTAGCGAAGGGAAATTTTGAAAAAAAATTGTAGAAAGAATTTGGTCCGTAACTTTTTCGGACACCTCCGCACACGAAATTGAGGTTGTCTCCATGAAAGATGAAACACTCAATAAACGATTTACCAGATATTTTTAAGAAAATATGATTCATAAATGTGCGATATGGAGGCATTTCTCTGGCATGTTTTCTGCAGTATTCTCCTTTTATCACAAAAACGAAGAAACAATATAATCTGAAATTCACAGAATCGTATCTGTACAAGATTTAATACTACTGCACATGCACTTCAGTTCATGAAGTGGTTCTGAAATCCAGTAGTAAGGATAGCGTGCTCCATCCTGTAAATGAATGAAAAATGAATGAAAATCTCCTGCTTACCATTGCTTACCGGGCAGCGACTTAACCACGCAGACTATTTCTAGTTCACGGATCAAGAAACAAACACCGAAGAGTTTCATTTACTCTCACTCATTAGTATTCATGAGTAGGCGCCGTAAGGACCATTCGACTATATTCGACTATTTTATAAATAGTATTTATTGGTACACTCTCACCATGGAAACACATTTAGTCTCCATTTATTTGCTGATGACATGGTAATCTTCTTTTCTGACAAATGGTTTATTCGAGTCGGAAGTTCTTTAGATATCAAGTTAAAACATGTTCGCGAATGGATGTACTCTAACAAGTTAAGCCCGAGGTTTGAAGAGACAATAGTGTCATTCTCATTGGGCTAAAAAATCGAGAAGTTAGGGTGAAAGTTGCCTAGCAACCGTACCAAACGCCGAATGGTCCTATTGTCCCTGTCCCCTAGCTTCGAGATGTTTTAAGTGCAATGAGAATGGCACTAATAAGTCTGTTACTGTAATTAATTCCCGTAGTTTGTTAAATACGCATAACTCCCTTAAATGAATAAAATACTTTAATCAAAGACCGACAACTTAAGTGGGAGATACATAAGGACAAAGTGTGCACAAAGTTAAAGCCGTCTTCGCCATTATCTAAATAAATGTTACCAGTCTTAACATTATTTATTGATCAATTATTCTTCCCTTCTTTGATTACTTTGATGGAAATTTTCCTGTACCTACACCCAGCACTGAATAATTGAGGGCGCTGCTCGGCAAGCGACCACCACTAGGCAATTTGTTTCTCACTTTTGTGGATTTTTTGTAAACAAGGAAATCACAGCAACCGTGCTGCTTATGTGTCTGATCATTGGGACTGTGTATTCCACGACATTTGCGATGGACAATGAGTCACTTTCGGACGGCCTTGTCTACACTAGTCCTGGACTTCTCAACCTACGCCGCAACGCACCAGCCGCCAAACCAGCCGAATACGACAGCTTCCCCAAGGACATAAAGCTTCGTGCACGTGGAAAGCGGTGCATTTAGTGCATTCAATACCATTACGCCACACCTACTTGCCAAGAAATGGATGTTCACCCTCTAGCTGTGCTATGGATTCATAACTTCCTGTTAGAAAGACCACAAACAGTAAGATTTGGCGACTTTAAATCTGAAACCAAAGTAAATCAGTATAGGAGCTCCTCAGGGGTGTGTACTATCTCCCGCTCTATTCTCCCTGTATACTAGCAAAGTTGTAAGTGACAGTGAAACGTGTACTATCATTAAATATGCGGATGACATGGTAGTAACAAGTTTTCTCACAGAGGAAAAAATACATGAATATGTGCCAACTGTTACGGCCTTCACGGAGTGGTGCGATGCACATTTCCTTCATTTAAATGCATCAAAAACAAAAGAAGTAGTGTTCGATTTTCGAAAGAAATTTGTACACCACGAACCGCTTATTTTGCATGACAAGGAGGTTGGACGAGTGAACGAGTTCAAGTACCTGGGTAATACAATTAGCAACACTCTTGACTGGAAAGAAAATTCTCATGGCCTAAGCAAAAAGAGGAATCAGAGATTGTTCTTTCTGAGGATGATGAAAAATCTTCATGTAGACGAGACAATCCTGACTTTGTTCTACCAGGCCCTAATCCAGAGCATACTATCGTATAACTTAGTGTGCTACTATGGCAACGCGACGCAACAAAATCGGAATCGCTTAGACCGAGTGAGACGGGCGGCACAGCGCATAATAGGAAACGATCTGCTTTCTTTTACTAACTTGTTCGAACAGAGACTATTGTCAAAATGGATAAAATAATGAAAGATCAAAGTCACCCACTCAATCAATACTACACATTCAATCGTTCTGGTATCAGGCTGCGAGCCCCACGTACAAATCGAACACGCTTCCGTCAATCCTTTGTTCCCGACTCCATTCATACGTTCAACCAAATTGTCAAACGGTAGTATAATAATGTAATCTACAATCTACAATCTACAATGCAGCCACTACTTAAGTCACCCTTAAATATGTTTTTTTTTCAGAATTCATTGCTTATATGTGCCTAAAATATGAATATATTCCTATTGCATCGTCATGTTATTGTGTTGGTCAAAAGCAAATCTTTATCATGTTCCATTGAATTAAATATCCTAATCTGTTTCTATCTTTTACATGTTATATGACAATGTCAAATTGTTGAAATTTTGAAATATGCCTAAAATATTCATATAATCGGATTGAATCATGTTATTGGGTTGGTGAAAATCAAATCATTTTGCATTGAGTTAAATACCTTAATCAAATATCTTTTGAATTCAAAAATCTTTGCATATACAAAGTAAATAACAATGCAGCCAACTTATGTCACCTTTAACCACATAGGTGAATTCCAGTCATGTTTATATATGTGCCTGAAATTTGTGCTGGTCAAAAGCAAATCTCTATCATTTTGCACTGAATTAAATTATTTTGATTTGTTTTTATCTTATATGACAATGTATCAAAATTGACGAATAAACAAAGTAAATATAATATATTTTATTTCATCAGGAATAGAACGAGAAGGAAACTAAAAATATGAACCCGATTCTGCAGTTAATGATTTTTCAGTCTTTATTCATCATGTCACATACAGTACATAATTTACATCAACACAGACGAATAACAACCATGTTTAGATATGTTTTTCTAACCCATTGTGTATTGTTTATCGTTTATATGTGTCTCTAGTATCGCTATATATTGTTGTGTTATTGTGCTGGTGGAAAGAAAATTTCCATGATTTTGGACTGAATAAAACATCTTGTATCTTGTATCTTGTACTGCCGTGATTGCCTCGGGGCTTTCCAATATCAAACGAAACTTCTCATACAATCAGTTTCTGAAAATCATAAATATTAATAAAGTTTGAAAAAGTGTAAGACATGTGGCTGTAGACGAAATTCATTGCCCTTTTAACTCACCAAAAAGGAGGGTAGAGAGCGGGGATTTGGTGGGATTAGGGATAAGAAATTAAGTGGGAATTAGAGGTAGTGCGGGATTAGGGTTAGGCTTGAAGTTAGGAAGTAAGGTTAGGAACCTTTATCATTGTATTATTGCTATTCACGGGTATCTTTGTATTTGTAATGCACATAATTACAATTCCTATTAGTTTATACCTTTTCAAATTTATTGGTGTAATTTTGTTCTTATCTATCTATTGTTCGCTGGTCCCATGAAAGAACGACTGTGCCACGTTGGCATAGCTGAGTGGGGCTATCCAGCCGTGTACTCACCTTCCATCTTGATTTATATTTATGTACTAGTACTGTTCATCTTTATCGGAAAATAAATTCAATCCAATACTGCACCGCCTAGCAACAACCGGATTTTATTTACAGTCATGTCCGCTTCCGGTCTCGTGTACTTGCATGCCTGGTATAGGAAACTGCACGCGGACAAATGTAAACAAATCCGAATGTGGTTGCGTGGTGCGTAATGGGACGACTTTCCCCTAAACCGTGTGTCTCAAAAATAAATACCCACTTTTGAAATGGCTGCCGAATAAAAATATTAGCCTTCCAATTTTGGGAGAGGTTCAATATTCAATTGAATATTCAACTCAATATTCATTATTGAAATACATTTTGTTGAAAAAGAAAAGGAATGTCTCAGCTACTGACTTCCTATTCTTCAGGTTATCCATTGACCTAAAGAATAAATTGCAGGCATCTTTGACATCCTTTCTTTTCGACAACCCATGATTGACTATTCAATTGAATATTCAATATTCAACCTCTCGCAAAATTGGAAGGTTGATTCCTGCGCAGCCTAATTTTCATACCATTTACAAAAGTGAGTAATGCTCATCCAAGCATGAATTATTTTCAGAGTTTTTCCTGTCATATGAAAGTTGAGTCCATAAGCTATCCATACATATAATCTCCCCCCCCCCCCCCCCCCGAATCGTATATTTTTTATTTGGCCGCCATTTCTAAAGTGTATAGCTTTCTTTGAGACACACGGTATAGATAATTTATCTTTCCTAGCGATGGGTCTATATCTTGTTGCTTTTCTTCAGGCAACGTGTTTATCATCAACCTGGCCTTAGCCGACCTCGGGGTCTCTATCGTGGTCAACCTCGCCTCCGTCGTAGGCAGCGTGACCAACGAAGAAGGGTTCTTCTATCGGCACGAGTGGCTATGTGAAATAATCGCCATCATCTGTATCGTCACGTAAGCTCTCTCACTTCCTCTTTTCAAAAGTCGATATTATAAGGTGTGGAATAATTCCATCCATCTTATTAACATTTTACGTTCTTTTAATAATTTTAAAAACAAATCTAAAAATGTACTCATTGAAAAATACTCTTTTAATAAATCGTATTAGGTAAGGCTTTTCTCTATTATTAGTTGTCTGTAAGTTATCCGGGTTTTTTTTAGGATTGTTGTGTCGATCTTAAATATTTATGCGAAAGGATCAGCTATCAACAAAGCTGCGTCCATCCTGACTTGTACCTACTCACTTTTAATGTAGTCATACATGTTTATTTGTTTTCATTGTTGTATTTTTATCGAGTGAATAAATAAACTTTAACTTGAACTTCAAGTTATGTGATATGTGTAAAATTCGTTACTTTCCACATTTTCGCGTTGTATTGTGTGTATAACTGCAGGGGCGGATCAAGGATTTGTGAAACGTGTCTATGATTCTGGGCGTCATTTTTTGTTTAAAGTCTGAATAAAGGATTGGGGTAGCGGCGGCCGATTCGCCCTCGTCCTCTAGATCCGCTCCTGCCTTGTATCATAACCTTTGGGATATTTTGTTAAATTATGTTAAATAAATCATATGTTGCGAATAAATACTAATTAGAAAATAGTAAAACTTTCGGTTATACTATGTGGTTGCATTAAAATTATATGTTTTTTTTTTTCAAATCAAGTTTATTCAAATATTCTCGAGATTATAAACAATAACAATCTCAACGAACGTAGAAGATAATTTGCATGCATATACGATCTTAAAATAGATTAATAACACTCCATCTCTTTGTATACATAACAAATTTGCATTTTCGGGTATAAATGTACTTTTCAATGTCTTTATGATATTTAAGCATATTTTCAAAAGCGATAATAGGTTGTTTCTATATTTCGCGGTAAAGATGTAATATTTTGCATACAAAATAAGGAAATTGAATTTACTATGCTCCTGTGTTAAAAAGAAAAACCCAAACAAGATATATTCCTTATTCAAAACAATATAATCGCCTATTACTTAGAGTTGATTTAACATCTCGTATAAATTTTGACGTTACGTGACATTCCCAAAATAAATGTGAAATTGTTTCAACAGAAGCTGAGCAAAACGTACACATATCAGTATCGCAAGCGATGAAGCAGTTTATACTGGAAATAACGTACATCTATGGAAAGGCATGATCTAATTGGAACCATGTAAATTTGTTTCCAATTAAAAGAATAACCATCAATCATAGTGACTCATTTATCTTCACAGGATGGCGTCTTGAATAATTTATCAACATACAACTGATGAATGTATTTGCATACTTTATGTACTTTTCCCAAATTAGATAATAACTCTTCTTGGGATGATTTACTTTCAACAAGAAGTGTATTAACATTTCGATTCCACTCTCTTGGTATTGCACAAAGTAAAGAAAGGAATTCTAGAAAGTGGCAATGAATATCAAATTTATGCTGAAATTCATGAAGAGTTATATAAAGAAGAAGAAGAGATTATATAAAATTATATGTTCTTGAACTACATGGCGCCATCGGGAAGCAGTTATTGTACAAAATGTCCCCACCCTGAAGTTTAAAGAAAACATGAATCAATTAACGAATTTGAATGATTTAGCATTTAAACGCACAGTCCAAGCATGTGGTAAGATGCTGTTGTTGAGAACCAGAAAGCTGCAAAGCAATGGATTTGACGACAACACTTTGGTACTCTATAGCGCTTCTGATGATTAACAGTCCTTTAACAGAGAGCTGTCTATTTAGTTCTACTTCAATCAACTTGTCAAGTGACGTCACCACCTAAAATGGCATGTTAATGGCCTAATCGGGATCTGAGATCGCGATTACCCAGGATTCAATGGGACCCAGAATCACGGAAGAGCAGTTTAATTATAGCTGAAAATCTACCAACAGATAAAGCTAGATTTTGGCACAGCTGTACGTTATACATTTATATATTTGATTCAAACAAAACAGGGACATGTTGATAACCAACAGCTTTTCGTGGTATATAAAAGTATAGAATCTGCATTAAAAGCCAATTGCCAAAAGCCAATTGCACACGCACTTACATATAGGCTCTACACCTCAAAGACTCAAAGATATTATCATTTGGGCACATTCTAGCGATTTCAGCTCAAATGAAAATTCCTTTTAGAGCGGATTCAGTGATAAATTTTTCAAGACCGGATGACAACGCAATTTACACGGGAAGCTTCATTGTTTAGTCACTCTTGCACGTTCGAGAGTTTTCAGTGAATACGTTTCCCTCGCTGTGCTCGAGTTTATTTATCGAATGATCAAGCTTGTCTTCCAGTGGTTGTTGTTTTCTGTGATTGAGTCAGCTAGCTAACACTAATGGAGTGGGGACGAATACTGTGAGGGAACAAAATACTTCTGTTATGTTCCCCATTTAAAGAAAGTTAGATAAAAGCCGTGGTATATGGTTTTAAACTTTTCTTGGCATTTAATGTGCATCTATAAAAGCTTGCCTCAATAACCCAATTTGTGTGAAAGAAATACGCACAAACCATCTGGACATGCAGTTTAACCGGCACATAAGTGCCTTTATATTTTATATCCCTCATGAAAATAATCCTGTTCTTTGATTGGTTAAGAGCACTGCACGTGACCAAAGATAGTTCTCTGGAAAAAGTAACAATCCGCCCTCCGAACCTTCTGACGTCATATTTTCGGAGGGCCAAAAAGTACTATCCGTGACGTCAGAGGGCTCGGAGGGCGGATAGCATGGATAGTTTTCGATCGTCACCATGGTCACGTACCATTTTCTTCGGGGCTAAGCCTCTCAGAATTACAATCGAAGTCACCTTATGTGGATCATGACTTCTCTTGAGGCTGTACATTCGCTTTAGACAGCGTCCGAGGTGATATCACTCCGCAAATACCATTTTTCCTGCAATGCCCGTGGATATGCTCAAGGGAAAACCGAGACCCACTAATTTACCGAAGATCAACATTGTTAATAACTTTTTGTAATGTGAATATACCTCTGACAAATGTATGTGTCTGTTTGTGTGTGTATGTGTATGGGTGTGTGTGTGTGTGTGTGTGTGTGTGTGTGTGTGTGTGTGTGCAGATGCTTGTCTTTCAGTTTAAAGATATTACTAGATTAGTATATTGTTATTTTGATTTGTATACGTTTGCAAAATTACAATAAAAACAGGGGGTAAAATATACCAAAGAGCCCTCCCTTCCTCACACAAGATGATAACAATAGCGAGCGTATTAATGGAAAATTACGATGGGAAAATTATACAATTTTATTCTCACGCACGTATTACTCGTACGTACACGTCAGAAAGAACAACCTCTATATTTGACCTATAATTGATTTAGTTTGATGTTTCTTAGCCCGTTGTTCACAGTCAGACGTTTGGCCTTCGTGTACCTGATCCTGACTTCTGTAAACATGTAAGCTAAAAAAAAACCCCAAATAACTCTTGTCGTACAAATTAAATCCAAAGTAGGCCAGGCACATCCCAGTTTTTATTGAATTGCTGTGGATTTTTACTATTTTCTTACTAATCATATACTCGTTTAGAAGCGTTGACTTTCAATCATTGCCAAGGTAAGGGGACCTTGGGTAGAAGAGACGTCAGCGTGCCGATGCGATTTTTTTTCTCTCCATTTTGCCCAAGAGTAGGTTTACTTCCTGTTTTTTAAGTCTAGATACCTTCCACAGTTCCTTTCCTCCTTGATACAATCACACGGTAAAAGTAAAAGACACAACTCGCCCAATTGGCCTTGTTGATTGCGAAAGATTGAAAATAGCCCTTTCGTGGCATAACATGACTCTGTTTGAATGACAGATCAACTCGCTGCATAATGTCAGTAATCATGCCGAGCAGATGGAAAGTACACCGCTGATTAAGGACCTTGTCAATGCTTTTCAAGCTGTGGTTGACGTAATTTTTCTTCGATGGACCGTAGACTTACTGAAATTAGCAAACCTCAGGGTCGCAATCAACCGAACGTAATTACACCTATTTATATAATCACTGATGATTGAAGGGCAGACTACTGTACAGTAACCATGGAAACGATATTTGTTGTAGGGTAAGTGTGGAAAATTGGAGACTCTTCAGTAACCTATTCTCTTTCTTTGGTAATGAAATTGTGGTCATGATGTAACTGATTAATAAGATAACGAGAACTAGGGTATAAGGGACAGTTACAAATCAAGACATTTTAAATAGAATTTGAATGAAAATGAGATTGTTCAAACACTTTTTGGAGAGGGGTACATGCAGCAGCGAATGAACTTACTGTCATTTTAAACGAGTCTAAAACAATGTGGCTCAAAATATTTCTGTGTTTTTTGTTGACATGATAAAGTTATGTTTAAATGCTTTCAGAATAATACTCTTGAAATGTGTCTTTTACATTGATGAAACTCACAGCATGAAAACAACCACTTTAAATGAAATGCATTAAATTTAGAATGGTGATACGAATATCCAAATAACTATGTGAAACCGTTTCATGATATTGCCTTTCAACTTGAAATGAACAACGGAGGAAAGTAAGCCTATTGGTTTCTCATTCTGTGTAGTGATATTTTTTATTTGTTGTACTTTCATGCAACTAGAAGTGTCGATGTTTTTTTTTTTTTTTTGCCTTGGCATGGTCAATTTTGTCTGACAATGTGACTAGTTCACAAATCTCATTACCACCCTCTCCTTCTACGTCTCGATTTTATCTCATTTGTTTTTGGTCTAAACACCGAAAACGCAAGCTTGCAGCAGTTATGTGTACGTGTTATAAACATAAAAACAAAACAATCTCTCCTCTTTTCACTCTTTCCTTTCCTTTCTTCACCATATAAGTGGGACAAATGTCCTGAAAGAATACTAACGCATGTTATTACCAAAAATTTTACTCCTTTCCTATTTATTAGTAATGTGACTTTTACATTGACAATACTAACATAATTAAATATTCAAACTAGATATCTTAGTATTGCACAAAACAATCACAACAAACGACCCTATCTTGGTGTCCCCCATTGCCTACACACATTACTGATCAGTCACCATTCATATGTGCATTTCATCACTCATTCATAACACACAATGTCCATAAGCTTTCTGTAATGGTTGGCACACTAAACAAACTTCTTTTAGCATGTTTAAAACTATGTTTTAAGAGTCACCCCGAACTATTTAATTACATCACAACATTCAGTGAAACTTGTTTTTTTTTAAAATCAGATCAAAATTTTACGATCAAAGTAATCTACCTTGGTAAGTTTTGCAAATTTTTCCGGAGAAAGAACGCATTTGCAGTCTTCGAAATGAATCGCACATGCAGCAGTGACATCGGAGGCCACAGATGGCAATATTAGACAAATAATGCACCTCAAACTGGTCCAACCTGGATGAAAATCGCATACATACTTTGATCGATATCATGCTGACGAGGTGTCGCGACGTGATCGATAGCGGACCTATCAATCAATGAACCACTTCATTCATTGTGATGTTTATTAGAAGTAAAACAATGCGTGCCACGCAGTTCATAATGCTTTTAAAACTTCAGAAAAATACGTGATGATGTTATTAGAGATCTGCAGATTTGACAACCTAGCCCATGACGCGGAACCCTCCCTCTCCTTGCGCTGCGTACTCCACTTCATTCGGCGTCGTGAATAATCTTGCTTTAGGTTTTATTTTTATGTTGCGACGCGACGCAACTTCACAGAGCAATGAAGATAAAATAGCGCCATCACTTGCCCCCCCCCGTGCTTGCTTGTGAAGTGTCAGGCTGATTTCCCCAACTCAGGAGATTTCGCGTCATGGGTGAGAAATCTAAAACTCCCTAATATACGTGTAGAAGCCCTCTTTCGCCGCAAAATCTTCAACACCCTATCGTTATCGTTTCATAATCTTACACCTTCAACACATTCACCGTAATTCGTCACATTGACTCTCAATCGTCATCCCACCCAAACGAAAAATGGTAGAATATGAGCAAATATATGAGTTTGCAACGAATCTGTAATCTACAAGCTTTGTTTCTCTTGTTCTAACTATGTTGTGTTATGTCCAGTTATGATATCTTGATTTAATGTTATATCATGCATTTCTTGAATAGAATTCTCTAAATCAAGTCAATTGTATTAGGCTTTCGTTCTTCTTTCACCAAATACCCCCCCCCCCCCCCCACTCTCATGAAGTGAAATTTATTGTCGATACATTTTTTCAATATTTCCAAGTTACAATCATCATATTTGACATATAAATCGAATAAATTCAATGAAACAATACTGTAAATAAGAAATAATTATTGACAATACAATCAATAGGGACTAACAAATTTTACTTCTCTCTCTCTCTCTCTCTCTCTCTCTCTCTCTCTCTCTCTCTCTATCTCTCTTTCTCTCTCTCTAGTTGCTCGTGCTCGCTGTGGAGTATTACAGCTATCGCTTTCAACCGCTACGTGTGGATCTGTCACTGGGGGAGCTACGGCAGGATCTTCACCCGACGCACGGTTCCCGCTATGATCTTAGCTCTGTGGTTCATCGCCTTCCTTATCGACCTTCCCAACGCTCTCGGCTGGGGCCTGCACTACTTCGACTGGAAGGTGAGTTACAGTCTTCTGCCTGTACTGGGTCCATACATGCGGTCGCACCAGGGATGATGTTATGGAAGGATATAAATCAATCTTCTTTCTTTGAACCCATGCTTGAAAAGCTATGTGTTCTTATCATGTTCTTTTCAGGTGTTTGAACATTAACATGCTTGTGTTGCAACGACTTCTCAGAGAGAGAGAGAGAGAGAGAGAGAGAGAGAGAGAGAGAGCAAAAGAAATGACATCGATACTTTCGATAAAACTAAACAAGCTTTTCAAGTAAAATATCTCGGTTGCACACAAAGGCAAACAAACACTGTTAATGATGGTACACAGTTGAAGATATCATTTTGACAATGATCGAATCTCACAAATGCACAAGGTGTTGGAAAGTGAAGAAATTAGTCAGTTTGGAAAGGAACGCAAATATATTCGATGATCGATTTTTTAATCACTCCTTACTTTTTGGGGAAACAGAGTGAACGATCTTTTGTAATTTTCCCTCAATTTACCTGTCATCCCCCATAAGATAAAAAAAACACAAAGTATCTAGTGACAACATGGGCAATTAAAGATATATCTTTCCAAGTTGACATCAGTTTATTTCGCTAAGAGTTTTTTGGTCTGTGTATCATACCGCTGTTAGCGCCTTAGCAGTGCGGATCGTATAGTTTAAATGTCTAATTTGGTAGTGCTTGCTAAACACAGAATTTAACAGGATTACGATGAATCGATACCCTTATCATCTTAATAATGAACTTGGTTCTCTTAATCAGGTGATGTCTTGTACTGGGGGCATGGCCTACATACATTCGTACGCCGTCTTCTTCGCCATGACGGCCTTCGGTATTCCCCTCATCATCATCACCTACAGCTACGTAGGCATCTATCTCTTCGCTAAGAAGGCCTCCGACACCATCCAACGCTTGCAGGCGCAGGACGGAGTCCCATGCTTGAATCGACCGGGCGCCATCTCTGCCCATCCAGCCACAAGCACTGGCGGCGGAGCTGCATCTGCTGCTGCGGGGGAGGGCGCGCGTGAACGCCGCGTAGTGATACGCGCTCGACCCAACGATCTGAAGCTCGCGCGTTCCGTGTTAATCATAGTCATCGTGTACATGGTGATGTGGCTGCCCTTTTCTGTAACTATCCTCTTCGATACGAAAGTCACCGCCAACCGCAACATCTACATCTTCGCCTTCACTCTCGCGCACATGAACAGCAGCGTCAACTGCATCATCTACGGCGCCACGAACCAGCAGTTTCGGCGCGGCTACTCCAACTTTATTCGGCTGCTCCTCTGTCGGAAGAAGCGGTACAGTGCAGCTCCTAAGACGGTCTCGGGCATGATGGGACAGCGGCGAAATTGCGTGGCCCCGCTCGGGGAGACATCATCTGCGCCTACTAAGGACACTTGCCTTGCTCCACAGAGTAAAGTGTGATCTTAACACTCTCAGTACCAAGCTAGGAAAAGCCTGTCGTTATTACACATTGCATGTACCTTTGGCACCGAGGGGGTTCAATGAACATTGTTGCGTGTGAAACGATCTCTCCACTCCATCAACACTCTGATAATTCGCTATGTCGGAACAGGGGTGTGTTATGGAAAGATATGAAGCAACTTTCTTTCTTTGAACCCATGTGTGGCACCGCCAAAAATTATGTGGTCTCAACATTTGCTTTTCAGGTGTTTTAACAATAACGAACAGGATTGCGTAGCAACGGTTTCTCAGAGAGAACAAAAGAAATGTAGAGTCTTATTTCGCTTCTCCAGTTCTGTTGGATTGCATCAATATTTTTATAAGGAAAAGAGATATCCAGTGATATCAGCGAACAAAAATAAACAGGTTTTTTAAGTAAAATATCTCAGCTGTATGCAAACGCACGCAAACTCTGTCAATGAAAATATACAGCTCAAGATATAATTTTGATAATGATTGAATTCCACATTTCCGGGCAAATCCGGAAAGTGAAGAAATGTGTTAATTGTGTAAGTAAGAATATTATCTTATATCTCCGTTTGTGCATCATTCAATATTTTTTTTTAGAAGAAAACCGAATACAGGATCTTTATTGGTGTTGCCCTTAACTCTCTTGAAAATTAAAAAAAAATTGTGATAAGAAACACAGCTTCAAGAGACAAAACATGGAATTAAATATATTTCTTTCCAAGTTGACAGCAGCTAAATGTCGGTGCTGCGCATGGGAAATCAAAGCATTGTAGTGATTGTGGAATGCTTTTGACATTCATTAGCACGCTTTAGTATCCATACAGATGTTTGAATATATTATGTATTATGCTCGAGTTGTTTCTCCTTCCTAACACGTCCCTGGTCGGAACAACTACTTACTGTAAATGTTTTCCCCCTTCTTTTACCCTTTGTGTGCCATGTGTGCCTTTTTTTCTTCAAAAATTCTTTATATAAATACCAATATTAGAGCACCAGTTTCTCTGGCATACAATGGGTTTAAGAGAGTTGGTCATTAACACAATGCAATTGATAGACCATTTTCGTTACTTATGCAAATTTTATTCACGTCGTTCAAACAATACCTCACTAATGGAAACCCCAAAACTTGTCCGAGGTTTGTCCGAGTAGCAACAACTAATAAGATTCAAGGTGCATTTCATCCATTGAATCTGAATGACTAGATACAAGTGAATGCAATAACGCGTTGCTACCCAGTTAGGGGGAAAGTCGTGAATATATCACGAAAACGGTCTATTGCACGTGTCTGTCACCGGCCTCCAGAGCTGTCTCTTGTCTATATCCAACTTTGAATCATCGGGGATTTTTTTTATTATTAAACAATCAATTCAAAGCGCATTGACTCAGTGTGATCTACAGATTTACTACTCGGGGTTTAACAAACCCTAGACATCGCTGTTTGACTGAATGTCTACATGGGCCTGTATTTGTATTACGATGTTTGTAATTAACCGTTTATGCGTTTTTGATCAGTAATGATGAATGAGGTGTCACGGAACCAATTTCGGGCAAGGGGGAAGGGGATCCTTTGACCTTGAAGTGTGTCAGTTTCAGCTTGATTTGCGTTGTCCCTGGTTGTGTATTGCTCTTCAGAAGTGTCAGATGTTGTGTGTTTACACTTAACATTAAGTTTGTGAGAAAATGCATTCGTCACCTATTGGTTCCACATGGTATTATTTGCTTAAGTTATTGATAAGCCTGTATGAAGTGTCTTTGCATGAATGTAGTCATTTTAGCAATGTAATCGTTCCTTTTTGCTCTCTTTTCATATTTCCAAATAATGTTATTCATAAGTACAATAGTACCCATGAAGCCTTTCAAAATAACATATAATTGGATGAGTTTTGATTGCAAAATCAAAAGTGTGGAGTCACAGGATACAATTCAAACATGGGTATTGTGCAAGTTGTGTTTGCTGACAAAGCTTTATATGTAAGTTGTATGTAAAACTTGTTTACATTGCACAATGTATATCAAACGCAATTCAGCCTTCGGGTGTGTGTGTAAAAAATATGTGTCTCATAATGCACAGGTAGACTGATGCATATCCTTTTGAGAAAAAATAGTACACAACATTATTGGAAAGCATCTCGCATGGGACGTCCCAAAATCGACGTTTGAAAAAAAACCGTAGCTTTCTTATCCTTCAACGAATTTCAATAAAACCGTCATTAATGTCTTTCTTTAAAGGGAGTATACTGTACTGGGAAGACAAAAAAGCCATTCAAAAGGTAATCATGAGCAATCTTCTTGCCAGTGGTCTTAAATTCGTGTATTGTCCATTTTAGAAACTTGCAGAAAGTTATTTGCCTTAGAATTATTCACATTTGGAGCAATTAGTGATTAACTCACAATTCCTCAAATTGTTCGAGTCGAACATTTAGATGATTTGTGATTTAATGACTAATTACTCCATATCTGTATCATATAAGGGCAAATAACTTTCAGCAAGTTTCAAATGGGACAATTTACAAGAACATTGCTCACGATTACCTTTTAAGGGGCTTTTTTTGTCTTCCCAGTGCAGTATACTCCCTTTAAGGTTTTTCCTTTTTTTTCAACCTACTTTACTTCAAAATGGATTTTCCCTTTAAATATAGCGGAAAGTTGGCACTTATGCGTGTCACTTTTTGTTTTTGTTTGAAGCACCTTATATTTTGTTTATTTATAGCACATTCTGATTTTGATAGGCTTGAACAATGTTGAAATTTGATTTTTGTTGTACATCGAAAATATATAGTTTAATTATACATTAATGCATTCTTTGATCTTCCTTTAGTCTCTTCGTCTTAAAGCAGTATCATCATTCACATGATTTCATCATCAAGAGAATGGCGCAAAAACATATTTTCAAAGCACCTGTCAGTTATCAAAACTATGAGGCAAAACAAATTTGAAGGTTTAGTGATTAGTAAATACCTGAAAGATAGGTGCTATTATCATTTCAGACTTGAATACATACATCTCAAAGAATAAGAAAGAGGAGAATCAAAGAAAGGGTAAAACGAAGGAAAACGGATAGAAAATAACAAGGAAAAGGAAACATGAATAAACATTACACATACAAAAAACTTTTTTTTTTATAACAAGCGAATGATTATTATTTTTTTTTACAGAGCTCATCTATTTGCGGACTGTCTTTTCACTACACAGATACTGAGCAGCCCGATTCCAGCGTTATGTGCTGTGCGGGTAATATAAGAAATACTATTAATTAATTTCAAATTCCTTAAAGGGCTCAAAAATAAAATAAAAAACGATACCCTTTTCAAACAATTTGGTACACGTGTCTGAATGTGCGTGACTCTGGTCGTGCGATTTTGAAAATGAAATGATAATGTCGCCCTCTATTGAGGAATTCGTTGCATCGAAGGCAACTAGGCTGCGATGACTGGGTATTGATCGATTCAAAACGCGTCCTGTGCCGAGTAATCTTCCCTATGTATATTTAGGGTGTTAAAATATGATAGCGGGGCGCAAAGAGTTAAAAACATTGGGCACTGGATTACTGTTGAATATCGATACTTGCCACCTTTGGTATGCAAGAACTGAATGCATCGCTGGAAATACATTCCATGAAATGTGATTTGTTGGAAGTGTTCTGATATTAGTTACCATTATATTCTATCAGCCGTATTGTCGCCGTCGACCATGCATTATCACCTCATAATATCCGTTTACCTATTAAAAATATCGACAATACTATCTCCATTACTGTTGTCACTGCCATCACATCGCCACTACTGCCACCACCGCCACCACGGCCATCATCACAACCACCACCATCACCACCACCACCACCACCACCACCATCACCACTACCACTACCACCACCACCACCACCATCACCACTACCACTACCACCACCACCACCACCATCACCACCACCACTACCACCACCACCACCACCATCACCACTACCACTACCACCACCACCACCACCATCACCACCACCACTACCACCACCACCACCATCACCACCACCACTACCACCACCACCACCATCACCACCACCACTACGTTTATGATATCTGCCATCACCATATTCAGCATATTCACCAAATTATCACCAGCACCATAATCGTCAATCGTTATCATCGTCCATAAATACGTATATAAACGTATGTGTATTTCAATATTTCAGTAGGTCGTATGCCTTCAATTGTCTTGATAAAGGTCTATGACCAAAATATTGAAATATTTTTCTTCTCCGGCGTATATAATTATACATTAATACACACAATCACAGGCAAAATATTAAAACCATCAACGCACAATACGTCCGACATATTAAAATGTTATATATTTTAATTATCTGACTTTATATACATGAATAAAATACATTGAAATATCACGAAATTAAAATTGTACATTTTCTTCTTTTTTTCTTTTATTTTTATACAAAGTTGGGCAAGATAATATATCAAACAAATATCATTTAACATACCAGTAAAACATAACACATTTTGGAAGAACACGCAATAAGCCTCTAAGTGGGTCGATAAGATAGTAACTATACAAAGGGCTTTGTCAAACTTCACATTTCACAAACACACACGCCATGACACGCATACTAAAACATACCGAAAGGACATTGTACGAATGTGTTAAGTGTTTAAGTGCCAGCGTACGACTCGAAGTCTTGGTATTTCAATAGTGATGTCTTATTCACCAAGGGTAGCCTCAGCGGCGGATACACTGTATTATTTCCCAGACACTATCAATATATGCTACCAGGTCCCTATTTCTCTCCTACGTACGAATATCGGCTATGTGGTTTAAACCATTCTGCTGAAGAACATTACGTGGTAGCTGCTGGGCTCGAACCCTTACTCACCTGATTGAGAGTCGGCACGGTCGGCGGACCGACTACCACAACACTCCATGAGTAACCTCTCTGCGTCGGAACTAATCGGCGGGATAGAACAGCGTCACCCTGCTAGCGATTGGCAACAAGACAAGCGGTTACAGTGGGAACGCGCCCATAATACACGGAAGACGTGTGGCTTGGGGAGGCAGGTAGTCTAGATTCCAGGGCCATGTTGCACATAAGCTTTCAATTACTGTAACTTGCTAAATTAACACCATGACAACAGCCAATGAGCTCTCATTATTCAATCTGTTATCGTGGTAATAGACCAGTTCGTAGTTACACGATGGTTGGACAATTCACTGAATAAATACTACAAGAATGCAGACTGAGATCTGTTCATTAAGGCGGATGGGATGATGGATGTGAATACATTTTACAATGTGCCCAAAACAACAATACAAACAGGTGCGCATGGTGGAATGTTCTTTTACTGCCTTTCAAAGCTGAATGATTGTTGTCATATCTGCATCATAAATGAAGAGAAACCTGGTTGAGTATCTAATGAATTTTAAATTTACTCTGTGAGTTGTTCAATTGACCCGAGGTTATTCGTACCAGCAACAATCTGCTCATGCGCACATTGTAATTACGAACTCGCTTATTGAAAATGTATACGCAACATGGCCCAGACAGGCTTGTGGCATTTATAAGCCAAGCTATGCAATGAACAGGTATAGCTGCAGTAGACTGATCGACTAGCATTACGTGTACGAGACTTCATGGAAATGGCAGCTTGGCAGCCAGGCCAGCACGCGGGCATGGGGTATGTACTAGTAACCGATGGGAATGGACGAAGGCTCGGCTTTCTTAAACGAAGCAATAATATCAACTATTGTCGAGTAGCATTAATATAGGGCTCTAGACATGGATGGTGAAACCCGACGATGGGATATGTCCGCCTTGACATGGAGTAGTGTAGTAGTAGTGTATCCCTCCGTGCAAGCTAAGCCCCTTCATGTGCAATATAAGCTACTGGTCTACGGACATTGTGCGTATTCCGTGTTCCGAAATCAACCAGTAGCGCACTTAGAGTTAAATGGAATGGAAAATAGTGATAATGGTTGCGGGCTGAAATTTGACAAAACTGTCATCATCGGGGAAAGAATTTTGCTACATTTCGTCGTTTCATCATTTTCAGAACGACTGGAAACACTAGCATGGCAGAACGGCTCTTCCACTGTTTACAGGCTTCGTAGACCGTACCACATGCAAACCTCACCAATATAATTATAGTATTTCCTTTATGTATGTACCACCGTATATAGATGGAAATATCATGCAAGATCCTCACACATTTCATAAGAACTTAAACGCATTCGATATAGAGGGCATAAAAGAAAACATAACTGTAGGCTTGAAACACCTAGACACTTGGCATGATATTACAAGGAGTTTGTTTCATGCATTATTTGAATCCTACTTAACTGTTTAGCTTCACATTTCACAGAATGTTGTTCGTTTAGTTCATGCAAAGTTTTACAGATTTGAGAGAAATCTGCAAAAGGGATAGGCTACCATTCCAAATCGCTAGTAAAGCAGAAACGTGGCGTTGTCTCAGCCAGAAACAGTGTAACAAGCTAAAAGTGCAGAGGCCAACCGCTACAGTCTGAACGTGCTCCAAAGAAGACGTCAATGATTGGTTCATTTGAATGAAGACAAGACAATAGCATGAAGGGGATTGGCTGGAGGATATCGAAGGCCAAATAAAACGAATTGAAAGAAATCGTTGACAAACGTAATCACTGTTCCGTTTCAGTGAACCATAGAATATAATTTGAAGATACAAAACAATGCCAAAAAGCACATTTTAAATTTGAAGTTTGACCTCGACCCATGCATTTATAATGTGCGTTATGAATATGTCGCCACAAACAATGTTTATAAAAAAAATGGCACACAGCCAGTTGACTGTGGACACATCACACTAGAGTCTCCGCGATATTGTACACCATTTGTTCCGAATCGTCCTGGCTGTGGAGGGAACTCAGCCCCGTGTCCGAGCTGGAGTCTGTGTCACATGACCGCGAGGGGGACTTCCTATTGGTCATATCGATGGGCGAGAACTCGTGTCCAATCCCCTGATCTAGACTGGACTCCATCGAACTGTTCTTGCTGCGGATACTGACAGGGGTCGAGTGACTCATTTCGACGCAATCGCTGATTTCGTCATCATCTTGATCAGCCAACAGGGCATCTTCCTCGCTCTCCAGCAGCGCGACCTCTGACGTCAGAGCGCGGAGCCGCACGTGTTTGTCGCGATAGACGCACTCTGTTTCGTGGATCTGTTCGTGAAGCGTATCCAATTCTTTACGTTGTGCGACGCAGATGTTTGCTGACGTCTCTAATTGTGCACGCGCGAAACCGACGTCACTTGCCTCACGTTTATGCGTTTGTTTCGCGAAGCTGACCACGCGCTTCCGTTCATAGCGCTTAGGGCGAGAGGTGCTTTTGCCGCTGTTGGATGGTGCGCATTCCGGAGATATCCTCTGGTTGGCGATCTCTTCAGATAAGCTGGCAATGGCCTCCTGTCGGCGTCGGAGTTGTTCGTCTGCGTTGAAGAGTCTGTCGCATAAGGCGACGTATTCCTCGAGCTCGTGCACTGTTTGTAGCGGCACCATGGGAACACGGGCGCCGTCCCAGTCACTACACTGGTCACCTAGGTTTAGGTCCTCCATCGCATATGCTAATGGGTCCATGTCGTCGTTTTCTCGCGAGCGTTCTGCAACATCGCCGTCGCGACCCACTCCAGGCAAGTACGCTTCCTGCACATAATTCCTTCCATCCTTCTGCATGCGGAGGTGATGCAGCCTGGTTTCATAATGCTCGATCTCAACATCCACATCGCCCATGGTTTCCAAGAGGCTATGGAGTTGGTGGCTTTGTTTCAGGATTCTCTGAATCAAACTCTCAGAGTCATGTTCACTGGACGGAAGCTTCGACTTGCCTTCCACTTCCTCGGCAAGCGTCGTCGGGCCATCAGCCGTCACCTTCCCGCTGGAACTCGACGTCGACGCGCTGGAATCACAGTCAAGCGGTGGTGGGCATAAGATGCGGACATCCGAGAACCCGACGTCGCTCTCATCCGCCCAACTCCGTCGTCGTTTCTCTTTCTTCCCACCGGACTCCTTCCTACCGCCGTCCGTGGTCTTCTTCTTTAGATCAAAGGCGACGATGCCCTTCTCCAGGTTGTACTGTCCCTGGCTGCTCGGCTGCTTCGTCTTATCCCTCAGTTTAATGCCGCCGCTTTCACTATCAACTTCGCTGTCCAGGCTATTACGGCGTTTGGACATGGCCACGCTTTTGCGCAGCGTAAATTTCACATGGTCGCGCTCCGCTCCCCATGCCTTCCAAAGTTTGTACATGCGCGTGCGCGGGCTGAGCTGACGTTCGCATCCTCGCCACTTCTCGAAGAGCGCATAACACTGGAGGTTCTGAGGCGGCAGTTCGCACTTGGACAGGCGGTAGCGGTCCTGGAGAAGGATGGCGATGACGTCTTCGCAGCGGGTGTGGCGGTTCAGGCCACCGACGATCTTCTCTCGCCCGCCGACCCATACCGGCAGTTCCGTCATCGTGACCGGTCAACCTCAAGACAGGGTTCCGGAATGTGAAATCAGATCATACAGACGCCCCTCTCTCGTGACACCATGAGTAAATCTGGAGAAATAAAAAGAAGAAAAAGCAGGAATTATCAAGAATTCGCGATGTTAAAATCGCTGTCCGTTGATTTAACAACAAAGCACGAGCAAAGTAATTATATGTTATGATAATCAATCAAAAGGACACATAATCACAATGGTAAGAGTATCCACAACGAACAATCGGTCCACTGAATTAAACCAAGAATGATATACTTCCTAGATTAGACGAACTATATAACCTTGTCAAATAACGCGTCAAATAGATAAAGAAGTATGGAATAAGCTTTAGTACCCAGGTTAACCAGATAATCAGACACACTATAGAAATACATGTAGAGAAAAGATAGAGAGAGAGAGGGCGGGGGGGGGGGGTGGGGTAGGAAATGTATATATATAGAGAGAGAGACAGACAGACAGAGACAGACAGAGAGAGACATAGGCAGAGAGGAGAGAGTGGGAGAGAGAGAGAGATAGGAAGAGGAAGAGAAAGGAATTTGAGGGAATGAAGGGGAGAAAGTGAAGACGGATAAAGGGGGAGGATTTAATTCACCAAGAGCATGAAGAGAGGAGCATATAATAGCATGTGGCAGAGAGAAGGGGATAGCTCGCGTTGAGAAAGAGAGAGAGATAGCGAGAGGTGGGGGGGGGGGGGGGGGGGGGGGGCCTTGGTGGCCTATGCCCAGGTGTCTGAAACCTCAAAAGCGCCCGTTCTGCGTCAAGGTTTGACGTACATGTAGGTAACAAATTCGGGCATGAATAGGCCAGCTTAGAAGACCCAATCACAATGACAATGGTGTGAAATATCATGTCGGGCCACATGAATGTAACACAAACAACCGCCACAATCACAATTATACCTATCATACGAATGCAGTGTCCTGCTGTGATGGCAAACAGCGTGGTTGGATACATGTTGTATTAACTTGCCGGAATGAAAACAAATGCGACTTTAAAAGTGTTCCCATGTTTGTTTCTCCCTCATCTCCACTCCCCTCAGATGATTCGAAAAATGGAATTCCGCACGCGATTGCCTTTGAAATAGGTTTTGCAAGCAACCTCACCTTGCATTTCTCCAGACTTTACCGGATGTGTGAACCTACATCAATAAAAGGGGTTTGGAATTGAGGTCGCGTGCAAAAAGAAACCAACGATGAAATCGCTAGGGCGGGACTAAGCGCGTGCGTTCGGCATACCGAGGCGGCTTTGGAAATCAATGAGGGCTTAGCTGGTGCTGAAATGCGTCTAGCGAGACTAAGTGGGAAGTGGGCACATCTTTAAAGGGGAAGTTTGCCCTGAAATAATTTTTGTTTCAATAAAAGCAGGCGCATGAAAGAAACATATTGCTGAATGTTTGATGAAAATCGGTCAAAGGAAAAGAAAGTTATTTGATTTTAAAGTTTTCATTTTGTGACGTCACAAGCGAGGTGTTCTCCCATATGTTGTCTACTAATTTTTTGCATAAATTGTCTTTTCTTTGTTCTTTGATGAAGGAATACATTCTTTCTTTTCCTTTGACCTATTTTCGTCAAACCTTCACTAATATGACTTTCTCACGTGTATCCTTTTATTGAAAGCAAAATAATTTCAGGGTGAGCAATCCCTTTAAGCGGCCGACCGTGGTAATATGAGTCGGACCGAAGGGAACAGGTTCATACAGATGCTACCGGTCTACTGCACATACAACATCAATGATGCCTAATCACTTGTACTGTTTCAATCAATGACAAAACTGCATATTCAAATCATTATAAATCCGTAAACACCCAACATTATGACTACCCTTGATGAAGTCACCTTAAAGGAATGTTCTGTATCATTACTGGTCATCAGGTGTTTGGTCTCCTCCCATTTCGCCCACAAGCGAAGCCCTCAAACTACCACTCCACATCCCATGCCTTACTCCTTCCCTTAATCCTACACCGAAATAAATATCGCATCCTTCCCCCTATGTCGTTTGGAGGTAAAACCTTCAATTCACCGGTTCAAACTACTGCTCCTTCCATGTTGCCTTTAAAGCGAAACCCTCAAACTACCCTTATACTGTATTATGAATACACCACACTACATCCTACAGTGTCATATCCCAGTATGCCGTACCCATTACCGTACTGCTACATCGAAATTAATACTTTGTCCAATCCCAATTTCGTTCGGAGGTAGGATCTTTAAATTCCCTTTAAAGACAGGGTGTCACATTTTCAGTTCAAATATTTTTTTATATAGAAAAACACGGAAGAAGATACAGAAGTTTCCGCCCAATAATAGATCTGGAAACTGATTTGAATTAATTTTGATAGCGATTGCTAGATTTTGAGAAGGTTTTAGGCTGGTTCGTCTGAAACCTATAAGCTGGAAACGGGAGACCGCTGTGAAATTTTCGTGAAAATGTCCGTGAAGCTTTGACTGTGAGATTTCACACACATTATCATGAGGGTATGTTGCTGATTCCTGATGAGTTTCATGACTTTCATCATCTTTAAGTATAGAAGGCAGGAAAGTGAAAGTTTAAGGTAGACTACCTACCCTACTCCCGATCAGTAACCAAGTTAACCCTCACCACTAAAAACATTTTGCGATTCTAGGGAATAAGAATTAGACAAACGGGGGTATAAATTCCCAACCATTTTGATACCATCAATTATCCGAAATGAAATGGATAACAAATCTTCGATGACGGCTTTCTTCCCCAGCGCTTTTATACTGTTGATAACTGAAATACGGGTTCTTTGCTATAATCGGTTGCAGGTACGCCTCGTCTGTGCATGTTATCAGGGGATGACTGCGGACTACTTCTTTCATTACATCTATCATGCATTCCTCCCCCCCCCCCCCCCCCCTCGTTTCACATCCATTTTGTATAAATGACAACAGAGCTGAAAACAAACAACAAAACTCTGCAGAGAGGAAAATGAAAGTATAAGCGAAATAGTACTTTGGCCCGAGATTTCGGGGTGCGCGCAACGGTTACTCTTCGGGGAAGCCATGCGTAAAAAATCATTAGCAAGATTAAGCAGGCGGTACGCACTTTCTTCCCAGCGATCGATATCAGTCGATACGGGAAGGAATGACGAAACAATGGAACCATGACTAAATAAGGAAATGGACCTCGTGCGATCGTGATTCACCGACTTGTATCAGAATCGCTAGGGACGACTCCGTCACGCCTGATCAAATGCTCGTTCTAAATTCATGTAATGACATCAGTGATACACTTAACAATATTACGGTGTCTTCTAAGTTCTTCACGTTGTGCACACCTTAGTCACCCTAACGAATGTTCCAATTACTTGCGTCAGAAACTAATGAGAATTGGAGATTACTATAAGCCATCCGCAATCGTTACAACGATTCTTTTTAATACCGGACCTTACTTGTCATTGTTTCAGTGTACTGTATGATGTAGAATAAGGGAAATTAAAGCATGCAAGACAAACAAAACCCCAAGGAACGGACTAGTAAATATGTACTCGATAGTAATGGTATGGATTACGGGACACGTCATCATGGCACGATCATTCTGTCGTAGCAATAGTTCCCATTCCGTTTGCTTTTAGAATCACAGGACGGAATCGTCCCAAAACTGATAAGTCGTTGAAATGAACATAGACCGGAAGGTTTAAGAACAGCAAAGCAGTTTTGTAATTATTACGGGGATTTGACGTCCATAATGGACGTTAAATAAACGAATCAAGACACGCCAAATTAAATCCGTCAGCACGTCAGACGGACATTATTCACATCAAGATAATTCAGGTGAGCTACTTAAGACGTTCATCTGAAATGTTGCGACCAAAGAGAGAAAACTCGGAAAGTATTCTAACTCTGTTGACCCTCTTCATGCTTCATAAACCTTGAAACGCATTTCCAAGTGTATATTACACTGTGCATTGACACGCGCTTTGTTATTGGACAATCATCTACATATCTACGTTATCGATTACCCGATACCGTAAACCGATACAACGTGACGTATGCAGTTACTACCACAGAATTGGTGGCTGGATTCAAACAAGTATCTCCTCTGTTTCGAGTTTGTGAATGAGATTCATTGTCACCTTGAAGACATTGATCAGGGCTGGCTGAAGACAGGTCATCGGTATTGGGATCACCTTGTGATGGAGACAGTTCATAAGAGGTGGTGGTACACTTCAATAGTCTATGTATGGAGCTACATCGCGGTAGCAACTACATCTGACTGGTGCGGAGAGTTTTCAATGTACATAGCAATACTACATAAACCTTACACGCATTTCCTTGCCGTTTGAGGTTTCAGGCAGTCAAACTTGTCCATGAACAGATGGAGACGACTTCAGGGGTAAAATTAGATGTTAAAAAAACATGTTGAAACTTTCGAAAAAAATTATTGAAAATAAGTTACAACTCGAGTGAAGATGAAACTTACACATCGTACAATCAAAGGTTGTCACATTTGTGAGAAGTAGGTTCCGTGAATGAGATTTTCATCGTTGGACAAATTTGGACTTCAGAATTTGTGGGATAATTAATTCAGAAGACAACATTTCCATTGTGCACCACACATGTCAATCCACAAGGTCTTTTCTGCACGCTTATCAAGCACGCTTATTAAGACAGTAATTATAGTAAATGGTTCAGGAAGTTGTTCCAGTAGATGAAAACCCTTTTTAAAACAATCGGACCAAATGAGGGGGATAATCCCTGCTTTATCTGTGTCTGGTGTCCCCCTCTTTAATCCGGTGTGACGGATGTGCTTAGTGAGTGTCTAATGACATGCATGACACAGACGTCATGAAGGGTCGTTTATCGGCATGATCGGAGCACAGATCCCTTTATCTGTCAGTTTGGAGTCAGGGGTGTGTGAGAGGAGACTATAGACCGTGTCGATTCACCATGTGGACCATTTCACCTTTTCTTTATCAGATTTATCATGAAGATGAGATGATGGAGAGAGAAAGAAAGGTAAACAGAGAGGATAAGAGAGAGAGGGAGAAAAAGAAACGGATTGGGACGGGGAAAAAAGAGAGGGGGAATATCATATATGAAATATAAAAAAATATCTCTAGAGAGAGAGAGTGTGAGAGTGAGAGAGGTAGAAAGAAAGACAGGAAGAGAGAGAGAGAGAGAGAGAGAAAAAAAAAGAAAGAGTGGGAGAGAGAGGTAGAACGAAAAGAAAGAGAGAGATATGGGGGGGGGGTAAGGAAAGAGATGGCAGAATAACAACAAGAAGACACTGGAGACACACACGGAGGAGATGAGGAAAAGAAAGTACACGGTATAAAAAGAAAGAGATAAAGAAATTAATGAGTTAAGAGCAGAAGCAGATGGAAATAAACAATACAAGGAGTGATAGTGATTCGCCTGAGACAGAGTGTTGTTAAGAGAGTGTCATAATCAAGTCTGTGTCTGTTGTAGACTAATGATATTCCTCAAATCATGACATATCAATCTGTCATATTTAAGAGATTATAAAACTCGTATTTTTAGTAATATTGACACGACTCACATTCCTAAATTCACATAAAAATTCCTTAAATACTGAGCGCAAGTAAAAGTCTTAAGTGTGGCCTGTGGGGTGCGTAAATACACCAGTTTAGTAGAATAGACAACTTGCAGTACCAGGGGGCTTAGCAGAAACTATTATCTCCCAATATCATGATAGCTTGCTGAGCTTGCTGAACCACCAGGGCACCGTTCAGACATATGTGATAATGAGACGAAACTACTACATGCCAAATATATTTTGAACGCATCAATTTTCATTGAAATATTCAATACACTTTTATTATCCAAATGTTTTCTTTTTTGAGAGGTTTCCCTTAAATTCTGACAAACTTCAAAAGTTACTTGCTTCCTTTTATCAACGTTGAGCAGAGTCTTGACTATGGTTGCAGGACAGCATAAAAAGAAACAGGCCTAACAGTCTTGAAAGTAGAATACCCAAGACGCTGTCGTGCAAACCCTACCCACTCAGTATCATCAACGATGTATCACACCAGTCATTATAATTTCCGATAAATCTTTAAAAAGCAACACTAAGGTTGCAGGACAGCATAAAAAGAAACAGGCCTAACAGTCTTGAAAGTAGAATACCCAAGACGCTGTCGTGCAAACCCTACCCACTCAGTATCATCAGCGATGTATCACACCAGTCATTATAATTTCCGATAAATCTTTAAAAAGCAACAATAAGCTTGCATAGCACTTCCTTCGCCCTCAATGGAGTTGTAACTTTATTTTAGAGGGGAAGGGCTATGCTGCCCTACTCTGACAAAAGGAAGCAACTAGCAAGAGACCTTTCTTGTAAATGGGCAAAATATATCTCTCACTTGCATTGGCAGCTGTAAAACACCACAGCGTGTTAAATTTAATAAATCGCAGCAAGACGAATACTTCTCCAGATTTGGTCTGTATGTAGAGCATGCTGGGTACATTCTACGAGGATGAATAACCCAAATTTGAGGGGTTTGTCACTTGCTTCCTTTAGTCAACGTAAGGCAGTATAACTGTGAAAGCAAGACAAACTCAGCTCGTTATTGATTTGTGATTGACAGTTTGGTGGATGACATTGGCGTGTTGAAGGATACGGGGACAGTCTACTTCCTGGAGTTTCCGTGGTTAGCGTGACAGGATCGAGATCGAACGTAGCCTTGCCTCCAACCTCTTACCGGTGGCCATTGATTTATCTATTTTCTGCTTGATTCCCAATACAACAGATGAGAATAAAACAAGTAGATACATGTGTCGATTCGTACAGAGTGCGGATACTCTAGAAAAGTAATACAGCAGAAACGAATGACATACAAATAAGTATATCATAGAGTATATCGTAAGGAATAAAGAAAAATGAAAGAGAAGCGTTTTCAAAATAAGCCGAAGCTTGAATGTATGAAATACCTTTACAGAGGGAGATAAAGCATGATGTACACCACTCCAACTGTTTTATGTTATCATTGATATGATACCATAAGAACAATTTTGCAGACAACAGTTTTGTCGTGCAAAGTCACAGGGGATTAACACAAGAATACAAAACTAAATACTAGCTAGGCCTATCAGGATTATTGTAATCCACATTCCCCAATAAACAGGTCTGGTTGCAGCAGACTAATAATTTCATATATCTTCTCCGACTCGGAAACTAAGAAAAATGGAGATGCAAATGTGAACAGTCTTTTGAGTACGAGTCCATATGTTTCTGTTCGTCTTGGAAAAGCCCAAAGCAGCCTGAAACCGAGGCTAGAGATAATTATTAATTTTCAGGGAGTACGATGTAGAAGCAGACACAAACCCTTGTCCATGTTGAAATCAGGCTTGAATGAGCAAAAACATGCATATAGGGTGTGTGTGTATTGGGGGAGGGGGGGTGGCAGGCGGATGCGATATTTCAATTTAGATTACCAACCATGTCTTCAAAAAACAGGGCGGTGTCCACTTCCCACTTTCCTGATGAAAATTAAATTGATGAAGGTTCGTGAACAAATCTAGGGCACGCACTCTCAACTACCACCCTACCCCTCTTCTCAAAACTCGTCGTTTCTCCCCCTCTTCCTCTTCTCACCCCCCCCCCTTTTCTTCATTAAAAACAGAAATATATAGATTTATAGAGCATTTCGCATGTGACGTCACAAAATAAAAAAAATCATAACTTTGTTATCCTTTGACAAACATTCGCTAATATCTTGCTTTTGTGTTTCTTCCAGGATTAAAATAAATCTTACTTTATGGAGGACTTTCCCTTTAATCTTGTATTCTTGAATGAAATGATGAATCAAAACAACTAAAAAAAGTATGCGATGGGAGCAAGGGGGGGCACTTTACTCCTCCTTAATGCAAAAACGAATCTGCGTGTAGTGCATGGTAAAACCTCTGCAATATAATACGGTGCATAAGTCACGTTAACGATATCGACAGGAGAGTGAGCTACAGATACACACCTGTCATACATCTCTTATGACAATGTTGAGCCGGCCATTGCATTACCCGTTGGATGTACAAAATTGTACAAACCGCAAATCTATCACTTCCCTATTCGTGTCAATAGAGCTGAATATCCGCATTTGTTAAATTGGGCGTAAATTACAATGATCAGACCATTACGATACAATGACGTTTGTATGACAAGGGCCAAGGTACCGCACTGTTCAGCGTATTATACGTGTGTACCCCACAGCGAGAATAGTATAACAAAAAGCATCATAGCCCACGTTCTAGGTTGTGACGAGTTGTATGCTGTTGATCCACGCGCTAGCACTATATCTGAGTATGAACGAATAGACTACTGAGCACTCTATCTTCTTCACTCCAGTCTGTATGCACATACTCAACTGGGGCATTCATTACATGATTGAGAGTGAGGTAGTTATTTGCCCTCAAATGATTTACATTTGGAGTAATTAGTGATTACATCACAAATCCTCAAAATGTTCGGGCCGAACATTTTGAGGATTTCACTAATAATCATTAATTACTCCAAATGTAGATCATTTGAGGGCAAATAACTTTCAGCAAGCTTCTGAAATGGACAATACATGAATTTAAGACCATTGGCAAGAAGATTGCTCACGATCACCTTTTGAAGGCTTTTTCGTATTCCCTGTACAGTATATGCCCTTTAAAAAAAAAACATTTGCTTCATGGTACATCTTCATGTCATTGGTAAATGAGCGAGTTGACGTGTCAGATGACAGGAAGCATGAACAAATATATATACGAGCTAGTCTCTGATGCCAGACTCATTTATTCAGACTCACTGACAAGGGCCTGTGCTTTCAAACTATCTTCTCTCTTCGCTGCGACACAGCGGGAGGACAAGGAAGTTAGTCTCGACAGGCCCAGACTCCATTGGATGACTGCATCATGTCGATGCCGTAACATAAAGAGGAACCACGCCGCCTAGAGTGCTTTCAGTGCAAGAGAGAAAACGCGTACAGGCGGGTTCACATAGCACCAATTTTCGCGTTCTTACTTAGGAAAAGCACTATAGCTACAAACAATACAGTCCAAAAACTGCCACAGTGTGAACGAAGCTAGGTGAATACCATACCTTCTATATGACAGAGGGCAGTAGACCATGGGTAATTTAACACGATACCATTATGTTTTAAAATCACGCACTGGTTATTTAACAAAATGCACTGAATACACTAACCAATATTTCAAATCCGATTCTATTGGTCATTATCTTAATGAAAAGCAATGGCCCGTTTGTGCCGTTTCACAAACGCCCTTGAGACAAATTTGTGATTTAGCGTCTGACAGAACTAAATACATTTAAACTAAGAATTTCCTTCTTTACACATTTCCTGAAATCATATAAATGCCAGCAAAAATATGCTTTTGTTTCATTTCTAAGTAGTGAAAAGAAAATTGTATTTGAGAGCCCTTGTGTACACTTGTATTTATTTTCTTTCTGAAACGTGCTAAAAGGAGATCACACATTTTTGCAAGCATTTCTTTTGTCAGTTTATCCTTGAAACTTGATTCTTGCCCCTTACAGGTATTGTGATAATACAAGAAGTATTCATACATTTCCCATCCAAAAGATATTGTATGAACTATTACTGAATCGTTTTTCTTGACAGTAGTTTGATGCTATGCTTAACATCACAGTACATCCAATGTTTCCGAGAAAAACACAACTTGTTTCTTGACTACTAAAATATATAGTGTATAAGATCATTTGAAACTCATCTCTGCCATGTTTATCATTTTCATGCCATTTTCATCCATCACCGTAGTCATAAGCTTTGCTTGTAATTGTAAAGAGACTGAATGTACTATTATCTCTTATCGTATTTTATATGTATAAAAATGGTTTCTGTAAAGATGATACTGCAATGTTAACGACTCAAAATGGGAGCTGTCACCAGGTCATGGCAATTGTCACGTGTTGATGCAACTAGCCTTGCCTGCACCGTAGCACAATCTCTGCGAATCGAGGCCTTTAAGAGTTTATTCATGCTGGGTACATAATCTGGTGTGATTGAACACGCGCCTAAAATCAACCAGCAACAACAACAAACAACGTATAACCGGTATGTCAGCAGTCAATGAGTATGTACACAACAGAACAGTGAACACAGGATGAATCGATAACAAAATCAATGTCAGTCTCCACCCGGTAGGTTACACATGTATTATGACATTATAGCTCAGTCATGTTTTGTTATGTCCCTTATATCTTAAAGTATGCAATGTGGAAACATGTTGCACAACAAAGGGAAACTGGTGAATGACATTTCTGTTCCTTGTAAGGGTATGAGTACATAACTAGTCTGCCTGTGCAAGAAAAAAACGCGCAAATGAAAGACTATGATATATCCAATACTGATAGTATTCCCTTTGAGCTATGATATGTACATGTATATCGGCCTCACTCTCATTCCAACTGAAATTGAATCACCCTTCAAAGAGAATCAACACGAATTGCAGTAACCTCGCGCGTGCCTGACATACCTTTGTATATTTCAAGGCGGATCGTTTAAAAGTATTAGCGAGGCAAAACAGGTGGGCAATTGTGGATTGTTCGCTGCAGAAAGAAAACAGTTGCCATCATATTGCTAGTCTGCACGGTTATCAAATGTTCAAGCACACGCCATCAATGCAGCCCTACTCTGACAAAAGGAAGCAAGAGACAAGTCACTCAAATCTGGGTTATTAGTATTCTTAGATTGTACCCAGCATTCCCTTAACACAGAAAAAATCTGGACAAGAAATGTTCATCTTGCTGCGAGATTCAATCTAACATGATGTGGTGTTGCACTGATGCCAATGCAAGTGACAGAGACACATTTTACTCATTTACAAGGTAAATCTCTTTTGTTACTTGTTTCATTTTGTTAGAGTAGGGCAGAATGGTAATGGTAAAAAACGATAATACGAACAAATACCGTGATTTTTTTTTTTTACGACTGACGACATACTGTATGTGTGTATGTATTTGTCCGCGCGCGCGCGCGCGTGTGTGTGTGTGTGTGTGGGGGGGGGGGGGGGGGGCGTCTGATGGTGGGTATAACGATAACGCTAAACATTCAATTATATGATTCAGAAAGAGTTCCTTTTGCCCCCCCCCCCTAATTGAACACCTAATTTTCTTTTTACAAAAAAAGAAAAATCACTTTCCGTTTTTTTAAATAAAAAAAGAAACACGAAAAAAGTGATTCTTTCCGTTTTGAAGCAGAGTGGTTTCAACTGGGATTATTCTCAAATTCGTGTACATATGTGATTCGGCATGTCAAGGACACCGATCTGCATCTGCAGTCTAAATCAAATGTTGAATTTCGTTGAAGCATCGACAGTTTTACGTATAATATCGTCGTTCTGTTAACCGTCATACTAATTTCTCAACAGGCTAGAAGAGTTGAAGTGAGTTATAATATTAACCTATGCAAATGCTACGTGGCTCGATGTAAGATCAATACAACCATTCTTGATTTCTCTCCGTTGAAAATGAAAATATCATCCAGTGATCAAAACATTATTGAAATCACCGGTGTAAACATATGCGAGTGAGCTTGCAACAAATTTAAAATTCAGAAGTTCATTAAATCAATTCGACACGTCTACTTACATGTTCTTGTCTACATAATTACGATTTCCTCCAAACAGATTCAACGTCCTCTACGTTACAAAACAAAAATAAATTCACACGGATGTCAATGGTGTCGATATATCCTCAAATATCAATCCTCTCTTTGCATTCGAAAACCGCAAGTTTAGATTGACCAGGCAGATCAATTTGTCAAAGAGGTGACGAGGAGTAGTTCGCGTGTCTGATCGTGTGGACTATTCCATGCAATAATGAATACATCGAACAACAGCGCGGAGATGCGAGCGTATGTCTCTACGCGACAGTGCGGTCCGCAGACGACAGTTTTCTCTCGTAGACTTTTTGCACATCGTTTCGCGCCAAAGACGCTGATTCGCACCGCCTTTCATCATGTTCATACGCGTGGGGAAACGGAGAACGATCTAAACCGCCTGGATTTTAAGTCTAGAAAAAGTCACCTGTCATCCAGTATGTCAGTGTATTGTGCGGGTTTTGACTGAACGCGATACACAAAGCACTGTAATCGCGTAATCGATGCGGCCCTTTTATAACGCGTGTTAACTTTCAAAAGGCTAGTCTCAGAGAGCTCTACCCCCCTGCTCAAAGAAAAGGCAAATGGATTAACAAAATTCTTTAAAAAGAAGGGGACCAGCGCGGGCCATTCAGTTAATCCTGGCACAGAGAGCTATGGTATGAAATACCCCCTAGGCTGGGCTAATTGAGGCTTGCAAAGACGTTTTTTTTGTAGCCTGTCGTTTTACCCTTTTCTTTGGAAAGGTTTTGAAAGCAGGGGGCGGAATGCTTGGTTCACGTGACTGAAACCTTTCAAGCTGAAAGAACAGGCCAAAAGGGATTATTTACTCGCTAGCATACAACATTCTGATTGGTCTTTTCATTACGACAGAATTACAAGATGCCATTTGAGTAAACGAAGATAAAAATTAGGTTCGGACGGTCGTAAACACACACAATGCTCCTTAACGAAAATAGCGCTTAAGATTCTCCGTAGCTCTCATGAAATCAAACGAGCTTCTTGAAATTGGCCCAATTACGACCTTTATCAATAAATAGACCCTACAGCGAAAATCTACTATTATAGCATCCCACGTGATTCTCCCAGAAATTTGTTTACAATAGTTTCGGAGAAAATCATGGTCAACTCCTTTTTATGTAACAAGGGTCCAAAACAATAAAAAGGCCTAAAAAGGCTAAAAGATAAAGGTTCATGTATTCTTTAAATCTAAATCATGAGCTTTATCAACATATAGACCCTACTGCGAAAATAAACTATCGCACATGATCCTCCTAGAAATTGGTTTATGTAAATTTCGCAGAAAACAGCTATCTAACATGTTACACGGCACCACCACTTTTTGATTTTTCCCCCACCCGCTAAAAAAAATATGTACTCTTGTCGCATGTCCTCTCGTGATTTTTGACCTGTATTATCATTACGTATGAACCGAGATTCGGGTGAGAGATGCATAACGATGCATGTGGTTGTTATGTTTGTGAGTTCGTCATGTTCGAGGAGTTAAAGAGTTTTAGATCGACATGACGTGGACGTTGGACGTCTAGCCGATCTGAAATCCAGATAGTCATGGCACAGTGCAAACCCCGAAAGTTTCAAAAACAGTAGCCAACACAATTAACTCTAGTAAAAAGAACGGTGAAGAAAATTTTCCTGGAAATGCTCATGAACTGAAGCAACCATTTTTTGATGCATATTTCTAAGCAATAAACTGGGTATAATCGTAAGGCGTGAGGTTTCCCGAAATTGTACACTTATTTCGAACAAAACATTTTGTCAACCCTCTACGATCTTTTTACTTGGGGCTCGTTACGTGATATGTATTAGGATGCGCAAGGAGAGGGTAAGGAAGGGGGGGGGGGGTGGAGATGAGAAGGAGAAAGATGAGGGAGAAACTAAGCAGCATAGAAAGAGCCTTGGTATGCCATGCACGAGTGCTAGGGATCAGGGTTGTGAGGAGGTCTCGGAGGGAAGCTGTACTCTAAAGGCACGGGCTAGTAGCGGCAAAGACAAGGAGACCCGTATTAAAAGGAGGGTTCACGCTTCCAATTCTTTCTTGATTTCAAGAGACAACGTAGCAATCATCTCACAGATTTAGAATCGTTGAAATTCAACGAAATCTGGAACCCAGTCACGACAGGAGAAAGGTTCTAACATGTAAAATTACGTCCCGTAACCATAGGCATTACCACAAACAAAAACTATCCCTTACATGGGTTAAAAGCTACACACTACGGTATGGACCATTATACATTAGGTAGTCGAAAACATGTATTTCGATGTTTGCAACAATGGATTAACTTAGCGTAGCTGCTCGACATGTCACTTCTGTCCGAGGTAACATGTTTTCGTTACTGGCAATCAGACCAAATTGCGAAATACAATTTCTCCTTGATCATTTGCCGTAAGCCTCACATTTGCCTTTATTTGCAATTCTGAGCGAAGCCTTTTCTATTTTGCCAACATCACGATGGCTTCACTTGACATGTGCATTCCATAGGGTTGAATCGAGATTCCTTCAGTTTCATGACAGCTGATTGGTGCTAATTTGCCCAAATGAGCTTTTATCAATTATTGACCGGAGGGATGATCGAGATATGCGACATGTATAGGGTGGAAATAAAGAGGGAGAGAGAGGAGAGAGAGAGAGAGAGAGAGAGAGAGAGAGAGAGAGAGAAAGAGAGGGAGGGAGTGAGAGGGCTTTCATGACAAGCACTGTTATGGGCCACCTCGATGACTTAGAACAGCTGACCACTCCTGAATAAACATGAAAACATTCCTAACGACATTTTAAAAGATTATAACTTTCTAATCCTTTGACGGATTCTCGTCAAACCTTAACTAATGATAAGTTTCTTCGTATATCTGCTTTTATCAAAACCAACTCAACTTCAGGGTGGACTCTCCCTCCTAACAATCTACAAGCAGTAAGTATGGTAAGGGATCTGTGAAAGATAAGCAGCCATTTACCATAGACACGATAGAGCAACTCTGTAGAGTTTAAAGCAACCCCGTGCAAGTTCGCCCCTCGTCAGTTCCTTTCACAAACTCTTCAAAATGTCAAACAAGCTCCTAACTCTCTGAGACTCTAATCGTGCTAATACTGACACAATGTACGTCCCAATCACGATTGAATGGGTTACCTGCATAGCTGCAAGGTATTACTTTAACCATGGTCCCTACTTTGGTCCCTTCTGGAACCCCCTCATTGGCATAGACACACCATTGTGTACAAACTGAACGGCCTTTTTATTTGGTAATACGAGGGTTAACAAAAATCTTCCAAACAAGATCAAGGGGTAAGTATACAGCGAAGCCACTCGAATAAAGCCTTGATTATTGATTTTCATCAGGAATCTCCAATCATACCAATTATGTGGTTACGGAAAGGCAGCGCCATACCAATTAATGCGCGTATATATTTACGCTTGTGCTCGAGTGTAGGAATGGCGCGTAAAAGGTTTAATTATACATAATCTTCCTTAATAACAGCCTGCTCTTCTAATTTAATTGTAATTCTCATCCTCATTTCCACATGGATAATACCCGAAGCTAAGACCACTTTACCCACCCCCCAGCCCTTCCCCACCCCTTCTCGTATTCATAAATCCTCAAAACCCCTTTCTCAGTTCGTCGTACAGATTCTAAGGTTGAATCCCAAAATCACGGTGGATTTTGTCAACTAATTGGCGGGCTTGTTGTGGGCTTTTAGCCCAAATAGGTTTCCCTTTCCGCTTTGCTGAATAGCCAGTAAGTGGGATTAAGAGAACATGAATGGGGACCAGGGAAGGGAGGGGGGATCAACATGAGTGTATTGACATGACTGAGGAAATCCTCAACATAATTGAAGATGCTTAGGTCTGACTGAGCTCAACATGCTTTTGTCCACCGAGTGGCTTTTAGAGTGATTTTAAAAATGTGACTGACATGTGTCAACACACGTAAACATTGCGTAAGTGAGACACATAGTCAACGAACGGCAACCACTGTGAAATGCAGTTTCCTATGTTTGCTAGATGTAATGTCTATGTAATTATTCAAATCCTTATGTGTAGTACATGTATCTCAACAAGGATGCAATCCTCCTTTATTTCAAGTCACTTTGTAGAGAAAGAATCGGATGGGAGATGGAAGAAAGAAATTTAAGAGCATTTGAAAGATAGAGGCATGAGGACAACGAGGGAGAAACAGAAATATGGGGAAAGAGAAAATTGTAAATCCAAGGGAATAGAAAGAAAAAGAGAGAGGGAGGGTAGGAGAGAGTGAGAGAGAGAGAGAGAGAGAGAGAGAGAGAGAGAGAGAGAGAGAGAGAGGGGGGGGGGAGACGCCATCTTCACGACCTTCTTCTCGTTGCTATCACACACAGATACAGCGAGTTGTTCAGTGTTGTTAAGAAGGCGTGCCAATGTTTACGTGCAACAGGTGACGGTATTATAATCACTATCATGACTATAGGCCTTTGATCGATAACACATCATTCACATTCGCATCAGGCATCGATTAATCATGATTCGTAAAAGCTTGTTCAGGGGACAAAATGTTGTTCTTTACTCTCACTAGTGGCACCATTAGAGGGTCTGAATCAATGAGACTAATATTTTACGTGCTTCTTAACACATCTGGTAATTCAGGGCTCTATTTTGCAAACTCATATTTTCAGACACAGCCATATCTGTAGAATTTATACGGGTCACATTGAAGACATATTGATCGATGCCCGACTATTGGGAGTATGACACCTGCCTTTCCGATGAGATTTCTATACCCATAGAAAGAGATAAGGTGTATAGAAGAGACTTGCGCATGAAGAAAACGTCTTCTTTCAAATTGTCACTTAGTCTGCTTACCAGTCTGTTGGATATTAATGATCCAAACTGAAAAGTAAAATCTCTAATTCTATGACTACCATGGTCACTCAACATGCTCAAGCCTTCTCCACTTTTCTCAGTGCGGAGCCGGAGAAGAAACTGAGAAGGATTAGTCTACTGCGGCCAGACTCTTTGTTGAATAGTTTGGTCTAGAAATGCACAACTGTCTGAAACCCAGGCTAATAATCATGATGATATGTGGCGATGAGACTTGGCTCAGTGCCAATCGTAAACGCATACTTCAAGGTAAGATGTAGTAATGGTAACGAGTACGGGACCCATAATCATTGCATATAAATTCTGCCGCGATCACATTCTCCACTCTCGTTTGACATGTTTGATTTAGGATCGTGATGATGTAAACATGGTAAAGGCATCATCTTAATGCGATAAAGTCGTTGAATTCAAACGAGATGACAAGAATTCCCGTAAAAATAACACTGTCCATGAGCTTAATACAAAGCCTACATAATTATTACGATCAATATATACATTGACTACATAAGCAAATCGGCGCAACACAGACAGCGGTAGAAATTACGCTTGTCAAACAGCTTATGTAATGAATATAGGCTATACTGCATAATGATTACTTGTAAAGTAAAAATTGAACTCACTACTGTATCTCATATTTATCATTTTATTTCTTGTTACAGGTCACTGCGCATCATTAACACTTTTTGTTTGTTTGTTCTGTCGTATTTCCACTTTTCGATTTGCAATACATGTATCTTCATGTTGAATCATGTCGTATGTTGGACTATAATAATACACACTCAAGTCATCCCAGTCTAATTCAAATTACGAGCTGATCATTATCTTACAATTGAACATTTATTGTCGATTCCAACCAGGGGGTACATCTCTCATGCTTCAAATAAAACAGGTAAGTCGGTAAACGTTTGAACAACATTAAAGTGATTGGATAGCTGTAAACATAAGAATGTTCAGACTGCTAAACGCTTAAATATTGAAGTAAGCATGTGGGCTTCAACTTGCAAGTCTACAAAGAGCAAGAACTACTTTGAGTTTAATGCTCTTATATTTCTAGACTATCTCGAAATGATCAGATGATGGATCTACATCACATAGTCCGTGTAGGCAATGAATGTGTTCTTGTCGCAATTTCATACAACATTAAAGACGTTTCAATAATGAATGTTGTGTAGACGATTGTCTTCTTGACTCGCCGACGATCACAATAGCTAATCGATTGGTCTAAAGCGTCGGTCTAAATTAAGAATGACATCTTTTCATGTCGGCAGACGTCTTCTGAAGTTGCTGCATGCATTGGGTAGCTGGGGAGTGCTAGATCGATAGAGCTTCATGGTTCACCGTCTTGCTTTAGTGAAAAGTTCCGATCTGGTTGATTATCTTGTCAACGAACGTCTGCGCATAATTGATTACGCATTTATCTAGAGGTACTGTCATGACTGTAGGTAGAAGTACACAGTGGAAATAATCATGGGTCATCTTGCCAGTACCGTTCTGGCATCATCACCGGCATGACCGGCTCCGGATTTTGTTATAATTCCCATAATTATAAAAGTTTGAGATGTTCCCTTCCAGGTTATGCCGGTATCCCGGAACACAACTAGAATGAAACCCATGGCTGATTTCAGTATGGCACTCCATTGATTACGGATCAATGGTCTCGTCTTATAAAAAGTTACAATTGATATGAATCAATAACACGTCTAATCCCTATATCTAAGGTCCATAGTTACGATTTATATCAATCACAAATCAAGTTCCGATCAATCGCAATTCTTTATAAGAAAAACTCGAAAACGTATCAGCTCAATCAATTCAATCTACACGATCTAGACTAAATAAAATATTTTTGACTTTGCAGACGTGCAATTCGTAGTACACGTAACTTGTAGCTAATGTGTAGTGTGTATAAACAGTTGTGTATTACAGTAAATCCACGTTTCATCATGTCCATTGTTTAAATCAAGCAATCTTGGAGGCCTGCCAACGAACTTGACAGCTCTTTTGTATGACATGCCAAACAACCATTGTGTGGACATTTCACAAATGTTTGTTTCACTTTTGCCGCGCTTGTGATCACACAACGACGTTGAATGGGAATTCCAAATGGGTTGCAGTAGGGTCACGGAGCTCGATCCGACTCTGCGACTGGTTGAATTGCAGGACCCGGTCATTGGATTTGTACAAGTATGTATCGTCACATCTCAAGTCGTGGATCTTTACGACTGCAGTATCGTAGTCCAGATACTGGCCGTATTTTATCGTCCGCCTCTTCTCCCACACACATTACGCCACTGATCACATAGTACGCACACCGCGCTAGACCACTGATTGCGCGACTCCACGAATCTGTCCGCCCGGAGAAAAATCCTGAGAAAGTGGAGGGCAGACAAATACATCTAGTTGTGCGTGTCCGCAATGCGTATACGCATACAGCGCTTCAACTAAAACAGTCCAGGCAGTGGACTAGCAGTATCGTTGCAAAATCGTTTTCGGTGTCCTTAAAGGGAAAGTTCACGCTGAAGATAAGTTGGTTTCAAAACCAACAGAAACGTGAAAGCAACAAAATAAGATTTGACGAAAATCCGTCAAAGGATAAACATGATAAAAGAGTTATGATATTTTGAAAGTTCAATTTTGTGACGTCACATGCGAGTTGCTCTCCCATATGTTTTGTGCTGTACTTTACTTTCACGTAATTGTCTTTTTTTTATCTTTTGGGAGAGCTTCTCGAGTGTGACGTCACAAAATCAAAATGCACAACAATCGTAACTTTCTTTTCCCTCGACGGATTTTCACCAAACCTTCACTATAATGTTTTTGTCATGTTTCTGCTGTTATTAATATCAACTTAATTTCAGGGCGGACAATGCCTTTAATGCAATAGCCGCCTGTCATATAGCATGGCAGCATGTTGACAAACCAATCATTGATACCGTGATCTCACGCTGGGTCATTGTGTGACCCGGAAGAATAGAACCAACAGAGCGAGATGTGTCTCACACTAGATTGGAGTCCAGGCTCTTCAATACGTCTAGATTCAAACTATCAAAATTACGTTTCGGTTAAAACTAACGATTTGACCCTCCCAATCCTTTTCTCATCTAGGTGAACACTAAAGAACAATCAGTCCTGATAGTCTGCTGCAGCTAGACCCTGTGTTTGAAATCTGTACTTTAACTCTGCAATTTCTGCATGTTGGGTACGGATTATAAATGTATAACAGTCTGAGAGCAAGGCTATGACCAACCGCCCGTTGCTGAGCTATCGGTACAAAAATGGTCCCATTGCAAAGCGATACTGGCCAAAACATTCAAGTATGAATGACGGTCATATAATGATATAATTCTATATTTTTTAAAGGAGAGGAAAAAATGACTTGAACAAGAGGGAACATTTTCCGCTATAATGAGAAAGCATCTTACTTGGGAACACCACACCATTTTTAACAAAAAGTATACTCTTGGGGGGTTAAATTTCATTGTGTAAAAATAGCAAGTGTAGCCAGTTTCAGTGGTACAGTTTAATTGACGGTTCGCTAAATTCGATCAATCTGCTTGTTAAATGTTTTTTTAATAGCTATTGTGATTGTCGGCGAGTCAAGAAGACAATCGTCTACACAACATTCATTATTGAAACGTCTTTAATGTTGTATGAAATTGCGACAAGAACACATTCATTGCCTACACGGCCTATGTGATGTAGTTCCATCATCTGATCATTTCGAGATATAAGAAATATAAGTGGCATTAAACTCAAGTCAGTTCTTGCTCTATGTAGACTTGCAAGTTGAAGCCCACATGTTTACTTCAATAATTATGTAAGCGTTTAACAGTCTGACAGTCTTATATTTGCAGCTATCCAATCACTTTGATGTTGTTCAAACGTTTACCGACTTACCTGTTTTATTTAAAGTATGGACGATGTACCCCCTGGTTGGAATCGACAATAAATGTTCAATTGTAAGATAATGATCAGCTCGTCAGTTGAATTAGACTGGGATGACTTAAGTGTGTATTATTACAGTCCAACATACGGCATTATTCAACATGAAGATACATGTATTGCAAATCGAAAAGTGGAAATACGACAGAACAAACAAACAAAAAAAGAAAGAGGGGTACGTGTTCAAGGCTGGACAATGATTAACTCTGTACGTGCGCTAGTAACGCAATGTTGCACAAGTAAGATACAATGACTGCATTTCGCAGCAGCTTGTCTGGCAAGCGAAGAATTTCCTTTGCAATAGTTCAAAGCTTGTATTCCAGACGCCCATCAATTCCAATTCATCGAGAAACAAATAATTGTTTATCTAGCCAATTCCTTTGATTTGAGGGTTCGTTCATTTTTATGCTGATAGTACTGATAGAATCAGATTGACGCACTCAAAGTCAATACTCTGACGGTAGCGCAGGTCCGATTCCACAACTGCATACCGATGCTATGGACATGGTGGATGTAGGTTACAAGAAATGAGTTGAAATCGTATCTTTATAGGTGAATTATGATCACATAAGTTTTCAACTCACAATGAAATAGCATATTCTTCTTAAAACAATACAACAACAAATCAATGTAAAAGAGGCACCGATAGATCAAAGGGTTACGTAATCAACAATTTCGAAACAATCAGTTGTGTCATGCACACAATATACAGAGAAGTGTATAAAGACAAACAGTTTTATTACGATTTTCTGAATGACATGGTACATTCCATAATGTAGTCTTTTCAACTTTGAACTTATGAAGTGATATGCACTCTGTAATGAACTAGATTAATGGCCCTGCGATGACCCACGCATACTACTAATTAGGCAGGTCATTAGCTTTTGATTTAGTTTAATGAAGTGATGACAAGAATTGTCTGACCAGTCATGCAGAAACGTGAGCACCAAGACGTGGATAAAACGTTTCCTCACACACGTCAGACAAGATTAAGGAGCTCATTACCCCCAGACATTCAGGAATAATTAATGACGGTTAATCGCTACTGTCCGCTTCAACGGTCAGGTAATTCAATTAAAGAGTTCCACTTGTGTGGAATGACTTGACGGCTTTTGTGGGTTTGTTTAGCCTAGTTACTAGGCTGAGAAGTGCATGGTCACAACCGAGTCTGTTAACAACTATGTCTGGTAATACAGACTAGACCCTTTTACAATCCCTCTAACTGCCCTGGACCCTCTTCCTCGAGCGGGAGAGGAAGAGGGACCAGGGCAGTCCAGGACACTCCTCAGACTAGAAACTAGGCCAAGGTTTGTAAAAAGAGAGAAATAGATTGATAATATGTTTACATGTATTTGTGTGAGTGTGTAATAAATGTGTGTAACCTATTCACAAACCTATCAACGTTCACATTATACGCTCACTCACACATATCTCATCATTACACCTTCAATGAATAAACAAGGTAGGGCCATCATGGATATGCTTTATGCTTACCTTATTCACAGTGGTTTGAAGAACACCTGGTCACTGACGATAGTCTGTCCTGCTCCCGATTCAAGGAAGACCAAGATGTCACGCAGTGATGAGAACGCTCCGTACCAAAATGGGTTGCGAAGTTAACAATTCGGCCCACTATCAATTTATTTGTCCTGCAAATAGGTAAGAAGGGACAACATAAAAACATGATGGATGCTAACATTGTGAAACTGATATCATCCACAAAATGATATTACATTATGATATATTTTAATATGCTGAAAGAGCACTTTTAAAACTAGAGCAATTCGACTGCCACGCAGTCGATGAATATGCCTCCGCCTCTTTGCTATTCTCAGAAAATGTGTATGTTTGGAGGGCAATGTACCATTGCTCCTATGTGAAATGAAAGTATCACGTTTTCTTTTTTCAAGTTTAGCTTAGTTTGGCAATGTTCATTGACTTTTGACCTCTTACGTCTTTGACTTCCAATCTAGCCAGTCTGTCTAAATCCATCCTTGCATCAAGTTTGTTTAAAATTAGCCAATTTTTGGTGAAGTTTATTGACCTTTGACCTTTCAGGAATTTTACCCAAACTTCACCAGTCTACCTCCATGAAGTGATACATCTCTATACTTTGTTTGGTTTGAATCGAATCATTAGTATTGGATTTAATGTGAAAAATATCTATTTGGGGGCAATTTTTAGCCAATTTTGGCAAAGTTCATTGACCTTTGATCCCTGACCTTAGAGAAATTTCACCAAAAATGTCATCAGTCTAGTAGTGATCCATCTTTGCACCATGTTTGGTTGGTATTGCTCCATTGGATTTGGATATATTTTCACTTTGGGGGCAATTTTTAGCTAATTTTTGGCAAAGTTCATTGACCTTTGACCTTTGAACTCTCAGGAGTTTTACCTAAACTTTCACCAGTCTACCTCCATGAAGTGATACATCTCTGTACCATGTTTAGTTAGAATTTCGCCATTGGATTTGGATTTGGGTTTATTGTGGAAAATATCAATTTTTGAAAAGTTCATTGACCTTTGACCTCTGACCTTCCAGGAATTTCACCAACAATGTCACCAGTCTACCCTTAAGTAATGATCCATCGTTGCACTATGTTTGGTTGGAATTGCACTATTGGATTTGGACTTATTGTGAAAAATTTAAAGTTTGGGGCAATTTCTAGCCAATTTTGGCAAAGTTCATTAACCTTTGACCTCTGAACTTTCAGGAATTTTACCAAAAATGTCACCAGTCTATCCCCAAGTAGTGATTTATCATTGTACCATGTTTAATGAGAATTGCATCCTTGGATTTGGATTTACTGTGAAAAAGGTAAATTTTTGACAATTTTTCACAAATTTCATTGACCTTTGACCTCTGACCTTTCAGGAATTTTATCAAAAATATCACCAGTCTATCCTCAAGTAGTGATCCATATTTGTACCATGTTTAATGAGAATTGCATCCTTGGATTTGGATTTATTGTGGAAAAGGTCATTTTAGGGCAATTTTTACAAAGTTCATTGACCTTTGACCTTTGACCTCAATCAGATTTGACCCCAATTTTACACACTTCATTAGTTTTATGCAATACATACATGAACCAAGTTTGAAGCAAATCTGCTTGACGGTTCTCAAGATATTGCCTAAACGGATTCGGGACGGACGGACGGACGGACGTACAGACGGACGGACGTACGGACGGACGGACGGACGGACGGACGGACGGACGGACGGACGGACGGACAACCCGAAAACATAATGCCTCCGGCCACTTCGTGGCGGAGGCACAAAAAATCTTTTCTTATTTCAACATTTACGAGTATCTGATTCATTTTTATTTCTAATGATGGATATCATGATATCGATCGCAAGTCCAATCTCATATAAATGGTATATGTTATATACAGAGATACGAAGTATATAAGTAGAAAGTCAAGTTGCATTCAATTGCAATCAGTCCCTGCAAACGTGGCTTTGACTGTTTGACAATGGACTTCATCTGACAACCAGTCTCAACACGCCCCAGGCTGGCTGTATCAGATTCTCTCTGATTACCGATATCCCAGACATGCTCCCAGCACAGACAGATACATGAGATTATCTATCTAAACAAATAAACTGCATTTTCTGTTATTACATGTATTATGTTTGGTTATTCATCTTCGTACCGTATTTTTCCAATAGACAATTTTAAACCGAAATCAATGTCATAGAATGTGCGCCTCACTTAGCCTGGTCTCCAGGCTGTTGGGCATTTACTATCCTAACTATTCACTAGACGGGTTTGTCTGCACTAGGCTCCTCCGTCTCTTTTGTTTTAATTATTAATCTCAACTTTATTTCATTTTTGCTATTATGATTACTTTTTATTCTATGCATAATGTACTGTGATTGTTTTAATTTGTTTTGTCATAATGATGAAAATCGATAAACCATATGAATCATCTCATCCAAATGCCAAGAAAAGAGGAGAATGGTAAAGTGACTAGTCTCGTAAGAACTAAAACCCATTTTTTCAGTTTGGATTATTAATGTCAAAGAGACTTGAAGTCAGGCTACGTGTCACTCACTATCTTTCCCGGCGACCAAGACCATGAAGATTGAAACGAAAAGAAAATCTGAATCAACATTGTAAGGAATTCCCCATGAATCCACGGAAACGCATTTAAAGACGACAGTCATGTCAAATATTCAATTGCCGTTTATGGTGTTGATCCAAGGATTTTTGTGTATTTATGTCCACGCCAAAAGTGGCGCGCTGTTTGTTTTCGTTTAAGTTAAACCCTCTTCGATTTCACATTGTGACACGTTGAACGTAGAAGTGTACAGGACGAGAAACACGATGGAGAGTGTGCCACAAAAAAGAGGGGGCGGGAAATAGAGGGCGGGATGGAGTGGAAGGGGATGGGGAAGGAAGGCGAGGGACGGAAAGAGGGGGAGAGGGATGGAGAGAGAGGGAAAGAGAGAGAGAGAGAGAGAGAGAGAGAGAGAGAGAGAAGAGGGAGAGAGAGTGGAGCAAAATGAAAACAATTATTTACAAATCGTATTTATACAACTTATTTTAATGCAGTTTATCTTTATCGACACAGACATCAACTACCACTTTTATTTAGTTATTATTAAATTTATTCAAGTCTTCCTCAAAAATACAGGGCAGGCAACCTCAGTTAAAAACTGTTTTTCATAGGAACAAGGCAAAAGTACGGTCCACAATATGTTTTTTTCTATGCAAGTGCTTGGTTGATGGTTTTACGGCAGTTGCAGTTGCAGACGATCCTTCTTTTTGGCGGGAAATTCTTGAATCAAAACTGACAAAGTGTGTGAGGAAAGGGGCGGGATTATGTGGAGGGGATCAGCTAGGCATGCTAGGGGGCTCGGCAGACTCTCATCACGGGGGCGTAGGCAGAGTGGAAGGACCAGATAGGGGTGAAGTGGGGGATGTTAATGGAGAAGATAGGGTACGGGTGCGTGGATGGCGGTGCTTGGAAACGACGTTCATAAATATTATGACTGAAGTAGGTGCAAATTTGCGCGCGCGTGTGTGTGTGTATGTGTCCGTGCCCTTGTGTCTGTGTGTATGATGGGTGGGATACGAAATCTAAGATGATGACGAAGAAGAATGGATGCGAAAGCGATAGAGAGGAGACGGAACATGTGTAACAGAAAATTAAGAGGAAAAACTTCCAAATAAAATAAGATAAAACGGAAAAAGAGCTAAGAATGGATAAACACAATGCCAATTAAAACACATTCGAAAAGAAGAAAGGTATATCTATCGCTAACATGTAAACGAACTTTTTGATTCAAGATTTAACGTATTCAGGTTGTAAAATGGGGTGGCGACCCGCCTCGCTATCCACCCCCTCGCTGCACCCCTTCAAGAGGGCGATGCAGTGGAAAGCCAATGTCAAGTCACAGGGGAAGACAAATTTGACAGCAACCTTGATCAAGTGGTTTAGCGCTTGAAGTCTATAGACGTACAGCAGCTGTCGTCATTTGAGCGATTTGAATGCCGTCGGGAAGCGGTTTCATGGCATAATTGGTTAACGGCGTGCAAACCGAGAAAAATCATCAGTCAACACAGTGTTTCAGAGGTTGATTGGTTGACTGAAGGATAGCTATGCATCGTTGGTTAACGACATCCTGAACTACGTGACGATATGAATCATGAATTGAGAAAAACGTTATAGTCACATTTTGGGAAGCACTCGTTATTCCGAACGTTACGCGACAAATGCTCGGATTAACAAACCATTTTTCGTTTTCGGACTAGCAAGTATCGAGGTATAGGCTATTTACGTGTTTCGGAATACGAACCTTCGGAATAACGAACCTTCGGAATAAACGAACATTCGGAATATCGAAACTGTAACCCACATATTTACCAACTGTCTAGGATTATATTAATCCCCCAAATCAGCAGACTTTTACTTTCAAAGGGAATGTCCACCCTGTAGTTAATTTGGTTTCAATAAAAGCAGAAACATGAACGAAAAATATTAGTGAAAGTTTAACGAAAACACGTCAAAGGATAAGAGAGTTGTAATTTTTAAGAGTTTCATTTTGTGACGTTACGTGTGAGGTGCTCCCTATAACGTTGTGTGCTGTATGATTCCATTAATTTGTTTCTTTCAGTTTTTGATGAAAGAAACATTTTTTTCCATAGAGATATGCGTATATAATCGTGTGTTAAAGGATATATCACATGTAAAATGATGCATATCATTTTGAGTAAATTCACATTTTCAAACAAAAAGTACATAACATTAATTATCGGAAAGCATCTCGCACAGATCGAAACTGAAAAAATCGTAAGATTCTTATCCTTTGACGAATTTGCATTTATATTCTTCCATGTTTCCGCTCTTATCAAAACCAACTTAACTTCAGGGTTGACATTCCCGCAGGAATATTAGCGAATTCCCTGATGCACAGTTACAACTATACTGCACTCTGCAGAAACAGACTAAGTAACGTTTCTTTTTTCACGCAGAGGGAATGACTTGGTATGCATAGTCTACATGTTCAGACGTAGTTATGGTTGTAGCGATGCACATAGGAAATAGAGAATATTCCACATCCTACTCCACATTCCTGATTGAGATATATGCTTAAAGGATGACACGATAGATGACAAGGGAAATCCCGGGTGTCATGGCAATTAGCGATGGAATGTGGGTGGATGATATTCCATCTTGACATCAGTCCTATTGCCTAAATATGGACATTGGTATCGGCATGTACATAGGAAAGAAATGGAAAAAATATAAATTGAATGAAAGAACACAAGTCATGCAACCAGGCATGAAGAGAATACACAAGGAAAGAAAGAAGGAGAGACAGAAGAGGACGGTTATCGTCACTTTCTAATTTAAAGTGATAGTCAACACTGAAATCAAGTTGGTTTTAATGAAACCAGAAACATGAGAGAAACATGTTAGTGAAGGTTTGATGAAAACCTGTCAAATTGTTAAAATTTACAATTGTTTGTGACCTCAAGTATTTTGTTACTATTTTCTTTTGAAAATGTCAATTTTCTCAAAAGGATATGCATAATTTTTCCCGTGCATTTCATACCTTCTTGGAAACATATTATTACACACATAATTCCATGAAAAAGATTTATTCCTTCATCAAAAACAGGAAAAGAGCATCTTATGGAATCACACATCACACGACATATGGGAGAGAACGTCATAAAATCCAAATTGGAAAAGATCATAACTTCCTTATCCTTTAATGGGTTCTCTTTAAACCCTTACTAATATATTTTCTTAATGTCTCTGCTTTTATTGAAACAAACTTATTTCAGGGTGGACTTTCCATTTAAGGAAAATTCTGTTAAGACAATATTCAACAATTGCAATGTCTTTTATAGTCTATAAATGGTTTTGTAGATGAAAAAATCTGTTCCTTTATTGTAAATCCATCTCTTTAAGTCTCCGAACTTTTCAATTGATGTATGTTTATGTGTTTGTTTTTAGCTATGAATACCGCATTGAATGTATTTACAGTTTTCTCCCTAACTGCACGATAACGCGTTATTACATTCACCGGTACCTTGTGATATATTTTTAATTAGTGGAATGCCCTCTGAATCTATCAGACGTTGCTGCTCGGTCAAACCTCAGACAAGCTTTGGGGTTTCCGTCTGCAACGCAACGCATTGTCTGAAAGACGTGCACAATGTGCTTATAATAACGAAAATGTTCTATTGAAGGGAGCAAATATGACATCAAAATGAAACATAATGGCTCAAGGGATATGATAGAATAATCAAGACAATACGAAGAATAGAAATAAACACCACGCCACCACATTCATCACGATCGCATTTCTTTTTGGCGCAGCTCACATCCGGATAAAGAAAGCTACCGCGTTCCCATGGCAACAACAACATGTTGATATAGATATTTGTCACCGATAGGGCCAATCCCTCCAGTTTTATCAATCACAGGGGTGACGAGCAGGTCACGAACAAGGCCCCCTCCAACCGAGCGAAATGATTTAACGTGTTGATCAAACATGATTCCATACCCCTCAAACAGCAAAATGAGGTCCTAATGCATACATGCGAACTTGAATGGTTTTACAATTGGCTGTGCGTGACTTCTGGGGCGGGCCCGCGGCGCATTTGAAATGAGTTCAATTTCTGAGTGTGATGGGTTTCTAACGTAAGCCATTATGCATGGTCTGTACATGTATTGGAATATACGGGACCTATTGTTCGTGTTCCTTGGGTTATTTGAATGATTCCACTTAGAAATGTACTATTCAAACTGAAAGGAGCAGTCTGCATCCATCAGGGAAATGATCGATGAAATGTTGAGTAAAATTAGAACAGTAATAAATAAAGTTACGGCTGTATATATAAAGTTTTGTAATGATCACGATCATTTCATTTAATGGATGGTTGATGTTCGTTGCCCCGAAGGTTCGATAAACCGGAGGCTCGTTATTCCGAAAATACAATTTTGGTATACCTGGGGGTTCGATAATCTGAACATGAAATAGAGTTTAATCATCAGGCCATTTGTAACATTAATTTGAAGGTTCGTTGTTCGGACGTTAAGTGGCGTCACAGCGAATATGTACAGAGATAATTTTGCTTCAAATATCTGTAACTTTATTATCACTAGTCTAATTTTATTCGCGATTCTATGACTGTATTTTCATGATTTAATTTGCATCTATTGGATACAATTTACTATGGTTGTGAACTACTACCATAACAACTGTACTCCCTCCATACTACTATACCTACAACTATCATGACTTTCACAATATTCCACAATTCACGACGCCTCACGACGTCATTTATTATACTATGACGTGACGACAGTGTTCTTATTGGTCTTTCCCATGCCAAGCCTGGTTCATACGTGTGAATATACACGATATAACTTTAAGTTTTTCTTCATACGACAATTTTGTTACCCTGCTTGTTTCAATATATGCATTATAGTAGCTTCAAAAACATGTACATTTGATGGGACGATTTCAATCAAACAAGAACAATTGCTTCCTTCAAGTCATCCTTTCGCGTACACACAATCAATTTGTCTTCATGTTCGTTAACTTTCTTCGTTTGTCTTTAATAGTTGCAACAGCAATTATACACATGTATGCGCAACACACAGTTTATTTATTTTTTTTTGCAATGGTGATTCCATTATAATACGGCAAACAATTTCATACCTGAGGTGAATATACACAAGATGAGAACAAGAGTTCGAAATCAAAATGCTTGTGCAGGAAATGGACAATTATCCTGGCATTGTAAGAATAATGTGCAATGAACAACCGGATGATGGCAATATACACATATACGCGCATACGAAATGTGTTGTACTCACACGGGTTTATATCACATACCGTTCTGTTTACAGATGCTATCCTCTGTAATCAATAATCATTTCAATATGTATAGTTCCAATAATTGAATCCTGCTCCGAAGTTTACGACCTCAAACACAAGTGAAAGGCGTTTGAAAACATCCAAAGTGAAATACGGGCTTAGAGCAGTGTAGAGTGCGCCAGATTTCAAAAACACCGAAGAGTCAATGACTTAGGGATAGTTTAGGTGACGAAATAAAGGATTTTGAAGTCGTAAACTCGCCAAATCGATGAATATGTGGGACAATAATGCAGCCTAAATCCCGAGTTCGATGACTTCTGGTGCTTTTGACAGGTATTTGCGGAACCTCTTATCGGCTCGCACGAGAGCGAGAGGTGTTTTTGTTTGCGATTTGTGAAACTGATGACCGGGTTGTGTGTGGGTCGTGTTTCTGGAGCCCACCTCCTCACATGCCTCGACCTGAGTGCGACCCGATGTATCATTCATCAGACCAGAGCCCGTTATCATAACGAAAAAAAAAATTACGATTGATCTCAATCGATCGCAAGTCCAATAATCTATTCCCAATGTCCCTAATTACGGCTGATATTAATCGCAAACCAAGTTGCGATTAATTGCAATACAGTGCCAAGGTACTTGCAGTGTAAGCTCTCCAACACGAGTCCATCTTATCATTTAGCACATGCAATTTTTAATACGCTACTACCACTACTAATACTACTACTACTACTACTACTACTACTACTACTACTACTACTACTACTACTACTTACTACTACTAATTTGGATCATTTTACAGGATACTTCTACTGCTTTCGAATTTCGATCGAAGAACAATGTAAATTATATTCTTACCACGATAAAGATTTTTTTAAAGAGTTCCACCCCTCCCCTTAAAACGAACAAACAAACAAACAACAACAACAACCAACAGACAAACAAAACCAACATAAAACCATTCGCTCAGTGGGGGGTGGGGGGTGAGAGGGTTATGGGGTATAAGAAACGATCAAAGTGGGGGGGGGGGGGGCGTGTAAAAGTCACTGACCTAAAGACAAACTCGAAAGCTAATCATATATTGCAGATAATGCATAGGCCTATGTCACTGACCTGAAGACAAAATTGATAGATTATCACGATATGTGTTGTCGAAATCAATTCTCGTCGTGTCTGTACTGTACGATATGGTGTGCTGGGCTTACATAAACATTAGGAAGAAAGGCCGGCGGGTTCTACCGACAACTTTTCTTGGAAGCAGAAACACAACGAAAACACAAAATAATGATGACAAATTCGAGTGGAGGATTAGCCCTACGAAGGGAGAGAGAGTGGAGACCCAAAGATTAAGTGTTGTTTCTAGGACTTCTAACAATTTATCCGATTGCAGACAAAGATTTTTCGAAAACACGTACACCATTGTGCAAACATAATACGACCCCTGTATACCAATCTATGCTGGATGCATGAGTACCTGTTTCTACAAACGGTAAACACTACTTTCTTTGAGTTTGACGCGTACCTGTCCGTCCTTCTATGTAAGAGGTATAAACAGGTATGCTCTCGATGTCATTCGCCCCTTTCATGTCGTCAAACTGTCACGAGACCAGTCAACCGTGGATTAGCCTAGTTTTACACCCGACCCTGTGAACAACTGTGTCTGGTAACGAAGACTACACCCTCTCCCCACTTGCTCATGAGGTTAAAGCGAGTGGAACACACACACACACACACACACACACACACACACACACGCACACACACACACACACACACACACACACACACACACACACACACACACACACACACACACACACATGTACATAATATCAGGTTGAATCGTCCCCCTTACACCCCCCCCCCCCGACCCCCCTTACACCTCCCTGATGTTACGAACACTGCAATCACTCCATCCACACAATGATTAAGGTATCGAACATTCACTGTTCTTTCTACCACTTTTAAGCCGTTGCACCGTCCATGGGTAGAATTGTTTTCAGTTTTCAGTTACTAACAATGAGGTTAAACACACGCCAGACAAAATCTACCCGTTGCAAGTAAAACCTTCAGTAGTATACTAATCTGATATGGAAATAACTTTGTATTCGAGTTACAACTGCGATTGCCTAACAATAACTAACGATCGCCATTAGAACTGACAGTTCTGAGAGGGTTATAAAGACTGTGACTCTCAGCAAATTCCAGGACAAGAGAGAAAAAGGGAGAGAGAGAGAGAGAGGGAGAGAGAGAGAGAGAGAGAGAGAGAGAGAGAGGAGGGGGGGGGGGTGGAGCGGGGGGGGGGGCAACCCCTTTATGAACGTCCATGCCCCTTCCCCACACCCGCATTTTCAAGACAAAACAAAATGAAAGCAAATCATGTAAATAGCCTGTCGAATTCCAGGAACAGATATTTACCACAATGCTACCTTCATACTGGACAACAAATAGAGCTTAATCGTGTTGTTAGAAAGCGAGCCAGATCGTGCCGACGGTCAATTTCAGCCCATCGTCATGTTTATTGTAATACAAATGACCAACATTTGAAAGGTCACTGACTGATTGACCAAAGGCTTGGTAAAATAAGGGCCCTCGGCTAACAAACCAAAGGCTGTTTTACCTGTGACTTTACTTGAGTTGACTTGAGGTCACAACATTCCTGAAAGAACTGACGTGTTGGTGAGCCGAAGACATATTGTATATCACTCATTTGTAGATTTGTATTGCTATGATTGCCAGCATGATAGCAATTAGGGCGAGGAGCCAATACGAACACGGACAGGGGGAGGGGAGGGAGCGGGGGGGGGGGGAGGGGGGGGGGGTGGCAGCGAGTGAGTCAGAAAGGATAATGGGCCGCAAATATTAATGGTCGAGTTGACACGGTCCAGCCGTAGGCGAGAAATGCTACCAATGTGGCTTGGTGTATCTCTATCAGTTTTATTCAAACCGTACTTGCCACGGAGTTGACGCTTATTGTTCCTAACACGGCTAGAAATGTAATTTGTCATGCGGCCATACACATCAATTTTGCAATGAGTGCATCTATACCCCATTGTCCTCCATATCAAATGAAGCCCAATTATTGTTCAAGACCGTGTGTGGAAAATATCATCGTCATAAATCATAATTGGCATTTTAAAAATGAATGAAACACAATTGTTATTGCGTCCAGGGATGCGGTGATGCGTCATCTCCTTTTTTTTTTTTTTATCTTTTCAAAGTTAAATTGTGGGCCCTTAGTATTTTACGACTGATATCTAATAATGGTAATAGGGCGATGAGTCAACATAATAGGAGAAGATTACAATGTACGACACAAGGATTTGTGGAGAGCGATTACTCACATTCAAGCCGAGCAAAAATGATGTCGAAGAATTTACTTGACCTTCATTTAAGGTCGGAACTTTAATCATTGTGTTGGGTGGAGGGATACGTACGTGTGACAAAAACACGATAAATATGTGGCAGCTCTACTGATGAAGTAAAAAAAGTATTTTAATCTTTTTGTTGGCAAATCGAATATGAAGACATGACAATTGTATTTTAGGGTGAACGATCAACGATAATTTCCTACCGAGTGGCCTGAAAAATGGCACACCCCCTCTACCCCTCCCCCCACACAGACACACACACACATACACCTTCCCCCCACACCCGTTCGCACATAGACACACTTTTTGAGAATGACTACAGTTTTACTACGTATATACTTACTGTAACAGAAATATACTGTCCCTTCAGTTTCGTTCAGTTTCTGCTCGACACACATTTATCACTTCCTGTACTGCCAGATACTTTGTTACTCAATGGAATTTGTGTGCATTGTATGTGACAACATTCACACCTGGAACACAGAGTTAATCAATTATGACCAGACAGGTGCAAGTGCAGATCGACGCGCGTTTCCGTGATGCACGTACAGTTTACACCCAAAATACCCACATCATGTCCTTACACGTGAAGACTTATCACAGTTATTTTATGGTACATGCACCATCCATCGCTCTAAACTCCTTAGCACTATCACAAAGCAATGTTTGAATATTTCCGAGAGTGGCTTAAAAACGTCCCATTCCACGCTAGCTCCTCGCTTTTATGTTTCCTGTATCCATGTAACCTGCGATGCATTTGAGAAGATACTATAGGAGAGAAGCGGGAACGCGCTGGAGTCCCTTTGTAACATAACACGACACTTGTAATTCTTGTTAAATCAGCAATAGCTCACGAGAAAAGTGAACAAATCGCCCGCTCTCTGCTCGAATTTCGTATGAAATATGTTTTCATAAGGTTCGCCGTAGGCCCCCGAGGCTCGGGGCGGACACACGTGTTAGATTTCAAGCCCGCTTCTGCGGGGACCGCGGGAGGAGAGAGATCGTAGAACCCGACCACGGATTTGGGGTAAGAAGATCGCGGTACAGCTTGTGCTAGTTCGGACTTGAGTTTAGTTGGATCATGGACCTATCATGGATGGACTGCGCACGGATAGACTTCCTTTGATCTATGAGGTCCGCCGCCTCATAACAATTCAAGACATTCAGGTGTTTTAAACAATTAGCTGTATTTCTGATTAGGTAGTGCCTTCCTCTGAATAATAAAAGACAATCTGTTTTGAGAAGCATGTCAACCGTTCAGCCTTCGCTGGGAGCTCGTAGCTGATCTATTTACACACACTGTGAATTAGTTTTGGGGTGAGCGAAGGGAAATTTTGAAAAAAATTGTAGAAAGAATTTGGTCCGTAACTTTTCCGGACACCTCCGCACACGAAATTGAGATTGTTTCCATGAAAGATTAAACACTCAATAAACGATTTACAAGATATTTTTAAGGAAATATGATTCGGAAATGTGCGATATGGAGGCATTTCTCTGGCATGTTTTCTACAGTATTCTCCTTTTATCACAAAAACGAAGCAACAATATAATCTGAAATTCACAGAATCGTATCTTTATAAGATGTAATACTACTGCACATGCACTTCAGCTCATGAAGTGGTTCTGAAATCTTCTGCGCATACAGAATATATATTCCTCAAAATGCATCCTACATTTTGTCATGCTTGTTTGGCGGCGGATCTCCCTCGATCAAAGAGCCAAACGCGTCAAATATTCCATTGTGATCTCAATGCACGCGACCGCTGTAGGAATAAATTACACTTCGTGCTGACTCCATTCCTTACACCTCTCTGGTTGGATAGAGTTGACATCTCCCTGGATAGAGGGATAATAATGGGTAGAGGATGGAGACTGGGTTAGCTGCGGGATCGGGGAGAGATTCAGAGAGAGGTAGGGAGATGGAGAGAGAGAGAGAGAGAGAGAGAGAGAGAGAGAGAGAGAGAGGGAGAGGGGGGGGGGGAGGGAGAGAGCGAGGGAAGAGATTCAGAGAGAGAGAGAGATTGGGGGTGGAAAGAAAGAGAGAGGGAGAGAGAGAGAGAGAGAGAGATGGGGGGGGGGGAGAAGAAGAGAAAGAGAGACAGACAGACGGAGTGAGATTTGGGGAGAGAGAGAGAACGGGGAGGAGGAAGGCAGGTTGATACCTATTGGGAGGGAACGTTATTATGAAGTAGAGGAAGACAAAGATGGGTGAAAAAATGGGTGGGCGCAGGGGAAAAGAGGGAGAGAGAGAGAGAGGGGTGGTGTGTGTGTGGGGTGGGGGGGGGGTGGGGGTAAGAATGTCCCTCGATGTAGAATAAGGAAAGGAATCCTCTTAAAATCTTGGCAATGCTGTGAAATCCGTTACCATGGAAACCGAATATTAGACGTCAACAATCAAGTAGGTCTGCAAGGTTAACGGCGAACGAGTAGGAAGTTTAAATTTTTACCGTTACAAGAATCATGACATGATGACATATCATCCCGGAAAAATAAATTCAATTTGTGAAGATCGACCTGGTTCATGTCTCTATGGACATTTCAGAGACAGACGAGTGTCAGAGAACACGAACATGACGACACGATGATTATCGGGATTGTACTATGTCAAAGATTATAGCAATTCCGTAACAAACTTGACGAGTTGACTTCGCAATACGTTTCAAAAGCCTTGACTCACTATGCAACCATGGTAGCATGGGGGTGTCTGGGTATAGCGGGTGTCAATCAGATGATTGTCATTATCATCGTGTCATTATCACTTCACATCATCTCCATTTCCTTCTTCCTACTCGTTCTCATTTGTTGCTTTTGCGCTTCTTCTTTTTGCCCGTTTATAGCCTTTTTTTGCTAACCTTCTTTTCCTCGATTTCTTTACCTTCATTTGTTTCTTCATCTGTTCTTCTTTCTTTATAAATTCCATCTAATTCTCTTTCTCAATTCTCCTCCATTTCTTCCTTTTCTTCTTCAATATTTTCCCGTCTACTTCAAAAGAATATTGTTCTACACATTGTACTTTAATATTTCGTATTGTACTTTAATATTGCTGTTCTTCATTTCCTTTCGCATGATATAATCTTATAAGATTCGAACCTACAACCTTCCAATTTTGATATCAGACCCCTGTGTCACTTCTTGGTAAAACCACAAGCATATTATGTTCTTTTTGAATGGGGAAATTGGATACACTTGCAATTCGTTCAAAGTTGTGTTTTTCGAATAGAAATTTCACTTGTTATCAATTGAATTTCGGTTTGCCTAATATCCGCTTAGGATTGAGTGTTTGCCCTCCCACCTTGACAGTGACGATAAACATGACTGTGTCCCCAGTCTCCGTCTCCTTTTCTTCTTCTCCTTCTTTGTCTTCTTTCTTCATTTTTTATCATCATCATCATCATCATCATCATCATTTTCTCCACTTTCCCTTCTTTTTCATCCTTTTTCTACATTTCATGCAATAATTTAATCTACTGTGCACCATTATACTTCCATTTGCTTATCTTTGTAGGAGAGGAACACAACAAGAATAGAAGGTAAGAAAGAGAGAAGAAATAAGAAAGAAAGACAGTTTAAACAAAAAGGAATATCATTGCAGTAGAATGAGGAGAGAGAGATAATATTCTGAGAGAAGAATGGAAGGAGAGAAACAGAAAGAGGGAACGATTACAAGGAGTGGAAAGACAGAAAATGAAAGAGGAGAATTCGGTGGGGGTGGGGGTTGGGGTATCGGTTCAGGAATGGGACATAACCAAAATGAAAAATGAGAGGAGATCCTGTGAGGTACGTGCGTGTGGTGGTGATTCACAACGCCAGTGTCAAAACCATTTTAGCTAATGGGGCGTGCAGAATGTGCGGGTCTCATCGGCTCGTTATCTCGCCACCCAGCCATGACTCCCGGGTACTTACCTCACGACGGGGACCCCAGCTTGACATGTGGGGTTCAGGTGCCAGTGAAGATGGAACTGCGGGGAAACAGTATCTCATCCGTAGATTCCGATCATAATCTTTGTTGGGAGTCGAAACCTTTAAAGCGGGACATTATTCAAATACACCTGAGCCAAGACACGAACTTATGCGAAGATGAAGCTGCATGATTTTACGTTAAAGGGATAATCCACCCTGAAGTTAAATTGGTTTTAATGAAAGCAGAAACATAAAAGAAACATTAGTGAAGGTTGGACGAAAATCCGTCACAAAATAATAACTGCAGACACAATTTTCTTATCCTTTGACGGATTTTTATAAAACCTTCACAGATATGTTTCTTCATCTGTGTACCTTTTATATAAAAAACAACTTGATTTCAGGGTGGAGTATCCCTTTAAGTCCTTCTGTGTCAAGGAAAAGGTTACTCTAGTGGGTTTGTGTGTATGAATGGTGCAAATCTCCATCAGTGACATGTACACAGTGAGCTCCTTGTGGGTCGGACACATTATAGTGCGATATGTACATTAGGAGTTAAAGGTTGAACTCATTGCATGCCAGCGCAGTTGTGCGCCTTCAATCTACACATCTGTCACGTGATCATGGCAGTGTTGTGTATGACACAGCAGAGCCATCTATATACAAAGTTTGGCCAACTCGGTTCCAGTCGCTTATTTAGTAATTCGATATGTTGCTGTGTGGCTAAGTACAAACGATCAAATTACCTTTTTTTTATCTTCTCGTGGAAAGAAAGGACAGAAATTAGACAATCACTCAAAGAAGTAGATTTCTTGTGGTTTAATTCATAATAAACAAAAGGTTACATCACGCAGGATGTATGTTCATATGATAACGGAACAATAATCACACATAAATTAAGAATGCTCACGATCGTATGAAGATGACGGCGGAAGCTTGCGTTGCTGGCGACGTCGATGAAGTGTGACGATGACGGCTATGAGGCTGGAAATGTTCGTAACGATCGATGCGGATGATGTCGACGATGACGACGATGAACGAACAGCGGTAAGTCGTGCCACTCGTGGATGACGACGGTCGACGATGACGACGATCGATGGACGAGCAGCGGTAAGTCGTGCCACTCGTGGATGACGACGGTCGACGATGACGATGGACGAGCAGCGGTAAGTCGTGCCACTCGGTGGATGACGACGGTCGACGATGGCGACGATGAACGAGCAGCGGTAAGTCGTGCCACTCTGTGGATGACGACGGTCGACGATGACGACGATGGATGAGCAGCGGCAAGTCGTGCCACTCGGTGAATGACGACGGTCGGCGATGACGACGATGAACGAGCAGCGGTAAGTCGTGCCACTCGTGAATGATGACGATCGCCGGCGACGAAGAATGAGCAGCGGTGAGTCGTGCCGCTCCGTGAATGCCGACGGGGTAGAACGGTCGAATGTCTGTTATAGGCTATGCCGGGCCTCGCTGTCGAAAGTGGTTCAAAACGTGCTCCGGAGAGAAACTATGTTTCTTATTGAAACTCAAAAATGGAGCAGAACGCACTGTTTTCGGTCGAACTGGGAATTATTTCCCACTAGGCACTGACATGTAGAATCAATCGTCGTACAGATTATGGTTCACGCGTGGCTCTCCATGCAGGGCTACTGCACCCGTACGCGTGAAGGTGTCGGTCGTCAACGGAAGATGGAAAGGGAAGAGCTGGATTTTCAATCAACATTTTCCTTATAAAGGATTCAGCGGGCTGCGGTCGGGATTCGCCGGCTTCAGCAGCGTCCAATTAGCGTACGATAATTGCCCGCCTTTATGCAAATTAGGATCCTAGAAGACCCGGGCGCGAAAGTAGATTCCAGCAACCATGGTGATATATAAACAATATATAAATGACGTACGACGCCATCTACGATTCAAAATAATCATACAATATGCAATTTAGTGCTGCTACAACGAACCCCCCTGTAGACCCGAGCTTGCGTAAGCATCCGAGGGGCGATAACAATTATGTAGAAGGCATAAAATGACAAAAGAAGGTATGAACCGCAACAAAGTTTCTTAAAACCAAATGCAAGAAACGACAGTTAAGACAATAAGATACTACATGTACCACATGATTAGGACAGTCTATCGAAAGATCAGCGCACATTAAACGCTAAAGACAGAGAATATCATACTACGTCAAAGCATATCCGATAAATCGAAATATAATACTGTGCCCAAGTATGCAGAAGGCTTCTAAACGAACTGGCACATGATAGAAGTACAAAAACTCAGGTAAAAAAGCATGCGTAGTCACAAATAACAATGACAAGTTAAATTCGTGTTGCTATAGTATAAAACATGACATATGAAATATGACAGTATCGAACGGTCTGTAACAGATATGACATACGTACGTCAGACTATATTGTTACACAAAAGAGCTTACACGTGATATAAAGACCTAACAAGTGAGTGAGTGCACCTGAACACGCATAATGTGTGCGAACGATAGAGAGTAAACCACCCCTATCCTACGGCTTGTATAAAGCGCTTGGGCCTGTGGACGTGCCGTCCTGAACGTGTGACGCGCGCAGGTACTGACGCGCTGTGCTTAGGGGCGGCATCCACAGTGCGGGATGGGAATAGGGGGACTGAGGCGGGAGGGCGTAACGAAGCGCGCTGAGTGTCGTCAGCGTGCGTTGCTGAAACAGGGCGCTTAACGTTAGCAGGTGCCTCGCAGGGGTCATCAAGGAAAGCGGGCTTGAGACGGTCGATGCTGACGCTGACAGTCTTGTCGTTTTGACTGAGCACATAGTACTTGGGTGAGCGGCGCATAACCTTGAACGGGCCTTTGTACGGGGGCTGAAGAGGCTTGCGCACGGTGTCGTCGCGGACAAAAACGTGGCTGCTTGTGTCGAGCGACCGGTGGACAAAACTGGGTTTGGATTGCGGGCGCGTTGCAGTGGGCGCAAGGGCAGACATGTGTCGGGTAAGGCGCTGCGCGTAATCTGCCGGATCGGGCACATGCAAATTCACTGGCGCTACCATCTGCCCGGGCAAACGGAGTGCGCTGTCGGAGGCTTCGACAATTCCAAGCTCCAAAAGATGAGCGAATTCATCTTTGGCTACGCGGAGCTTATCAGAATCTAAGCACCGGGGTCGCGCAACTACGGGGGGCCCAAAGGACCAACGAGGTCGATATGAATGTGCTCAAATCGTGCGTCCGGGTGGGCGAATGTGCCAAGGGGTGCATGAACGTGACGCTGCCCCTTGGCGCGCTGACAATGTACGCATGTGCGCGCCCAGTCTCGCACATCGATGTTAACACCAGGCCACACAAAGCGGGCGGTTAACAGCTCACGGAAATATCACAACACAAATGGCGCGGGAATAGGTAGGCTCAATCACTCAACGGATAAATCAGACTCAAGCAAAAACAGACAAACAAATATTGTGTCTTGCAAAAAATCACCGAGACATTAGCGGGGTAAGTACGAAACTTATATAAAATTAGACAAGACAAGTATTATGTCAAAAGAATACAGGTTATCAATCCAAAACAAAGGAGAATGAATGAAGACTAATGCAGAATCGTGACAATTGGAAAGTATTACGTTTTGAGCGCAAGAGCAAGAGAATTGTATAAACTGGAGCAAGAAACTACACTTTAAATTAAACTGGCCTTCAATCCACAAAGAAATTCGGGGTCACCAATTTAGTAATTCGATATGTTGCTGTGTGGCTAAGTACAAACGATCAAATTACCTTTTTTTTATCTTCTCGTGGAAAGAAAGGACAGAAATTAGACAATCACTCAAAGAAGTAGATTTCTTGTGGTTTAATTCATAATAAACAAAAGGTTACATCACGCAGGATGTATGTTCATATGATAACGGAACAATAATCACACATAAATTAAGAATGCTCACGATCGTATGAAGATGACGGCGGAAGCTTGCGTTGCTGGCGACGTCGATGAAGTGTGACGATGACGGCTATGAGGCTGGAAATGTTCGTAACGATCGATGCGGATGATGTCGACGATGACGACGATGAACGAACAGCGGTAAGTCGTGCCACTCGTGGATGACGACGGTCGACGATGACGACGATCGATGGACGAGCAGCGGTAAGTCGTGCCACTCGTGGATGACGACGGTCGACGATGACGATGGACGAGCAGCGGTAAGTCGTGCCACTCGGTGGATGACGACGGTCGACGATGGCGACGATGAACGAGCAGCGGTAAGTCGTGCCACTCCGTGAATGCCGACGGGGTAGAACGGTCGAATGTCTGTTATAGGCTATGCCGGGCCTCGCTGTCGAAAGTGGTTCAAAACGTGCTCCGGAGAGAAACTATGTTTCTTATTGAAACTCAAAAATGGAGCAGAACGCACTGTTTTCGGTCGAACTGGGAATTATTTCCCACTAGGCACTGACATGTAGAATCAATCGTCGTACAGATTATGGTTCACGCGTGGCTCTCCATGCAGGGCTACTGCACCCGTACGCGTGAAGGTGTCGGTCGTCAACGGAAGATGGAAAGGGAAGAGCTGGATTTTCAATCAACATTTTCCTTATAAAGGATTCAGCGGGCTGCGGTCGGGATTCGCCGGCTTCAGCAGCGTCCAATTAGCGTACGATAATTGCCCGCCTTTATGCAAATTAGGATCCTAGAAGACCCGGGCGCGAAAGTAGATTCCAGCAACCATGGTGATATATAAACAATATATAAATGACGTACGACGCCATCTACGATTCAAAATAATCATACAATATGCAATTTAGTGCTGCTACACTTACAATATGGCGCATATTCTTTTGTTATTTGCTTGCCCAACAAAGCAACACGCGCCATGTTGTTTCCTATTGAAACCGGGTTGGCCAAACTCTGTTTATAGATGGCTCTGTGAAACAGGAGGACTTAAATGAAGAGAAATAACCTAAATCAGAGAGGAAACAGATGAAAGATCATCGAACATGTTGAGAAAGTTACGGTTGATTAAATGTTTTTGAGGAATTAAAGGAATCCTGCAGTATAATGGTGGCATTGTGTGAGTTTCCGTCTGACAGCATCAACATACATATAATATAATCCGTCAGTACCCAAAATAATTATTATCTGTTTGATTTACTCATCACTAATCTTCAAATCGGCAACACTGGCTATCTGATTCACGTTGTCTACATTTGCAGTGCAAAACATTTAATTAGGTCAATCTGATTTCCACACAGAAATGCCAATATAATGAGTTTTGTAGCTCTTAATAAAAATGCATTAGTAATAAATCATCCATGTCACATTGTACACGGTACATAACAGAAAAGACGGAATATTCTTTATGATCTCTTTTCTAATTTAACGGGAAATCAATTATGTATGCCCAATCTTGATCGGCATTGTGAAATGAGACGTGCTATTTGCTTGCATTGCTTTTATTACCCTACGAGGACACCTTAGTTATTAACTTTATAGCACTGATAAGCTAGTAGAACTGGTTCATTGAGCAATAGAAATGATTAAGCAGGACAGGTACCAATTGAATGTAGGATGGGTTAGAGAGAGGGCAAACAGATAGACATAGAGGGGAGGGAGGTGAATGAAGGTAGCAGCATGAAGAAAATATGAAGATTCATAAACAGATGCACAGCTTCAGCAAAGAGAGAGGAAGATACAGAGAGGCAGACGGAGGTAGAGATTATGAACCGTATACAAAGACAGAGAGCATGACGAAGGAGAGAGAGAGCAAGAGAGAGATAGAGAGAGAGAGAGGGGGGACAGACAGACAGAGAGACACAGAGCATGGAGAGGGAGAGAGACAGACATATGTACAGGGGAGAGCGAGGAAGAAAATGTTCGGGCTGAACATTTTGAGGATTTGTGATTTAATCACTAATTACTCCTATTGTGGATCATTTGAGGGCAAATAACTTTCAGCAAGTTTCTAAAATGGACAATGCATGAATTTAAGACAATTGGCAAGTAGATTGCTCACGATCACCTTTTTGAAGGGTTTTTGTCTTCCCAGTACAGTACATTCCCTTTAAGCCTTGACGACGGCTGTATGAAGCGTAGCCTGCTTGCCCTGACAGTGCAGTGATAGACCACAAGGTACATGATGCGGGTGCCTCAACCCCCCTTTTTTTCTTTTGAATTATACTCGTACCAAGATGAACAGGCAAAATACTGAAATTTCACTCACAAATCAACAAATATATGCTCTTAAAAATTTTTTTTGTTGGATTGAAGATAAGCGAAAAACTTTCGGAGAAATTGCGCTTCGAATATCGCCCGGTAAAACATTGCACATTCACATCAATGGGCTTTGAAAACGGCCCTTACCGATATCTCCGTCAATCCGATGAGTGCAGTGCCGACATTTCAGCAGTATTGCGTCTCGATCATGTTCTTTCAAATGGACTGAAATTATGACGGGAAACTTTCTGTAATCCTCGGGAAAATTACGGAAGTACGAACGCAAGTTGAAAAACAAAGATGATTGAGCTGAAATGTGCAACTATTATGTCTACATTTTGGCTAACTTTTCTCCTGAAAACCTCGGATTTTGTTACTAATACACAAAATACACAAATCGCGCATCCAACGATAACGCGCATTGAGCAAAATACGCGCGGGACGGTTTAAAGGGAAGGGGTCGGTTTGTGGACCACTCACTAGTCATACATGTATTGTAGTTTGGATTTAATACATCGAAAAGCCTGGAGGTCAGGCTGACACAGATATAGCTTCAATCTCTCTTTACTAACAGGGTCATCGTCTCTTGACTAACTTATTCTTGACCCTGTCTCTGTTTGCACAGGTCATCACAGGTTAAAGGTCAAACCACCTGGTTTCGATTCCTCCTAAAGAACGCGAGTGAAGCACCCTTTGCGTGGTATGATAATAGCAGATATTATAAAAGCGTTTTACTATAGTATATGGGTTGCCCCACTTACAGGTTTCATGAAGTTGGGCAAATGTTACGGAAATGATATGAACACAATGTTGAAAAAAAACCTCTGAACAAATGACACCTAAATCTTACTTCATTTCAATGATCTTTACAGTGTTGGGTCTTCTTTGAATATTATTCCTCGCAGATCATACCAAGCATGTCATGTTGAACCACACCATCTAAGCCTCTCTATGACAATCCTATATTTTATATCACCTATATTATTCTAAGAAGGTAAGTGGAAGATATAAATCTTTTGCACAAGGAGATGCACGAGTCTTGGGACAAACTACACTAAAAACGCATCTCTCCTTCATTTCTGTAAATCCTTTATTACCGTTATGTTTCGTATTTAACGAGGTGGACCTATACCTTCGCTGTTATCTTTTGTGATAAAAGTCATATGCGATAGTTGCCATGAGTGCGATACGCCACTTGTAACCCTTTTGCTCAAAGTGTACCCGAGGGACAGGTAGATTAGACTCGTTCGACTCGGGGGTCTGATAAGAGAGCGAAAGTGACTCACCATTTCCAAGGAGAGATTGAGTGCTTGTTATGACTATTTGGAAGAGGGGTGGGAAGAGAAAAAATATGAAATCATGACTTGCGTGCCAGATTTTGAGACGGCTGGAAGTGGGAGGGGAGGGGTGTGGAGGAGGAGGTCAATGGTATGTTATTAGAAGAGGGGTAATACTTGATCAAAAATAGGGGCTGCCGGCTCCTCTGTCAGACCATTATCTATTGCACCTGAAAAATTTGTACATTTTATGTTATCAAAGTTGTATTATGTGTGCAAATGTGTGTATGTACATTATGTGTTTGTGTGTGTGTATGTGTGTGTGTTAGTGTGTATGTGTGTATGTGTGTGTATTTGTGTTTGTGTGTGTGTGTGTTTGTTTGTGTGTGTGTGTGTGTGTGTGTGTGTGTGTGTGTGTGTAGGTAAGGTAGAGTGGGCGGAGGGATTAGGGTTAGCATGGTTAGCGTTCGCGTTAGGGTCAGGGATGAAATGATTTGTGTGGAAAAGATCTTGAAGAGGAATAATTTATGCGTACCAAGAAACTTAACCACGCGTGGGAGGATAACCTGTAACCAGGATGAAGTTTATATACAGTGTTCAGATTCAATGTGGAAAGAGAGCACGGAAGGGAGCACATAGAGATACGTACAGGACGGGATACAGTGAAAGAGAATGTGGAAAAGAGCAACATAGAACCATAGACACTTTAGACAAAGAGAGACAGGAAGAAAATGAAAAAAAGAGAGAAATAGGGAGAGAAATAGAGAGAAACAGAAAGAGAGACGGAGAGGGTTGAATAGCTAACAAAGAGAGATGGGAGAGTAAGGGAGAAAGGTAGAGAGGGGGAGAGAGAGAGAGAGAGAGAGAGAGAGAGAGATAAAGAAATAGATAAAGAGGGAGTGAGTGAGAAAGAGAGAGAGAGAGAGAGAGAGAGAGAGAGAGAGAGAGAGAGAAAGAAAGACAGGCAGACAGACAGACAGGCAGAGAGAAAGGGGGGGGGGGTGAACTCTGAAGTATCATTGGTAGGCGCAGTGAGATGTAGCTTATATTAATATATATTCATCATGCTCATTAACAGCTGAACGTGGGAGCTGTGTCTTTTGCCGCGAACCCTAACCTTCCCTGGGGATTAACTCCATACATTTATATTTGTTCGTGGTCTCCCCTTCAAACGTCGCTTGGCTACCGTGACAGACAACCTCACTCCATCTGTTGTCTTCCCATCATCCGCCTTCACTCCAAATCCCTCCAATTCTACTCCTAAGCTGCCATCCATTTTAATCCCATTTTTAATGTCCTGGCCTTCATGAACGCCCAGTAATCTGCAAAACAGGCTCAAAACTTCTTTACAAAACGCCGTTAAGATTTCACACCTTTCCATCTCCGAATATCAGATTCAGTTCACCAATCCATTTCACGACCTTCAATGTAGATTTCCTGAGCAATTGAAGAAATGTTGCGGTCCTAATCTGCTAAATACTTACTTTACAATACTCGACAGTGGCACAAAGTAACCATATGCATCAAAATCGGAACGCATAGGAAAGTATATCAGTTAATGTTCAAATCATCTGACAAGATAAAGAGAATCTCACTGAGTCTTGCAATGTGCGCTACACAACATGTTCGTTCCGGCAAAGGAGACCACTATCTAACATCATTCCATTTGAATGTGAATGTTTATGACAGTGTGTATATTGCAATGTGTTACCATGGGAACTACGCACACGGACTCAAAGTTTCTTGGGTAAAGCCGAAAGCTTTTAGCATGTTCAGGTATAATCAAAATTTCACATTTGATGTCACATCTAGTCCAAGCTTTCCTTTCCTTATTCCTCCTTTGCCTCATCCTCTTCCATCAGCTTCTCGTCTTTTCTATCCCTTTTGCTCTTCTCTTTGGTTATCAGCCCTCGGCCATCCTTTGTACAACTTTATTCATGTTTATGTTTTTTTCTCTTTCATCTACTTACTTACTCTTATATTTCTACTTTCACTCTCTCTTTCCTTCTACCATTCTAACTTCTTGTTTTTCTGCTATGCTCTTCTCCGTTCTCATCTTTCGATCCTTGTTCTTGTTCATCTCTCTATCTTCTCATTGTTATAGTTCATAATGTTCTTCCACCTTCTATTAATCTTTACCTGATTTTTCTATTTTTATCTGGTCTTCTTTTTCCTTCGACCTTCCTCCTTCCACGACCTTCTCATTATCTTCACATCCTAATTATTCTTTCTTAATTTTTGCTTTGAAAACGCCCCCTTTATCCTATAACTCTAAAGAAAACACAACACGAGCATATGAGTCATCCGTTCCAAGTTTCTTAGGAGAAAAGCAAACATAGCATGACGCAATCAAGACATGCTTGACATAATTGATCATCATGATTATAGATTTACTTTGTCTCAACTTTCTCACGAAGGTCTTAGCGAGACCACTCGTAACAGCGAAGTCCAATGTACTATTGAACATGTTGAACGAACGAAACACCGATTTTTTTTTTCTCGCCCAGAAATGACATGTCGACTTCAATATGATGAAGACGAATGAAAACCTTTTTTTTTTTCTCGAAAAGATGTTGTTTGAACAACCTCATTTTTGACGTGTTTGAAAAAGGCCATGTTGATTTTGCCATCAACTTGAGAAGGCCGGGTGACTCTATTGACACGAAAATGGTCGAGTGGGACTTTCATAAGTCGCGGTGTATGAAGCATGTGCTGACATTATGTTTCACTTTAATGTAATGGATAGTATATGGTCAAGATTTTAGGATCCGTAATTATGACAACCCCGTTTTACCGGCACCAAGTGTCCTAATTTTGTTTGATTCCAGAATCACGTGAAAAAATCATCTCAACGTGATGATAGTAGTTTAAGGACAGCGTGTGCCATTTGGAGGTCAAAAAATAATAATGTTAAAACCACTGAAATGGAAGAGTTGTACTGCATTAGAGCTTCCTTCCAATGGTAGAACTGGAAACTGACGTTGAGCGAAATTGTAGTGATCAGTAGATTTTGAGGAGGTTTGGGGCCGATTCATCTGAAACCAATAGTCTAGTGTATAGGACCGGAGATCAATGTGCGCTGCGGCTCACTCCACGGTACATGCGTTCAATATTGTTCGCATCGCGGGCTGAGAGGGACAACACGATTATGAATGCAGACTCTGCTCGCTGCGGTTTAAACGTAAACAAGGATCGTTTCTCCCTTTCCTGAAAATGTTTGTGAAGCTATGACTGCGGGATTTCATACACATTATTGTGAGGGTATATACTCCTGAATTCTTGCCGAGTTTTATAGCTTTTGCAAATGTGACACTCTGTCTTTAAAGCAAACGAGACCAGAAAAATGATGACGACTCTGCCGTAATCACGGTCCCACAATTATAACTAACTATAACTTAACGTTACATTACCTTCCATACCTTTATTGCAGCTTAAATTTGATTTATATTTAGTACGAGCGATGATATTTGTGTTCTCCTTTCAAAATACGCTTTCCCCACATCCAAAGAGTTTGTAATAAATAGAGGCTAGCCTACGTCCATTTTTAGTCAACTCGTTAAAAAAAATGCTAATATTCAACAACTTTTTCTATTTTCAAATATGTATTACGGATGAAATGGAGAGTAATAAGCCTAATCGAGGGGTGTCTCAAAATTTCTGTAGATCCTGATTTTATTTAAAATCAATCTTGATACTTGTATTTTTATGTTAATGTCCCATCCCCCCTCCACCTTTCCCCTTCCCCCGATGATAGGTTTCAACTACATCAGTCTGTTGTTCAAATACTGTGAGTCAGTGATTTTTTATTTGCAAAGAGCAGCATCGAGAATCACCCTGGATCAAAAAACAATCATCTGCAGTCGCTCGTACGCACGTTACGTATGTGGCTTACGATACTTGTGTGTCTCCTTACCCTTCAAGCATCAGTCAAACTGTTGATCTATGGAGTCTCTGTGTGTTGCTTGTGAAAAAAATGCAACAGCGGCACATAAAGAGTGTAAAAAAAAACACCGGGAAATTGATATCAAGTATATAAGAAGCCGAGATTACAGTAGGAATTATATCTATTCTGGTGACTTTGATTTTATGATCTCATGTTACATGTGAAGCTTATAATCATCAAATTAAGTGGCCCCTACATAAGAAAGAAAACATCGATGAAGATTCTATCGAGATGAAGCCGTGAAGAGCTTCTATCTATGCTGGTGTCTTGGAGGTCTATTAATGTTTCATTTACACGATAACTCTTCGACCGTCGGGCTCAGGTTTGCCGCTATCACCGTGACGGAGTTCAAATATCGACGAGCGCGCGTAACAATAACAGACCGTGCTTAGAGAGAGAGGAGCTCGGATTGCCTGCCCAACACACTCATGTTGCTCTTTGTTTCCTCCTTGGTAGATCAACAACACAATGTATCCCGTGGGACGTGTCTCTGTAATATGCTGCGTTCACATACAACACATTTATCGTATACCGAAACGGGATAGCTACATCGTTACGGTACATATTTACGATAAACATCTATGTGTGGACGCTGACTAACTATACGTCGTATAAAGAAACGTCGGAAATTAAACGAAACGTCGTATGAAGAAACTGGGGTCTGGGTAACGTTTCGAACTAGAAAAGAAGCATACAGAAAAATGAATCAATAAAGAATTGAAAAAAAGGACGTAAACGAGACAACAGAAAATACCAGCGGTGGTCGTCACAGTCCTTGTTCTCAAAACATTTTACAACTCTCCCTCCGCCCGTTTCTCTTTAATAACATTTATATCCGTTACATGAAACCGTCATTATGTGCAGCAAGTGCATGGGCAAATCATTATTTTCAACCGATCAAGCCGTACGATCATCAAATCAGGAAGTTCTCTTTATGCAAAAGGATAGTCAGCTAGCTTCACCTCGGGCCCGTGGTGGATCAGTGAAAGTATACTCCAGGCGAAACGCACGTACATAACGCTCTGGAGGAGACGTCACAAAGTGCAGCTCAAAACAGTATTAATTAAGCGACAATAAATTTTAAAAAAATACAAATAACAAAAACCTTTGGACAAATTTGGAACAAACGTGGGAAAACCCTGGGGAAAGGTATACCTCAATTGAGTGGAAATTCACGGAGAAAAACGAGTTCTAACTTCTAATGAACAGACTGACACACATCTTTAGCCAACTTATAGTAAGGATAGTATACTAATGGCTGGTAGGTCTAATAATCGCGCGAAACGTGTGTATCATCCTTACCAATCGGATTCACTCGCTAAGTAGACTGGTCTGCAAGTGATACGGGATTATCCCCTGCCAGATTAGGCGCTAAATCCTCAATAATATCCTTTCCGCCTTCCCTTTCTTTTGAAATTCTGCTTACGTTTACAACCAATGAAGTAAAACTAATGATTTAACTTGTTATTGCCCATTCTCTGGAAAGATTGACTGCTTGAATTGGGGAAATTCACTCTATTTTTCGTTTATGTGTTGCCATCGTCATAATGGAGTCTCTTTGGAAAATTACTGCAACTTTTCGTTGTTTCATAACCATGATAACGAATGTGTTTTTTACATCACATAAAGTTATAAGAACAAACTTGGAAGAACGTATGTCAATGTCAGACAAGAATCAGCTATATGGGCCAATGAAAGTAATAACAAATTGATATGACATCACAGTGTATGTGTATGGGGAGGGGGGGGGGGGAGGGGTGGCGGCTGGTTCGAAGGATATGACTTCAAATTCATATACGTCTGTCTCAAACTGTGAGTCTAGTTTGACTTGACTAAGCCTGACTTGCTAGCTGTGTTCTGATACGGCTGTACACTTCTCACGACGATGTTGTACTGTCGTCTTTCGACTCGGTCTAGTGAAACTACACCCGCCCCCCCCCCCCCCCCATTCCTCCATCACCTCAACACACATTAACTCTTTCGCTACGGCAGCTCATGCTGCAAACCCGCCTCAATGGCACAACGAGTTAAAGGTAAAGTCCACCCTGAAATTAAGTTGGTTTCACTAAAACCAGAAGCATGACAGAAACATTTATGTGAATGTTTGACGAAAATCCATTAAAGCATATAAGAAAGTTGTGATCGTGAAAAGTTTTGATTTTGTGACGTCATGATCTTAGGTGCTCTCCCATATGTTGTGTGCTGAATGATTCCACAAATTGATTTTTTTCTGTTTTTGATGAATAAATAATGTGTTTTCATAGTGGTATGTGTGTAAAAAAATTGTTCCTAATGATTAATAAAGTACACAGGCAAAATGATGAATATTCTTTTGAGAAAATCGACATTTTCAAAAAATGTAGTCCACAATATATTATGGGAGAGCATCTCGCACGTAATGTCACAAAATCAAAACTTTAAACAAACGTAACTAGGTTATCCTTGGGCGGATTTTCATCAAACTTCCACTGATATATTTCAGTTTCTATTAAAACCAGCTCGATTCCAGGGTGGACTATCTCTTTAATAGTTGCCTGACGCAAGCCTGGTGTGTCGTAACCCTGGTTTCCATTGCGCTCAAAAGATTCATTATCCGTGACGCTCTCCCCTTTCATCGTCAGTCAAGCGCCAAAAGCATGAAAAGCGAGAGTTATTTTCAGCATCCATCTCCTGAATCATGAAATCTCTTGAAAGGCGGGCTAACCTCGGTGTATGTCATTATGGACTATTAGAAGCCTGGCGTTGAATTGGTGACAGGTAATCACATGGCCTAGCTTCCAGACTGTTGAACATTTTTATAACCTCATCCAAGGCGCATCCAAGGCGCATCCAAGGTGCATCCAAAGCGCATCCAAGGCGCATCCAAGGCGCATCCGAGGCTTCTACTAAAACTGACGTCTCTTCTCTTTCTCCGGGTTTATCCCACACGGGCCGGAGCGAGAGAGCGATTAGCCTACGTCTGGCAGACCTCGGTGTTGAATAATTTAGAATCGGAATATCAAACAGCTTGAATGTGAGGCTAATACTCATGATGATTTATCAGTATTACGTTCAGGATGAGCAGCGATTTGGCACTATCAATTAGGCCTCCTCTCACTAACCCGTGTCTAGAGCAACAATGAGTTATCATCGTAATCCCAGGGCCCCGTTGCATAAAACCTACCATTAATGGTAATTACCATGGTAACATCGCCTGACAGCCAATGAAATGCATGGTTTCCAAAGAAATTGCCATTGATAGCAAAGTTACCATCAATGGTAAGTTTTATGAAACGGGGCCCAGTTTCTTTCATGAGGAATCCAATGAAGTGTGGGATTTAACACTCTATGTGCTATTGTGGAGTTTTTGCACAAGAGATGCACACACATCCCCAAAGAGAAATACTTTGTTGGCACAAACCCCGAGTAGCATGCCTCCCACATTCAATTTGCTGCCCGGGGTAGTGACACTTATCATGCTCATAGGTATAAAAGGGGTAATAGTAGTAATAGTTACGAGATCATGGAGATGAAAGACATACATTGTCATTATCACCAAGGCCCTGTTGCATAAAACTTACCATTGATGGTTATTCTGCTCCAAATGGCAACTCCAATGGACATCATGGAAACCTTGAATTTGATTGGCTGTCAAGCGATGTTACTATGGTTACCATTGATGGCAGAGTTACGATTAATGTTAAGTTTTATTCAACGGGGGCCCTGGACCGGATATCGTTTTATTTCAACGTTCTGATCATGATGTTGAGATGATTCCTTTCTCGTATCTCCATGTCCAAGGAGAATAGGGCCCATGGAAATGGAAACACGGCACTCCATTGATTATGTGTCCAGTATTCCCACTTCTATTCCATATACATGTACGTCATTTCCTTGATGTCACTCCTGATCAGCGAACGTGAGAGAGGGACCACATGAAATATTTTATTTGTTTTATACAAAAAATATGCCCCCGAAATGCAAATTTAAAGAACGATTTAAAAATGTGATAACGACCTTAGGTCAAACACTTTATGATACCTGACGCCGCCATAGTGATGAGTAAACATGGAAAGGAAGTGGTAGAATGAGAGAGAGAGAGAGAGAGAGAGAGAGAGAGAGAGAGAGAGAGAGAGAGAGAGAGGCATAGAGAGAGAGAAACAGAGAGAAAAATATGAAGAGAGTCATATAGGGAAAGGGAGTGAGTGAGAAATATAACAAGAACGAGAAAAAGAAAAATGGGGGAGGTAAAGAGTGATAGGGAGAGAAAGAAAGGAGAGAGACGGCTTTAGCGAGTGAGGGCAATGGAGAGAAAAGGACAGAAGGAGAGAGAGAGAGAGAGAGAGAGAGAGACAAAGAGAGAGAGAGAGAGAGAGAGAGAGAGAGAGAGAGAGAGAAAGAAGGGAAAGGGCCAAAGAGACGGATCGTGATCAGTGATCAGTGATCAGTACCGTGGTCAGAAACAGAGACAGAAACGTTCAGAACCAGACATAGGGAGAGAAGGGTAAATATTATTTGGTCATAATTATACTATTTTATGTGTTTATATGATGTCACCTACCTTCAATTAATCTCTCACTCTGAATTCCAAACTACTTGTTCTCGCACTAATGTGATAAATAACGTGTTAACAATTCAACTCATCCTTGTTTGCACGCTCTGTTTTGTGTTTTGATAAAACTGTTCATACTTCTACCGTATACACTTCAATTCTGTGCAACATTTATCAGGTAATAGCTAGTATTTCGATAGATTTGTTGAGCAGGAAGAACTATTCGTGAAGTACGTTTGCAAATCCAGCCTATAACGTTGACATCAGAATATACGTAGCTATTGATATCATAGAAATAGTTATATTCATACACTCATTATGGGTCTCTCAACGTACATCATGTATGGTACATGTTTATATAAAGTTTTGCTGCCTAAAACACATAAACTAACTAAGGTGAGGCACGCGCGAGGAAGCGTCCACATTGATAGACAATGTCTATCAAAATGCCAAATCAATATTTAATAAAAAAATATTATCTTAGTTATATTATTTCTCTAAGTTTGGCATCTCAGTCTTTCAGGTTTCATTTCCATATTCATTTATCTATTTTTGTATCTATATCTTATTATATCGATCCATTTTTTATCGATCATTGTCTTAATATAATCTTACTATAAATTCATACATATCTACCTTTCTTTCTACATCTCTTCTCCCTATCCTGTCATCCTTAATCCATCTTCTTCTCTCTATTACTCTCTCTCTCTCTCTCTCTCTCTCTCTCTCTCTCCCTCCCTCCCTCTCTCTCTCTCTCTCTCTCTCTTTCTATCTATCTCTATCTCCCTCCCCACCCTCTTTCTCATTCTCTCTCTATTTCTTTGTCCCTCCTACTCTCTATCACTTCTATCTGTCTGTTTATCTGCCCCCCCCCCCCCACCTTCCCTCTCGCTCTCGCGTCTCCAATTACCTTCCATCCTTTCCGTCTCACTCACACCACATATAACTCACTGACTTCTTCACAAATCCAAAATCCTAACAAACTCTCCGTAAAACTTATTGATTTTTCTCCCCCTAACACGACATCTAGTATTTGTCGATAAACTCTTCACACCTTTCTATCATTCTCAGTGGTTTTCCAACCATTGTACCTCTTCAAACGGACATGCTAAATATGTACGTTAGTTCACACCTTTCCCTATTGTGCAAACAGCTGTAAGAATAGGAATGTATAAACACTACCGCTTTGATGGTTTAAGCATTGACGGGGTGGGGTTGGCGGTAGGGGGTGGCGGTTAGAGGCATACGCCCCCATATCATGCGCCCCCTGTGATGTGATCATTTATCTATATATCACGATGTCAAAATCATTTCGAGTGCTATTACAGGTATCATGATGACCTTTCACTAATACTAGACGATTGAATCCTCCGCCCCACTCCCTCGGTACACTTGGATGACCATGATTGTAATTTACCCTTTTCAGTCAGGTAGTCAATGAATGAGTCTGAAACAATGGGTCTGAACATGATGAGACTATTATGTGTTTCTGCATGCCTCTTATCCAGGTGCGAGTGGTAATCGAGGGTGTAGTCTTACGTCCAGGCACATGTTAATAGACATTGACTTAATAACGGCCTGTGCCCGCAGACTAGCGGTATCTGAACGGGGCACTGCATGAATGTTGTTTGCTGTGCTCATGGATCACACATTGTAAATTGATTGCTTAGCCATGAATGAGTCCCAGGAGAGCCATTGATAATCATAACGATCATTCTTGAAACATACCTCACTCAGTACAGAGGGATGGGACAGAGACCATCACTTGCATTCTCTCAGCATAGCTTAAAGGGCATATACTGTACTGGGAAGACAAAAAAAGCCTTCAAAAGGTGATCGTGAGCAAACTCCTTGCCAATGGTTTAAGTTTATATGCATTGTTCATTTTAGAAACTTGCTGAAAGTTATTTGCCCTCAAATGATCCACATTTTGACTGATTAGGGATTAAATCCCAAATCCTGAAATTGTTCGGCCCGAACATTTTGGGAATTTGGGATTTAATCACTAATTACTCCCAATTTGGATCATTTGAGGGCAAATGACTTTCAGCAAGTTTCTAAAATGAACAATACATAAATTTTAGATCATTGGCAAGAAGATTAGTCACGATCCCCTTTTGAAGGCTATTTTATCTTCCCATTACAGTCCTTTAATCTGACTTTCAGGCTTCTAGATATTCTCTACTCTTAACTGAAAACAAATGAAATCTTAATTAAATGTTCTTTTAATGTTTCCATGGTGAGAGTGTACTAATAAATACTATTTGGAAAAAAATTACTTTCGGTAACACCATGTGGTTGTACTCTTTCGAATAATTGACCCACGTAATGAGCGAAGAAAGGAAAGGAAAAGTGAAAGGAGGATATGTGATTTTGTATTGTTATAACACTTACACAAGACTATTTTTACAACCACATGGTGTTACCGAAAGTTTTACTATTTTATGAATAGTATTCATTAGTAAATAAAATCTAGTACTCACAAGACTGGTCAGCTTACAGATTTCTCAGTTTTAAAGGTAGCCCGTTCCTTTTGCAGACGTAATTCTGAAAGTTCCCTGACTTTGTCATCATTTGAGAGAGAGAGTGGGTATACAACCTTTCTCTGTAATCAACAAAGCGTAATATTCAGTTTTAAGGAAAAAATCTTTGATAATTGATCGAGCTGTCTTTTCTCGTACCACAAAAATGGTCAAATCTCAGTGAAAACTAGTTAGATTTTTATTTAGTCTACGGGAGTTATAATACCTCTGAGCTTAAAATTTCACAGTTGGCATCCCAAAGATACGTGCTAAATATATGCAAACTTTCATCAAGTTGGCAGGTGTTTGCAAAAGGGACGGGCCATCTTAAAGAATTCGTTCATAGTCCCTTTTCCCTCCCACAGATAAGCTGCAGAGAAATTATTAGCCTATGTCCAGACTTAATTCTGGGTGCAGCAGCGCATTGAGCAAAGGCTAGTTTGAAGGCCACGATCAGTGTTCAATACCTAGACATGATACGCGTATCGTGACTGTGCATTACGCGAAGATCACAACTAGGATTTGCTTTAATTAGATTGTGGCCGAGGTGCTATAACTCATACGCGTGTAATGGGATGACAAGACAAGAAAGACAATGGTCATTACAAGTGATTAATTGATGGTTAGATGTAAGATGCAGGTCATATCAACGGAAGGTCATTTACGCTGATACAGCACGGTACCACTAGACCTATCATAACGATCATATGAGTTTGCTTTAATTACATTCCGGTTGAAACACGTACTAAGTCTGACCACACTTGTAGTACAATGACATGACAAAGAAGAAAGAAGAGTTGATCTTAAACGATTAATTGATGAGTCGCATAGATCACAATGACAGCATGTGAGTAATAAACGCGACACAGAAACGATGCGATTTTTCGCTTAAAATGGACTTCGCTCCTGACCGCAACCAAGGCTATAGAGAAAATAAGGGTGATAGTAAATGATTGCTTGATTAAAAATATATATCAGTGGGGTTTAGTAGCGAAACGTCATTCTATGTAATCACATCGTCTGTTGGGCGTGGCGCGATAACTGCTTGCTTTTTAATTAAAAGAGCAGGTAAAAGTAAAAAAATTACCACGGCGTCTGACCGCATATTACCCTAAGTATGGGGATGGATTATTGATGGTATGGCAATCGGTACAGTTGAGGGTTGGTGATTTAATATTAATCTTATTCAAGTGAATGATAGAGACCACCCGACGGAATTAGGATGGTTGAAAGGGTGAATTAATAAATGAATCATTGTTAGTGTCAAGGTGGAAGCCTGTGACTTTGGAGGTGCACAGTACTACACATTAAGTAGGCCTATATTGGTTACAATTTAGACAAAGAAACACGTGTTGTATATGGCGTTGTACCAACGACCACACCCACACAGCCAGTGAGATGGAGAGATGGATAGAGAAATGAGGGGGGGGGGGTGGAGAGGAAGAAGGTATAGTGATAGAGGGATGAGAAAGCAATAGGGATATATATATATATATATATATATACGATATAGCTAGAGGCAAACGAATTGAGAGGTGAGAAAGACAAAGAAAGAAAGGGAGGGAGAGAGAGAGAGAGAGAGAGAGCGAGAGAGAGAGAGATAGAGAAAGAGAGACGGGAAGAGAGAGAGGGGAGAGAGAGTGACAAAGCAAATTATAAACCTGAATATGAAACCATATTTCATCATCCTACCCCACATACACACCTTCATCCCACCCCTCCCCAATTACCTGATATCATGTCCTACTTGTATGCGCTTCAGAACTTATGAATGAATGTCGTCTTTTTGTCACAGCAACATTCAATCAGGCAGCCTACCGGATCTATGATTCAATAGACCGAACTAAAATCTCAAGTTACGAGAATATACATTGATTCACCTTTTTCATGTTTTTTGTTCAACGCCTGAATTTCAGGAAGGCAGGAAAGAGCGATGCTATTTGTAGACAGCATGTTAAATGAAAGGATGGCCACACAGTTCGTGCTTTGGGGGATTTCTTCTGACATACCATGTAAAGCTAGATTGATGAGAGCGCGCCTATTGGCTCGGTATTTGTGTTTGCTTCGAAGGGTTTCGAGAAAAACGTCTGCTTCAGACAAGGGAAACAGACAGAAAGAAACACATTAGACAGGGCGGTGAGAAGAAAGGGGCGAGTGAGAAGAGGGGTAAGGAATTAAGGTTTACAGACAGGGTGTCCTTTTTGCAAAAGTCATGAAACTCGGCGGGAATCAGCGGTATACCCCAAAATCAACGTGTATGAAATCTCACAGTTATAGATTCATAAACATTTTCAGGAAAAGTGAAAAAAAAACTAACTGTGTTAACGTTTGAAACGCACCGACCATAGTCTACATTCACAATCGTCTTATCCCTGTCAGCTCGCAATGCAGGCATTGCTCCCATTGAACGCATGCACTGTCGAGCTGACCATAGCGCACACCAGTCTGCGGTCTCTAGGCTATAGCTTACGGACGACCCGTCGAAAAGCACCTAGCGATTGCTATAATTTTGCCTAAAGTCAGTTTCTAGTTGTATTATTGGGAGGGAAGTTCTGATACAGTATCTTCTTCCATTTTCCGTGTTTTTTACTAAATATTTTTTTATTTTCGACCTGTAAAAAGGACACACTGTCTCTGAGGGCAGATACAGATATGGAGCCACGGGAGAACATAGGAAAGGGCGAGAGAAAGGTGTATGAATGTGTATGTATATGTTTTCGCGCGTGTGTGTGTGTTCCTGTGTGAAAGAGAAATCGAGAAGAGGGGTAAAACTAGAGATATGGCGAGAGCAAGAGTAGAGAGAGAGATAGATAGATAGAGAGAGAGAGACAGAGAGAGAGAGAGAAGGGGGGGGGGGGAGATGATTATAAGCCAAATATGAAAGGATGATGACCACGAAAATGATGACGACGGTGATCACGATGATGACGCCCAGCATGAATACGATGACGATCGTAGCAATAAGAGGGGGTAAGACGACAACCGCGATGATGACAATGGTTGATAATTCTGTGACGACGTGCCCGATCAATTCGCGTTGATGTTAATAGCGATATGATACGACTTTCATGATAATCAGGTTAAAAAACATCGCGCTCTCTGACTTTAAAATCAATATCAAAACGGCAGCATTATAGCAACCGCTCTTTTGAAAGCTGGTATCACACGAGATCAAAGTACCTAGACTAGAGTCATCGTACACCTATAGAATGGTAAGGTCATATTTAAATAAAGAGCATATCTTGCGATATATCCAATGCTCACTGTACAAGCTGCATATATCATCATACCCACTGATTCTATTCAATTTGAATTATACCATAACCTGCCCCATATAGCGTATGTTTGTTTAAGTGGTACAAAAGTTCACCAACGATGCATACAATCTTAATACAGGCCTATAAACATATGGACGGTAAGGTGTAGGACAACATTAAAATATATGCACGTACTGTATAGTGAATGACATGCAACATAAGAGCAAGGAAGACCCTACACCTTGTATTTTGTGGTTTATAAGATCATATATTATAATACATGTACAATTCATGCGTTATACCTCAAGTAATATGAAACGTGAAATGAGATTCTATTGTTAAATAAACAAACTTATATATCTTTGTCAGGATAATTTTAGACGTGTTTAGGTAAGATCACGGATATTACTGTTTTTGCTATAATGGTAAGCTTACCTTCTGTATGCTCAAGATTTTGTCACAGTCCATCAACGCATACTGAACTATTCCGATGTATGAAATCGATGTATTATTTCCAAATGCAAAAGTAAATCTCCCACAAAATCTACCCAGTCATCAGACTGTAAACAAAAGATGTTGGTATAATGTTACAAGTAAAGAACGAAACGAGGGCTATCATCCAGAGTTAGCCAAAGACAAATTGCAATCTTGGCGTCCCCAACAATCCGAGCACTTGCTTTCGTCGCAAACCCTACGTGGGACATGCACCGATGATGAAATATCCAGGGTTTTCAAATCACATCGTCCGCGAGCGCTTCACGTGTGTCCGTTCGCTTGGAAAGTGAAGGATCAAATGAACGACAGGGATCATTTGTAAGCGTACTTCATGCGAAGCGGTTTTATTTGCTGTACAGCGACAAATCAGCGCTTTTTTTGTCGTGCAAGGTTCGAAAAGCAGAGTGGTAAATGTCCCTTCTCGTCGTTGACTTCTGAATGTGCATACACTGTATGTATGTTGGAACGATTACGAAGATGGGAATCAGGGGTGAACCATATCATCACTATCCTGATCATGGTATCAAATCTAATCAAAGAAAGACTTTAAAATGTGACAGAGTTGACGTTGTCAGTGTTTTCCTTTTTATTTGATTTGCTCTCCGAAATTGGCGCAAGTGATGGGTTGGGCTGAGGTGCAAGTAGGGGTGGAGGTAGATAGGTAGGAAGCGGGTATGAGGTGGTGCGGGGGCAGAAGGGAGGGGGGGGGGGTAAAATATCCCTTTGCCGTGCATACGAGCATAAGGGCATAATCCTATTGGTCCGTTTATAGCACATTCTCTTTAAAATATTCTTATTTCCCCCTAACATAATTAACGTAAACTGTTTAAAGGAATGTACACTCATCGGAGGATGACGCTCAAAATAGTTCATGTCTCAAGTCGTATTCAAAACGTATACTGAGGATGGTCATCAGGGCACGTTCGTGTCTATTGCCCTATAGCAGCATGGTGAAGGGCTATGTTAGGGTTTAAGGTAAGGAGTAGTCAAGGTTACGGGACCAGAAATCAATGGGACGACGTTTTGCTTTGACCATGGGTCCCATTCAAGTTTTGACCATGCGTGTTTGATTTCAGAATACCCATGAAAGAATCATTTCAAAATGATTAAAAAAAATCGTAAATTTTGAAGAAATCTGGACCCTGTGATGACAAAAACACGGTTGTACTATGATTATGGGCCGTACATATCATTACTACTTCAATCACTGAAAGGTATGTTCACACTAAATGGGTTTGCCGCTTGCCGCTTGCCGCGTGCCGCTTGACATCAATATTTTCCGCCGCGACAAAGCAAGGGAATAGTTCAATTCATCTATTTGTAAAGTCCATAGTGACTACGTTGGAGGGTAGAAACTCCGTGCAGGGCCTTGTAGAAGGGGCATTATGACTAGCGATTGTGGGAAACCGCTCAAGATTGTCTGAACGGACCTTAAAGGGATAGTCCACCCTGAAGGCAAGTTGTTTTTGATAAAGGCTAAAACATGATAGAAACATATAAATCCGATGAGAAAGTTATTTCTAAAACTTTTATTTGTGACATCACATGGTCAAATTAAAGGGATAGTTCACCCTGAAGTTATTTTGGTTTCAATAGAAGGAGAGACGTGAAAAAAAATTAGTGAAGGTTTCCCAAAAATCGGTCAAAAGAAAAGAACGTTATTTGGTTTTAAAGTTTTGATTTTGTGACGTCACGTGCGAGGTGCTCTCCGATATGTTGTGTACAAAATATTCCATAGATTGCTTTTTGTCTGTTTTGGACTACGGACTGATTTTTTGTTCATACAGGCATGTGTGTAAAAACGTATTTCTAACTTGTATCACATGCACAAATAAAAGGAAACATTTTCCAAAAAATACACAACATATGAGACAGCACCTCGCCGCTGACGTCACAAAATCCAAACTATAAAATCTTTTCCTTTGACCGATTTTCGTCAAGCCTTCACTAAGGTTTTTTCATGTGTCTCCTTTTATTGAAACTAAAACAATTTCAGGGTGAACTATTCCTTTCAGGAGGTACCTCCTCGGTCAGATTGTGGAATACGGAACATGAAAGGGGTCAGTTGACACTAGCTCACCTTGACTTCACACGCCCAGCCTTCTGTCTGACCATTGATCAAGCAAGCTGACCTACCCATCTACCCAGGGTGTCCAGTTTAATCCGAGGTGGAAAATTTCACACCTTTTCGCGACGAATAAATATCCCGAATTAAACTGGCATCTTTCCCGGGGTAGTCTTCTTCCAGAACAGCGTCGTTCTCATTCTTATAACACATACATACATCTCAGGAATTCAATGCTCATTCTGATGACAATAATGCACGTATGGGCGTATCTTGTAATTTACCTAAATATTCATCCAATAATTATGATCATTGTCAACCTTTGTATGACCCTCACGCGTCTATCATTGGCCAGCTCTGAGGTATTGGATTAAAACATGGTGGATGAGATAAATACTACTTCTTCCTCTTCGTGTTCGCATTGGGAAAATTAACATATTTTCAATAATTACTATCACTCAATATTCCCCCAATATCAGAACACGTTACACAGGTGGCCTTTACAATGAAAACACAATCTCCAACCTGAAGAGGACTGGTACATTAACAAAGTTGTAGAGACAAGTCATGCTTTTAATTAACTTTCTCATGGTTGGCACACTCATCTGAATGACAGGCTATGGAGTCACATTTAAAGCAGAAAGGGACCAGATTCTTTCTGTATAAAAGCAGAAAAATATGTAAAAAAAAATTGGAAAGTTCCGTGTTAGTAAATAAGTTTAATAAGAACTTACAATTTCAGTATAATGAGTATCATGTTATTTTGTAAAAAAAAAAAAAAATGCTAATGTGTTGCTATGAATTTTCTACTTATCATCATTTTGAGGTTTTCACTTCTCTTTAACGTCGACCAGCATATACTCATACGGCCCACCTGGGCGTTAGTATCTGCTTGATGCAGACTGATAAAAATAAGTGTGACTCAAAATTCCAAGGTCGTTCTTCAAAAATGTGTAGAATCCTGCTGTGTCATTTTCAATGGGGGGGGGGGGGGGGGGGGGGTAGAGGAAGGAGGGGCAGAAAGCAACAGGTGATATTGGTGTACGATGTTGTTAACTCATCACGTTCTGTATGTGTTTTCTTTTCACCATTAATGGGTGCAAGTACCATGGAAAATAAATGTCTGACACGCAAAGGCTTAAAGGTAATGAATATAAGTGGAAACGATTGAGGTACGTGTCATGGAGGCATGGCCGTTCTGTTGGGATCACCAGGTCTGGCTCGTATCATTTTAAGACGATTCCTTAATATTATCGTGAAATCAAATGAGAACGGGTCCCATTATAGTAATGGTAGATCGACACTCCATTGATTACTTATACCGCAGCCCTTATCACATCTACAACTTACGTTTAATTGTAAGAGATATTAATAAGATGTGCAATCATAGAAGAACAGGTTTGACATGACTACATGCCTCATTTACTTTTGATGTCAAAATCAGGTGAAGGAATCGCCTTAGCATGACAAGAAACGATTACATGTATCAATTTCTTTTCTATTCTCTCTCTCTCTCTCTCTCTCTCTCTCTCTCTCTCTCTCTCTCTCTCTCTCTCTCTCTCTCGTTTCTCTTGTTATATTTCTCTCACTCTCTCTTCAATCTTTATATATTACCTTTTATCTACCCCCCCCCCTCTATCTCTCTCCACTCCCTATCTGCCTTTCCCTCTGCTTTTCTCATTTAGTTCCTTCCCCTTCCTCCCACGCTATTCTCCATTTATCTCTAGTTTATCTCTCTCTCCCTCTCTCTCTCTCTCTCTCTCTCTCTCTCCTCTCTCTCTCTCTCCCTCTCTCTCTCTCTCTCTCTCTCTCTTTGTATCTCCCTTTCTTTCTTTCTTTCTGCCTGTCTCTTTCCTTATCTCTCTCTCTGTCCCTTGCATCACACCACCCCCCCCCCCCTCCCCCGCATACTGTGATCACCATGATGTTGCGTGACAAAGTAGAAACACATGTAAAGTCAGTCCATAAAAGTTTGAACAACTCTACCATGTGTCCATCTTGTCATAGACAATCCAATATAATCTATCCACGCAGTGCCCACCCTTTCCCCCACTTAACAATCACGCAAAGTCAATAAAGCTAAATATATAAGCTCATCCTTTATTTAAGGAGAGTGTGACTTATAAGTAGCTATCACGTGAGCATTCCTTTATACTCAAGTAGTTGTTGGCATAAGTGCAGGCTAAATGTGAATCGATGAGTTTCATTTTTCAAATGCGAAACAATTATATCTAATGAGGTGTGCGGTCCACCATGTGAGACTCCTTTAAGATAGGGTGTTCCAAGTCATGAGACTCGGCAGGAATCAGCAGTATACCCTAATAATGACGTTTCGGACATCTCACAGTCAAAGCTTCACGAATATTTTCAGGAAAAGTGAAAAACTATCCTTATTTACGTGTGAACTGCAGTGAGAATTATAAAGATATTGTCCCTCTCAGCGCACGATGCAAGAATTACACACATTGAACGCTTTCCTCGTGGAGCGGACAGAAACGGACCACAGCGCACAGCGGTCTCCGGTCTCGAGGCTTTAGGTTTCGGACAGCCCGCACAAAACCTCCTCAAAATTTACTGATCACTATAATTTCACTGTAAGTCAGTTTCCAGTTTTATTTTTGGGGATGGAAGTTCTGATATAGTATCTTCTTGAGTAGTTGAGTGGGTCTGTCGCTGAGAACTACTACGAATGAATGGAGATGCAACGCATGTTTTAGACGTGACTAAAAGTAGGAGTGTCGTGATTTGCGTATGCTTGTTGAGGAGGGTTGGAACAATATCATTACTGCATAATCTGCGAACTTTCTTTCGCCGACCCATCAAAATGTTGGTACCTTGGTAAAAGGCAAGCCGCAATGTGAATCAGCGAATTTTACCTGTATGGGAGTGGGCTTTGATGTTCGCTTGTCCAAGCTTGCGATTGATGTGTGCTTAGAATCGGACACCAGCGAATGAGATCAGAGAGTTGTAGCTTACCACAACTGTGACTGTGACTGTGACTGAGACTGAGACTGTGATTGTTACTGTGACTGTGATTGTGACTGTGACTGTGACTGTGACTGTGGCTGTGACTGTGACTGTGACTGTGGCTGTGACTGAGACTGGGACTGTGATTGTGACTGGGACTGGGAATGAGACTGTGACTGGAGCTGCTGTTAACAATACGATGCATACGTTATTGTGTTACACCCTCCTGCATGTCCACGTCACAATCACAATCACAGTCACAGTCACAATCACAGTCACAGTCACAATCACAGTTACAGTCACAATCACAGTCACAGTCACAGTCACCGTCAGGGTCACGGTCATAGTCAGAGTCGTAGCAATCCAAATCTCTCTATTGGTAGACCCATGACTGAAGTGTTGCGAGATACCTTTAATAAATTGAATTCACGCTATATCTTCCAGATACTGGCTTTGGGATGATGAATCATTATTATTTAAGAAAAGCAACGCATATTTTGGCGCTGAATACGGTCTGTGCGCTATAGTCTAACAATAAAGCATAATTGAATAAGCTGTTAGCATGGTTAGGGACAAGTGTTTCTGCGTCGCATTCTGGGATCATTCTTGGCACGGTTCTTAGAGTGTCATCTGGGGAGGGCTAATCGGTTAAGTATCACTTTGATATCGCATGTCTTCGAGATGACGAGTAAAGGGGGACAAAAATTAAGAAAGAAATTAATGTGAGGAAAACAAGGTCTATGACCTTCATATCAAAATGAACTTGGAACGTGGAATGCCAGAAAGTCTCTGGGTATGGGCTAGGAGATACAGCATTTTTTCTCCGCAAACACATGTATTACACAAACGATTTTTGTCGAGTCAGAATAAATTGGACGAGTTTCTTCCACTTCGGTTAGGGAAATGGATCTTATGCATTAATGCAATTATGCAATTAATCGTGATCTGCATTTTCATGATTAAGGAGACGTTGTATATATTACGCTTTCTTGAAATCATTGAAAACTGAGGTATTAATCTACAAGATATCGAAATGACTAGCCCCTACTACTTGACTGATATGTACCCGCAATATAAGTGTATGATGGTGCATGTGCGTGTGCTTATGCGTGTATTCTTGTTGAATAATGTCAATGTTAGTATCAATTAAACATTGTCAAATTTCTTATCAGGTGTGAAATGTTTCCATCCAACCTTTATCACTGCTTCTCATTTTATTTCTGCTCATATCAAGGGAAATTGCTTTTTAGACGGGACTTCCTCTTTTAAATTTGATGAAGATTTGTGATGTGATGTTAAAATTGCGTGTGTGTTTAGGGGTCATGTCTTGGACAAGGAGGTGTGTGTGTGTGTGTGTGGGGGGGGGGGGTGTTATGAGTACCCCATTAAATCTGGTCTCTGCCTCCTCGCACCCTCCTCCCTTTTTCACAACTTTCCCGCTCATTTCTCCCAGTTTCCGGTTGGCGTTACACATAGGCCCATGTCGTGCTATATATATCTAATAAAAACCATCCGCACTCAAACAGCACAACCATAAATGATGCGTGATGTGGTTGAACAGATGGGTCAGACGCGGTTGTCACGGTAATGTCTCAATTTGTCATGTCTCACTTTGTCTCAAGTCATCAATTTGTGACCTAGAAAATTCGACCTATCACAATATTGCCGTTAAGTCCATCACATTCAGACTCATACGTACATTTCGGGTATAAAAATACGTAACATAAATTATGAAAATCTTGTGAAAGGGAGCATAAGTTATCTATTATTTATTTATTATTTATTCATGTTTTCTTTAAAAATACGGGGAAGGCCTTTCAGTTGAAAATCTGCTTTACAACGGCGCCCTGTATGAGACATATAAATATACTATGGTTAAAGATAGAATACATACATCCAATAATAAACAACAGCGAATATCACTGACATACCAAAAAACTATACAACTACTAAAGTATACATTTATTTACATGCATTCATACCCCAATCACCCTACCTGATAAGTACATCATAACTAGGAATTATAGTGAGAACCAGTTTGAAAGCGGTTTATAATGGGTTATGAACCTATGATGTTCAAAAGAAAAACAAGAAATGAGTATCGTAATATGCTAGCCATTATCATGGTTATTGATGTAATTATCCTTACCTGCTTGCACCGGCCAAATAACG
>OZ022592.1:10211565-10284065 GCA_963669155.1 Arbacia lixula
TGTATCTCTATCTGTTTTTCTCATCCTCATTATTCCATTTCCCCATTCGTTCATTCTTATGCCTCTCACTTTTAGGAGCCATTTTCTTCCCGTCCCATTTCCTCTTTCTAAATGAGAGTGCTACCTCTCCAATTTAATTCACATCATTTAATGACCATTTGATGACCATTTAATGATGTAAGTTATACGGCCCATTTCCCTTAACTCTTCAGTTATTCATTATCCCGTTCATTCAACCGGAAATCTTTGCAGTAAATATTTCGTGACTTGAGGTAATTGAACTACCACGTAGAGGTGAGGGGTAGAAGTAGTAAAGATACTGAACTCGTAATCAATATCATGAAAAGTGTGCCATTCTGTCTTATTCTAGTTTGATGTCGGAATACCAGGAAGGAATTATCTCATCATCAACAATTTAAAGAAATACAGAACCGGTGATAAAGGCAGAGCACTTCGACTTGTCAACAAGTACCACTACGATCCTTTACTGAGTCCGTTCAGGTCCGTCCGTTCGTATTTAAATGACGGAATTTTCTGTTTCGCTATACCATGTATATCGAAAACATGGAAATACCTTCTTGGGAGGCTTTCAAAGATCGTGCAGATTCGTTTTAGGCTTAAGTTATGTAGAGTCTATCTATCTATCTAAGTGCCATATCCGGAGACGGAGGTAATCATGGAGTGCCACAAATCTCTGTTTCTAGCTATTTGAATCAGCTCCACCTCCCACTGATCCGCACCTCTCTCTGTAATCCATGCATTTAGACTGGTCATCCAATTCATTCGTTTCCTTCCTCTACCCCCCCCCCCCCCTTTCCCTCTATCTTTCCTTTTGCTGAGTAAAAAAAAGAAAATGTCGTTTGAACCTCTCCATTAATAAGTCTAATGCGGGCTGTTTGTTTTTAATAGTGATCATTCAATAAACTGTATGTCTGACGAGAGAGATGTCAGTATTACACTGACACTGAAGAAGAAGAAGAAGAAGAAGAAGAAGAAGAAGAAGAAGAAGAAGAAGAAGAAGAAGAAGAAGAAGAAGAAGAAGAAGAAGAAGAAGAAGAAAGGAGGATGAGAAGAAGAGGAAGAAGAAGAAGAAGAAGAAGAAGGCTAAAGGAAGGAAAAGTGAGAATATGAAAAGATGGAGTATAAATTGGAAGAAAACAAAGAGGAGGGTATAGACGAGAGTTAAACTAGACATTGAAGAAGAAGGTGAAGGATAAATATGGGGAAGAAGGAGGAGGAGGAGAATTAAATGAAGGAAACGAGGAAATGGAAGTATGTGAAGACAAGAAGTGAAAAAGGGAAGGAACAAGGAAAACTAGAAATACAGAAGACCACGAATAAGGAGAGGAATAAGATAATGAAGAAGAGGAGAAGAAAGGATAGATACTAGACGACGAGATAGGCAAAATATAGACAGATTTATATCTGCCTCAATGTTTGACTGTTCTGTAAACGGTAAGAGAAAGAGGGGAAGATGCAAATTGAGTCGAATGAGTAAACATGGTAAAACAAGCCAATACCGAAGACTTAAATGTAGGCTTAACACATACTATGTTCTCGTCGGAATGTTATAGACTTATGTGATGGCCTTTAGGGTCATCTTAACACAATCACGCACTTCACGGTCTTCCAAGACCTGCTTTTAGACGTCCACTTTCACTTCTCCCATGTCAGTGTTTATCTAGACCCTAACAACAGCAATCAGAACCGCTGGGAACAAAGGGAAAGAGGGTACCTTCTGAGGGAGTACCCATCGACTCCCCGAGAGTGAATCCCAATTAGTAAACGACTCCTTTTGTTCCGTTAAGAACTGTTACTGCCGTAAGTAATTCTTGAGTAAACATCTAAACCGCACCCCCCCCCCCCCCCCTCTCCCTTCCCACCTCCGCCGACTTTTCAATATCAGTACGCTGAGCATAATTCCGGCATTCCGAACAACTTTCGAAAAGGTTTCGTCGTCTATTTGCTAAAATCGATTTGATTTAACGTCGCAATGCTAAACAAAAGGCAACAGAGGTGGTCGAGTCTGCGTTGTGGATAAGGTATCGCTATCGAGTGGTTTTGTGGACACATTATCCGTATAATTACGTACTTTAAGCGATTTAAGAGTTTTGGACATGTAAGGATGAAAGTAGTTTATGCCTACTGGAGGGGAAATAATAAATAAAGTTGTTGTGCACTAAAACCGAACAAATCAGAGAAGCAATACTAAATGGAAAACAAACTTCGTATGTCTGATTTTTCATTGATGTTAGGAATTATCCCCAATCCATTAAATACATACTAAATGGAAAGTAAACACGTTACAGACCATTATATCAGAGTACTTATTAACGTATTGGCTTATCAATTGTGTTGCACATGAAGGGTGGGGAGGGTGTATATCGAGGCGACAGTTTGGGGAGTAAAATGAGTTCGCTGACCCTTCATTTCATGTTTAATGACAGGGTTTGAATGAGATCCCGAATTAGTCCGATTGTTGACGTAATGTTTGACTTTTAGGCTTGTTATTTCGGGATCACACCGCCCTGGACAAATAATTATAGCGAACAATAACCTATATTTTCCTCCATCTGCACACAGTGTGCCCCCTTCCCTCTGTGCATTTCTCGTGTGCTGAAACAACGTATTCCTTTTGCAGACCTAACAAATGCATACAATCTGTATAACCTATATGCAACATGGCCCAATAGGAGGTTCAATGTACACATTTCCTTTCGTGCATTATTGGATATTTGATATTTGAATAAACTAGACATATGATGTTCATTTGAATTTGAAATATATTTTCCTTCTTTCATAATCATAGCTGTGAAACGATTCAAAATCTTTTGTAATAATCATGACAATTCAGTTACAATTAATAACTATCAATAAAATGTTGACCTAAAGAAAAAGTAACATAATAAAATCAACTGTAAATTCTGTGAGGTGTGATGATTGTTGAAAATTTATTTTCGTGAAATCACCTTCGTTTTGCGAGAATTAAAACAAACCTCAATCATTTTATCCTTTAATCTACCTGTATCTTTGCGTAGAGAAGAGGCACGCCGAAACAGTCGCTATATGCTACTTTTTTAGCTATGACTTCAATATTGATATGGACTTACATCGCAGGTTTTAACAATGCTCCTCTCGCTCACCCCCCCCCCCCACACACACACACACACACACAACCTGCCATTTCTTCTGCCATTTGGGCAGTGTTAAGAGTCAGCCGTTCGTGACGTTTCGACTCCGAGAATATCTAACCCTCCTTACCATCACAAACTAAGCATGCAACTCACTTTCAGACCTCTTATCTCTAAGTTAACCAAACACACAGAAGTGTGCTCGAGGAACTTCAAGTTGTTCACAAAAAGTTTACACTTTGACCAAAAAAAAAAAGGAGCAACCAAAGACATAAAGGGTGCGCGCTCCACTTATCCCGTTCTATTTTTAATTTTGTGACTTTGTAGCTTTGCCAGCTTAAACAACTTGTATTATTTGGATTGCTCCACGGCAACCCACACCTTGAGTTTAAAGAGAGTTGCTCCTCAAGGACACATCGTATGTGTTAAAGGGTAGTGTAGGCCTTTTGCATGCACATTGAAATTCCGTACAACATTGCATGGCATATATAGAAGTCCAACATATAGGTTTAATATGAATCTTACTAGCAAGGAAACGGAATGGTACTGTCTACGGATCGTAATCACGACAGAGCACTTCTGCTGTCGTCCCGTGTCCGGATTTAGTTCAATTTGAATGATTTTATCATTTTGAGTCCTGGTTGCCTGAAATCCGACAAGAATATGACCACTGGTCAAGTCAGAATGCGTTCCATCGATTACTTGTGTCCCATGGCCTTTACCACTCCTACATCGTACATTTAATATCAGCGTTCGCATTCACATACAGCATGAACAAACATGTACAGATGTAACTCTGTACTGGTTAGCATGCCCAGGCTGAGTAAACAAGGTCATCTTCCATTTGCCTTTATTATCATCAAATGTGACGATAAATATCCACATGAGCAGCAAACATGTAATTCGGCCTATGATGTTCAATATTACATTGTCAATGTAAGGGTGTGCAGGTAGTATATTTTTGTTTTGACCAACCACCCCATAATCAACTTGACTTTTTAAAAGTAATAATAAATCCCTTAAAGCTTATTTAATGTCTTCATTTCTGGAGAAGTTATCTTAAATAAGCCATGATATTTATGTAAATTTGCCTGCACATGGGGTACAGATCGTAGCAGTGGTGGTGGTAGAGGGATTTCATCTCCCCTGGCTCGTTACCACGGTAACGTCAGCTTGGGCGGAGCCCCAACAATGCGATTACCATGGTTGAAACAAGCGACTGAATGTCCGACACGGGTTTTTCTCTCGTCAAAGCCTTGTACGGTGTACTTAAAGCGACAAATTGACTTAAGGGATTTGTGCAATGCGATTTGCCGTGACTTGCTGGATTGACGTAATACGCCTTAAGTCGTAGACTGGTCTTTGATTGCCCGAGTGGTTTGATTAGCTCTCATCTGACCACAGTGACAATGGGAGAGGGAGAGTTTGTTCTATTGATGACGTCATAAGTCGACAGGGTTAGCTGTTCATCCTGCGATGCCGATAGTGAAGCACGACCGTTATTTGCTAATTCAATCGCGAGTTTTAATCCGAATTATCTGTAAAGGTAAAACGTTTCATTTAGGATGAAGTGTCCCTTTAAAGGAATACTCTAGTATGCATTTTGACATGATAGGGGTCTTAGAATTGTTTGATTTCAAGAAAACAGGACAAGGAAATGCTGTCTTAGAACTTTAAAGAGAATACATACGTAAACACTTACTATTGTGAAATTATGATCATTGCCTTGTAATTTTATTTTCGGTTCTTGTAAAGTTATAGTTCAGCTCTTGCAGACCCTTCTTGTACTGGCAACTTTACTTTCAACATCACAATCTCGATCAGTAACTCAACAACATTAAGGGATGTGTTCATAGATACTTCTTATCAATTGTGTGATAAGATATGACTAGGAGAGCAAACATTGTTTGAATTTGGAAAATGAGAGACAAACTTACATTGTGTTTTTATGCATTATTGAAATCCGGCCTCACGGTCTAGTTTCAAACCGTGAAAATGGGCATTTTAAGCAGATCTTGTGGCACAATTAAAGTTTGCACAATTTGTGTGCGCAAAAGTGACACGCTACTTTAACAATAATGTTAAATGTTCAATGTTTCCTTCTCACTGAACACCGTGCGACCAACACCCACATGATTCCTGCGTGTATGCTCCAGCATTAAACCTTTGTGTCCCAGATAAAATGCCGCTTTATGGGTTTTGTGTGTTGCCAACATGCAACAATGGCGCATGAAGAGTAATGGCGCATAAAGAGCTATAGCGCGATGATGCTTTCAATTTTACGTCGAAACACACACTAATGTAAAATTACCTTAAGCAGGAAAATATAATAAGCCAACAAAAAATAAGGTTTATAATTTAACACTCATGCGCCATCGGGGAGATGTTGCGCAAAAAAATGTACACAAAGACTAAAGAGCAGGATTGTGTCCAACAGATTGGTAATGAGAGAAAACTTAATTAGCACGATAGCTGATATTCAACTTAGCACTAGGGTCAGTGGAAGCAGTGGTATTAGACAATACGAACTATAGAATTATAGAGGGCGAGACATATAGAAAGAGAGGGGGAGAGAGGAAGGGGTAAAGAAAATGAGAACCCAAGGAGAAAAGACACACATACACAAAGAGAGAGAGAGAGAGAGAGAGAGAGAGAGAGAGAGAGAGAGAGAGAGAGAGAGAGAGAGAAGTGTGGGGCGAAAGGGAGATAGAGAAAAAGAAGAGATAGTCGGAGAGAGGAGAGAGGAGAGGAGAAGAGAAAGAAGACAGAGGGGAGGCAGAGAGAGAGAGACAAAGAGAGAGAAACAGAGAGGGAGACAGAGAGTGACAGAGAGAGAAAGCCAGGGAGAGACAACATAGATGGGAGAGAGAGAGAGAGAGAGAGAGAGAGAGAGAGAGAGAGAGACAGACAGACAGACAGACAGACAGACAGACAGACAGACAGAGACAGAGAGACAGAGACAGAGACAGAGAGACAAAGATAGAGACAGAGAGAGAAAGAGAAAGGAGTGGGTTGAGCTCTTGTATGTTTTTAACGATATCTTCGGGACAACGAAGGACACTGCAAAGTCCTTGTCGAATTCCACGTCATTATACCTTTCTTCTCGATCTATGGAGATTTAATCCCTTCTGTTGGTTAAACAAAGACAGACACATTTATTTTCGCTCAGATAATAATCGCACATAGCGCCCCCTTCCCATTTTGATTCCCTCAGTCACATTTACCCTCATCACTCTCTCTCTCTCCCTCTGACCCCTTCTCTCTCTCTCTCTCTCTCTCTCTCTCTCTCTCTCTCTCTCTCTCTCTCTCTCTCTCTCTCTCTCTCTGTATCTCCATGTTGTTATGTCTGCACACGTATCACTACCGCTCTGCCGCTCCCTATCACCATGTCCTACATTATCATATTCATCTCATCTTTTTATTTCCCCCTCACCCTTCCCGAAACTATACTTCTTCTTGTCTCCAGTGCGTTATCAAGAGAACTTCTCTTTTCGCGTAGCCCCCCACGTATGACAACTGGCAGGTTACTTTGTTTGAAGTAAGATTGTAAAACTACAAAGTGCGGTTCCCTTTGCTCCTAACACCGCTTTACTTACAAAGACTGATAAAAGGCAGAAACCGATTTTGGCGTGTGCACTTGTATGTTTTACCTACATAGGAGTAGAATCCTTAAAGGTACCGCCGCAATATATCAGCTTGCTTTGACGGGCGATTAGCAACTGTATGGGCGGTATGCTTTGTGACAAGGTACATATAAAGCAGAGGGAGGGGGGGGGGCATCGTAACACCACGCTCTAAAAGTAGGGCAGGCATTTACACACTTTCACTTACAAAATTTAATAATACACATCATAAAGTTATTCTCCTATTGATGTACACTGGGCTTTAGCGGCCTTACATCATGACATTTTCCCAAAACATCCTAAGACATCAGCTACTGATATGATCTTAGTTTTGCTGTTACTTTCCATTGTAATAAGAATGATTGATTATTCTGTTAGAGAAATAAAGTAGAGAAAAGATGAGATAAACCGAGCAGTAGCCTGGTGGATAGTGCCCCTGCCCGGCAAGCTGTAGATACAGGATCAAACCCTCGCCTGGTCTTCTTTTCTGATGATTTATTGATAGATTATCAATTGCCTCTGTGCAAAACAATCAGTTATTTGAATAAACACATATGAATTGTATAAGGTAATAACTCAAATGGCTGAAAATCACGCTTGCCATCCAAATGCAAAATGACCGTAGCCTGGTAGGAGCAAGGACTCATACATCATTGGTAGGAGACTTCCCTTCACCCCCTCTCATAACGCGCACCCCCCCCCCCCTCCCTCACCCCACCCCGTTTATCAGGCTAAAAATTCAATATGACATAGCCGCTTCACCATTAGCGTGTTTAAGATTTGGTTGGTAATAAGAATAAGTATAAACGTAGCAACATGCGTCGTCGTCGTCGTCGAGATATCATAGTATAGGTAGTAGAAGAAGTAGAAGAGGTGAAACTACCTCTAGTAATAGAAGTAGTATAGTAGTAGTAGTAGTAGAAGTAGTAGTAGTAGTAGTAGTAGTAGTAGTAGTAGCAGCAGCAGCAGCAGCAGTAGTAGTAGTTCTAGTAGTAGTAGTAGCAGTAGTAGTAGCAGTAATAATAATAATAGTAGTAGTAGTAGTAGTAGAAGTAGTAGTAGTAGTAGTAGTAGTTGTTGTTGTTGTAGTAGCAGCAGCAGCAGCAGTAGTAGTAATAGTAGTAGTAGTAGTAGTAGTAGTAGTAGTAGTAGTAGTAGTAGTAGTAGTAGTAGTAGTAGCAGTAATAGTAGTAGAAGTAGTAGTAGTAGTAGTAGTAGTAGTAGTAGTAGTAGTAGTAGTAGTAGTAGTAGTAGTAATAGTGGAAGTAGTAGTAGTAATAGTAGCAGTATCAGTACCATTAGCAGTGGAAGTAGCAGTAGTAGTACTAGTAGAAGAAGTAGAATTAGCAATAGTGGTAGTATTATAGCGGTGGTGAAATGAGGAATGGTATCAGCAACAATGTTATAGTAATAGTACACGTAACAGTGATAGACCCTCTCTGTTTTTCTCTCCATTTCTTTCAATATCACGAACAAAAAGTTGATACCAAAAGAGAGACAGGTATTAATAGTAAATACAACACTAGAAAGATCCTTTGTTTCTGAGTGTAAGGGTAGGAAATTATGTTGAGTCGCACCTGCGCCGAGGTGTGTGCGCACAAGGCCGTATGTCAGGCATGTTAACATGGTCAGGCGAGCGCACAGTTCGTATGCAAGCGGTCTTCCATATCACTACCCAGGCTCACGTGTTGCAACATGTTGCAAGTTGTACTGCCTATCACCTTGACGACTGGTAAAATATATATATGTATCCAATATATCTTGCTTTGTTTGCGTGTATGTCAGTAGCTATTCCCTTCCGTCTGTCTGTCTACATCTCTCTCACTCTATACCCCCTCTCTCCCCAAGTTCTTTATTTACACCCTCGCTCTCTCACACACTCACTCACACACACACATACACACACACGCACGCGCGCACACACACACACACACATACACGCACACACGCACACCCACAATCACACACACACACGCACACACATATGTGCATCCTCTATCTTGCTCTGTTTTTATCGAAACTGATCTATAAATGATTCTAAAAATCTCAACAAATCTATAAATCAATTTTGTCATTTTTTGTCAACATCATTTTCGCATTCTTTTCTCAAAATCCAAATCTAAAAAAGTACAACTCTGCTATATTCTAAAATGCCATGTAGCGATTATCTGTTAAACTCAGAAAAAAAAACATGCAAAAAATTTGACGTCCCGTCATGGCATTCCATTTTCATGCCGTCTGGGTCTGAAGTATCAATTTATGATTTTGTATGATTTCCCAATTAAGTTGGAGCCGTATGAAGCATTCAACAAAATAATCATTTCCGGAATTTTGCATAAAGAAAGGAATGTTGTGAAAAGTAGCACCCTGGTGATAACACAGACCATCCTGTCTGGATTGTTATGACTTACGACTTATTAACTTGTTCTGCACCGGTGATGATTTTATTGCACAGTACTGCACACAGAAGCCATAGAGCAAGGAGGACTATGAGACATAGAGGGTTAACTCACTCCCTGCGAGACAGCATACAGCTGTATGGAGTGTGCATGTATGACTGGTGCTAGCAGTGCGACAAACAGTGGCACATCGATACCTCGAGGCAATAGACTAGATTCCATGTATTCCATATCCCAGGCTGTTGGGCATTAATGATAATAATAGTAATAATAATAATGATAATAATAATAATAAAAATAACATCAATAATGATGATAATAATAATAATGATAATAATGATAATAATAATATTAATAATAATGATAATGGTAATGATAATAATAATAATATTAATAATAATAATAATGATAATAATAACGATAATGATAATAATAATAATAACAATAATGATGGCATTTATAACGCCCTTTATGCGACAGTTTCTAAGCGCGTTTGTTTTCTGTTTGAATAATAACACTATACATTATATTGGGATTATATATGTATATCATACACAGCACTATACACTACTAGTACACTATATATTGGGATACAATGCGCCTCCAGAAAAGTATAGCTGCTTAAAAGGGTGTGTTGTAAGGAGGGTTCTAATCCAAACTCGACAATACACATGTCTATTCTATTTACACCAGTTTGTATATCCTTTGACGAAGAGTCTATCCTGAAGTTAAGATGGTTTTAATAAAAACATTCCATGGAAAAACATATTAGTCAAGGTTTGAAGAATGATATGTTTCTGTCATGTTTCTGCTTTCACCAAAACAAATTCAATTTCAGTGTGGACTTTCCCCTTTAACACTGTTAGCCCAAACTGAATTTTAGGTATTTTACAGAACATTCGTAGTCTCAACAGTCTCATGCTATTTGCCAGATTTCAATGATTGACACCGGAATTGCAATAGCAACTATAGGGCCAAATAATCCTGTACTACCGGTGGGGCTTATCCCGGTGATGCCCAGATGTGAACAATAATCACACTGTCATTACCATTTATGCATACTTTGCGTATTACTTTTCCAGTAATGATAATTAGGCGCGGATTTCTTCCAAACATAAATTTTCTTTACGTACAATAAAGGACATTGACGGTGCTTCCTATACCATGCATATGTTCCCATCTCTTGATTGGGTAAACTTTGCCCGCAGCTGGCGCTGCACTGATATTGACAAGGTAAGTGATTGACCTCCGTTCGTATTATAAAGTTAACTTTGTTGCTCATAGGTTAAGGTCATCTGAGTTTCAAAAGATGATTACGTGCATTAGGCCTTAACATAATAACGAATGAAAGAGACGGATACACACTGAACATGGTCTTTTGTAACGCGGACACACTTTAAAAGGGACCCTTTGAAATTTGAAACACACACACACACACGGAAGCAGTGTGCTCAAGAGTGCGAACGAGACGACGAGACACGTGACAAGTGTCCCGGAGATAGAGAGAGAGAGGGGGTGAGATGAAGAGAGAAGAAGAGAGAAAGAGAGAGAGAAAGAGAGAGAGAGAGAGAGAGGGGGGGGGGGGAGGGGGGAGATGAAGAGAGATGGAGAATCAGGAAGGCGTAAAGATACGGAGACCCAATTGATATCTTTGTAAAAAGAGTTTGCTGCCCTCTGTGTGTAAATCTAAGACAACCAACACGAAGGAGATAATTATCATTGGAAAAAAAGTGTACAAGATAGCAAGAAACAGCAAATTGAAGACAAACACATTGTCTACCCCTCTAAAAATGTTAAATGAATTGTTTATTTCGACAGCGTTTTTTTTTAAACACGTGATGTTTTGCCATTTCATTTTGTACCCATTTAGGTACATGTATTTAGGTATTCCGGTTGTGAAACTGTGGTGATGTTGTTGCTGACTAGTGTTCCTTATTTATGATCCCATTTGTTTTATTCATTAGTATATTCCCTTCGGCGTATAGCGTTAGTCTACAATCTGGCCCTGTTTTCAAATTTATTTATGTTACTTTTATGCTTTCCTTGAAAAATAAACCAGCATGAAGACAAATATGGGAGCCTGTCATGTTATTCAAACAATTTGCACTATTATTTTAAACACCGACATGTAATCAGGGAAGAATGGCTCAATGTGGTTACCTAAGGATTCGTGTTTTCTTCAAAATAGAATCACTTGAATAAGAACAGAAAGAATCAGATCGGCCAAAGTTTTTGAGGAATATGAGGTATATTGGTGAATCTTTAAAATCAAATTGTCTAAAGCATTGTATAGTCTGGTCTGCGATGGCGGGATGTACATAGTTATCATTGTCTTAGTTAACGTGCGTACAAAGCGATAACCAAAGCATCGTTTGTCTACCTTAGAATCAAAGAGAAAGATAACCGACTTGTAAACAATTAATGTCCAATAATGTTCATTTTCCTCTCAAACATCACACTGCCATTCTATTTGTTTGATATGCCAGCCTTAAAGACCCTTTTTATTATCAGGGTTCAATTTTCCTTTAAATCAATTAAAACAGTCCTATCATTTCCGCACATACTGTAATGCATTCTTAAAATAATAGATAGATGCCAACTTCACACAATTTTGTTCAAAACAAACAATGCTAACAAGAGTACCACACACCACTTCACTCACTTTGTGATATATTTGATGTGTGTATTCCTGATGCAAAATGGGAGAGTGGTACATAAAAAGTTAATGTTAATACTTATAACTATCTAGTCTGTATCCTCCGCATCTCATTAACAACGTTCCTCCCCTTGTTTGCACACAATAATTCACCATAAAGTTTTTTTTTTCTTTGAAGTTTCTTTTCCCATCTCCTTCGCCACTCCTTAACTCTGTGAGTGCTACACGTGACTTCTTTCGGAAGAAATAGATACAATTTGCATGGAGTAAGAGTTTATTCGACACTCAAAAGGTTTATTCAGTCCTTGGGCCGTGTTGCAGAGAGGTTATCAATTATTGTAACTCATCATCAATGGTAACTACCATGGCAACAGCCAATAAGCTCTCATTATTGCACCTGTTGCCATAGTAGTTACCATTGATGGCTAGTTACTTGAAAACATACTATACAATACGGCCCTGGTTCCCTTTTCTTCCACACGCTTTACACACGTTTCCTTCTCGGCTGTTTGTTTTCTGTCTGGTTCTCAACCTTTTTCATCATTTATGTTTTATCCTAGTACTACCTGCCCCTTCTCTACATCTCGCACTATGTTTGCCTGACTCTCTCCCCCCCCCCCCCTCTCTCTCTCTCTCTTTACCACCCACTCCCTGTCTCACTGACTCTCATGGCACATACGTGAACGCACAGTCACACACACCCTTGCTTCCTATGTTGGTCTGTCCGTCTGTATCTCTTTCTCTCCCATTCGTCGTCTCACACGCATACTCAGTACCCTCCCCTCTCTCTCTTTCTCTCTCTCTTCACACACACACACACACACACACACACACACACACACACACACACACACACACACACACACACATACACACATACACATACTCAGTCATTCACTCTTTCTAAACATCTCTATCTCTGTCTCCCTCCTTTGTTTGTGGGAGGCAAGTTGTACTTTCACATACAACATAAAATATCATCACAAATGGAATATTAATTTATTGTTTCTTGTTTTTTATTTCAGACTTGTTCGAGCAAAGCTCCTCCTTTAAAAGCAATTCCCATTATGTTCATGCTAATCCGTCCTTAAAACAGTATCTTCTATCTTTTATACAATAATGTACACGATATAGTCAGAAGTAAGTCGGGCATACGTAGAACATACGTTAAAAGACAAATGATTGTGCGCATGCGTACTATCAGAAGAATAACCTTTCTTCATGCGAAAATTGCATGACCTACATAGACTTGCGAGGATGTTCATATTTAACTACATTCGCAAATATCATATAATCATGAGAAAAAGACACGCATACATGATACATTCATGAAAATAATTTCTTATGTACATTAATCTAAAACGAAACAATACATCGGAATACCACACTATGTAGGTACTACTCTTGATTAATCATTGAACAGTACTACGTTGTTTAAGAACGCAAAGTTTACATCAGTTTCCGTCGAGTAAAATGTCATACGGTTGTTCAGTCAATTATGGGGAATTGAAATCATTTGCTGATGGTTATCCTGTGTCTATGATGAAGTCATTAGTTAACGATTTTTCTGAAAACGTTTACAAAATATTAAAACGGTGTTACGGGTTAGTAAGAGGTGAAGTGGTGATAGGACGTTTATAATAACATATCGTCAAGGCAACTACTTTTTCACTCTCTGAGCCCAGCCTTGTTCGACAATAGGCAGATATCGGACTGGCCTCGTACTAGAGTCCTGTTGCTTTGAACCAGCAACCTGAAATTAATAGTGTGACAACACTGACATGACTGATCTGTACTACGTTTGATCACTCCCTGAAAACTATTCAGGGTTCTCACTTGAATATATCTTATAATAAATATTAAGCCTATTCCAATTTATTTAAGCAATTCGATATGGAACCTGTACTAAATATTATCAGTAGTACTATTTTGGACGTAAACTTCTTCCTCTCCTCTTTTTATCATCATGACCAATTATACCTCTTCACTAATCACGTGATCAAGAAAATGACACCTTATTAAAAGAATGTTTATAAATAGAACCAAGCAATAGGAGCTGAGATATGTACTGGATGGGCGTGACAGAGGGAGTGATATCGGTGCAGTGTAGTACTTTTCTTGGACGTCAGCTTCTTCCTTTTCCTTTTTTTTTTGGTATCATCACTATCTATGATAATTCGTGACTAACCACAAGATCAAACACATGACATCATATCAATAATAGGCCTTTAAACAGAACCAGGCAATATTTTTTTACTGCATGGAGATGAGAGTGAGTAATATCAGTACGATGTTTTTGGTTGCTATAGCTCTTTTCTATATCTTTTCTGTGGATCATCACCACAAATTCAACTTCTTTATTGAACAGGTGATAGAGGAAAGGGATTTTTAGCCATAACGGGACCAAGTCCTGAAAAGCACATCTTATGCTAACATGGGGCTGAGACAGTGCTTTGTTCAAGTTTGTGCCACTCTTTATTATTAGTGACGAAAACTGTTTAACATCATACATAAAATACATCTAGAAGGCTTGTTAATCATTAGTACACGCGTCTTCAAGCTATTCTCGTCGTTCATTGGCTAAAACATGGATGACGTTAAACGCAAGTTACATAGAAAATAGTTCCATCGGTTATTCGGGTTAAGTCAAGATTGGTATTATTTTGATTGCAATCAGGTTAAAAACAGGCATTATTAATTAAATGCATCAGATTTATTATGGTGGGTGTCCAGAGGATTATGCAAGGCAAGAACATGGTGTTTTACAAATAACTTTGTTTTAGCTATTGAACATTAATAAACGTAGTCGTGAAAAAGAGACACTCGATATCATATAAATCGCAATTGATTGTTAGTTTAGGAGTCAAGTCAAATTGAATACATATTTTTTTGAGATAGATGAATCAGGAGGTTCTTCGGTTGTGGGTCAATAGTTTAACAAACACTCAATGATATTTGTAGAGGAAGGAGGTCTCTCATTACAATAGATTAAATAAAGTGCTTCAAAAGCAATAAATAAAGTACATACTGCTGAATACTTCCTAATTGTAAAACATAACTTTTTATACAAATGTTAAGACACAACCAAACAATTTATTTCCAAAAAGTCACATGCAGGCTTTTTCGTTTAAATCTCTTCTTGTAAGTATAATTATGACCTTGATCTGAAAGACACGTATTTTGTAAGTGACTCTGACTTGTGTCTTTATAAAAAAAAAAAAGAAAGTCGTTATAGTTCGCTTATATTCCAGATAAATATGGGTTTAAAATACAAACAGTGTATGTGCTACATGAACAATACGTACATATCATCGAAAGAATACTCTATTTCCTTTAATCATCTACATATAAATACAAGATATTGCACTTTTGCCGCAAATAACTTTACAACAAAATAAGAAAAAAAAGGAGGAGAAGTGAAGGGATATTCTTCAAATGGTGTAGTGTGACTCTCATGATGAACGAGCACGTTCTAATATTAAATTGAAAGAGCGCCAACTCTTGTCATAAAGCAGTGACATTATTACTGTGGGTCTGGGCACATTAATTAGTGATGCAAGCGGTTTCTCATGATTTGTTCACATCCTCTGCCATTAAGAGAAATCTGCCTTTGGCAATTTTCGGATTTTCTAGGAAAATAATGACAGGCAATTCATTAAAAACACATGTGATTCTCTACCCAGAGGTGATATGTGCAGACCATCTGTGTCTTGCTAATGATCTTTTATACACCCACCTTGCAGACGAGAATACGATCAATGTAATACCATGAAAAGGCTTATTTCCTTGCCCAAATGGAAAGTCTCGAGATGGCGTCACACTACTGCATTAAAGAGCTAATGCGCGTTTCAAATTAAAAAGAAGAAATTCAAATTGGTCTTGGCTTTCCTCTTTCCATTTCTACGATATCTGTCATCATATTACCATGATTACGCATTCCATCTTCTTCAAATTTGCGTTTAAAAAGCTTACCAAAAGAAGTCTGTTTTTTCTCATTTTTGTAACCAAATGAAATTAAATATCGATCTGCTTGATTCAACCTAATAAAATTGTTTTCCTGAACGAGCCTTCCAATCGGGATCGATCCTATCCCAGCCGCTGCATGAGCGATACCATTTCTGGGGGTATCGATATAACGTTGTAATCACTATCAATCATGCCCATTGCTTGGAGTTCATTGAGCCTTTCCTGGTAGTCCGATATCTCATTGGCGTGATTGACTAATCTGGCGACTAATCGATGAAAGGAGCTGAACGATGTCTTGTCGGATGGGAGACCTGGCCGAAAGAAAGAAGAAGGGAGAGGGAAAGAAAATCAGTATAAGGTGCAATGAATTATGTGTGTTGTCACAAAGAGAGTACTATGTCATCATGATTTTACGTCATTCTTGAATTAAGCTTGAATGAAAGTAAAGCTTGAATTATATATTTTCTATTTCAAGGTATTTTGACCAGCATAATGCTCGCACTCTTACTAGGAAAAAAAGAATGATCGAATATGTGCGATTTTAGATGGTCATTGGAAACCTACTTTAGACAACTTCAGACGATTTTTCATCTTTCTTGTGACGGTCACAAATACATCATTGTTCTCACCTCTCTTGATGACGGCCTGGTGGTGTTTCGTTCTGCCGTCCCCATTGCCCTGCAGCATAGCGAGCGAGCAGAGAGTCTTGACAAAAATACTGTTCTCCGTCCCATCCTCAGACAGACAACGCTCAAGTATCGAGTCGGGACTATCCAGCTCGCCCGTCTCCGCCCGGCTAGGGAACCCGCCAGCCCCCGTTAGTGCTGCTGCTGCCTCGCTTTGTCCATTGTTAACTTTTCCGGCCGCGTTGACGTTACCCTTGTTGATGTTGCTATCTGCGCTCAGCTGCGAGGTCGACTGCCACATCGGCATCGCATGGCAGCAGGCGGCGGAGAAGAAGATGATGTAGGTGAGAACGGTGAGGAGCGCGAGCTGGAGCCACGATGACGACCGCGCTCTGGACGAAAGCGACAACGATGACGGGAATGACGACGGCATGTTTGGTTTGAATGGTTGGGTAGATGAGGTGTATCAAAAGACAACGACGTCCTGGAAAATATAATGAAGAAGAAGGAAAAAACATTTATTTCTGAAAGTGCCATGGGATCCTTGCTCGTAAAAACACAGAGGCATCCAAATAGCGTCGCATTTTGCCTGGCAGAAGCAGACTTGAATTCTCTCTCTAACATTATCATAAATCGATAGAGTTTTCAAAACGTAGCGTGTTTGCCGTAGTTTCAGCGTGTTCAAGATGGTGAATAAACATTTATTCTACTAACATATGTTATTAATGCCATACATTTTATTAAGTGGTTTCATCCTAACAATGGAATACAGTGAACAATGCGGTTAAAACATTGATTGTGATATTAAAGTGAACAAGATTATTGGAGATGCCTATGGAATTTAACCCAGATTGCTTTCATCATGCAAAGAGACTACTTTACAGCGTCCGCCTTTCCCTTGAGATGGGCTGCACTGGTTTGAAAGAAGAAACTTTTTTAGGGTTCACCCATTAGCTGTCTGTATGGATGTGCCATTAGAATGATTAAAATCAATCTCGGCGGCGAAAATGATACTACAAGCCTATGCAATTTATTAACTAAGTATTTAAAAAGCTTCTTACAATAATGTATTTCAGGACGAGATTGCTCATAATTGCATCCAAAGTAAGTGAAAAGCATCAGAATAGATAATTGGACTTCCAAAATAATTTCAACAAGAGTTTTAGGAGGAAATCAAGAAAATGGAAATGTGGGTAACATCAGTGTAGGCTTATCGTCTTCATCATGTTTCTTATGATCGTCTTGGGAATCAAGAAAAGCAGAGGGAGGAAAGGATGCGGGTAAAAAAAAGAACGATACAAGACAAAGAAGGCAAAAGAAGATAACTCTAGGACAGAAATAAAAGGAAGAAGATAAGGCAGGGGTATGGAAAGATAGGTTAGAAATAAGATCTGAGCATTACCATAGTAACACGATGGGTAGAGACAACGAACAAGGAGAAGGAGAAGAAGAAAGGAAAGAAAGAAAGGTAAAGTGTGGAATAGGAGCAAGACAAGTTTAACAACAAGGAGAAAGAAAGGAAAAATGAAGAAGTGAGGACAAGGAGAAGAGCAAGAAAAAAACAAACAAGTAGAAAAGAAAAGAAAAAAAAGTAAAATGAGGAGAAGGAGGATGGCACGTTGAAAAACAAGTAGAAAAAGACGAAGGGTGGAAATGAGGAGAAGGGGACGAACTGGTTGAAAACCAAGAAGAAAGAAATGGGAAAAAGGAAAATTAAAATCGCGGAGCTACTGGCAGAATGGGAAGGCGAATACGTGTATGGCCATAATGAAGAAGATGGAAACATACATAGGAAGTTTCAAGAAAATAAAACAAAAAATGTGGTGAGCCGCGGGTACAATATACTAAAACAATGATAGGAAAAAAACATTTGGAGGTAATTCTACACAAAATACATTGCTTTGAAATAAACCACGGCTACCATGGTTACACAATTACGTAAAAACGACCAGGGTAGGAACATAATAGTCTTTGTTTCTTTTCCCGTTTCGTGGAGATCATTAACGGATCTAGCCTAGCACATATCAATCAACAGAAGTTCAGTTTGCTGGACTGCTTCAGGAACTGCCTTCTTGACTGAATGACTCGGATGATTTATTACCTGCAGCGAGTCATAAATTATCAAATGAATTGTAATTGTATCATACAAATTTGGAAATTAATGTAAGGATTGCATACTTTACTCAAACTGGAATGTACAAGCCAAACAAATAAATAAACAGCGATATTTGCACTACATGGTCATTACCGCATGAAATGTTTTATAACAAATTATGACATCACCACTAGTGATACTAATGCATTATGGGTGTTACTGCATCCTGTCGCTAAAATATTTGTTTTTAAAAAAGATCGTGGACATACAATATACGAAGAACATGTACTGAGAAATGTTTTTGAGCTCATTTTGGTTTTCAAAATCAGTACAATACTTGGTAACGTCCCCTTTAACCGATTTTTTTTTTTTGCCGGATGTATCACGTATGATCCGCTCTGTGCACATTCCTGGAACGTCAATCCCCCCAGACAGACTTTCGTATGTTAAAAGTTAAGCAAATTTGAGAAAACGGTCGAGTTAAGCCTTCGTTCTGATTAACAATACGTCCGCACATCTTGTGGGGAATCTCTTGAAAGCTTCGGCATATCGCAATTTCCTCTTTCTATGGAAAGTGTAACACAATTAGCATACCATTGAATCAGTTTGTAACGGTATGCAATGCCATGGTCAAGAGTTGAAGTACAAATTAGGTCAATAAAGATTATACATTTCCATCTAGCAGCTGTGGTATTCTGCTGTTCGATTCACAAAATAATGCTTCCACCCACAGCATTTATGATATTACGACAATAATGTTTTCTACCGTCATATAGGAAATATATGGAAAATCCGTCCCATAACGCACCGCAGAGGAATATCAGAAAATTTTGTTTGGCACTCATACTCATTTCCGGTCTCAAACAATATTACACTTGACCAGAAGTGGTTATGACTGCAAATAAGATCTCCCCTTCCCACACACATCTCGCTGTCGTGACAAACGTATTTTATCCCTTCACATTAATCTCATTCCTGCCCGGGGTAATAGAGAACATGGCGCACTGCTAGTCGACCCCCATCCCTATCAATCTTCGTTAACCCCCTCCCCCCTCCCCCCCACACTACCCCCCCCCCTACACCTACCCCCCCCCCCCCCCTACACCCTCACCCTCGCCCCCCCCCCCCCCCCCCATCCCTCCTTCCACCTTGCTTCTTTTCTCGCAATCACTTAACTTGAATTGTCCAACAGAGAGATGGGAAGAATATAACAGGGCCAGTGTATGCGGTGTCCAGAAAAGGAATGATTTCGCGCTTCCGTTGTAGTTGTCGTACAGAGTACAGATAAACAAGAAAAAGAAACACCACTAGACACTGCCCCCCCCCCCCGCCCACCTTGTCACTTCCTCAGCTCCTGCAGTGCGATTCCATTAAGTGACGGAGACGACATCAATTACGATGCACTATCAAAAGATATGTCTCCGAGAAGAGCTATCGCATCCTACGCACGATCGGAGGACCTGAGGGATCTAAATGGAGATGGCTCCACACATATGGATCATTTAGCTTGAAGGGCACTGGCATATTATACCTTGAACTGGTTACATAATATATTACATCACTGCTGAATTGACTGGAGACGGCGCTGTGATTGTACTATTCATATGATGAATCTGGAAGTGAGTTTTCATCACAGTAATATAACGCAGTAACCATGGTAACAGAACAGAGACAGATTGGCGCAATCTTCAAAAGAAAATACAGAATAGAAAATGTATCTCATTTGTTTTTAGACTGATCAATTGAGAACAGACGACAAAGGCTGCGTCATCGTCTTCAGAACAGGCCTGTCTGTGAGTTTTGTTCAGAATATCATTAGTTTTCATATAACAAATCATAATAATCGAAAAGTATGGAAACGCATTGCGATAGGTTAATACTGCTGTATATAATAATTAACATAACACATCATGGATTTAAAAATGTTTTACCATGTGTTTCAAGTCCAAAACCAATGTTAAAGTCCTCAAACAACGTAATAATCTTTATTGTGTTTGTCTGATCTTACTCAAACGCTCTGATTTCTAATTGTATGACAAGAAAATCACCGGCTTGCATTCACAACCGTCGCTGGTCCAAAGACTGGTAAACTACCCCTTTAAATATAATCACGACACAAAGGTGTTACATTTCGATTAAGCCACGCGAACCTCATCACGGTTACAGACTGGTAGGTGTTCACCTCGACTCGACAAGGCAAATCGTTCCAAATAGACCAGTTCGTAGTTACACGATGGTTGGACAATTCACTGAATAAATACTACAAGAATGCAGACTGGGATCTGTTCATTAAGGCGGATGGGATGATGGATGTGAATACATTTTACAATGTGCCCAAAACAACAATACAAACAGGTGCGCATGGTGGAATGTTCTTTTACTGCCTTTCAAAGCTGAATGATTGTTGTCATATGTGCATGATAATGAAGAGAAACCTGGTTGAGTATCTAATGAATTTTAAATTTACTCTGTGAGTTGTTCAATTGACCCGAGGTTATTCGTACCAGCAACAATCTGCTCATGCGCACATTGTAATTACGAACTCGCTTATTGGTAATCCCCCTGATTTTTGCTCCAGAAAAGAAACTGCATCATGACATCCGTAGGGGTGTATTTGATGTACAAAACAGGTCGGGTGCCACGTATAAGGAATTAAATGGTCGAATTGATTGTTACACTATTTCGCTGATTAAATTGTTGCTTCTATGCTTATAGACACATATTGAATTAATGATTTAAATCTTATTCAATATTTCGCGTTTATGTTCTTGACAGAATCCCTTTGAAAAAAAAAAAAATTGATACAAATATTTATATTAATAATTTTCCCTTTGTTTTTTATAAATTGAAACAACAAATAGGAATTCATAGTTTGATTTAATATCTAAAAAAATTATCATCATTCACGTATCCACACATAATGCCTTGTGCTTTCGTGCTTTTATGATAGTGTGGGGCACCAGCGGTACATACAAAGAAGGTTCCTGAACATTATCAGACATGCATGGCGTACTTTCATTTTACTTACTTATCAATTGCACATTTCAGGCTCACTATTCTATTTTTTGTTCCGTTCCACGCCTTCGTCGAACATTCTCGTTCAATTAACCCGTTTACCTATTAACCCAGATTCAAGTTATTCCGATAGAGAGCGATCACGATCCTGTAAACATAGGGGGTGGAATGAGATGGAGTAGTGAGGGGGAGAAGGAGGAGGAGAAGAAGAAGAAGAAGAAGAAGGAGAAGAAGAAGAAGAAGAAGAAGAAGAAGAAGAAGAAGAAGAAGAAGAAGAAGAAGAAGAAGAAGAAGAAAACGAAGGAGAAGAAGAAGGAGAAGAAGAAAAAAGAAAACGAAGGAGAAGAAGAAGAAGAAGAAGGAGAAGAAGAAGGAGAAGAAGAAAAAAAAAAGAAGAAGAATAGGAAGAAGAAGAAGAAGAATAGGAAGAAGAAGAAGAAGAAGAAGAAGAAGAAGAAGAAGAAGAAGAAGAAGAAGAAAGGAGGAAGAAGAAGACGAAAAAGGAGAATAAAGGCAAAGGAAAGAATAAATGAAAGAAGATATCAAGAAGAAGGTCAATAATGAGATGGGGAATACAAAGAGAGGAGGAAAAGAAGAATGAGGAGGACATGAAGGGAAATAATAGGAAGAAGAGTAAAGAAGGAGAATTTAAGAAAAGAAGAGAAAAGCGAAAAGAAACGGACAGTACTAGATAGAAGGAACCAGGGGGTAATAAAAACAATACGAAGAAGAGGTTATGAAAGAAAAAGAAAGAAAAAAGAGAAGAGAAAAAGGAAAAAAAAAGGAAAAGGAAGTATTAGAGCAGAAGACGACAGAAGATGAGATAGAAGAAGGAGGCGGATGATGAAGAAGGTGAAGAAAAAATCAAAAGAGAAGAGAGCAAATTCTAGCAATTTTCATGACAAAGAACCATATCCGCCTGCAATCTTTACGTAGGCAGCCAGACCACAGTATAAATTATCATAATTAGAAATGCCTGCAGTCTTCTCTCTTCCTCAAACGAAGCCAACTTAAAAAAAAAAAACTCTGATCATAAAAGTGATAATCCCGTCCATTGCGGGAGACCGAATTGCAAAAGGCATACCAAATCATTTGAATAATACCCATTCAAGCCTAACAATACTCCCAAAGACGTCACGCATGAAATTTGCCATTTTGCTCCAAATAGGCGGGAACGGAGGATACCAGTCGTACTATCGGTCATTTTCACACCCCCTACAACGGGGTCAGGTTCGAAACGTCCTCGATGTACTACACAGGCAGCGGGCCAAATTAGCACAACAGGTGTCAAATAGACTATTGACCAGGCCGGTAATGATACGCTTAGAGACGAAACAGTTTTATATCAGGTGCTTTACAAATACATAACTAATTATCAGTATTAGAGGTTGAAGCCCCAGACTGGAGAATCGGATTGCATGCGCGTTATCAAGAGTTCAGTGCACATGATTTTATTGCGATTTGATATATCTCTGGTTAACTCCTTCTACGTCAGACAAAATGCTGCTCTAAAAATGCGAGTCATAGATGTTGCAAACAATGTTAATCATTTGCATGTTTATAACTTGAGGCAATAGGGCACAGACACTCACCCAAGACAGAAATGTTATTTTCAGACTATGCATAGATGGACTATGTCGTTCAGGGAAGGAACCCCCCCCCCCCCCCCCCCTCCCTCCCCACTGGATACACACACACCTATCATCATAACTAACACTGTCTAAAGAAAATGCACGTTCGTCTCACGGGATCACTGGAGGTTCTTATACTGGAAATATTGGGCACGAGCAGTTGCATTAATACCTTTTCAGGATATGAAATAGACGCAACATGACGTTCAATGTTGGGTGCAGGACCCCCTGCCCCCCCCCCCACCCCCACCCCCTCCATCCACCTGCCATCCTAATATTGTCAGAACGAATTACACTTGCGAACAGAGCCGAGGAAGGCCTTAGCTCATAAGATCCCAGAAGGTTCTTTACGCTTGAAAGGTTGGGAATGAGCACTGACAGTAATACCATTTTCATCAAAACTAATCCAAAATCCATAATACGCAAATTGGCGAAATTGGAAAAAGATTACTTCCGTAGTAAACCCAGCCCTGATTAAGCCACATGATATGATAGGCAACAATGTAGGCAGAGAAGGAGATAAATGGAGACGAAATCGCATAAAATCAACCAAGAATGTTGATAGCAAGAGCTGTATGATGCGACCTTTTCTTTTATGAAAACGCGCTATGTAAGACGAGGGCGGGTCGGTAAGGGATCACGTCGCTAGCTTATCCCTTATAGTATCACGGTGATATTTCTGAAACGGTCTAGACATAAATCATATTACGAAGTGGGCATGGTGGGTTATCTGGCCCAGAAAGAATCAACCCCGCACATGACAGCGGTCCACTTTTGTGTCCCAGGGGTCATATTCATGAAACCTTCCGAGCCTAGTTCATTACCAAAAGTGCGTGAAGCTGAGTGCACTTTAGCAACTAACTATAGGCTTAGTAATGTTTCATGAAATTGGCCCCTGCTGGTATACACGCCCACAGATGCCATCGATCCGCGTTCTATGAAACTCATAAAGACCAAAAGAAAAACCTCGATTTAACTTAGGGAGTAGCAGATTAGGGCCAACTATTCCAATATGAAGGATATCCCCACCTGCCATGCTATAAGAGTTATGTTATCTCCGAGAGAATGCAATACTCATTGTTCATTCGTGATTTGAAAAATACGAACAAAAAGGCATGAACCAACAATAATACAGTAAAATATTTTATGTTCCTCACAAAAAGGAATGACATAGGAAGACCTGAAATAATGGGAACGTATCATTCTTTGAGCTGAACAAATAATATATACAAAATAGGCATCAATCCTGCTTATTACAGAACTGTCAATTTTAACTCAAAATCAAGAGATCCATATAACAATGATGAACCATTCCTACCAAACAAGTAGTACAAGTTCACTAAGATTTAATGGAGTAGATATTATGGATAAAAAAGAAATTAATACAATACAATACGTACAATTATAAAACACCAATCTCCCCGGGAACACAGCAGCGAGTGGTGATATATCGGGTAGATCTCTCGCGAGCTTAGGAACGTCCCCACCGAAGTTAGTTTTCCTCTTTATTCTGTAGTGGGTGGCGAATCTCCCGTCTCATGAAAAAAAAACGATCATTCACTTGTGTTCTTTTTATCTTGCAAATCGAATCAGGCGAGAGTCGTTAGTTTGCTTTTTCCTGATAGTAATGCAAGTCAAAATGCTGCATAGATTCCTCTCGACTTGTTAGAAATGTTGCTGCAATATCCGTGGGCTTCGTGGACCTCTGTTAACGTGGAGGAAAAAGCTCAGAGATCTGAGAGAGAAAAAAGCATCCACCTGCTAAAGATCGCGCACAATCCATCCAGCATTTTGCTCACGGCGAAAATGGTTGTTCTGAAGTCTTGAAGCTCTTGGAAGAAAGTGGCGAGCACAACTCACTCGGAGTAAGTCCTGTATCTGACGAGCGACGACGCATTAAAACAAAAAACAGCAGAATTATAATCACATTTGCTCCGAAGTGCGAGAAATCAAAAGGCGCGTGATTGGGTTGGAATAATGACAGATAGAGAGTGTGTGAGAGTGAGAGCGTGTTGCGTCGAAGAGCTTTTGAAAGGGAATGCAGGAATACTGGCTTGGCAAGGCTCCTTTTATTATCGACCAGGCGGATGAGAACGAGATAGCGTCGGGTGTGAGTGGGGGGGGGGGGGGGGGGGGGAGAGAAAAGAACGGAGGAGAAAGAGCGTGCGTGACGTGTATATCTCAATAAAAATCCAGCTAACAGGTAGCGCGCACGTTCCCCGCTCATCCAAGCACGAAAAAGGTGGTACCGAATCGCGGAGAAGAGAGAGAGAGAGGGAGAGAGAGAAAGAGAGAGAGAGAGAGAAAGAGAGAGAGAGAGAGAGAGAGAGGATACAGAGTATGCGTGTGAGACGGCGAATGAGAGAGAGAGAGAGAGAGAGAGAGAGAGAGAGAGAGAGAGATACAGACAGACAGACAGATCAACAAAGGAAGCAAGAGTGTGTGTGACTATGCGTTCATGTATGTGCCATGAGAGTCAGGGAGACAGGGAGAGGGAGAGAGGGAGAGAGAGAGAGACTGCGCGTGTTCTCATTAATCTTATGTTCCCGCCCTCTTTCCGCACTACGTCAACCTTCTAGCCAATCACATGCGCTGCCTGTGTGACAATAGACCAATCAGGAAGCGGGAAACCGCATTCCCTTTTCCTCCTACAAAAACATCGTGGCGCGGTGGCATTGAATATGCGTTGTTTACTGGTCGCATGTTGACAAAGTTATCTCCATTTCGGAAGTTGTGTTTTGTTAATGATTTTGGCAGCTTTATCTGCAATATATTTACCTCATCGTCCGAGGGATTTCGGAAGCCGAAAGTGGCCGGAACGTCCGTTTTCCTGGCACTTTTTTGTGGATGAAACAGACCTAAATTTTGCCATATGTCACTAAGCACGCATTCCTATTTCCAACATTCTTTGCGATAGACCATGGATAGACACAGACAAAATTCGGACCCACAATCTTTCCCCTTTTTGGTGACGGTGACACGTCCTGACACTTTTGTTCATTATGTTACAGGTGGTTACCTCTACCAACACGACCAAAGGTTCTACGGTGGGTTTCCTGCAAAGCATATCGCAGATTGTAAGCTTATGCTCCTTGCATCAATATTTACATTAATTGGACAAATATTGAAAATCATATTTGAAATATGTTAAGCAAAAATTGCTGCGTTAAAAAAAAAACATATTTCAAAATAACTTCACTAAAATAGTGTTGTTGATTTTTGTTTTACTCATGACCGGTTTATCATTTAAATTGGCCGTATTGATATAATACTGGTACATGTAGTGAGATAAACACTCTTAAAATCGATCATATTTCACTCGTTCTTAAGTCCTACCATGACCACTAACTCTTAGCCATGAGCAATAGGTGTTTACCTTTTCAATGAATTAATATTGCAGTTGTATGCGATAATATAGTGGTATAATTCATGTAATAGGACACATGACACATTATTTATTGTGATGTCATCATTACCTAGACAGAATGTATAAAACCTGTTCAAAAATGCGAATGTGTAGCAAAAGGGGCAGCATGGAATCCAAGTCAATAAGTGTGGTGATGGTAATTGTTTCAATTACAAAAGAAAATTATAAAATGCTTCAATTCAGTCTTTGTGTAAGTTCGGAGGAATTTGAGCTACATAGGCGATGTACTGGGGGATCTTATCTTTCATCTGGTACCCACAATTCGTTCCCGTTTATTGTTTGTTGTGTATACTATTCCAATTTTAATATCTATATTGGATTTTGATAAACCATCTCTATAATGAATGAAAAGTGAATTAAACTTCAGTCTTGAATAGTTATGGTGAGGTAGGGAATCAAATTTGAAAATGTTGGGATCTACACCTGCGGTGGTGCAAAATAGGGGGGGGGGCGGTTTCAATGATTATATTTTGTTTGTTAGAAAATAATGCAAAGACATAGAGTACCGTAGCATGACGTCATATGAGCATGTTTTCAAGACAACTGGATATAAACTATGTGGGTATATAGAGCAAACATTGGGATCAGAGCGGGGACTCTCACTTGGAGTGCCGGACGCTAGCCCGCTCGACAATATTTGTCGGACGAGTGAAACTGTCACCTGAGCGATGTTGTTGAGAACCAGAAGCCAGTGTAACAATGGGTATGACGACACCACTTTGGTTCTCTATGGCATTTGTTTTTTTACGTCACATAAAACGTCAGGCTTGCCCATTGTTCACGTATTGTGTATGTGCTTACAATGCTAGTCTCCCCATTAAACTAAACACACAAAAAAAGGAAGTCCCCCCCCCCCCCCACCCCCCTATGCAAGATAGAATAACTTTTGATCGAAAAGGTTTTGGGCAAAATGATTTGGCACGATTGTTCCTTACCTTATTGACTAACTTTTGTGTGAAAATCACATTGATCCAATCAGTAATGAGTGGGTACATTTTGAAAGGCAAAAATATCACTTTTCAAAAGTCACAAAGGCAATTGTTTATGCCATTTTAACAGTATATTTTGGCATTTCTTGTTCGATTTTTAAAGTGCATTCACTCAACTATGATACTAAAATGACTTCTCATGTTTACATTATAGGTCATGGTACATCTTTGTTAAAATATCCAGAGTTTTATTTTTTTTCACAAAAATGAAGGGTTTTTAAATGTTTCAAACTCAGGAGGGATGAGTATTTGTTAAACGGTGCTCACTCAACCAGAACAATGGGTTACGTGCCGGGATAGGTGTAGGTGCATCGAGAGATGGATGATAAACAATGAAATGATATAAGTTATGCACCAGAAATGAAATTCATCAAAAATTAATGATCGAATTCCCAAATTACCATTGTGACTTTTGAAAGTGACATTTTTGCCTTTAAAATTTGCCCACTCATGCATGACTAATTTGATAAATGTGATTTTCACACAGAAGTTAGTCAATGAGTTACAAAATAATCGTACCAAATTATTTTGCCAAAAAGCTTTTCGATCAAAAGTTATGCTATTTTGCCTAGGGGGGCGGGGGGGGGGGACTTACTTTTTTGTTGTGTTTACCATGTCCGCCAATTTCTTTCTGACTATTCTCTGCTTTTATTCAAAACAATTACCAATGTCTCAACAACCGTTTCTCGCCACGTGCGTGAGTGTCACGTGAGCTTGCTGTCAAATTAGGGAACTGCGAAAATAAGTTGTCAAAAACAGACGGGTCTACAACCCCGTAACATAAAACGACCCCAAAAGGAGGATGTATTTCCGGAATTTCCTTGATAAAATGGCAAAGATTTATGACCTGTATCCGACTTTGCGACCCAGGAATGCCATGGGCGACTCGAGCCCCAAAGTCAAGGTGATCTCATATCGGTTTCGAGCTGTTTAACCGGGACCTCTTGATCAAGCAATAAAAACAATTGACAGTGATTTATTGAGCGATTGGCGTTAAGGTAATATCTTACATTCCTTCACATGCCACAGCGTGTTTTCACTTCCTCTATTTTCATGATTTTGTCTTCTTATCTTATCCCCGCCTCTCCCACTCTCTCGAATCCTCTATCTGAGAGAGGATGCGGACTGAAATCTTCTTTGAAATTCACGAGAGTTTTACCGAAAAGAAAAGTGAACAATTTCTTCTTCTGCCCGTTGCTCTTGTCTTCTCTATCTTAAAAAGTACGTAAAAGATAGGAGCAAGAGTGAATTTACGAAATAATCTTTTTAAATTGCTAAAAAAGTGAGTTCATGATAAGGCATTCAACCTGTCTCCCAAGTTCAAGCTTTGATGATTTTTTTTGCGTAGTACAATAAACAGCCCAGTGATCACATGTGCTATATGTCTTGCTATTAAGCTGTTAATCATACCCGATTGTGTGTTAACTCTGTATACGCCACGGATGCATTTTTTGCACATGTAATGCGCACAAAATCCACATGGAAACAGTTTATTTGGCACCCAAAGGGTGAACGTTATTGTGAAATGAGTGTTGGATATTGATATGCTAATGGTAATGATGCAATCTAATTACATGTATATCTAATTACAATGGAGAAAATGCCAATAATACCATAGACGTTTGATAGGTCTTGAAAAGGGGACTTTTAGTACAAATTTCTCCCATGTTTTCTCTCTCGAATGTGGTTTGATATGATCCGGAACTGTCGCATTTACAGCTAGTGAAGAAGTGTCAAAAAGGGAAGAGAATCCTTCTCGGTATGGAGGCCTCCTAGATAAGGTATCTTCCTCTTGTTTATTTATTTCCGTACGTTACCTAACTTCCCGGTAATTGGGGAACTTATCACTGCATTGTCCATCATGTTTATCAATAGATTATGGAAGTTAATTGAACAATAACACGTAATTCAGTTGATTTACGAATTGGTGCGAAGAAAACAATCCAAACTTCAATTTCAATTTCAACACATTTGTTTCCTTTAAAATTTAAATTTTGACATATGTCCTCAGGAGAAAGATAACTAATGTAACAAATGGAATACCAAGGTATATAAACAATAAAACACAAACTGTTTATCACTGAATAGTAGTGACCGAATAGTTTCGAATCATCCAAGGACGGTGTTTTCAATTTTTCACGAAAGAAGTTTTACCGCTACCGCTCGGCACCAGCTCTCTCACTACCATTAATTGGCATGGAGACGTGTAGAAATTCACCGTGGTTTTCAATGCGTGGTCAATGTACGGTCATCATGATCACTGGCGAGCCATGATGATCTGTTTATTCCAGCGAGGCGATGGACATCTTTGTAGTCTCCATTTGCCACTGCGGGGAAACTTTTGCTGCGCACTATGCACGCGGCGGGCGACATCGCAAGGTCGTGTCAATGCGAACACACCATCATGCGAACTTGACCTCAAAACTGAGGCTTTGTATTTCCTCAATGCATGCATGTACCTTGTAAAACACATTCTTATATGGTTTGCAGCGGCGAGTAGATGGCATAAACTCAATCATCCTCGTTCATTTGGGACAGGCTTGGCAAAGAGGGGGACTTTCCCTGTTCGTCTGGCTCGACACGACACGGATTAAAGAGAGTGCACCTGTCCATGTTATCGGAATCAAATTCACGTGTCATGGACGAGTGTTCTCAGGACTCAAATATAAATTTGTGAAAATATCAGTCACGAGAAGAAATGTTTAAAAGTTCTGCTCAGAATGAAGGGACTATAAACTGTTTTTAACTTCACTTTTGGACTTTTGGACAAATCGTCGAGAAAAATCGGCTAGTGCCCGCAGATCTTTGCGTTGAAAAAAAGAATAAGTGTCAACATAGCAATCCAAGCGACGCAATGAGATTAGTGATTTTATGAGAGACAAATCTTGTCATGTTTATGACGAGATGTGGTCATATGGAAAATTGAAAGATTCCAACTTCTCTTATCATTATAAAGATAAATTGAATCTGAGAGGCATACACAAATATGGAATACATCTTTTTCATAGAGATATGTGTGTAAAAACATGCGTCTAATGATATAACAAATGCACAGGTTAAATGATGCATATCCTTTTAAGAAATGGACATTGAAAAATATGTACACAACATTTGGTAGAGCACATCGCACGTGACGGCACAAAATCACAACTCGAAAACGTCATAACTCTTTTATCCTTTGGCGGATTTTTATCAAAACTTCAATAATATGTTTCTGACATGTTTCTGCTTTCATAAAAATCAACTTCAGGGTGGACTTTCGCTTTAACTGTGTATATACCATGTTTGTATCTTTTCTCCAGCAATGTACATGTACACAAATTCCATAGAGTAACATTCTATCTAGAGGTATTCATATTATGTGTTGCATAACTATTATCACACATGTTTGATATGGAGCTACATATTCATCAAAGACATACACCGACCACCGACCGGTCACCCAAGGGCAAGCGGTGCAAGAGACGAATAAATGAATAAATGAAGAGACAAGAATGACAAAAGATACAAACACATACAAACAGAAACTTGATGAAGATGCCTCATTCAGCAATCGAGTTACATGTGCCTAGACATACAATTAGGTTGACGCTATCAAAGTATAATTATATCGTTGAAGCATGAAAGAGTTTTGTATGAAACTACTCAAAATCGACATTGACCGATGAAAGTCTATTTTATTTCTTTTATTTTTATTTCACGTTTTATTTATACAGGGTAGTCGTTTCAGTCGCGAGGACTGCTTTCCAAAGGAGCCTTGTGCACACGATACAGACCGTTATCATTTCTATTACACTTGACAGTAAGCAGAGGGGGGGGGGGGGGGGGTTGTACGGAGCAGGGGTGCACACCCACACCCCTGTAGTAAGTGTGCAACAGGTTGCTTACACTTTTGCGTCTGTAACAAAATTAAAAAAAAAGCACGCGCCGCATTTCTACTATCTGCCATGTCTATCTTGAGAGTTATCTCGGGCGGATTTGCCAAGAATGTCGAAAGTATTCGATGAATTCAAAGTATTTGCGCCACAATGCCCCCTGCCAGGGGTATTTAATTGTCAAGGGAATTTAATTGTCAGGTGGATGTTATGCATTCCAGCTTATTAAAGGGGTCGTCCCGTCCGATGCAAAGATTCTTTTAATGACCTCGGTACAAAATAATCAAAGCAATTCAAAGATGTACGTATTTTTTAAAGGAAAAATTGTACAAAAATTGAATTGTGAAAATCAAAGGAAAGTGCTGTTCGGCGCGCCTTCACCATGTTCACAGTGTGAAATAAGTTTCAACGTTATTCGGTAAAAACCAAAAAGCAAATTAGAGAGTTTCAGAGAAAATTAGCAATTAATGATGAATTCACATTTGGCTTTATTCTTACTTCTCTAAAATGGCAAATCCCTGAAGTGGGGCAACAGATGTTACCTTCTTCATTCAAGTTTCCGCAGCCATTATTACATATAAAAGCTTGTAAACAGTCATACATTTCTCATTGAATTATCATAGTTATATATGGTAATGCGCAGAAGCCTTCGTATTGAAGTGATTGTTTTGGCTTCAACTGAATTAAATTGAATCTTTATTGCATTCTTGAAATTGTTGACACTAAATGAATACATATACAATCTGTACATCGACAAGTACGATACACTCGAATAAACAAGTGAATAACTACACGGGTTTTGTCATTGTTATCAAATTCATATCACTGTAAACTGTAACTGTAAGAGTGACCGGAGCCGAGGGAGGTAAGTCCGTGCCCCCTTGGTCAGATGGGCATGATAGGGGGTAGAATTCTGTCCCCGTTGGTCTGTGGTAACATTCGGGGGATTACCCGTTGACCAATGCACCGATGCTCATGGTCAGTCACTCCGAGCATTGGTCAGGGTAGGGGAGAGTAAACAAGTGGGGAAAGTTGGAGAGAAAATAGGGGGGAGAGAGATTTTGTATGGCGTGTATGTGAGAGAGTGATAGCGAGAAATCGAGTCCGAACGAGAGAGAAAAGTGGAGAGAGAGGGTGGAGGAATATAGTATGATTGTGTGCTGGACACGTATAAATATATGCATGTTTGAAATACGACATCACTATTGACCCATGTTGTGGAATTTGTGGATTATTTCATTAGTAATACACACAAATCCCACGGAGCAGCATTTTTCTGGCGCTTAAATACATCCTTGTTTGAAAATATCTTCCACCATGACACAAGGATTATTTCATTGCATAATAATGTCGACGTGATCGGTACCTGCCACCTTACCCCATCCTACCCCCTACCTCCTTTCTCTTTCTCTCTCTCGTCTTTCTGTCTCTCTGTCTGCCCTCTTTCCCCTCTCTCTCTCTCCCTCTCTCTCTCTCTCTCTCTCTCTAACTTTCCTTCGTTTTTGCCCCTCCCAATTCCTTTCTCCTTCTCCCTATCTATACGCATCTTTTCTTACGGCCCTTTAATCTGAAGGAATTTCCTTTCGCTTTCATCACTATCTCATTTCCTGAAAAGAGAACAGATAGACAAAATATTTAAACGTCCCCAACCAGTATCTTGTCTTGATAATCTCCAAACAGGATACAGTAAATCACGTGTGATATTGAAGCCCACAAAACAACTTGAAATCACCTCATGATTCTTAGAATATTGTTGTTTAGCAGGGTGCTTGTTTGAATCAATTTGCGCGGGAGATGCGACTGTATTTTGGCATTTATACGCATTTTCAATCACGCCAATGTCAGTTGATATCAATAAAGTGTTATTATCAGTACAATTTTGTCAATACAAGTTAACGCATAATAATAACATAATTTTAGTCAGTGCTACTCAAAATGCACGTCATTCCTTTCCTTAGTTTTGAGTGAATACATTTCATAAGCTTAATTGTTGTTTCGGTTTCAATTCATCAATTAATTTCTTACATCCATTGGAACATATGTTATATATTTCGGGAATAATGAACAAACTGAGCTTTACTATTGTTTTCCCCCTAGGCAGTGACAAAGTCGAACTATTTTAAGCAGTAACTTTACTTAGTGTAAACACAATGCTTGTGTGAAAAATATTCGAAATTGATTGGCACAGTATATTTTATTGAGTTATTTGAATTACTATGACTATTAAATGTAACGGTTTGATATATTGTTGCAATTTTGATATTTGAAAGTGGGCGCCAAAAATATAACACCGCACATTTGAATTCAATTCAACATCATTGCGTCCAAATTGCGGTACATGTTTCAACACAGCACCCCTATAATTGTTCTATATGATTTCAAATCCACATTAACAAGAAGAGGGCTCGTTGATAATTTTTCGTTGCAGCAAAACCTTCAGATAAAATGGAAAATTACAATGAATGGAAAGAAAAAAATAGAAAAAAACGTAATGAAAACGTAATAAAACGTTACAAATGATCCGCGCTTTTAAAATTCTCGTTTCTATGAGAATATGTAATTATCCGACGCAGTGTAGTAGTATATGCATTTCTCGGAAGCTAGAGAAGAGGTTATAGACTTGCTGTAATTTCACGACTCATTAAACCATGGTAATATTATACTCTTGTCGCGTGTTTTGCAGTATTTTAGTCTTTTTGTAGAAACATACCGAAATTGTGAAGCTCTTCTGTTTTTTCCACCGGGGCTCACGCTAAATGAACCTGTAGCGAAGAATCTCAAGTGTATGACTGGCTAATACGTTACTCAATTCTGCTAATACATGAACCAATGTCAACGCCACTGTGCACTAGTCATAGAGTAGCATCTCAAGTGGCACAAAATCAGTTAATCAGGCATAATCTATAGGCACCAGAATGCATGATTATTATGTAGAATACATTGGGTATAGCCTAAGCGCACATGTGTGTGTGAGTGGGTCTGTACGTATGCATATGTCTACTTGTGTATATGTGTGTGTGTGTGTGTGTGTGTGTGTGTGTGTGTGTGTGTGGTCTTTAGTGCGTACGCGTGTATAGATTATTTGCACAACTGACGCCCATGCATTTTCCTTTTTGCCAAATAAAATAAAATTACAATGAACCTCAATGATGACACTGCCTGTACATGAATTGAGACCAAATATGTAACATAGAAATATCCGTACTTAATGGCACTCTGACAGGTAACACAATGTAAATGAGAAATAAAGGTGATAAAACATCAACGCCCCGTTATCACGTCGGGCTACGATCGAACGTGCGATTGATATCTCCGTAATGAAATTCATTTCTATGTCAATTCATTTTAAATCGATCGTAACTTGTAATGTATATCGGCCTTTGTAGATTCTAGCTTGTGTGGGTCTATGATTAATTGTTATGATTCATGTCAAAATCATGAAATGACCAGCAGTTGCAACACAAAGCTATTGGATAATATTGAACAACGCTCTTCGAAATGTACTAACATCCATTGATGGTCAATTTCATCGATTCAAGTGCATGTGTGCCTGTTGTTACAGCAAGTCAAATGAGCGTAATCGTGATAATACATGTACATACATTTCTGCAAATATCGTGATCGAGTACAAAAAGAAAATAGCCGTCAAATGGTTATTACGTGGCTACACGGCGAGGCTGTAGACACAGAATAATTGTTATAGGCATACGTGAATAAAGAAATTACAGGAAATATTCACATTGCTATGTTTTTTATACGTTGACTCGCAAATGTGAAGAAAAACAACAGGGCTTTGTATAAATTTATGGACAGGAGTGTTTAATTGTCTGTTATTGGCAAACTTGTTAATGTGAAATATGCATGATTATATTCCACATACTAAGAATGTTGCTATATGATTGGTCAAGAGTTGATCACGTGATGAGGCGTAGTTTTTCCTATCAGATCACCTGAGAATAAAAGTTCGTTACACTCTAGGTGATAGTACTTTTTGGTTTCGCTGATCTCTTCACTCCTCACAGTCCTAATGCGTGATTAATATTTTGAGTACGCGCGAAATAAAAGTGCGTTACACTCGGACTATCAGCTCCTACTAATGCGTCCAAACGCGCGTCATAATGCGCGTCCTAATTAAACGCGCGTCCTAATGCGCGTCCTAATTAACGCGCATCCTAACGCGTGTTCCCCATGGCAGCGGCTCGGGGTTAGGTATCGAAGTAAACATTACTTTTGTACGTCAAATTGTCATTTTTGGTATAGATATTTGGTTTCAGATGTGGAATATAAATCAAATAATCAACTTTTGGTTTCAGGCAATGAGACGAACTATCACTTCCTCGGCGATCTGAATGTATACTCTATCTTTCCTTAGCTGCGCTTCGGAAAGATAGCTAAATCCAGATCGCCTCGGAAGTGATAGTTCATCCCATCACCTTCACCAACGTTGATTATTTGTTTACTATACGTACTGGTATACTGATGAGTGTAGGTAAACTTACACGAGATCAAACCTTATACACTTTAAACAAAACTATTACAAAGAAACAGAAACGGAAATAGGGGAAGATGGGAAAGGAGAAAGGAGGAGGGGTTGCCAAATTATCCACATTAATACGGGGTTGTTATATTCATATTAAATTATATACGCCAATTATAAGCTGACTTATGATGGGTGTCAAGAAAACTTTTGACACTTTAAAACGAAATTACAATTTGAATCAAAGTTAAATTTACATTTCATAAACACCAGGGATGTAATTTTGTGTCAATTTTGTTGTAGTATATCATCTTGTTATGACATTTATTGTCATGTAATAGACCAAGGCAACTCCTCAACAAACTTGGTATGTTTCTACAAAAAGACTTGGCACAATTTGTTTGGGAGTCAATATCATGAACATCTGACTTCAAAATATTTAAGAAATGTCACAAAGTATGTAATATAAATCATATACATGTACATGTATGTCGAAATCATTGTGATCAAGGGTCCTTATAAACCTTACTAAAGTAATCACCGTGGTGATCAGTACCATGCCTATGTTCTTCTTAATCCCTCATTTTGTATCTTACCAGGAATATATGTCTTGCTATGTCGCTATTGGTTTTGATTTGAAATAATGGTGTTTGTGTGTGAAAATGCGTGCGTGCGCAATGTGGGTGCGCATGCGTTGTACACGTGTATCTCCACGATGTATGTGAGTGGACGAACGTGAGTATTCATCTGTTCATGTGCTTGTTTGCAAATTTAGTGGGCGGATTACGTCTGCCATGTAATATCATTTGTATAACATGTTTTTTCCCAGTGTGTCCATTGTGCAAAATGACATGAAAAATGTGACATGAAGTAAGTATGTTCTGTTGTCCTTCTTGGTTTCCCTATAGATAGTTGTATCGTATTTGTATGTACTTCTTAGTAAATCGTCTTATTTGATGTTTTGTTTTTAAGATAAATGTTTGAGTGTGCAAGTACCTACTTGCGGGCATGTGGGTTGGTATGCGTACAGTATGTCAGTTCTTGATGCTCACAGTATATGAGTGGACGGGCGTGCGTAGTCATGTGCTTGTAAGTCAAATATCAAGGGGCTGGCGGATTATTTGTGTCATGTAAGTGTTTTATCACATGTTTTCGCTGTGCGTCAATTGTGTAAAGTGACATGAAAATATGACTTTTGGCAATCAAGTTTATGTTTTTCTTGTTTCCCTTGCCCCCCCCCCCCCCCCCACACACACACACACACACGCCTAAAGGTAATTTTATTGTTTGATTGTGTTTTATAAGATAAGATAAGATAAGATAATAAAAGATTTTATTAACTCTATCGGCCCCTCTCGGGGTATGAGAGTTCAATTATGTACAATGGTTTACAATAACATGAATACATACGAATACATGAAGTAAATAGAGAACATGATATATTTCTTGCTAATAAAGTCGTTATTTGTTTTGTTTTAAAAAGGGTTGTGGTTTTTATTCAAGTGTTTGCGTGTGCGCATGTGGGTAGTCATGCGTTTGTTTGCGTGTATGTCCTCGATGTATATGAGTGGACGAGCGTGTGTAATCGTGTGCTTGTATCCATGCATACATTAGTGGATTACTTTCGAAATGTGATTGTTTCACCTTCCCCCAGCAGGTTCATTGTGTAAAGTGGCTTTAAAAATGTGACATTTGGCAATTAAGTAAGAATTAGTATTTTTAATCGCCCCCCCCCAAGAGAATGCTACTGTTTTCTAAACAAAGAAATATCTAGAGTTCTTTTTTAATTAAACAGGTGCTCTTAAACGTCTTAAGGGAAATGCTTCGTGTGAGTGGCCATGGCTGCTATGCAAGAATCCAAGCAAGTGTGTGTGTGTGCACGCAAAAAAACATTTACACAATGTAAAAGTGTTTCTCGTTCTGTTACAAAACATGTTGATGACGTGAAATGAACATTTACTTTACAGACCAAGTACATCTCTATCATATCTAAGGGATTAGGTGAGCTACATTTACTAAATGCGGTCAATTAATTAGGTCAGACTGCTCTTGAAGATTTGCACGTTCGAATAAGTTAGAAAACAGGGGCAGAGCACGACCTTTGCCCCATTTTTCTTGTTTCTCCTTCCTGTTCTTCTTCTCATTGTCGCCTTCTTCTTTAAAGGGATTATACTGTACTGGATGACAAAAAGCCTTCAAAAAGATGATCGTGAGCAATCTTCTTGCCAGTGGTCTTAAAATTATGTATTGTCCATTTTAGAAACTTGCTGAAAATTATCTGCCTTCAAATGATCCACATTTGGAGTAATTAGTGATAAAATCACAAATCCTCAAAATGTTCGGCCCGAACATTTTGGGGATTTGTGTTTGTGTAAAAATCAAATATAACTTTCTTTTCCTTTGATCGATTTTCGTCAAACTTTCACTAATGTTTCTTTCATGTGTCTCTTTTTGTTGAAGCCAAAATAATTTCAGGGTGAACTATCCCTTCAAATAGGGGCATGGGGAAGAGACTATGCTGCGACAAGTTGGTCAATGCCCTCAACAGTCCAATTAGCTCCTTTTAAGAAGAACAGAAAAAAATGTTTTAGTCGCCAAACCATTGTTTACTGAAACAATCTCCCGTTGACATTTCCTACAAGCCTTCTAGGCATTTTTTCTTTCATCTGATATACAAATGATATGATCATGATGATGTAAAGTCTACAATCAATCAAAGAGTAGGATCATGAGATTGAGCCCATCATAATAAAATAAATGTTTCTTTTGTCGCCAAACATTGTTTACTGAAACAATCTCCTGTTGACATTTCATAACAATCAGTTAAGGCAATTGATTTCTTCTTGTCTCATATATCACTATTATCACGAATCAATCTAAATTATACAGCGGAAATCCACAATATTTTAAACAATAGGATCATGAGAGTGAGAGCTGATAATATTCCAGGTTTTGTTATCATTTCGACATTTTTTAATGTATGTACGTTCATAAACAATGCAGTCCATTATTTGCTAGTGAGTCATGTCGAAGACGAATGTGCTGTTTCAGGTTTGAGGTGAGTGTGTGTATGTTTATGTGTGTGTGTGTGTGTGTGTGTGTGTGAGTGTGTATGTGTGTGTGTGTGTGCGCGCGCGTGCAATCATTACGTGTGCAAAAATCATTGGCGACCAAACATTACGAAAGAATATGGCGAGCGTTGCACAAGTCCACAGATAAATTGCGTGAAATAATGTATTTGATTTTCTTTTTATGTCAAATACAGTATGTATGTCGATAACAGTCTGTTTTCTTGGAATGAATGCACTCTCAATGACTCAACCATGTTGATGCTTTACCGTAGCATTAAAATACAGACAGAAAAAAAAACATAGGCCGTTCTCTGAACAGAGGTTTAACGCAGTGTACTTACTCTATGGAACGCCAAATAAAACCGCATTAAACATTATCATTGCTTTATTTCAATTGATTTTGTCCTCGGAATGATTATGGTAAATTTTGAGTTTGCCCACATAATTACAGCGCATAAGTCAAATCACCCTCTTTTGTTGATTCTGTGATGAAAACCTTTGATTTTGTAACAGCATCGGATGATTCATTTGAAGTTAGTCTGCGTGTAGTATGTTGTCTAAATTAAACCACCATTGCGAATAGGGGCCACACTGTTTGATAGTTTGTCTTTAAGACTCTTGTTCTAATACAGAATAAAAGTGTAATCTAATAATGCCATGGTACTTCTTTTTTTACTGACATCATCATGATCTCATCACATAGTTGGCAAATGGTAGTCCTTAAATTCCTGCGTCAGTATTTGAATTCTACACCATTGTTCAGGTTCGTTTTTCACAAGCTGTACGTTTAAACTGGTCTTGCAATTCATGAAATCTGTTAAAGAATTTGTTTTTGTCTGGAAAAGAATTACACTACCGTTAACAAGTGGATTATAGTCTAAAAATCACCAGAGCGCTTACATAAAAAAGCGAATAAAGATCTCCTCCTAGTTTCAGCACTCGGTAGTATTCAGAGTCACTTACGTTCTGACATTCTATTGTTGTTTACGACGGGCGGAGAATGTTAATGGTCGCGAGGTGTAAACAAATCCAGTCAGCCGACATCAAGTATCGCGGAACCTTTTTGAGAGCGGCTATAGCTGACAAGTCGATGATGGAATCTCGCCCAGGAGCTCTGCGTCTCGGCGGATTCCGCTCTGCTGCTTTAGCTCTCCGAGGGAGAAAATATTTTCCCCCTTGTTTGAAGACCGACACATCTTTTCAGCACTATACTCCCTTTATTCTGCCTTCTTTTGCAACAGTTGCTCTTGTTTGATATGATTCTCCACTTTCCGATATACTACGTAATTCCTCTAAATAGTATCGTATTGATTGTATACATTGACTGCATGAATTATGCAGTCTAGAAAGGCTGCCTTAAAATATAATATCGTCCAATGGCATGAATGAATAAACGGTTAACCTTTTCAATGAGATTTATTTCAATGTCTAACAAAACAAAGTATACATTAACACACGTTTCCTTTAAAACGATCGAAAAATGGCTAGGAAAACAGTCATCAATTATTTGATTCAATCGTTCGGTCATGCATTACGTATTATAGAAAGAAGTCGCATGAGCCGAGTTAGCAAATGACCAAGGACACGGGTGATAAGACGAAATGCATTTGGACTAGCCATTCGTGGTTTATCATTTTTATTACCACTAGTTAGTCCTCGTAATCATTTATGCTATTCTGATTGATACTATTATTATCAATGATTCACCATCGCATTCATATACATCCTCCTCCTCATCGCCATCACCACCACAATCATCACCACCGTCACTATAGCACCACAATTTGCATCATCATCACCATCATTACCACCATCATCCACAATATCATCACCCCCATCATCATTACCCCTACCGTCCTTATCTTCAAATTCTCCTCCTCATCCTCATCATCACCATCATCATCACCATCATCATCATCATCACCATCATCCTCATCTTCACCATCATCATCATCACCATCATCATCATCATCCTCATCACCATCATCACCATCAGCCTCATCTTCACCATCATCATCATCACCATCATCATCATCACCATCATCACCATCATCCTCATCTTCACCATCATCATCACCATCACCATCATCATCACCATCATCATCATCATCACCATCAGCCTCATCTTCACCATCATCATCATCACCACCATCATCATCATCACCACCATCATCCTCATCACCACCATCATCCTCATCTTCACCATCATCATCATCACCATCATCATCATCATCATCACCATCATCACCATCATCCTCATCACCACCATCATCCTCATCACCATCATCACCATCAGCCTCATCTTCACCATCATCATCATCATCATCATCATCATCACCATCATCCTCATCATCACCATCATCCTCATCCCTATCACCGTCACCACCATCATCCTTATCACCACCATCCTTATCACCACCACCATCATCCTCATCACCACCACCATCCTCATCATCACCATCCTCATCTTCACCATCATCATCATCACCACCATCATCCTCATCACCACCATCATCCTCATCACCACCATCATCATCATCATCATCACCATCATCATCACCATCATCACCACCATCATCATCATCATCATCACCATCATCATCACCATCATCACCATCATCCTCATCACCACCATCATCCTCATCACCACCATCATCCTCATCACCATCATCATCCTCATCACCATCATCACCATCATCACCATCATCCTCATCACCACCATCATCCTCATCACCATCATCATCCTCATCATCATCATCACCATCATCACCATCATCCTCATCACCACCATCATCCTCATCACCACCATCATCCTCATCACCACCATCATCATCATCACCCTCATCATCACCATCACCATCATCCTCATCATCACCATCATCCTCATCTTCACCATCATCCTCATCACCACCATCATCATCATCACCCTCATCATCACCACCACCATCATCCTCATCACCACCACCATCCTCATCATCACCATCATCCTCATCTTCACCATCATCCTCATCACCACCATCATCCTCATCACCACCATCATCATCATCACCATCATCCTCATCACCACCATCATCCTCATCACCACCACCATCCTCATCATCACCATCATCCTCATCTTCACCATCATCCTCATCACCACCATCATCATCATCACCATCATCATCATCATCACCATCATCCTCATCTTCACCACCATCCTCATCATCACCATCATCATCATCATCACCATCATCCTCACCACCATCATCCTCATCACCACCATCATCCTCATCACCACCATCATCCTCATCATCACCATCATCCTCACCACCACCATCCTCATCATCACCATCATCCTCATCTTCACCATCATCCTCATCACCACCATCATCATCATCACCATCATCCTCATCATCACCATCATCCTCATCACCACCATCATCCTCATCACCACCATCATCATCATCATCACCATCATCATCACCACCATCATCCTCATCATCACCATCATCCTCATCATCACCATCATCCTCATCACCATCATCATCATCATCACCATTATCATCATCACCACCATCATCCTCATCATCACCATCATCCTCATCATCACCATCATCCTCATCACCATCATCATCATCATCACCATCATCCTCACCACCATCATCCTCATCACCACCATCATCCTCATCACCACCATCATCTTCATCACCATCATCATCATCATCATCACCATCATAATCATCATCACCCTCATCATCACCACCATCATCATCATCATCATCACCACCATCATCACCATTATCATCATCACCACCATCATCCTCATCATCACCATTATCATCATCACCACCATCATCCTCATCATCACCATCATCCTCATCACCACCATCATCATCATCACCACCATCATCATCATCACCATCATCATCATCATCACCACCATCATCCTCATCACCACCATCATCCTCATCACCACCATCATCCTCATCACCACCATCATCATCATCACCATCATCATCCTCATCACCATCATCCTCATCATCACCATGATCACCATCATCCTCATCCCTATCACCGTCATCACCATCATCATTATCACCATCATCAGCATCACCATAATCTCCCTAACCATGCTTTGTAATTAAGGACATCTCACCTCTACTGGTTGAAAACCATCCCTCACCACTCTCTGCCAACCGCATCTTACCCCATGCTTAGCATGCCCCAGCTGATCTCAAAAGTCAAATAATAGAATACATAGCAACACAAACATCTGGCATCGTTGTTGTTGTTGTTCTTCTTCTATTCCATCTTCCTTTGACCATAAGGGAGACCAGTGCAATGACATGGCGGATTTCTCTCATCGACGAAAGAGTATTCGTATTTTTTGGAATGTTGATGTTGTTGACACTCTATTTGGGACGATAATCTTACCTTTGTTTTCTAGGATTGTTCACCAGACGCCCTTCGGCATGTTTTTGCGTTCCATCGTCACCCTTATTCCTTGGAATGCAAGCCGCCTTTTGTTCTCAAAAATGTTGTTTTCAGTCTCCATTACATCATGACAATGCTCACACGGACCCATCTTCGAGAACAGGGCTTCAAAAATAGAGCAGTCAATTAGAACAGGCAGTCCTTGGGATCTTGGACCGATAAGTACATTTTGAACGTTCTAAGAGCAAGTACTTGAACTCATCATAGCCGCAAATTAGGGCCTTTGGATAGGATTATAGCTCTTCAAGGATTTATGCAGCGGAGTACGTTACATCCCGCGCCGAAATTGCACAAACCCGCCCAAACGCTTTCCTGAACATGCTGAGCGTGCGGACGTGACCAATGGATTGGTAATAAACAAGAACAAAGTGAGCAATCACAGAAAAGGCTATTCTTACTCAGTTGCGTACATAACCTTCATTTTAAAGCGACTGACCTCTTAACATTTTTAGGTTACGCTACCTTGTATTTAATCAAACGAAAATGTCCAGATTGCTCCCATAAAGCCTCAGCGACTGCGCCATATCTCTTAAGAAACAATGCTTTATTGTGATCATTTAGCAGACTGTATGCCTCGAACAGTATCACAGATAACATTAATCAAACGTCATTTTTATCATTCGATAGACAGTAATTAGAAAAGGCTATCTCATTGTCACTTTAAAGCATATTTAGTACCCACAGAAATCTTGGATAAAAAACCCAAAGCCACCGATGATCAGAACGTAGGTATGTTTATGCATCGTAACGTCGTATCGTCTATGTGTCGTAACGTCAAGGACAATCGTCTGATGTCCGTCTCGTCGACATGATTAAAGCCCAACTGCGCGCTTAAACCGCCAGTTCAGACGCGTGACCTGATAAGCTTTAGAAATGTGCACCTCAACGAAATTGAGTCAGGAGGGTCAAATAACCGTTCTGTTTGCTCATCTGATTGCTGATTCGACCGGTTTTTCATAAAGAGAGTTCTTGAAATAACTGCCTTTGGCACGAAGATACACAAAATTACACTCCTTTTGACACTTTCGAACAGGATGTCAACAAATAGGATGTCAAGAATGAGGTTGCGAAACAACCGGAAATTGGGGGAAGGATATTTTCGGAGTAATTCTATGTGTCCATGGGGGAGAAAAAGGAAGCAGTATTTATTTTCCAAACTCCCTTAATATGCATTTTTTCTTATATGACCGTGACATCTGCTATAAAGAAGCAAGAGAAGTCCCATTTGAATATATCATATGATCACGTCGTATCGTCCCTGTCAGCGCGCGATGCGGGCATTGCTCCCATTGAATGCATGCACTATTGAGCGGACCGCAGCGAACCATAGTGTACAGTGGCCTCCGGTCTCTTGGCTATAGCTTTCGGACGACCCACCCCAAAACTCAAAATCGAGCTATCGCTATGATTTCGCTTAAAGTCAGTTTTCAGTTCTATTAATGAGTGGGAGGTTCTGATACAGTATTTTCTTCGATTTCCCGTGTTTTTCATAAATCGTTTTTGTTGACCTGTAAGAGGGACACCCTGTCTTTAAAGGCAGACGGTGGAGTGGATGTTTACAAAAGAATAGGTTCAATCTTGTATTTCTTCAGCAATTTTCGTGAAGATCAGAGGTTCGTTTGTTTAAAAGATCATTGCAAGACTGGTTTAGACTGTTGAGCATTGGTTGAGTGATCACTGAGCGGCCATTGACATTCTGCTTTATCAGAGACCCCTGTGAGATCTTTGGACCATTTTAAAGACAGGGCGCTAGGTTTTAGGTTTTAAGTTTTTATTTATTGTGGTAGTCTAATGTGTGTAAGCACGTCCGAGAAAAGAGACAAATACGATTGAAGTAGCTTAGAATTCTGAATACTTTGTTTTACATTTTGAGGCATATAAGCTAAAATCAAATCAATCTGAGGCTTCCTCTTTGAGCGGTTCATCGCAATGAAAGATGACATGGATTGGGCAGTCATGACAGATGTGCTCGCATGCGACAAATTACCTTTAACGCAAAACGCACGCCACGAAGTGTGAAATGTGGAAAGTGTGTCGAAAAGTAGTCCGTGGAATACTCTTAAGTTTGGTTATTGAATTCGGACAGCAACTTATTAATGGGGGCACTGCGGTATAGTGTTGAGAGGCGGTATAGTTATGAGAGGCCTTGGCTCTCGCAGAGAGATCCTGGGTTCAAGCCCAGCCCGGCGCGTACACCCTTAGACAAGGTGTTTTGCTCATGTTCGTCCCTCTCAACCCAGGTGTAGTAAATGGGTACCACCTGGCAGGAATATAGTATTCCTGATCTAATTAGATCAACTAACTTGTAGCGCTACATACTTGGCTGCTCGGTTAAAGATTGTCCGTCCCTTTTGCAAGGTTAAAATTTGAAATCATCTATCACGATCGTAAATTGAAGAAAGTGTGATTCAAGACCATTTCTAAGAATACAGCATGTTAAAGCTTTCTGTATATGTAAAAAATTTCAGCCGTTAAATTTCAAACCGACTTTTTTCGTACTACGAAAAAAGTATTAGTCTTTGTTACAGTATCTATGTGATTATTATGCGTGTGTGAAATCCTAATTTTATGAGTAACTACCAAACTTTGGAGATGATTCCTTCCATAGAACAATTTTTTCATAATGCGTTTTACAATTTAATAAGCAGATTAATCAATAAAGCAGATATTTTAACACAAACTGCTAAGAGCCTGAGGTAAAGACTATTAATAAGACGTTGTTTACGTGCATTATTTGAATTTTACACTACGTATCAGTTTCAAATTGTGAATATAGAGCTTGCTAACACTTCTCTATGTTTTGCCAATGTTTCGATGGTTTTGTGGTGATCTGAAAAAGGGACTGGCTGTCTTTAAAGCCAGGGTGATAATCGAGCGCTTTGGGTAGTACTTCGTACTAGGAAAGCGTTATATAAGAACCGATTATTATTATTATTATTATTATTATTATTATTATTATTATTATTATTATTATTATTATCATTATTATTGTTATTATTATTAAGATAGCTAAGAACAGAAAAAAAATTTGGAGGACAAATTGCAATTAATTTCAAGCACAATTGTGAGCGTGGTTCTGTCACTGTCTCCCCTTTCACGGTAACATAATTTTTAGATTGATTCTCTGCTCATTTCATTCTTTGTTACATACTTGTACCTAAAGAAAGGCTACCACCTTGGTATGCCTTTGTCTCTCAAGGAATGCCTTCAGAGCTCTAATCTCATTATGCAGGTATGTTGTCACCAAGACGGATTAACACTTCACGAGTCTCAAGTGGAAACACCCCACCTTGTCCAGAAAAAAAAACACGTTTCATCTCAAAATTAAAGCACAAAAGGCGGTACGCTTTTAGGAATTTTTATCCGCTAAATGGTCAAAACAGCTTGGAATGCGCTACCAACTTTATAAGTTTTCCAACTTTTGTGAGTATATTTGCGCGTGAGCAGTTGTATGACTTCTCGATAGAGACCTAACTGGTTCATTGCAAGCGCCCCTTTGTGATACAATCGCACAGTCTTCATGGAATTTCTAATCCTCTTCTTGAAGTGTCTGGATTCTTGCCTGTTTTCTTCTAAATATTCTGATAAACAAGGGGATCCTGTAATTATACCGCCAATCATGCCACGAGATATACTCAGACAAAATGAATAACGACCGAATTATCCCGTCAGCTATGCGAGCTTTTGAAACTCCCCTGAAAATAACGATTATCTTTCGACCTTCGTTACAAAAGTATCAGAATAAGCAAAAACGAAAAATAGAGAATCCTGGTTAAGGTATGTGGATAAAACCGTTGACAATATCATTGGTGTATTTTTTGTGAATGGTATTGAGGGAGGTTTTTTTTTGTCATTTTTGTCACTTAATTTTATTTTATGTAATGAATGGACCGGACGGGCGCGATATGCTCTAAAATAAATCTTGCTCTTAGTTCCTTCTTCCTCTCTCTCTCTCTCCACGCACACACGCACGCACACAAAGACACACCCTCTCTCACCCTCTCTCTCTCTCTCTCTCTCTCTCTCTCTCTCTTTTCTCTTTTTTTTTTCTCTCTCTCTCTCTCTCTCTCGCTCTCTCTCTCGGAGATGCAGATTGATAAGAGAACACCATAAGGACACGACAAATGTGGTATTTATACATTGTTGTTGGAAGCGGGATTACGTAACTCCATTTTACCATATTCAGTAGAGCGGCCTGAGGTGTCATCACATTTATTGTCATACAAGTACTTGGTTCTAAACAGCCTTGATCCAGTGAGATGTCCGATGGTCTGGCGTTGTCTGCGTTTTCGCTCAACGTCGCGGACGTGCTTCGACAACGCACGAAATCCGCCGGGAGCGAACTGATGAACGGCCGGCCGTCGCACAGAGACCGTTCTCATGACAAAGATGGTCTCATTTTTCGGCGATCGTGAACGGACACAGTGCAGTTCACAATTACAAATTACGTTTACCAGAACGCTCCCTGATTAGCTATTGATTCACTTGCGGGGCAGATCTAGGACGGACGTGATTTCTACCACGGACCGTCGCAGAACTCGGTCCCTCATGGAGCAGTTCGCTGTTGCTATAGTAACTTTTCGATTTTGTACACGGACCGCAAACTTTCCCTTCTAGACCAGCGGGCGTCGTACAGCGAAAACTCTCTATACACCAGTTCGTAGTAAACTCTGGGGCAAGTTTGGTCACTATGACCTTTCCCTTTTTCATTAGGATAAGCAGTTGATTAATATATCATTTCAAAAGGAGATGTTACGTAATGTGCTTACCCGACATAGCAATTTGCGATATTCAACCTCTAATAAAGGAACCATCTCAAAACAGGTGACAAGAATAGTAGGCTACGGTCTGTGAACAATTGGGAAAGCTTCTATTACATTGTTTATTGTAAACTAATTGTTGTCGTTTGGCCTGTTGTCAAATACCCCATGATTGAACACCTTGGTGTTCTTTTATAAATTGGGTAACAAGCATATTCTAAAATAACTTATTAATGATGATGCTTATCTCAGTGATTTAAAAACCAACAAGCTGGTTTGGTCACTATGACCTTCATCTGCTCATGCGCAAATTGTTATTACGAACTGGCTTATTGTCGGGCATACGCCACTATGGTCACCAAGGAGTTCTGTGCCGAACCAGTTGTCTTGACAACCTTTCCATTTGACCTCTCACTTCGGTACTCTTCATGAGCTTTCGTAACTATGGGATGTCGTGCTGACTTGTCATAAGCAAAGTGTAGTTCCTAACTGTCGTCCTGTCTTAATTTCCTTCAGTTCCCAAATGGTTAGAGATGGTTTTGGAAATTGTTTGCAACAAGAGAAATTGATAAAGATTAACACAGGCAGTACTGTGCAATGAGAACCCTGTGTCAATAACAATATTATTGTCTATATAGGACTGAACAAGTTAAAAAAGAGAGTGAATATGACAGATGGAGAGATGGGGAGAATTGGCGTACAGCCTTACGGCAGACTTATATAGCATGCATAAAGTGATGGAGAGGGGGAAGAGAGAGATATTTAATTATAATCAAAATAAAGACATATATACGGCTGAGAGGAGAGAGGGAGAGAGAGGGAAATAGAGAGAGAGGGAGATAAGGGGTTGGATTAGGAGTGTGAGTGGCGGAGTTTTATTACTTAAATTCTTAGGGACCTGGGAGAATCTGGGAGTTCCTGAGCTGGGAAGTTGGGAACAGGGTATGTGTGTGGGTGGGTGGGTGGGAAGGGGGGGGGGGGGGTGACGTGCAGAAACCATGCTTTAAGTCGCCGAGTGCCACACGTGAATCAGAACGCGTGCCATAATAAACCATTTTCGTAATGTATTCACAACTTTCCAGTAATGCGTTTAACATTTACATGTAGCCTCTCTAGGAATTAAGTTTCAATGGAACTCTGAATCTATTAGTTGTTTTAGGCTACCAGTAGAAACACATTGTTTGAACGGGGTGCATAAAATTTGCATACACTACGGAAACGAACTATTGGCCTGTGGCGATGTGACTATAATCTACAAGCAATTTAAGCCTTTTTTTCTGACGCTCTCCCACCTCCTTCACCCACACTCACACAGACTTCTTAAGGCCACCGCAGACGACACGATCCGATCGACGACTCGACGACTAGCTGAATCGCAGGAACAGGTCATTGGAAGTGTACATGAATGTGACGTCATATTTCCAGTCGTAGATCCTGATGACTGCAGAATCGTAGCTAAGCCGTTTTGCTTGCTGTGGCCTGTACTACAAAATGAAAAAGGTACACCACATGATGGCTCATGTGTGTACTTCGTTCGGTCAACGAACTTTGTGCATGGGCAGAGGGGCAGTCATGCAACTAACATATTAGGCTAGATTCCAGGCTGTTGGGTGGGTGAATAGAGTTATGGATTCATTAATCAATCATTTATATCACAACTTCATAGCCTAAGCGTCGCTTCATACATGCTATTATTTTGCGCCTAGAGTCAGAGTGAGAAAACTGACTGAATAGTTCATATGTTCTGCTCTTGCGTCGGTTAATCATAAAGAAATAAACTTATCAGCCTAGAACATAGGCTACTAACAGGCTTTACCGCGTGGTTTCTTGTCTCAGTAATGGATAAACCTATAATGAGGCCATTGGTACACTAAATTGAAAAACAACTTGTAAACATGATAAACAAACTATTCCGACGGTACTTATGAATGTTGCTCTTCGTAGATTAAGACGCGTGTGAGCGTGTGTGTGTGTGTGTGGGGGGGGGGGGGCTGTGCGTGTGCGCTGTCTTGTGTATGTATGTGTGTAAATGTGTGTATGTGTGTATGTGTTGAACTTGGTCAGGATTTTACTCATTTTTGTGCGTACATTCCCCTTTTAAAGAGGCTTAACTTGATTATTGAGGTGAAGTGATGCATATAAGCTTGCTTACTATACTTCATGCTACCACACAGGCCAATGTCAATGGACAATACACGTAAGGATTGAGGTATGTTGAGGTATGCCTCACTTCAAGTACATTCTCTCCTTTGTTCTGATAACATTCCACAGCTGATATGGAAGCACGTCGTAAGTTTCGTACGTGGCCTTTTCTTTTTTCATGTATCGTATTTCATCTCCCGTATGTATTTGTATATTCCATCTCCGGTATAGACTACAATTCAACAAAATACTAGAGGTGATGAAAAACTTTTTTAAAAAAACATGATATTTTGAGTTATGTTTTACACTGCATGAAGATTTATCTAAACAATTACGAAGGATTTACAGTGAAGCATGATAAACGAACACATGTATCTAAATCTACAGTAGATATAAACATGGTGGCCTTTGATAAGCGAGTTCATAGTTGCAATGTGCCCATGAGCAGATTATTACTGGCACGAATGACCTCGGACCAATTGTATCACTCACAGAGTAAAATGAAAATTCCATAGATAGTGGACCACGTTTATACCCATTAAAATGCAGATATGACAAACAACGATAATCTCTGAGAAGGTAGTGAAAGAACTTTCCACCATGTGCACCTGCTTCTACTGTTGATATGGGCACACTGTAAAATAACACACCTACATAGCTTCATGATTAAATCCCCAGTCGTGTTTGATTCAGTGGAGTGTCCGACCATGATGTAACTAGGAACTGGCTTATTACAGACCAAAAAAATGACTCTCGGACACCTCAATTACTGAAACCAACTGTTTCAAATATATTAATCTCCTATCAATTAGACGTGATTTTTCTTCATACTTACATGATTTACCAAACCGTCATAATCTAAGCCTAAGACGTTGAAGATAATTACTTTTCTCTCTTGCTGTAAGCCGTTTACAGAGCTCGTAAGGTTAGAACAGCCCTCAAACAAATTCTGAGAAACTGGCGACGTGGTTCATTTTCTTATCGGTATCGCTTTCACCACGAATAGGATAACGATATCGTTCGATACCTTTACCTATAGGCGCAATCACTTTGGTTCAAATCACGCAAAAAGAAATCAATAACGTGTGGTCATGGTGGTAATGGGGCTGAAAAGAAAGCAAGTGTTAAGAAGATAGGTAGAGTACATGATGCGATCAGTCGTACATCTCAGTGCCTGGCAGAATCGCAGTACACGGTCATGGGATTTGAGCAAGAACGTGACGTCCCATTTCCAGCAGTTTGCCTCGACGACTTGCATAATTTCCAAATTGCTTTTAAAAGTAACATGTTGGATAACGAAGCTTTTCGATCTCCAGCTCATCAGGTTATCACGCACATGTGAACAAGATTACTTGCATAATCGTGACCAAATTCTTGTCGTCTGCGATGGCTGTTAGATTTTAACGATTCGTTTTGTAACAAACAACAATGAGCCCAGCCGTAGTCACGTTTCTTGAATCTTGCTACGATTTGGTCAAGATGTGTAGAATCGTAAAACTAGGAATTACGTACTGATCTTTGTATCATTCAAACTCTCTTGATTAATTTCTCCAATCTAGATTAGGCTGAAATATTATTTGGAGTAGAGTTAACCTTCGAAATTCAGCATGAAGCACACAATGGAAATGAGAAAAAGGAAAGTGAAAAGTACCGAATTCAAAAGAATAGACCGTTACTTCGACAGCAGTTGCAACAGGTGCACAAAATATTTCCTCTCCTATTCTAGCAAATTGTCATAATTTGTCAATTTTAATGCGCTTTTAACAGTTATTGATGCACATTGCTTTCCATTTTTATTGACGCATTTTTTTCATGCGATTTCTCTAAATGTTTGTCACAAGCTTTTTCGATATAGTTCGAGGCATGCGCAGTTTGGAATTGGAACTCATGAGAACCTTGTCAGGCAGCATACGTGACGGCAGATTTAAGAAAGAACAGACCACTTAAAGAAGAACACAAATCTTAGTAAAATAGTCCTGAGGTATGTTGATCGAAAGGTGAACAGCGGGCGATTAAAGAGAATTTCACGCAATCCTCTTACATTCGAATCGTGTTAGGAGACCACCGAGGTAGCAGGTCGATCGGCTCGGGAAGGTTACGGCGGAACAATGGGCCTTAGTGCCGCTCCACGTCCCACCTAGGTCTTAGCTCCATTCCTCCGTGTTTTGCGTGCATAGACCATGTAGACCGACTTCACGCCCGAATTGTGCGGCCTCAGTGAGTCTCGAGGCTTAGTCCAGGCCGGCGGCGAGCGCAGGCAAAGCGGGCGTTCACCGCTGGAGGATCGATAATCGCTCGCGCGTGGAATCAACATGCGTCCGAGTAGACTTGGTAGAATTTTCATTTAAAGGTAGGGTATATCCCCTTTGCAGGCTAATTAAATGCAATTATGTAGATAATAAAGGAGTATAGATATATAAAGGATATAGACTATTAGATCTTAATACTTCCCTCACATTTTTTTTTTTTTACCTGGAAACTGTCTTCAAGCGGAATAATAATTGCTAGATTTCGAGTGATGGTTTTGGACGGGTCTTCCAAAGCCTAGCGGTTCCTGAGCCTTTAGACCCATGCGAATAAAGCCCCGTTGCATGATGGTCGCTACGAAACGCAGTGTTTTGAACGAATGCAAGGGTAGATTTTGACTTTTCATGAAAAGCTTCGTAAAGCTATGACTTTTTTCAAGTATCCAGCTGATTCATGCCGAGTTTCTAGACTTTTGTAAAAGTCATTCTACCTTTAACGTGTTTGCGTCACCCATGCATCCACTGTAGGTCCCACTAGATGTTAAAAACACCTGACTTGAAAACAATTTGCTAAGGTTGCGTTTGAGTGTTTTTTTATGTCCGTAAGTCCTTTAGCAATATCAAAGACATATGTGTTTATTTCCCACACGGATGAAAACCATCCTCGTTTTGATTCAAAGGGGGTTAATATCATACACACTTAAAATGTATGAATGAATGTAACAAATCACTGAACACAGTTATATTCATTTGGTTTTAAAACTCCTCAAATGAAAACTATTACATTTTTAAATTCCTCTCTATCTTTAACGGCCTCTCTGAAAAACAGCCTTAATGGTAATCGTGGGATTCGTGAATAAATGAAACTAAATCAAATCAAATTTACCGTCTCATCAGCCCTTCTCCTATAACACATTATGCTCTTTAACGCCCGCCATCTTATCGGTGTTGATAACATCTAATTTATGAAAATGTCAGTTTCAGTGATTTACAGTAATTGATCACGCCGTCATTCGTGTTCACGGTTCCTGCTGTTCCTGTAATGTGACAACATGACTATCTTAACAACTTTATACACCTTTGTCTTCTCTTATCTATTTTGTTCATTGTACTGTCATGGATACGCTTTGTCCGTTAATGTCTTTCGTTACCATGGTTATTCATGTACATTCTGTACAATGCCGAATAATTCTGTTATGTCGATTCAATTCACCCTTTTTTCAATATAGCATACACCGTAAACGCCTGGATACCGCTGTTATGTAACCAGCATAAGATGACTACACTCTGTTATAAATTAATTAAACATGTACATATGAAATGTACAACTTCAGATATACCGCGTTACTGCCAAGGTCCGTGATATTTATCATTCGTGTTCATACTTGTGAGCGTATTTCCTATCATGGGCTTCTCCAACACAACCTGTTCTTTTTTTAACCATAAGCCCCATTTACACTTGCTAATTTTCACGCGATGTTTCCAAAAATCACACTCCGGGAAGCGATTTTTTGGCGCGATGTTTTGGTTGCTTGGATGTAAGTTGCCTAGCAACTGAAGCGACGGCCAACTTACCGCTCACTTGAAGGAATAATTATGACGTAAGGCAATTTTCTTGACATCATAATTTGGGTTAAAAATTGCTGTTTGATATCAAAGTATCCACCGCCTGACATGTGAGGATGAAAGTTTCACAGCAATCGAATGGCTAGATGTACATTTGTATATTTCCCTAAGGATAGAACATGGATCACTATTGTGAATTGATTTGATAGCTGGGTATTGTTAATGGCCTTGGAAGATTTTGCTTCATTACTCAAATAGAAAGCATGTCTACTATGCCATAATAATATCTTTTTGACCTGGAAACATTTGATAAGGTTTTTATTGACGAATACATCAAAGCATATCACTGATCCATTTGATTGTTTATAATTTCCTCTTTTAAAGATTGTCCGTCCCTTTTGCAAGCTTAAAATTTGAAATCGTCTATCACGATCGTAAATTGAAGAAAGTGTGATTCAAGACTATTTCTAAGAATATAGCATGTTGAAGCTTTCTGTTATGTACAAATTTCAGCCGTTAAATTTCAAACCTACTTTTTTCGTACTACGAAAAAAGTATTAGTCTTTGTTACAGTATCTATGTGGTTATTATACATGTGTGAAATCCTAATTTTATGAGTAATTACCAAACTTTGGAGATGATTCCTTCAATAGAACATTTTTTTTTTCATAATGCGTTTTATAATTTAATAAACAGATTAATCAATAAAGCAGATATTTCAACACAAACTGCTAAGAGCCTGAGATAAAGACTAGTAATGAGACGTTGTTTACGTGCATTATTTGAATTTTACACTACGTATCAGTTTCAAATTATGAATATACAGCTTGCTAACACTTCTCTATATGTTTTGCCAATGTTTCGATGGTTTTGTGGTGATCTGAAAAAGGGACGGGCTGTCTTTAAAGCCAAATCATCCACTACATCTCCGACTACCACTTCTACTAGTCCCAATATGAAATGCCATTAAAGGATGGTAACGGATTATTTTTCACTCATTTTATTGCATAAAATTAATTAATTTGCATTAACATAATTATGTTAATAAAACGGATTATTGCTCGCTTTTTTGCGTAAATACATGTTTACCAAAAATATATCCTGACACTATACTCCACTCATATCGTTTTAGTGAATACATGTTAGTCAACAGTTAAAAGAAGAAAACAATTGTTATTGAAATGAAACATTGCGTAGCCAAGGCCAAAGACAGAATCAAAATGTTCAGAATTATTTCCATACAACCACAATTGAGTTAACATATACAGCAGTGACCACATAAACAATTTACTATCGGTTTTCGCAGAAACTTTATGACAGGCCCATAAGAATCAACAAGTTCTTGTGTTACGTATGATTTCATCAAACATGTTTTCATATATTTTTTTTTGCTGCGATATATTTATTCTGGTAATTTGATATGTTGTTGTGGGCATATAAATGACCAAAATAATTCTCACGGGAAATTGTGTAACAACGATTTAATTTTCCACGTATTTGCCGTACCACATATCAGACTCAAAGAGATAGTTCACTCTAAAGATAAGTTGGCTCCGATAAAAGCAGAAACATGAAAGAAACATAATAAGTGAAGGATTGAAAGTTATAAGAAATAAGGATACCAAAGTTATGATCTTTAGCAGTTTGGATTTTGTGACGTCACGCGTGAGGTGCTCCTCCATATCTTGTGAACAATATTTTCCTCGCAAATGTGCATTTTCTCAAACAAAATATGTATCCTTGGACCTGCACGTTTTATATATCATCAGAAATACGTTCTAACACACAAACCTGCATGAAAAAAAAATCATTATGGAGTACTCAACATAAAGGGAGAGCACCTCGCACGTTACGTCACAAATTTGAAATTTGAAAATCTAATAACTTTCTTTTCCTTGTCAAATTTTCGTCAAACGTTTTGTTTCTTTCTTGAGTCTCCTTTCATTGAATCACAATAATTCCAGGGTGAACCTTCCCTTTAAGCCAAGTCTGCATTTTGATGTTATGGCCGCCGTATGTTGTTTTGTATCGGCCATGCCGGCGGTTTAATCAAAACAATAGCCGCGTTCTTTCTCATTTCCATTCTTCTTTCGCTGAAATATGATTTTTACATACTACACTAATTCACTGAACAATTTCACTCAACAAGCTAAGCTTTACTGTCATTCTCTCTTTTCCCTAGATAGTTGAGTCAATCAATGTTGCTATTCTAATTTTTCAATGTGTTCGTGTTATAAGAAACTAACTTGGTGTACTACCGTTCTATTGATTTCATTGTTGGCGGTTATAATTGATATACAATGTTAATGATTATTCTTGTAGATCGAATGACAAGGTAAAACTGATAAGATCAAATCGACAAACAAGATAGAAGCTTAAACGACACTGGGCATGTCTATTTAACCTGTTGTGGTGTCAATATGTATTGTATTTTAAATTTGTAATATATTGTATGCAGTTTATATCTTGAATTGAATGTATGAATGTGAATATAACATCTTGTTGTTTTGTCATTGAAGGAAAAGACGCATGAAATAGATCTAAATCATTAACTGATGCATATGTTTATTTCATTGTTGCGTTCATTGTATTTTGATAGACAGGATAGCCCCTATCAGTAAGCTTGTACCGTTCACTGTGTACTCGATACAAGTAGCCCATACATACTGACATGAACATGAACGTCACACAACATCTACTGCAGAAAGGACAATGCACGCAATGCATTGAGATTAAGTACACCACATGTTAGCATGCAGTCCGTACGCCACAAATCCTGCGGACGACGAGTCCAATGGCAAGACTCCAAACATTTGTACAAATGATATTACTTCTCCCTTGCCCCCTGCGAGCACTTTACACCGCGCTGGTCGTGTCTAGTGGCCGGGGTCGACGTCACGTAACTGAGTTTATGACCGCGACAGGGCGAGATAAGATGCTGGGCTTTCAAGAAGATTAAACTCGGAAATGCGAGGTGCGCGCGTTTTAAGCCGTTATGTGTCGGAGACAACGGTTATACAACGGTGACGTGTTATCCCAATCTGAAACAAACCTAACGTGGCCCGGACAACGGATCTACAATTTATCAGGGCTGATATTCTAACATTCAGCATTGTTCAGAGCTAAATGAGTGGTGTATTATAAACGTGCCCCCCCCCTCCATTTCCACTTCTCTCCCCCCCCCCCCCCTCTCTCTCTCTCTCTCTCTCTCTCTCTCTCTCTCTCTTTATGTCACTCTCTTTTTTCTCAACTTTTCTCTTTTTATCTCTCTCTCTATTTGTCCCCACACCCGTACACACCCGTGTACATACACACACACACACACACACACACACACAAACTTCTTCTGTCACTCTCTCTGCCATTTCTCATCATTTTTCTCTCCACCCCTTTATCTTAATGTCTTTCTTTTTCTTATTCCATCTCTTTTATCCATGTCCATCTCCGTAAAAAGACTTTTTCTTTGTAGAAAAACTGTAAACGTCTGTATTCTGAACAGAGCTTTAAAAGTGTATTTAACCTGTACTTTATGTCAAATAAAACAACATGAAACATTTTTATTGATGCAATATAATTGATTTTATGGTATATTGCATTTGTCCACATGTTTACAGTTAATAAATGAAATAACCCACTATTGTGATTGGGTGATATAAATCAATGATCTTGTGACAACATCAGATCATTAAATTTGCGCCCCATGAAGAAAGTCTATTTAAGTGCATGGGCCAAGTTAAGTCACCATTGTCAATAGAGTACCGAAGTGCTGTCGTCATATCCATTGTTATATAGGTAACTGGTTCTAAACAACTTCGCTCAAGTGAGAGTTGTCTAGCGGGCTAGTGTCGGGCACTTCCAATGAGAGTTCCCGCTATGATCACCGATGTTTGCTCTACTCACATATATTATGACGTCACACTTCGGTAATCTGTACGGGCCATAGTGTTTGTAGCCTAGCCTAGTTCCTTTAGGCTATCATAGCTGTAACGCCTGGTCCTTCCTTATACACCCTGCTACTACTACACTAAAGAGGTATGAGTGATACCTCTCTAGAACGACTATGTCTGGGCACTAAGGCTAAACATTTCCTTCCGATGTGTGCAAGGAAAGACGCTTAGTAATGTGTCTACAAATACTGTTTTTACGGTCTTCACCGCCTTGAACAGAGGCTAGAGTAAACCGGGGTGTGGGCAAGAGACCCTCACGACAGGTGGGAGCGTCAATCTTCTTAAATCGTTTCGCGGTTGACACTTAGGCATTGCCTTACACAAAGCTTCAAACAACGACCCGTGTACTCTTCTTACACAGTAGACAAGTCGCACCTGTGCTAACTAATGCATTATGGGTAATCACAACAAGTACGTAACAACCATGTCCGTGACGTCATACATCTTAGGCAGATCAACTGATCAAGATTATTTCGGCCTTACTTGTTGTTCTGTTAGGGATTGGTGAACACCGAACACCACTTTATAATATTAGATATTCACACAAGTCCCAACGAAAAGTGTTTTCAATTTAGATAAAACAACACGTTATTACTATTGGACACAGTTTATAGTTTTGAAAAAAAAAAAGGATTAGGTAATCGCTGATGCATTTTGGGAGAATTCTGGCTTCAGCGTATAAAGCGGAACCTATACCAGGCTAGCGAGTGTATATTCCAACTTAAACGACAAGGTAGTCCTTTTACAAAAACGATTACATGTATGAAATATCATAGGTATAGCGTCACGAAGATTTTCAGGGGAAAATTATCCTTGTTTACGTTTGAAACGCCGAAACCATAGTTTACATTCATATACTGTCCTACAGCGCCCAATAGCGCAGGGCTCGCATCGCAATGGAAAGAGCGTGTATTATAACCATAGCCAACAATACCAATAGCCTCTTGCACCTATGTATGTTGCCAATTCTATCCTTTCATTTTTTTGCAGTTGATAAATTGTGGTCAATTCTAATAGTAAAATGAAATGTTCCGCTCCATCATTATGATCATCACGATCATGTCCATTCCAATAATAATTAATTCGTGGCGTATAGTCATGATAGCAGCGTCATTCTGAATAGCACGCAATCATGAACAGGAAGTGTCACGAGGTAAGGTCCGTTCGGACTGACGAGAGCGCTATGCGGCTACCGTTTTTCATGACGCCCTAGCTATCGAGCCTTACACGGAGTTTCTGCCCTCTGTGGGAACGTTAGACCAAGCTGGCATTCACGAAGGATTGAATATAGTTGTTCGCTTGTTTTGCTAGGGCGGATAACACTAGTGTCAAACCGCAGTCTGCAAGCAGCTGCAGAGGACTGACTCAATGTGAACGGAACTTGAAGGGATAGTTCACACTGACATTGAGTTGGTTTCAGTCAAAGCAGAAATATGAAAGAAACATATTGGTGAAAGTTTTACGAAAATCCGTCATAGGATCAGAAAGTTATGATCTTCTAAAATTTCAATTTCAATTTTGTGACGTCACGTGCGAGGTGCTCTCCCGTATTGTGTGTTGTTACTGCTGTGTAATTCCATAAATTGTTTTTTTTTTTCGTTTTTGACAACGGAATGCATCTTTTGTACAGAGGTATGTGTGTAAAAACGTGTTTCTAATGATGTATCAAATGCACAGGTAACAGGATGCATATTTTTTTGAGAAAATTGACATTTTCAAAAAATAATTCCACAACACTTGGGAGAGCACAAAATCGTCGCAAATTCAAAACATTAAAAGAGCACAAAATCGTCGCAAATTCAAAACATTAAAAGAGCATAACTTTCTCATCCTTTAATGGACTTTAATCAAAGCTTCACTTATAAGTTTCTTTCATGTGTCTGTTTTTATTGAAACTAGCTTAATTTCGGTGTGAACTCTCCCTATAGGCTATAAGACAGAATGTGAGATTGTATAGTATGCCTGAGGTATTATTAAATGGTCGTAGGTTATAAGGACAGTACATAGTATGTTGGTTCGCACTTGACAAAATTAATCAGCATCAATTCATCACATTTTGCATCGCTCATTATCAAGGTAGAGATGTGTCATACAACGCTTACTGCAAGAGTGAAGGGCATAATTTGCAACGAATAACGCAGGCTTACTCAATCAAACTCGAAATTCCACGTGTAGTTCTGAAATAAGACGAACTGCTCGATTACACTTGTCTCGGATCGGGGAACGCACTGTTTGAGATAGTGCTTCTGAATATATTAAATCCCTTCTGTTTGAATGAGGTGCCATCATAACTGTTATCAAGTTCATATAATCACTCCGAGAATATGCAATTTTGTTGGGTAGCGATGGGATATTGCTCAGAATGTAAATCTCGTTTATCCATTCACCTCACGTCTTTCTATGCGAGATATGGGTCCTTGAACACACGGCGCCAAGAAAATTGCAAACATTTAGTTTCCATTTATGGTCTTACAATGCTCGTGAGATTACAGGTAGTGGGGACGACGGGAAGGGTGATGTAAAATTAGAGTGGAAGAGGCAGGTAGAGGGGGTAGGGCATCGGAAGAGGGGGTAGGGGATTGCAAAGAGAGAGAGAGAGAGAGAGAGAGAGAGGGGGGTGGATAGAAAGGGGTGGGAAGAGGTAAGAGAGAGAGAGAGAGAGAGAGAGAGAGAGAGTGTGAGAGAGAGAGAGAGAGAGAGAGAGAGAGAGTGTGAGAGAGAGAGAGAGAGAGAGAGAGAGAGAGAGTGTGTGAGAGAGAGAGAGAGAGAGAGAGAGAGAGTGTGAGAGAGAGAGAGAGAGAGAGAGAGAGAGAGAGAGAGAGAGAGAGAAGGGGGAGGGGGCGATACAGCATGTAGACACAGCGAGAGAGAAGGGAATGCGCACATAGAGAGTGACGGAGAGAGAGAGAGAGAGAGGGACGTGAGCGCCTCCTGGACAATTGACGGCAGAATTTTCGCACGAGTCAACACAAACGGACGCGAAACGAAAAAGAAAATCAACTCTCTCTCCGATCTAAGTTCGTTAGAGTAATTTCTTTTGCACACTCTTGCCACTTTGGCAGTAAGACTGAGTACAGCTTAGTTAAATGTTGATTATAAGTATACTATATATCTTGGTTTTCTGGTCAATCTCATGTTTAACTCTCAAGCTACTATTCCCATACTGCACTGATATTTTCTCACTCGGGTATTTTAAATGTGTATGATACAAATTTATTTCAAACTGCTATGTTTATGTATTTATGTTTTAACAAATTCCTCCCTACCTCCATGCAAGAACATTTTAATATTAACAACTCTGTCATGTCTGTACATAGTTATCAAACAAAAAATGCTTTAAACTATCACTTGCCAGTAATCCAAACAACAAGTTTTAAGAAGTCAATTTTCGTTTTAGGTCATGTTGTCTGGAACAATATACCTATATGAGAAAGCCCATCTATTAACATATTTAAAAGGAAATTTAAACATTTTATTTTGAAATCGTCTGATTGTAACCCTCAAATTGTTAATTTCATCAGTACATAGGGTAAGTTTGTGTATATGTATGTGTGTGTTTGTGTGTTTGTGTGTGTGTGTGTGTGTGTGTGTGTGTGTGTGTGGGTGGGTGGGTGTGTGTTTTTGTATATTTCTAGATGGATTATTTCCCTGAGGGATAGGCTTGAAATAAGGCGTTGCCTTCCTGCCTACTCCTCAACACTTCTTTAATTTTGTTTATTTGTGTTTGATAAATGTTTCAATCTGTTTATGTCATGTTTTTCTCGATGTATGTATTTAAATGTTGTTGTTTTTAAAGTTGTGTTTGGTTGATTGATTGATTGATTGATTGGTTTTTTTATTACCATCATCATCATCATTGACAAGAATATATGAAACTACTTTACATGACATTTTTACTGACAATTTCATTACATGGATACATGAATACTTAACACATGTCATAACAACATTTTTTTTTTCAACTGTCAGTGATGATTTACAACTAATGGCAATATGGAGTCAGATATAGCACATGTGCTCGTCGAGCCTGACTCGCATTTGATTACTGATCTGTTGAGACAAAAATACATAAGTATAAATAGGTTCATACATGAATTGTATAAAGATTATACCTTCTTATGAAAATGATTCTATAATCAAATTCAAAAGCAGTTCGTATTATAATTGGAATAATGCTTGATACAAAAAGATGTACCTAATATGATATTACATGAAATAAATTAAGTGGAAACTAAAATATTACATACAATGAAACTATGTGGTTTTTTTTCTTTATAATTGAATGATTAATTAAGGTAAAATAATGTACAAGTTAGTTAATCGTAATGAAACATAATCATAGGGAATACAAAACAACCATTTACTTTTCACTCAATAGCATGTCTGAAATAGCTTTCGGAAAACCACATCGAGATGTTTCTGCTCTCAAAGTTTGTGGGATTGCGTTCCAAAAACTACTTCCTATAGGACAATGAGAATTTCCCCTGCTGAGCTGTACTGGAATGTTGATTATTTGCTCTTCAATAAACATTTCATTCATTACTTAATCATTGTGATTAAAACTAATCACCTCATGCGCAGTTTATTTTTTTGCCGAAATATTGTAACTATTCATAAATGTGAATTGCAGAGGAATACCAGAAAATCAAGGTCACTATCAATAGTCAGCCTTCCTAGAGATATGCCTGGCATAGCGCCAAGTATTGTCATACTGCATATAACTTTTGGCTGATATGCTGGATAATAGTCTCTTTCATCTACTGAAAATTGTCTGGCTGCCAATTTTCACTTATTTTGTATCTGAAGACAGCATGTGAATCCACATGACAATGCTATGACATTGGAGAAAAGTGCACTAGCACGTTTAATCTCACATGTTTACAGCACATGGACAAACATGCATATATTTAGCATGTGTTTTTCCATGCGTTGGCCAAATTTGGGTTTCTCGGATTTTATGGAGGTCGAGTTAACAAAAGAGGGACACATTCCTCGAAAATAACAAATAAAAAGGAGAAAGAATCTTGTGATTCAGTGACAATAGGCATCACCGCAATAACAATATCACTGATGATTTACCAAGAAAGACAGAAAAAGAACGAAACAATAAATAGCTACTAACAATTTAGAGGATAAGATAGAAGGAAGGAGGGGAAGACAGCTTATGGGGAGAGAGTTAGAGAGAGATGAAGGGAGAGAAAGAAAGAGAGAGAGAAAGAGAAAGAGGGTGAGAGAAAGTGTAAGAGAGAGGGAGAGAGAGAGAGAGAGAGAGAGAGAGAGAGAAAGGGGGGGGGTGGTGCCAAAGATAATGACAAAGAGACGGAAAACAGACAAAGATTCCATGGAGGGCGAGGGCTCATGATCATCATCTGCAGACTGAGGTCAGCTGAATAATGACAAGGATGTTACTCAAAATAGACAGAGAAAACAGAATATGCTTTAGCGCGTCTTCTACATGAAAGAGAAACATAAGGGAGAGAAAAAAAATATGATAGAGAGAGAGAGACAGACAGACACAGAGAGAGAGAGAGAGGGGGGGGGGAGAGGGGGCTGGGATGTGCGTGGGGAAGGAGATAAGGAGAAAGGGGGAGACGGGGTATAAGTGCTAACACAAACATTTAACACTTTTTTTGAAAATTATAACAAAAACGTTACAACCCAATGAGCCATTAAATGGAGAGTCCACCCGAAGTTAATTTGGTTTTGATAAATAGCAGAAACGTAAAAAAAAAGATCTGTCATAGGGTAAGACATTTATGATGTTTTTATTTTCTTTATTTTGTTACGTAACGTGTGAGGTGGTCTCCATACGATGTGGGCTGTTTAATTCAATATTTTGAATAACATAGAGGTATGTGTGAAAAATCGTTTGTCTAATGATGTGTCGAATGCTGCATATCCTTTTGAGAAAATGGAAATTTTTAACAAAATTAATACACCACATAATGGGACGGCATCTCGCACGTAACGCCAAAGGATGGTCCTTCCCTTTAAATCAAAATGATTTTAGGTTTGGTGACATTTCACCAACTGATATACATCTTATTTTCCTTCGAATACTATAGTAAAGATATTTAACTTTTTGCCAAATCAGGGCAAAATCAGATAATGTGTATCAAATGTCTATTTAGAAGACAACAATGCCCATTATGCATTACACGTGCCAATCCTAAAGGCCTGGTCTGCCAGAGGCGTCATGCATTGTTGAAGACACGCTGTGATGGCGATTGCTAGTGGATTGTTCTGAATCATTTATTTATTTATCCATGCACACACAAATTTCAATCCTGATTTGTCAAAAAAAGCGGAATACAATGTATCCCATGTCGCTTCATGGTTGAGTTCTTTTCAGTGCGATTAATGTTTAACATGTTAATAAAAAAATCGTCCGTGTGTGTTCCTGATGTGAATAAATAAATACGATTGAAACTTGAATTGCAAAATGTTAACTAATATAGATGATTTACATTTTAGAAAAATCTCGTAGGCATTAAACTACACATGATATAATCATTACACATCTCAAGTATCATTTGAAATAGTCTTATCCTTGACACAGTTTCCCAGACCTTACAGCCATTATAGTGTATGTCGCACAAACGCCCTATACTGAAGGAGATTCCAGACATACAAGGAAGGAGAGTTTTTCCACATCAGTGTCTGACCTAGAATACAGCCATAAATAATTATATAGGTTGCTGCTTTGGTTAAATATACATTATTCATGGAATTTTCTCGTGTTATTTAACGTGCAATTACTTCAAAGGTTGGATAACACACTAAATAGTTCAGCCAGCCTTTTTATTGAACACATACTTCATGTGCCCTTGTAGCAGTATTGCACTAGTCATATAATTGAGCGCACGAAATGTAAGGCTTATCATTACTATTTGATATAGGGTATAACACTTTTCTTCAGTGCACAACAAAAGAGGCACTTTTCTCCTTCACTCTTTGAAACCTTAACTACATGTTCTTCTTTCCGTGGGATCTACTCCGCACTCCCCCCCCCCCCGCACACACATACACACACACACACATACACACACACACACACATACACACACACCACTGCCCATGTATTCGTGTACTTTGTCACAATAAAACATAACAAAAATCAATGTTTGCATCACTAAATAACAAACAATATACCTGGATATCCTATTTACGTTTTCTCACGCCCACACGAACACGAACACTCACGTACACCCAATCATCTTAAACGTATTTTTTTCTAACATTTTTCTCTGGTATTCGTGTTTCCATATTTATGCTAATGAAATCGGTTAGTTCATGTATTGAAAGCATTGGCCGGGGCAGGTAAACTGTATTACCAACAGGGAGATCAAAACGATCAGATATGGCGGTGAACAATATCAAACGTATGGTCGATAGCTCCTTTAAAGGGGAATGTTAAATTAACAAATCGATTCAGTGAGCAATCAACCTTCAGGCTTTTGCATCAATAAGTTCGCAAGACCTACTTTTCAGTGCAAGAATTGAGATTTTCTCTAGCATGGTTTCTCTTTTTTGGTTTCTTCCTGTCTGTCTTCGCTCTATATCTACACATACTCTCTCACTGTCTCTCTCTATCTCTCTGTCTGTTTGTCTTTTTCTCTCTCTCTCTCTCTCTTTCTCTCTCTCTGTCTTCCCCGTCTCTACCCCATTCTTTTTTTCTCTCTCTATTCTCCTTCCTCTGCCTGTATATATCTACACACAACAAAAAAGTAAACCGCCCCCCCCCCTCCTAAGCAAAATAGTATAACTTTTGATCGAAAAAGGTCTTAAGCAATATAATTTGGAAGGAATGTTTTTTAACTTTTTTGTGTGAAAATCGCATTAATCCACCCAGTCATGAATGAGTGAGCACACATTAAAGGCAAAAGTGTCACTTTTCAAAAGTCACAAGTGTAATTTTGAGATTCTATCATATGAATTTTTAATGAATTCCATGTCTGGTGCATAATTTATGTACTTTTGTTGTTTATCATCCATCTCTGGATGCACTAACACCTATCCAGACACTTAATCCATTGTGCTGGTTGAGTGAGCACCGTTTAAAAAATACTCATCCCTCTTGAGTTTGAAACTTTTAAAAACCCTTTATTTTGGAGAAAAAATTAAACTCTGGATGTGTTGACAAAAATGTAACATGACATGTAGCATAAAAAGTCATTTTCGTGTCATGGTTGACTAAAAAACACTTAAAAAACGCACAAGAAACGCCAAAATGTATTGTTAAAACGGCATGAACAATTATTACCCTTGTGACTTTTGAAAAGTGACATTTTTGCCTTTAATGTGTGCTCACTCAAGCATGACTGATTGGATTAATGTGATTTTGAACAATCCTGCCAAATTATTTTTCTCAAAACTTTTTCGATCAAAAGTTATGCTATTTTGCTTAGGGGGGGGGGGGGCTTACTTTTTTTGTGTGTGTTTATATCCGTTAATATAGCTCTATAAAACTTTATTTCTACTTGTAAAATGCACATCGTGTATTTATCTCTTATCACAATATCCAATACAATATAATACAGGGAATGGTATATAGTATAAGTATATCAATGTAATAACACCATTACATGAAGTGAAAGATGGAGGAGCGTGAGTTAATACATGACAAGAAAATGATTAACACTGTCAGTACCAAGCGCTGATAATCATGTGTCCATTAAAACACAGTTTATTGCCTATGGGACTGAAAGGGTTTATTCAAGACGGGCATAAACGTGTTGGGATTCATAATTTTATTCAGGAGTTTACAGGTAGAAAACCACTTCAGTTAATAGTTCAGACAGTCAGGACCAGGATTACACGGGATGTGACCTAGCAGATGATGAGGAGTGGAGAGGTGGGGGAGGGGGGTAATGGTGGTGGCGTTTATAATGATCATGTTGTTATAACAGAGTTGAAAGGGGGCGCCCTTATCTCACCGCCCCAATGGTATGCGTTGTTTAACCTTGGTTTGAAGTGGGTAAAGTAGAGGTTTGCTTAGGGTTGAAAGAGTCGCCCCCGTCCCCCTTACCCCTCTCCCCCTCTCCCCCTTCCCTCCTCGGTAACTCCCACCGCTTTAAAAACCCTGACTTTTTTTCTTTGAGCAGTATAACGATCGTGATCATTGATGTGGGAGTGACTGATTCAATTATTTGAGAAAGAAGGAGCTGCCTCGCTCAGTCAGTGTGGTGGTATGGGAAATAGGTCACATCATTTGGGGTGTAAAGGTATTTATCGAGGAGCGGTTTGATGAACATAAGTCAATTTATGTTTGAACAGAAATCAGCCCCCTGTGCGTATATTCCCATGTTCAACAGTTGATATTCAGCAAGCAATACACATATTTAGCAGCACATTTATTTAAGAAATGTGTGCATTCTTCATTTTAACCAGTTTAGGTAATTAATGTTCTTTTACGGAAGCATCGATTTGTCACACGCTGGATCTTCTGTATTTGGTGTGTTTGTGGTTCGTGCATCGTTGTACAGAATTTGAATTTATCTGCAAAAGCGACCCACTACCTTAATGGCCTCTCGCTCGGTGTTACAAGGACACGATGCAACATTTTACCAAATCTACAAAACATATCCACTAGCTTTAATGCCTCTCTCTCTCTCTCTCTCTCTCTCCCTGTTATAAGGACACGATGCAATCGAGAAAACAAATTGGTAACACTATCCATGTTTTTATATTTAGACACCGATCTGATTACTTCGTTGCGCGTGGGAAATTGTTCAACAAGCTTTCATTTTTTAAAGCACGAGATTAATAAGAAATCGCAAGAAATACAGCATCGACCTTGTAAAATCAATAGTAAGCTTTAACGTGTTCAATTTGCTCTTAAATTTCGTCTCAATCTTTGCGGATAAAACGCCCCTGATCATAATAATCTCTATCCTAATCCGCACGACCGACAAACCTTTAATAATTCTCCTAACATCCTTACTATTATTACTTTCTCTCCAACCCCCCCCCCCCCCACACACACACACACATAATCATATAAATACACGCACGTAATTCATACTTGCGTTAACTTCTTATCTACCACTAAAATTCATAAATTGAACTAACCTGAATTGAATTTGAGACCTGTTATAATTTTCTTTTTAATATTGCGTCTAGGGTAGTTCCTGCAATGGAAACGCATGCAGAGAGACTGTTGCATTATGGACTATGTGTGTAGTACTTTCCAAAGAATGCTCTCGTACTGTAGCTAACCAGCAAGTTGCACGCTAGATATCATTTATCGCATATCATCCATATCTTACTGTATCATTAATAGTGTATTTGTGCGTACATGTGCGTGTGGGTTAAGAGTTCGTGGAAGTTTTTTTTATATAGCTGTATGTCTGTATCTCCGTTTATCTTTCTATTTCTCTGTGTTTGTCAACCTATCTCCGTCACTAGCATTTTTTTTAATTTAACACGATTTTTTTCTCTCCTCTCTCCCTCACCGCCCCCCCCAACCGCCACCCCCCCCCTCTCTCTCTCTCTCTCTCTCTCTCTCTCTCTCTCTGTATGTGCATTATCTCCATCGACTCTCCGTCTGTCTGCAGCCCTCCACCCCCCCCCCCCGTCCGTAGCATTATTTTCATTTATTATGGTGTATGTCTGTCATCTTCTCCCACCCCCCCCCCCCCCTCTTTCCCTCTCACTCCCATGACTCCCCCACCTTCTTTCGTTTTAATGCCCCTTAACAATAAAGGTTTCCCTCCTATCTGTTCGACCATACCCCCCCCCCCCTCTCTCTCTCTCTCTCTCTCTCTCTCTCTCTCTCTCTCCCTCCCTCCTTCTCACTATGTTGATATCTACCTATCTATGAGCGTCTTCCCTTTTCCCGCCATCCTTTCCTGTGGAATGATTTCTATCGACCTCTATCAAGTAATAACGTTGCATCCGCGGGGTCTATCAGATCGATGCATTAAGTAGAATCTCACCCACCTAGTTTCTACAGTTCCAAGAAGTTGAAATCTTGGAGGCAAACCCAACCATTCATTTCCCTTGCTACAACAAACAATAACCATGAAGGCTTAGAGTAATCGCAATCATCTTCTGTTTAAGACGGGTCATTTAGTGGCTTGAGAATGACGTGGTCATTACTGTAAGAGACATACAATTCTTCGAATCGAAAAATATGTTTGGTCTTAAGGTTTATACCGTTGGCCATCATGATATGTACACAGAAAATCTATTTGTGAGAAGATCTGAAAAAGAGATGATATTGTTCGTTGTATGCTAATAGACTAAAATGGGAATCAAACATATATGATTTATGCAAATACACTCTAACAATCATGGATACTTTCCTAATGTAGAGCTATGTTATACTTGCTAGTGTTGTTGATCTTTCATTTGCATTCCATTTAGTCTAATACTACAAAAACTACAACGGCTGATTCTACTTCAACCGCTACACCACTTCTTCAAGAAGAACTAATTACGATAATAGCAATACTAAGAACAACAACAATTATGAATATGTTACTACCTCGTAGGAACTACACTTTGACTCTATTTGAAATCATATTTTTATATAGAAAATGTAAGTGACAACACTATTTATTTGCATATATCAGAGATTGCGTCACACAACAATGTCACGGCCTATTAGGAAAGGTTTGTATTTCCATGCATCGATTGCCTTGTCATAAACGGACGTCAGCTGTCATTTATCTTAACCCACTTCGAGTGTTAAGTGTCATATCTGATGAGTTTGTTTCAAACAAGGGTTAAACATATCAGAGAAGGTGCTTTAGATGTATATTTGAAGTGATAGCATATAACGCAATATCGTCTGATTGAAGTAATGTAAGCATCAAATTACTCCTTCAAGGTAAGCATTAGTAGTGATAAAATATTGAGTGTCATTCTGCCAATAATATGTGAACATGGGTCAAATTTTTGTTTGATGTTAGGATACCAAAAGATCATCACCCCAAAATCATAGCTAAAATCAAACAATATCGGGACGTGGTAATGGCAGCAAACAAAACTATGATTAAAGATTGTCAGTCCCTTTTGCAAGCTTAAAATTTCAAATCATCTGTCACGATCGTAAATTGAAGAAAGTGTGATTCAAGACCATTTCTAAGAATATAGCATGTTGAAGCTTTCTGTATATGTAAAAAATTTCAGCCGTTAAATTTCAAACCGACTTTTTTCGTACCACGAAGAAAGTATTAGTCTTTGTTACAGTATCTATGTGGTTATTATGCGTGTGTGAAACCCTAATTTTATGAGTAACTACCAAACTTTGGAGATGATTCCTTCTGAAGAACAATTTTTTTCATAATGCGTTTAATAATTTAATTAACAGATTAATCAATAAAGCAGATATTTCAACACAAGCTGCTAAGAGCCTGGGGTAAAGACTATTAACCAGACGTTGTTTACGTGCATTATTTGAATTTTACACTACGTATCAGTTTCAAATTGTGAATATAGAGCTTGCTAACAATTCTCTATATGTTTTGCCAATGTTTCGACGGTTTTGTGGTGATCTGAAAAAGGGACTGGCTGTCTTTAAGGCTCGATCCCATTGATTTAAAATGTGTTTTAATGTATAACCATATCATTGAAAATAACATCAAGTAATTTTCATATCTCGTTTCATATTCTTGTCCATAAATCTCAGGAGTCGGGGTATGTTTCTACCTTTTCTCGCGATGACGGTGTATGATCCGAACATATTTTCATCTGAATGAACAATACATGATTGGAATTTATTGAATCTTGGCAAGCAGCCAAGCAAGGACTCTCTATAAATAGGACTTCCAATCCTCACAATCGACCTTTCTGTCAATCATGTTTGATATATCTAACCTTAGTGTCATGTATACGGCACGATATACGGATTATCAACGTAATCAATGAAGGAATGTATGTTCAAGTTCAAGTTCATTTTTATTCATTTCACACACCTCACGTTTTCTCTCTCTCTCTCTCTCTCTCTCTGTCTCTCTCCTTCTCTCTCTCTCTCTCTCTCTCTCTCTCTCTCTATCCCTCCCTCTCTTTCTCTCCTATCACTGCCCCCCTCTTTCTTTATCTCGCTGTCACTCACACACACACAAATACACACACACACACACACACACACACGTCCATACATACACAAACACGCACCCATGCACGTAAATGCCCTTACATCTCGTTTCCTCGATGTATTTCCTTGCTACGAGAATTGCTGATATCAATGAATGGAACGAAGTGAATCGAATACAAATAAAAGGCTATTCAGGATATTTGAAATGCTTTGTTCATAAGCCTTAATGGCAAATCACTATCATCATGACTGTGGTAATTTAAAAAGATATATATAAATTAACCCTCGCATTACCATAATTTGTGCATGAAAATGTGTAATACGTCATTGTGCTTCTCCTGGTTTGTCAAAACGAATTATTAAATCGATGTTTAGTGTAAGAAATGAGAATAGAAGAAGAAGCTTGAGTTGAGGTTCTTATCGCATTTATGGACTAATGCTGCTGACTTTTGACATATAATACAGGAGTCATAGTTCTCTTCGTTAATCCAGCGGCCTATCGCAATGTCAACATCAGGCTAGGCCGACACTGACCGCAGGGCAGGGGGTTAAGAGGACGATGCTCTCCTACGTGCACTCCCACATTGCGTGAGCTTGACTGTGTCCGCATAATTGATGGTGTGTGGTGTGTGTGGCGGTTAATACCTCTTACTCCGTCTCCTGTTTTCCTTTTTTTCTCTTTGTTTATTCTCCCTTCCTTGCTATGTCTCGTTTTCCCTGTTCATTCTGTTTTGTATCCATTCTTTCTTTCTCTTTCTCTCTCCAGTCTCTCTCTCTCTCTCTCTCTCTCTCTGTCTGTCTTTGGACCCTCATTTTTATGTATTTTCTCTCTTAGTCCTATCCCCCCCCCCCTTCTCTCTCGTTTTAGGAGATGGGGGTGGAGTGGGGGGGGGGGGGGGGTCGTTACTCTTGGCTTGTATTCAAGCTGTCGCCTGTGAAACGTTTCTCAGAAATGTAACTGTGAGCATGGACGTAACCATACATATTGCTCCAAAATATCCAGTAAACATTAGCATAACAATGCTAGTGTAAAAAGGTGTTTTCTTTAAGGATATAATGCTTGAACATGATATTTTAGAGAGAGCGACAGTGGAATAGAGAGAGGTTGCAGAAAATGAGAGAGAGGGGGGGGGGGGGAGAGGGGGCAGAGGGTGTAAATGTTGAGCTGGTGGGAGAATGGGAATAGATAGAGATTCATATTCAGAGGAGGTGGAGAAAAAGATTAGATAAGCAAATCAAAAGAGATAATAAGGGAGAGAGAGAAAGAGAGACACAGAGACAGAGAGAGATATGAATGGAGACAGACGAAGAGACAGACACATAAATGGAGAGAGATAGAGAGA
>OZ022592.1:10289065-10294065 GCA_963669155.1 Arbacia lixula
GTGGACTTTCCCTTTGAATTTGATATTTTACAAGCTGGCCCTGTTGTTCTCGTGTATGTATGGAATTTGTTCCATGATTTGATTTTGTCTGCAAAAGGACGTACACGAGGATTAACCTTTAATGACTCACGGCGTGTCAGATTGTTACTCATGTCCTCACGTCCCAGGAGGAAGGATGGGTGGGACGAGCAGAGATAATCCAGCTTTTATCTTCCACGTCATTGGATCATTGCTCGGGGCTTTCAAGACGTGTTTGAGCCGTGTCAAGGGGCGTTCTCACTGGCGCGCTTTTCCCGCCGTCTCTTGCCGCTCAGTCAACCACAAAGAGCCTAGATCAGTACGTTCTTGGCTTAGATTTTGGAATCCTGTTGTGTATAACCTATCGCTACTGTTGGCAATAAAAACTTCTATTGAAACCTTGAACCTTGAAACTTTGAAACCTTGAATTTGATTGGCTGTCGAGCGGTGTTACCATGATTATGATGGTAGTTTCCATAGATGACAGGATTACCATTGATGATAAATTGTGTGCAACGGGGCCATGTTTGTAAAACAATAGTTAGCCATGTTTCCACATATTTCATGCTAAATATTACGTTTTACCATTCAAAGGATTTGTAGTGAACTTGTACTGCAATACGGTAGATTATTTGAGCATTTAAACCTTGTTATGTCAGACAAAATTGGGCTCTTTAGGAGTTATGTGCATTAACGTTGTAAAAAATATCCATATATGGCCAACAAAGAGTTGAAGTTTAACAGATAGAAGTGAGAAATATCACTCATATGAATCATCTCAAGATGTAATCAGAATTGGAATCAAGCGGAATCGGGCTCCGTGATGACGTCACAACGGGTCTGACATGATTACTGCGTGTACTAGTCTCGTAATCTGTACCCTGCTATCGCTTACCTGAAAAAATCGATATACACGTTTCTTTTTCCTTTTTGCCGCGAAGGGTAATCACTTTAGTATTGGCGTCGAATAGAAGCATTGAAACACCGCCTCGTGAACGTAAATTACAGAGTTTACTACAGCTCTATCATAACCATAATATTTATGAATAGTCTTTGTTTTGTCGCCGCGAACGGTAAATACTTGTAATAGGTATAAACGGCGAAAAGAAGCATTGAAGCACTGCCTTGTGAACGTACATTGAGCAGTTTAGTACAGCTGTATCATAACCATAATAATGATGGTAATTACGAGGTGGTATAAAGAGAAAGAGGGTGGTTGAAAAATAGATTCTAGTAGTCTAAAACTAGTCACTGTATCATTCTCCTCAATATGAATCCATCGTTATTATCACCATGATCACTATGTTCACCTATGCCACTGTCAGTTAAAGAGCGCTACAATCGTTTGATTACGAGAGGAATTCAAAGTTCACGCGCAAGATTTATATTTCATCACGGGGTGTTTCTCTAATGATTTCTGCAATTTGTTCATATCGCTATAAAATCTGCATTAGGGATACAATATTTTCAAATCTTTGACTTTCCCCTCGCATACTGACCCAACAACTGGCCTGACATACTTATATCTAATGAATGTACACTTATTTCATATTGTGGTATATCGATTCTGAGTCCTGTTGCCTCACTATGGATGTATCCCCCGACTCCCCCCCCCCCCCCCCCCCCCCTTTAGTTCACGATAACCAATTCGCTAATATGCGAGAACCCGAGAAGAAAGGAGGGCGGGGACACAGGAGAGGATGAACGGCAAACGAGATACCGACCTCTTGCCCTCGGGGTGGACTCGGCGGTAAGAGGGATCTGCATCCGCTACCAAACGCACATCGCGCAGGTCTCAGCGGAGCTTATTTGCGTTTAGCATACTTCCGACATGAATAACATTTTCCACCTCATTTAAAAAGCATAAGTTGCCTGTTGCAGTGCTGACAAATTCTGAAATTACATGACGCTCTACCCCTGGTTATTTATTCACTACACGAAACGAAAATATTATCCAGTAGTATTTTACACTGACTGATATGAGGGGGATAGATAGCACATTTTTTCGCGAGGTGATCTCAAAACTTAATAAATGGCCTAAAACGTACCCGAGGGCTATTACATGGTTCAAGTTTTTTCCACTGGCCAATGATTTAAAGATTCCCTCTACATCAGAGCAGTATATATTTCTTTTACATGAGTGTGATGAGGTGGCGGGCATGTTGCGCACATAGTCGTGCATGGTCCACCCATGATCACCGTAATACTTAAAATAAGTCAAAAAGTTATACGTGTTATAGATGAATGACATTGGAGCCTATGTATTCTTTAATAAGCATGGATTTGCCAAAGTAGAACTCAACCCCTTTCAGAGCAGCAAAATTGTACTCAAACGGCGAGCCGCGAGTGAAAATAAAATACTGTTATTTGAATCACGATGCAAATTATCTCACCTAAAATCAATGATAGAGGATGATAATGTTGATGATGATACTATAAAGAAAAACAAAGATACACCTGCTAATACTTGAGAACGATACTTCCATTTTTATTTTAAGAATGCTATAAGAAACGTGTCATGCGCATCAACATGTAACATAAAACATATCTGCATATTTTTGCACTAATATCGTTAGGTCATCGAAGTTTGCGACGACGGGGTTTTTTTTTTAATATATACTTACACAAGACTATATTTAGCTTTAGTTTTCGGTGTTTCAAACCGAAAAAAGGGGAAGGACGTTATTATGTTATTCACCGTTAGAGGACGGTATTCATACGATTGACGCAACAGTGCCCTTAACATAATTACGCTATCAAGATTTCATTACTGATTACCAACTACAAAATAATTTGTTCGATTCGATCACGTTCTTGGGTGAGCGGAACTTTTCGCTGTTATGCACGATGCCTAGATATTAGGTGGGTGACTTGTTGAGCGACACACATTAGCTCTCTCTCTCTCTCTCTCTCTCTCTCTCTCTCTCTCTCTCCCTCTCTCTCTTTCTCTCTCTCTCTCTTTCTGTCTCTCTGTCTGTCTGTCTCTCTGTCTGTCTGTCTGTCTGTCTCTCTCTCTCTCTCTCTCTCTCTCTCTGTCTCCCTGTCTCCCTGTCTCTCTTTATGTGACAGTCCTTGAATTCATCGACATTTAGAGGATGTCCCCAAACCTGCAGACATGCAAGGACGAGGCAAAATATCCTCATTTCGTATATCAGCATAAATAAAATTAGTGTGCTTGCTTAAATCCATGTCACATGTTCGTGCTGAATAATTAGTTAAATCTCGGAGTCGTAGGAGATAACATATTTGATATCCGTCGTAAACATAATCATGTGATCGAAAAGAACATGATACGATGTGATATCTCGGTTAACGTATCGGGATAATAACATGGTTGGAAAGCGTCGTGTGCCTATAATGTTAACCATGTCCCTCGGAGCAGTTACCATTTCTGTACAATTTCACGTTCAAGACTGTACGCAACAACCGCAGAAATTTAGCTGATGGAAGGAAGTACTTGTGACAAAGCGAAATAAATGTGAGGCGATATCAAAACTCGTGAACACTCTTCTACTTAAAATCAGTAGAACGTGGAGGGTTAAACACTTGTATCTGCATTATTATTACATGTGTGCGTGTGTATGTGTGTATATGCGCAATATTATAAATCACAACTTCGAGTTCTTGCAGTAGTGTACATATAAGTGATGTTAGGATTTAATTTCCGGTCTCATTTGGTATAATATGTCTTTTTTTGTCTAAAATTACTCTAATTCTTCATCAGTCTTCGCTTGCAAACACGAATGTCTAAATTGATCACCAACTAAAGCATTTAGGATGAACAACAAACGGAGCCCGTTAGTAATAATATCACAGGACTTATATCAGTCCTCATTATGTACATACTGCTCATAAAAACCGATATGAATCAATGAAAGCACCTCAAGTTTTTACCTGACCCACAAATTATACTCCTTACCATGGTAACAGCAAATTGAGAAAATATCTCGAATTATGAGACACGATTCGTAAGCACATTTATCACTGGTAACGTAGCGTGTTGGTAATTGTGTTTGCAAATCTTGAAAGACGCGTTGTTATGTCAGCGTATGATGCTTGTGGACAGCTTGGCTGCAACATGGTCATGATGGTATTAGTTTCCGTGGAAACGTTGCCCCGTGATTTCATACAATATCCTTTGCTTTGATTTATTGAGAGAACCGCTGAATCATGATTTACATTAATTTTTAGAGATGTTAAATTCAAACTGACTCAGAAAATATAACATATTTGATTTCGTTGTGTCTAAGCAGCACTATTCTGCCTTACAAGTAAACAATTGCACACACTTCAAAGTTTTCTACTTACAATACATAAAAATGTTTTTCACACACTTTGGGTATTTTAAAAATGTGAAAATTAATCGGAGGTTTTCTTAAAATATTTGAGATATTTGTATAATTCGAATTCATTCTCTTATGAGGGGTTTCCCCCCTTAATTTTTGACAAATTTTAATGTCACTAGCTTCCTTTTATCAAAGTAGGGCAGTAATGTAGTCACAACCTGAAACAGGACTTTGTATCGCATGATGAACTTTTAATCTTTTTTTTTGTATCTCTTGAGTCCTCTGTTTTTGTGGTGTCTCCTTCAGATTTCTTTCACTCAATATTCATATCTTTCAATATCTCTTTCTTTCTCTATCTTTCTCTATCTCTCTCTCTCTCTCTCTCTCTCTATCTATCTATCTCCCCTCTGTGTCTCTCTCTCTCTATATCACATGTATCTATATCCATCTCCCTATATCTCTGAAATCTCAATCTCTGTTGTTTTGCATTTGTGTGTATGAGCGTGAGTGTGAATGTCCATGAATATGTGCGCAGAGGAGTGCATCAAAGCGGACTTATTTGGTAGTTTAATTTCAACGCTGAGGAGGTACGCGCATATCATTGATGACATCACAATACCGAATAAACATACGCGCAATGGCCATGGCAACCTATATTGTATACTATGGGAGCGTGTCATGTTACATTCTGTTCGT